>OY728126.1:1236150209-1237409359 GCA_963277665.1 Viscum album
AGTGGTCCCAGTTTAAACTGTTGACTTGATCCTCACTTTCGAGATTTCTAATGGAGGGGACCCAGTGACCTCACACTGATGCCGACAGTGTGACTCGACCCTTGGAGGCGAGAGTGACAGTTGGACCTCTTAGTAGTTATGTCGAGGCCTTACGACGCCATCCATGGCATGAATGCATCATTCATGTCAGGATTGACTGTATTAGGCAACGAATGTGGTTCATCCAAGGGATGAGACCAGATTTCTCTTGTCGGAAAAGAAGAAATCATAGCAGATCTTGTGAGACTAAAGGAGGTCCAGGACATCCAAGAGAGGATGAAGACTGCACAGTGCAGTAAGAAACAGGAAACCGGTGCCAGTCTTAGAGACTCGGGTGTGTTAAAGAAGAGGAAGCTTAAAGGAGAGATGAGTCTACGAAGCAGATGACGTGGAGGCAGAGCTAGGAGAGTAGCATGAGGTGGTGTACATCCTTACATTGTACAACCACCCGCCTTAGTTATTCCTGCCAGGCTCAGGAAGCAGGAGGGCGGAGGAAGAGTGCGGCTGCTTGCGGTCAAGGAGTGTGACCCAATGGCTCTAGAAATGATTCAAGGGACAGTCTGTGTCCACTACTAGCTGCTGTAGTAAAGGACGTCGATGTGAATCATTCCCTGCTTTCACAAATCATGTTCAAGACCTAGAGTTTCCGGTAAGCCGTGGACTTGACCCTCACGTCTGGAGATTCCTTGGGAGGAGACTCGATAATCACACTTACGCCGACGGTGTGGTCAGACCCTCGAGGCGTGAGTTCCGGTTGGAATCTCTTGGTGACAGCGTCGAGGCCTTACGGCGTTAGTTTGAGTATGGAATGGGCAATAACTGTTCATACTCAAACTGACAGTTTTTGGCAAACGTCTGGATGGGTTTTCCTTGGTCGGCGAAAAGGAAACCCCAGGCAGCACGGAATAAACTCTTTCACAGGAGGCTGTGAATGACCACTCCTGAGCCAGTCAACTATACCCTCGTGGCAGCAGCCTTTCGATTTCCAGTTCTAACAGAAAATGGAGACCTCTGGAGTTCGAGGATGATGATCACGTCCTTATACGGGTCTCACCTCGACGAGGTTTACGGAGATGTGGCCAAGGCGGAAAGTTATCTCTGAGGTTCAGCGGACCTTCTTAGGTCCTCAGCTAGGAAGGAGGGGTGGTTTACCGCTTGACCAATTCACCGCAGTTGCACCGGGTGCACGACGACTTCCACGTATCTCAACTGAGGAGACACGTGCTCGACCCTTCGCATATCATCGACCATGAGGAGCTGGACGATGGCAATGAGGTGTTTTCCACAGAGGTTCTAGTGGAGATCGAGGATCGACAGGAGAAGATCCTACGAGGACGATCGATTCCTCAGGTGCACTTTCTTTGGCAGTACGGAACCTCCAGGTAAGCACATGGGGGCGGAAGGCTCAGATGCATGCTCTGTACCGCTTTTATGACCCTAGTTTGTGTTGAAGCTTTACGGGGACGTAAATCCCTGAGGTGGGAGTAATGTAAAGACCCGGAAATTTCAAAGAAATGTTTTTCTTAATTTTCTTTGGAATTTTTCAAGAATGCAGTTTATGACGGCGCCTGATTCCGAGGCCCGGTGTGCCCGGAATTAATTTCTGAAGTTTGGCTCGGGTACGTTCAGTGAACGAGCGAGCGGGAATTTCTATCTTTTTAACTGGTGCTCGGAATTGAAATCTGATTGCACTGATGACCTCGCAACGCCGGTAATCGCTTAAGGGAACCTTTACCATAGTTGCGTTTGTGTGGGAGAAGAAGTTAATTTTTGGGGTTTAATTAAACAAAGTGAATAAAATTGTTAAATCAATTTTATTTCATGTTAAGTTGTTAACTTCTCCCATGGGAAGTTGGTGGTGGGCCCACATCCATCCAACTTCCCATGTGTGGATATTTGAAATGGTGGGGCCCACACAAACCCCTCCCCACCTCTTCAAATTCCTTAACTTTCCAAACCCCTCTAAACCCCCCATTTAATCTCCCTTTAACTCTTGAACTTCTCCCCCTCTTAAGTGCATGCCAACACATTTTAAATTAATGAAGTTATTTCAATTTTGGAATTTGAAAAGCTTGGCATGTGTTAATAAAATAATGGGAGGGATTATTTTATTAGGTTGCTTGGTTAAGTGAGATTGGGAGCCTTGGAAGAAAAATCTTAGGAAATCCTGAGTCCTTCTTTCTCTATGACAAAGAACACGAAGAACGTCTCTTCCGCCACTGAAGCACGACGACGCCATCTTCTTCATCGTTCTTCAACTGAGGCAAGGAAAGGGAAGCGACGCCCGTGACATCTCCAACGACCTTCATCCGTGTCAAAGGAGAAGACGTTGCCTGCGAAGAACATCGTCAACAACGACATCACCTCCGAACACTCATCCACCAACGACGAGTACCCTTCTTCCTTCCGACGCATGAGCGTGAGATTTGAGAGTGTGTGACAAACACGCTAATCGAGGAATCGATATCCTCCCTTTTTCCAAGATCGTCAACAAACGACAATTACGAGGTAAGGGAATTTTGTTATTCATTTAATTATTCCGTTCATGATTCTAGAATGTCGAACTTCTAGGATAACGAATAAATGATATCGTTTAACGAGAGGGGGGTCGGACCGCACAAACCCGGCTGATCACCCCTCCTTTGTTCATATTTGATTCCTTGCAGATGGAACTGGTTGGCGTGGTGCCGTCGCACCACGCGGGAATCGCACGACAATTGTTGCGCGGCACCGTCGCGCCGCGCCGAGGAATGAAATTCAAGAACGCGACGTCGTCACGCCTCGTCAAAAGAAATCGAAGGCGCCACGGCCGGAGCGGGGCCACGGCGGAGGGGCGCGGTGCCATCGCACCGCGCCGGACGATGAAGGTCGCGGCCGGTTCTGGGCCGCGGCGGAACAAGATGATCGGCGGCCAGCCAAGCCGCCGGTGTCGGAAGCCGGAAGGGGACTGGCCTTTGTCGGTCCCATTGAGGAAGAACCGGCCGGCCAGGTCGGGTCGGCCGGAAGGGAGAAGAACCGGGGGAATTTAATTCCCCCGGCCAGCAAACCGGCCCCCCATAATGAGGGGGGGGGGGGGGGTTTACAAAGGGGGGGCTTTGCCCCCCACGCGCCGCGCACAAGCGGCGCCCAGGCCGCGCCGCCGGCCGGGCCGGATTTTCCGAGCCGGGCTGGGTCGTCGGGCCGGGTCGGGCCGGGCCTAGACCCCTCAGTTTCAGACCACTTTCGGTCAAATGCCCATAACATGGGCTACCAGCCTCCAAACGACTCGCCGTCAGCGGCAACGCGATCCTCGGATCGAGATGGTCGTTTCGGTATATCACACTCAAGGTTTCGGGGAACTTTGGGTTCGGCCGGGTTGGTTCCTATACGAAACCAACCGGGCCCTCGGAGCGGAAACACTCGTAACTTGAGCTCCGGACGTCCGAATGACGTGTCGTCGACTTTGTTGGATTCCTCTTAGTGAGGCGGATCTTTTGGCTTACTCCGCTTGAGGATTGGATGCCGTCAGAGTGTGGTCGGGTTGGTTTTAACTTAAAAACCAACCGGGGCCCCGGAACGAGAAAGCCAATAACTTCCAGACCGGGCATCCGATTGATGCGCCGTCTGTTGCGTTGCGTTCCAGTGGACGATATGGAACTTTTGGAATCCTTCGCCGGAGATTTGGATGCAGTTGGATAGTGGCCGGGTTGGATTACACCCGAAATCCAACCGGGCCCCTGGAACGGAAAAGTTGATATCTTTCTGACCGGACGTCCGTTTGACGAACCGTCAGCAGCGTTGTAGATCACGATGAGAAATAGTCCCTATGAGTATACCCTATGAGTGTTCGGGGTACAATTGAGATACAGCCGGGTTGGTTCGCTCACGAAACCAACCGGGCCCCTGAGAAAAAAGGGCTAGTAACTCACAGACCGGGCGTCCGATTGACGCACCGTCTGTTGCGTTGAGACCCCTACGACGAGGTGGTTCTTTGAGATACTTCTTCATGGGACTTTAAAATACATGGAGTATCGACCTGTAGCTCGTGGAGCAGACCCTCCCAGTGATGAGCGTGCGGAGTACGGAGACCGTGTAGTTGGCTGAGACCTGACGACTGCTTGACCGACTCGACTTGGAGTGAGTCGACTAGCCCAGTGGATGGAGCACTACTTTCTGAGGTGCATACCCATGGCAGACGGAGCACTACCTGTGTGACAGTGCAGACCCACGGTACTCGTCTGGAGAGTACCTCAGCAGGCTACGAGGGGGTGTGCACTACTGTGTTGGGGTGACATACCTCGGCGGGAAGCACTATTGTGTCTGGGTGGCTGACCCGTGGTACTCGACAGGAGGAGTACTTCAGCAGTCTTAGGTTAGTGAGCAGTACCTCGGAGTCTTGACAGGATCACTACACACTCAAGAGACGGAGCCCTTCAGCAGTTACGGTTTCGATAATGAAAATCCTGGTTTGAGCTGAGACTTTTGACCTTGAGTTTACCTCATGATTGAGATGGGTCACTTCCTAACTTAGTTATACGAATGGGCATATACCTGGGTAGTGGTTATCCGTTGATTCCACGATCCTTGTGTTTCCTCATGATTGAGATGGGTTACTTGATAACTTAGGTTTATGTATGGGCATATACCTAAGTAGAGGTTATCTGTTGAGATCTTCTTTGTGGTTATCCTTGTTGGTTTAGTGAGACCTTGAGTGTCTCGGGGTCCCTACTGAGTATCGTTATACTCACCCCTGCACGGGCTATGCCCGAACCTCATTGTGTTGGTTGTAGACGACAGGCAGTGCTGACGGAGGCCGAGTGTTCGAGGACTGGACGGTAACCGGAGGTGGATTACATGATGAGTCAGTACTTGGAGGTGGAATACACGAAGTGACGACTCACAGAGGAGGTTGACAGACGAGAGCGTGGAGTAAGATATCTGTACCTACCCTTCAGGTAGGATTCGTGGTGGACGACCAGGAGCTGCGCTATCTGTACCTACCCTTCAGGTAGGATCCAAGGAGGACGACCCAGGAGCTGCTTTCTTCTTCCAGCTCTTTGTCTTTTTTCTGTTGTACCTTGTTTAGTTGTAGTTGTAGTTTCTTTTGGGTTTGTATTCTGGCCCATTTACTTTTCATCTTTTCTTTTGTACTTAGTGTTTTGCTTCCTCTTGTACTCTGTGGTGCTTATTTTCTTTTATAAAGGCAATACCTTCCCAGTTATCGGGATTTTACGCCTTTGGTGCTAGTCGCCAGCCCCTGGCCTATGGAAGGCGGGCTTGGGGTAGTCACGGCACAGGTCCGGAGGACGGGTCGTGACAATCTTCTTTGCAGTTTTAGGCTCCTACTAGAGAGAGTAATTCTCATTCCAAGACTTGTTTAATTTAATCAACATTTCGTCAACATGATGAGACAATGAATCAGATCTCCCTTTATCAACATTCAATTTCTAATCAACCACATCGGAAAAAGAATTTTCCTCTTATCTCTACAATTAATTTCCATTGAAAACGAATGATTGTCAATTAATTCAGTATGATCTCCAGAAATATGACCTGAATATTCTACATTTTGATTCACAACCACATTTGAACCTTTAGTTATTGATTTCTGTAAAAATTGTTCTTCGTTAGAAATTTATTTCTGAACAATTTCATCTTGAATATTTATTTTCTATTGAATATTAACTTGAACTTGATCACTAATCATAGGTAAAATAGGAAACACTTTTTCATGAATATACAGTGGTATTTCTTCTTAATGAATCTGTTCATCTAAATGAACTGAACGTGTTGCTTCTACAGAATCCTACACATTTTCTTCTACATATTGAACATATCTTTTTCAATGTTTCACAATGAGTCCCTCTTGAAATTTTTCCTCATAAATTACCTCTACATCAGTTTTAAAAAATATCCTTATGTTTGATGGTTTAAAAACAACATAAGTTTGAGATTCTACAACACCTTCCTTTTGAACAGATCCTTTCTCCCACTTGAGAAGAATCTCCAGAGCTATTTTCTTCTTCAGCACCAACTCAAAAAATATTATCTATGACTGTACTATAGAAAATCCAAATTTCTATAGAGTTCTAGCGTTTAAAACATTTCTATGATGACACTTCATTCTCAAATCTACAAATCGAATCATATCCTTTCTAAATATTGTTCTAGAGATTATTTGTCCATATAGATTAAAATTCATTCATGCATCCAGTTGAAAACAATAATGAGAATTCCTAATCATATATCCAGGAAAATTCATCTTAAAGTCCCATTGAAGTAAAAAAAATCATGTACAAACCAGGATAAAAAATTTTCTCTATCTCTGCCATCCTTAGCACAATATCAGTCTGAATAAACATAACCACTATCATATTATTATACTAGAGACCCTTAAAAATCATTTTCCTGATGTGTGTGGAGTTAAATAAAGAATACACAATGTCATCAGAAGAATGATTCGTGTATCCAATCAATTGAATATCCAAGTGAATAACTCCTTCATGAGGGCAGTCTAATTTTTTTTGAAAATTCAGTTGAAAAAATCAATAAAATCCTTATCTTCAATACTAACAAGCATCATATCCTTGGAATCACCATAAATGAACTATACACTCATTTAAAAATATTTCAGTTATACCTTGTAATGATATTCTGAATTGATGTCATTAAAATAAGTTTACATCCCTTGAAATTTAAATGCATGATTCAGTAGTATATTCGTCTGATATAACCAATCAAAATCAACTTCTTTTTCTGTAAGTATTTTTCTTCCTATAACCAGCTATCTATTTAGATCACTCCTCTCTTCTTCTTTATGTCTCATGGTTTTCATCATTTCATAAATCTGAATGTCTCAGGTTCTGAGCTTCTAGGGTTTGGGTAGAAAAAATTTGGTTTTTGGTTTTTTTGAAAGAGATTTTGGCAAACAAAGGGTTTGGTAGAATAAAGGTTATCTAACAGGTGATGCATATCATCATTTCCCAGGTCAAAGAGCAATTATGAAATTCTTTTAATGATTGCGTGGTGGAAATAAATTTAATATAAATTAAAATAACTAATATATAGTATGATAAAAATATAAATAAAATAGATTTACAGAATAGATATAATATAAAATATAATAGAAAAAATAAAATAAAATAAAATAAAATAACTTTTTTGAAAATTGAATAAACCTATATCACCCTTAATAAAATCAAAAAATATATTGGGGAGTGGTTTAGTGAAAACATCATATAATTGACACATAGTGTCATAAAATTCAAAATATATATCCCTTTAATGAAAATGATCTCTTAGAAAATGATATCTAATATCAATATGTTTAGTTCTTGAATAATTTACTAGATTTTTTTAAATATTTATAGCACTTGTATTATCACATAAGATAGGTGTACTATTAAAATTATGTCCAATGTCCATTAGTGTGTTATTCATACTTGACTGTGACACTAACTATTTTCCTAAGAAGTTGGAGGTTCCTGAAGTTGTTTTTCTACCTAGTATATAACTTCCAAAATCCGCATCTGAAAATGATAATAAATTAAAATCATATTTTTTAGGATAAAGAAGAGATTTAAAAATAGTTCATTTTAACTATATAAAAATCCTTTTAATAGGAATAAGATGTTATTATTTAGGTTTTTTAGAAATATGGATCATAAATATACCGAAAACATAATATCAAGTCTTCTAGTAGTAAGACATAATAAACAACAATCATACCTCTATACAACTTTTTGTCTACTAGTTTTCCAACTTTATCCAAATCAAGTTTAATATTAGTACATATGGGTGTTGAGCATGTCTTTCTATTCTCAAGAATTTTTTCTAATAAATCCATAATATATTTAATTTAGTTTAATAGATTTTCATATTTTGTTTGTTAAGTTTTTATTTCCTAAAAATAAATTTAATTCTCCCATCATGATCATATCAAATTATTTTTTTAGGAGTTCTAAAAAATAATTACAGTTTTTTTTTAATTTTTGATCAAAAAATAACATTATAAATATAGATTTGAACATATAATAAATTAGAATAAAAATATTTTCTTAAAAAGGGATATATTTCTTAAACCAAAATTAAAACCAATTTTCAAAATAAAAGAACATTATATTTTTTTCAGGGCTCTAGGTTCTTGTTTAAGGCCATACAGAGCAATACTATGTATAAAAACAAAATCTGGTTTTTGTGCATTTTCCAAACCAGGAGGTTTCTCAAAATAAACTTATTCTATTAAATAGCCATTTAAAAAGGAAGATTTGACATCCATCTAATATAATTTAAAATTTATATGAGATGCATAAGACAAAGGGGTTCTAATAGCTTCTATTCTATATACGGGGAAAATGGTTTCATAATAATCTATAACTTTTTCTTGATTATATCATTTAGATAATAATTTATCTTTATTTCTAGTTACAGTCCCTTGATCATCCTTTTTTTTCAAAATTACCATTTTTCCTATAAATAAATAATTTGATGGTCTTTCAACTTATTTGAAGACATAATTTCTTTTAAACTAGTTCAATTCATCATTCATTTCTAACATCCATCTTTCATCTTCTATGGATTGTTCAAAAGATTTATGTTCATGTTGTGATTGAAAAGAAGATAATTCAACAAGGGTTCTTGTATTTATTATTGTTCTTATTCCTATGTCTAGGTCTCCTTTTATTGTTTATAAATTAAGATTCTTTAGGGTTCTAGACTATCAAGGTATAACACTTTTAGGTTCATTAGTAACATTTTCTTTTGAGCTTGATTGAATTTGATAATCAAAATCATTTTTTAGTTTTTCAAGACTCGTGTTTTCAGAAAAGTAATTGGATTAATCATTTTGATATTTCTCTTTATTAAAAGGGTTAGTTTAATCAAACACCTGAACTAATTCTTCAAAAAACATGAATTATTATTAAATACTCAATATGATTTAAATGGTTCAGAATATCCTAAGCATATTCATTCCTCGTATTTTTGATCAAACATACCAGGATTATCCTTGGTGTTCAGGATATACACCTTCCATCCAAAAACATTAAAGTACCTTACCTTAGGATTTCTATTATTTAATAGTTCATAATGTCTATTATTAGAAACATGCTGAATTATAATAGTATTTATTATATAATAGGTTGTGATTACCACTTCTTTACATAAATGGGAAGGAATATTGTATTCATTTAGCATACTCCTAGCGATTTTGTGAATTGTTCTATTTCAACTTTTAACAATTCCATTTTGTTGAGCTATTCTTAGTGTAGATACAGTGAGTGTAATACACATGTTTGAGAAAAAGTAATTGAAATATTTATTCTCAAACTATCAACCATGAACACTTCATAATGAAATAATTCTCAAACCTATTTCATTGTGAACACGTTTGAAATGTTTTTCAAAAACAGTGAAATCATCATTTCACATTTTTAGAAAATAGAACTAGGTAAATCCAGAAGAATCCTGACCTAAAACACACACATATATATGTATATAATTTTCTATGTAATCATGATACTCTAGATGGTATAACTAGATCCATGTGGATATGTTCTAGGGGCCTTGATGTAGCATTTTTTTTAACAGATTTGACAGAAGATTTGTGTTGCTTGTGAATCTAGTATGCATCACAGAATCTGTCACATTCAAATTTGAGAATAGGTAATTATAAAACTAATTGTTTCATAGTTAATTTATATGAAGAATAAATATTCAATGACCAAGTCTTCTTTAAAAAATCCAAGATTAATTTCACTTATCATTTAAACAGTTCACATTCTATTTACACAATGAATTTAAGTCCAAGGTGTGTAAATTATTTGTTATGGGTGCTCTAAATTTAAGCAAGTGATCATTAAATACCGAATATGAATTGCTAGAAAAATCAACATAGTATACATAATCACAGAGTTTAGAGATACTTATGAGGTTATTATTCAATCCTAGTATAGACAATACTTTATTAATTGAGACAAACTTTGGATCTCACACTATTTTAAGTCCAATTATCATTCCATTGGCATTGTGACCAAAGGTGAGTAGAAATACCTCAATATGTGTTAATGTATTGAAGTTTGATGGATTTCCAATCATGTGTCTAGTGTAGCCACTATCCTTATACCATACACCTTTTCCTTTTCAATGACCTGTTACTTACAAAGGTAATTTAATGAAAAATTTATTTTGGTACACATATATTTTTGGATCTACTAGTATTATCTAACATAAATTTAAGAATCGAAATATGATGTATTTTTCCATGATTTATGTCAGTCACCGTAGATAAATATTTTTAAATAAAATATATTTTTATACAACTTATTTTAGGATTTCTCAAATTATAGTATTTTTGTTATATATCCTTATGTTCCATAGAAATGACAAATAATTGATTTTGTATTTGGAATAAAACAATTCTTATATAGTTTGAATTTTTCACCATTACCTCCAACACAAAATATTTCCTTTTTAATGAAAATTTTTCCAAGTATTTTATTATGTATATCTTCTCATTTTGTATATACAAAAGTATAACTTTTATATACTTCTACTTCGCCCAATAGTATTTTAATCTTAATTTCTTTCTCAGTACAATTTGTAGTAGATGAGATAAATTTCTCAAATAACTCTTGATGATGGTTCAGTAAGGTATCCCTTTCTCTTAAAATAGAATTATAAATATTCTTTAATGATTTTTTATTCTTTAATCGGGAGTCATGTATTATTTATAGAGTAGTATAGTAGGCACCTATTTTATCATTTGAGTAACTAAAATCAAAATCCGATGAATATTAGGGATGTACCTTCCCTTCATCACCTGAAAATTACATAGTAGATTTTAGATTCAATTCTTTCTTATATAAATCAGATATTTTTGAGAAAATAGAGTCTTTAAAAAACACTATGTAGCTTTCATAGATCATTGCCCTTTGTTATCATAGTGTTCATTTTTCTGAAACATCATTTATATCTTTCTCTTTTCACTTTTTAATTGAGGATAATCAGGTCTTATATGACTTGAATTTTTTACATTCATAGAATCTAACATACCTTGATTATTTCTCACCCCTTTTTGAGGGTTTTGTGAATCCATTATTCTTCCTCTAAAACATGATAAAATTTCTAGCTAATTGAACCAGCTTGATTTCACAATCAGATGATTCTGAATTTCATTCCTCTTTGACTTTTTGTTTCATTTTTCTATTATGCTTTTGACATGTAACCATTAAAGTAGTGTTATATATTATTACTAGGGAATTTTTATATTCAACATTATCATATATTTCATCATCATACATCATTGTAGTTCCAATAAATTCTCTCTTTGTTAGATTATTGATAGGTGTTGATTGGTGAATTGGAGTTGAGATTCCATTCCAATGATTAGGCTGTACTCTTAGTATATTAAACAAATGATCATCTTGATTGATAGTTTCTCCAAAGTTCGTAGTGTTGTTTATATTTTCTATGAGTGTTCAATTAATTGGAGAGAGCATTTATTCATCAACCGTTCTAAATTTATGAAATTTAAATTTCATTGTTTCATACCTCATGCATAATACATTGTCCTTACATTCCTATGAAACTACCATTGTCTTCCACATTTCATATGTTTTAGGATATTGAGAGACACAATTGAATTCATTTGGTCCACAACCACAAATTATAGCATTCATTTCTTTAGAATTAATGTCATAGTCATCCTCCATAACAGTAGTCCAGGTTTAGGGGTTTTCAGGAATTTCATAAGGAGTAATTATCTTTGAGTATACTTTAAATCCACAATTGTTCAAATAGATTTTCATACGTGACTTCCAGCATCAACAGTTTTCACCATTGAAATATGGTTTACAAACTAATGTCATTCATTCTATGAGATTCACCATGGATCGTTTTCTAAGTCATTAACTCTATTATGTTAGAACCAAAAATCTTTAGAGCCCATCATTTGATACCAAATTCTAGGACGAAAAGTCTATGATGACGACATAATATGGGGTGAATTGAATCCTTTTAAAACATTCCACAATTATATAATTTCGCATAAATTGTAGATATATCTAGAGACATTTCTATATGATAGTATGTGCAGTTGAAATATAGAAAACAGAGCATATCAATTTATAGTTGTTCAGGGCATGAAGATCCACTAGTACACTCCACTAATCACCCTCAATGCGGGCTTTGTGAATTTCACCAGTCAGATCCTCTTCTCCTAAGACCAATCTAGAACTGAGTGCAAGCAGTTGTCACCCAAAAAAACAAGGATAAAAATTGATCCTTTTAGTTCTTTTACAAGTAACAGAAATATCCACATCTTAGCACAAGAATCTGACACTCCATCGCGAGTGAAACTGAGACGCCGATACTCCAAAGGATTAATAGTGATTTATTTGATAAATCTATTTAATCATCAATTTTTCAGCAGAACACATATGAAAGAAGATGGATCTTTGTATTTAGAAGAAGAATAATCTTAGATATATGCATGGAGAGATATGGTTTCACAAGAGATCTTAAATTTTAAGAACATCCACAAAAACATACCACTATGCTTCTAGGTTTTAACATGTACATCTCCAAAATGTAGTTCTTGTTTCTAAGATGTTCAATCTTTGTAGTAGTGTAAATTAATATTCACTGGAAAACATAAAGAATAAAAACTATCAACATATCTGAGATATAGATAAATATCAAGAAACTTTTATGCAAAAAGTTACATGTAATGATATATCTTGCAGCAAGATTTAATATCCACAAAATATGCCTGATAAATAGAGAGAATTCAAATTAACAAATACAGTATAGAGTAGTCCTAACATCCCTTTAGTAAACGAGAGGAAATATCCACTATAAATGGTTCATTAAAATCATTTATGATGAGATTTGAATCAGTTGAAATTGATCATTAAAATTCCCTAATATTAAACAAATACTATTACAGAGAACTCTGATAAAGTCATAATTTCAAATCTCCAATGTTGAAAATTCAAATGTAAGGTTCCTTCACAAAACGACAAAACACCAAATGTGGGTTCAACTACATAGAGTAAATTCTTTGAACCTAATGTTGAAAACATGTGATTGATTACATAGGTAAGGTTTATGATTCATAAATTTTTTCTCAAACATAGGGTTCCATTCTTACGTAGGGTTCTTTAACTATACTTTTTTTCATTGAAAAAATATAAGGATTCATTCAAATGTATTATTTTAATCCATATGTTTCATCCAATGTAAGGTTGATAAACCATACCTGATGATCTGTTAACATAAGCATTAATATAAGTATAGGTTATGATCCTTATATTAAATTCCTCGGCGTTGGGAATTAACAGTGTATCCCAAAAATTAAAAGCTATGAATAGTGTTTCTAAAATATTCTTAAGAGTGTTCTGATCACTTTAACAAATATTTATCATGAATAAATACTTGAATATTATTCCAAAATAATAACTATAAATAATATAAACTTCTTGAAATATAATTAAAATAAAAACATAAGTAAAAAAACAAGGGTATTTGTGAGAATCAAAATCAATAATATTTATTGAGTATTTTTTAGACAATTTATCCCCAATAGTGAAATCATCATGAATAATATGGGTTAGATGAATTCCATATATTTTTTAAGATTTCCATCAAGAATCTCAATATGGACGAGATCCATATAGTTGGTGTATGGTATATGAGATTATTTAGATCCAATTAAATAAATGTTGATATTTTAATTCAATATTTATCATGTATATCTGCATATATTCCATAGATAAGGTGGAGAGACTATTGATGGGTTAAAACAACATGAGGTGTTGCGATTCAAGTATGTGGTAATGTGGTGGGGAAATTTTCTTATAGTCTCCATAGATGGTTTTTAATTTTCGAGGGTAGAATAAGATATAGGATTTAGTCATGCACATAGATTCCATTACAGATACATTGCATGGGAGGCTTATTATTATAATAAGATCAACACACGTTTGATTTGTAGTTGACTTAATGACTAAAGAATGAGAATTTTCTTGGGTATGTAGTCGGTATGAGTGAATAATTGATGCTTGTCCAATAGATGCACAGATATTTACTTTAATTTTTTTCTTATTAATTCCTCACATTGGTGTTTCATGGTTTTTTTAAACGATTCAATCTTACACTATATATAGATAAAATGAGTGATATTGAATATTTTTAAAATAAATATATAATTATTATTCTGTAAATCAAATATTTCATAATATTTGTGTTGGGGAGAATTTCATATGTTCATGAATATATTTAACTATTATTTTACTCGTATGTTCCAAGATAATCCTAATATTATCATGTATACTACCTTCAAAAAATGAGGAATAAACTATTATGATTTACAATATGATGGAAATTTACATTTGTGAATTTAATTTTTGACAGATTCAATTAATATTTTATTATACTATCATCTATAATGGATAGTAATGTTCATTGAATTTTTTCTTATGCAGTGTAGGAAATGAATCTTAAAAAAATATTCAAAACATTATTTTCATGGGATAGAAGATCAAATATTAAGGCTTTATAATTATTTGAGGATTTATGAAGTATAAAACTCTTATGAATTCATTCTATTTACACTTACGAAATCCATGTATTAGAAAAATTTTAATATTTATAAAAGGTTTTAAATAGTTTAATTTTACATATTTTCTAAATTAATCATTCATTTTTCCTTTCAAGGAATTTTACAGTATAAGAATTATGAACTTTTAGCTGTAATTGTTTCATGTCATGAATATTTACGACCCTAATTATCATAAAATCATTATTTAATGTTAAATTTTCATAGAATAGTAAATAATTTACCTTCCTAGATTAAGTGATTATCCATGTGATGAATTTTTATTATTTATAACAATGTCATTTTCAATTGTGATTATTATGTGTGTATTGAGATATGTATACATTTTTTATTTTAATTATAATAATAATGTGTTTATTTTATATATATCATAAATAATGTGAAAATTAAAGAATAGATCAATAATAATATTTCAGTTTTAAATTAATATTACAGAATCACTTTGACGAAAGAAACTATCCATTAAATTATACTATTACGATGTACAATTATGATAACAAGTCATAAAATATTTTGAAATATATGATTTGAAATATCAAAAAAGATATTACATTGAAGAATGTTTATTCATCAAGTTATTTATATAATTTTTTTGATTATTTGGTTTCCTAAAAAATTAAAATCTCATTAAAAAATGAGTGATACATAGTTTAGAAGAATCATTATAGTATTTTAGTTTTTTGAGTCATACACAGGATTCATTATGAAATCTAATAAAATTTATAGAATATAGAACATTAAAAATTATAATGGTTTTAATTATAGTTTAACTTATATTGAATTTAACCTCAACATCAAAGGTAAAACTGAATCTATTCATTTAATTAAATATTTCATGTGTGGTTTCATTGGTCATTATTCAAGTGGTTATTCATTATAATTTGTTCAATCTATTTCTTAGAAAATATACTTTATCCGGGAATACTATTTTAGGGTTAATATGTTTATTCCTTCTATATTTTGGATTCCTAATGATTCATTTTTTAATACAATTGGAAAAAACAAGAATAAATTCCGTGGAAAAATATTTTCAATGTCTATTTTTCATAAAGGTTTTCTATTCTATCATTTTGTACCCTTGTATGCTTGAAATTATAGCTATTTATTTTATCCAGTGTTCCTATTAAATTAATTTTATTATTTAGTTTAATGGAATATACATAACTATTTATTACTTTTAAATTAATTATATATCTTTTTTTCACTGAATATTTTTAACATGTTTTGAGGGATCCATGATTATTTTTATTTTTTAATAAATCTTAATATTTCAACATTTTTTATTAAAATTCTATGTCTTTACATTATTTTTTATTTCTAAATAATATTGATTGGATATTTTTTTTAGTTTGAGCAGGTTCTATTTACTATAATGATTGTGTATATGATGTTATTTTTTTCATAGTTTTATGAAGAGATTTAAAATATTTTTTTTGAAATGATATATTTTTTTAGATAATTTTCTTCATTGTTATATGTTTTTCATTATTACAAAAACATGGGAGTACATGTTTATGTATAGGGGAGAATTTTTAGTTAATCCTTACAACTTTTATTTTGTATTATTTAATAATTTATAATCAAATTAATTTTTCGTTCTTTGTAATTAATTTTTACATTGAAAACTTAAACATATATTAAAATAGTAGAATAATGTTGTAGTTTTTTATTATCTATTTATTTATTTATTAATAATTATTTATTTTAGTTTTTAATTTTTCAATTTAAAATTTTTTTAATATTAAAATTTTATTCGTGACTATTAGGATAAATTTTTTAGATGAATATAAAAATTGATAGAGGCATGAATATTATGAAATGAGTAATTAACACATAATATTTATAGATTAATATGTAATTTATTTAATGAATAGAATTTATTATTAATCAATTATTCATGTGATGAAAATTAAATATAGAAAGGATCTTATTGTTTTAATAATATACACTTATGAAGTGAAGGTTGCGACTCATAAAAACCCACTCTTTTTAAAATATCTATTATGGGATTGCATATTATGGAAATGAATATCAACTCTTAAAATTCGACTTGTAGAAAATTTTATTCAATGTAATTTATTCTAACAAATTTAGTTTATTAATATTTAAAAAATCCTTGGGTTTTGGATAATTTTATTCTAAAATATTTTTCTCATAAATCTCAAAAAACTACAAATATAAATTCATTTGCAATGTTGTTATATTTTCAATTGTATGTGGTTTTTTATGTTATTTAAGAATCAAATAAATATTTATCATAATTATTTTCCCGATTGAATATTTTTTATTAAAAAATAGTTTGGAATGTTAAAGTAATTACTCTATATATTAATGTGATTAACCATTTTATAAAATTTTGATTATATTTTAATAATTTTTATTATATAAAATTTTTATTATTTAAGGAGTAATTATTATCATATTAATTGTTTATTTTAAATATTTTTATTACAAGAATACTTTTTCTTATTTTTTATAAAAAAAGATAGTTAAATTGTTATTCCATGTGAATATCATCATTGATAAACATATTTTTTGAGGCATAGTTACTAAAAATACATTCCAAAGGTGTATTTTATAAATTGAGACCCATGGAATTTGGATGATGCATGTATGAAACAAATGACACATCATTGTTTTGATTTCTTGAAATGTATGAATATTTTTTATGTCATTATAAGAATTCTCAATATCCATCATTCATTTATAATGAATGGGTAAGGAAAACATTTTCCAATCCCAAATTTCATATATAAAATCCACCTAATTCTATTTGATTTTTTTACTTCTTTCATGAATTTTATTGTTTTTTATATGTATATGTGTTATACAACCCATAAAAAGTAATTTCTGATCTTTATCAATGAAAAATGGTTGTTTGAAATTTTATTGATCTATTTAACAGTAAATAGGTTTAACTATTATCCATTAATTTTTGGGTTTTTTCTACACTCATGAAAATGATATTTGTCTGTTTTGTCATTTGAATAGACTAAGTTAGATCTGATCCCTTAGAATGAATGGGTTAAGGATGTTGTATTGATAAATATATGGGTTATTTCTATATCCATAAAATGTTTTATCCTACTTTGATTTCAATAATCATATACTAGATAGGAATTAGTATATATATATATATATATATATATTATAATTTATATCTAGACCACTATAAAAATCATGTCCTCTATTGTTTATAATTAATTCTATCACTCTTCACACCATAACTACACCACTAGTTAAGAGGATGAATTATTAAATATATTATTACGGTAAATTCAATTTAATGTTTAAAGTAATTTATTAATTTTTCGATTTATAATTATTCCCCCTAATTATAATGTGAGTTCCCTAGATGGGCCCTTAAAGCATTCCATTTAAGGTATGTGACTAACATCATAGGGATTCATGGTCAAATAATTATGAATGTGATCTTAATATTGACATAATATCACTCATAAATAAATTAGTTGAGAAATATACATAGGTAAAACTATTACCTTCACCTTTTAAAGAGTAACCTTTTATAGGGAATTGTGAAATATTTGTATCTTTATGATAGTGTTTTTAGGTACTCCATTTCTATGGGGATACAATAGTAATATTTTTACACATTATTTATTTCATAAGAAACAAATAACTAATGGTCTTATTTTGGGTAGTGATCATTGTTATATGTTAGAAATTACCTATCATATTTTCTGTGAGACACATGCTGAATATAGAATGGTGTAGAATCTCATGAAAATGAATTAGCTTGGTTTTCAAAATACTTTATATTCCATTATTTTCATAGAGATAGTCTATGATAATGTAATGAGACAAGATAAAAATCATTATTGGGTTATGAACTAGTTTTAGTGGTCCATATAGAAATATGTGACACATCACATCATGAATGATTAATATATACCTAATTTATCCCTTCAATATAATGTTTACTGCTCGTTAGGGCTGTATATTTACAATGTATGGACTGATGATTGTTAATCAGTGATAACTGAAGGATTATGTTATGAATGGTATATGAGATGTTGTCACTATAATGTGATCATGAAATATATGAGGGGTCATAAAAAATATTATAATGCTAAGATAGTCAATTTTTAATGGCATGAGATACAATCTCTTGATAAATTGAAATGAAGTCAAGATGACTGATTGATTGATAACATGAGGAGGGGAAAATGGATTTGAGAGACCTTAAATAATATAGAGAGTATTTGAATTGTTATTAGTTTTTAAGAAGTGATATTTTTAAATTTATCAATTTGATAGTTTAGATTCCATGCCAAGGGAAATTTTAAATTTCATATGTTAGTGAGAGAGGTTATTAATCTTATAAAATATTTTTTTGGTTTTATGTGAATTGGAAATTCATAATTAGTGGAATCAGACTATTTTGGTGTATACATATATGATGTCGTAGATCTATACGTGGATTTATAAAATAGATTATTATGTTATATTTAGTGTGTCCCATTAATGATGAAATCTAGTTAATCATGGAATTTATATTGATAAGTTATATTAGATTCGGTATTCAGGAAATCCAATAGCTAAATGCATATAACTTATTCAATGAATATGAGACCATTATTTTAATAGAATGTTAAGTTATCAGTGTAATTTACATGAAATAATTAATCATGTTACGATATTAATTTCTCAACAATACTATGAGTCAATCATCAATTATATAATTAGTTAATAGAGAATACATTGATATGTTTATCATTATTTTATGAAAAGGTAAAGTTTGTATATTTCGAATCATATATTGTGTAAGTTTTATAAAATTGATTTGTAAGATGATGATGATTTGTGAATTAGGAACTCATAGGGGATTATGAAGACATGATTATTAAGTTATGTTTCACTATATATATATAATATTAGGGGACAGAAAACTAATATAGTCATATATAACATAGGAATTTTTTATGTGTCACAATAAAAATAATTAGACCAGACTACTGACTCAGGATGATTAATTATGATTTCACTGACAAGGTAATATTAAAATTTATTCTAGATTTCCACAAATATACAGAATTAATGAATCATATCAGGGATATTGTGTGTGAATAATTGCGATTTTGGAGGTAATGAGTAAAACTTGGTACTACTCGATGAGTTTTACATCTGATTGAGTATTATAAAAAAAATTGATCAATATATATTTTTAAATGGATGGATTTTTCATATGATGGTCCAATGATATAAGAATTTAGTTATTGTAAGTTTTATAAGTTATGTTGAGGAATCAACACAAACAAGAACCATAATAGCTCATGAATTAAAAAAAATTAATACAATAACCATTATAGTATAATGTTGATTCATAGAGACACATCAATAGGATGATATACTATAAAGCAGGATGTTTTTAATGATATGTGTAACAATAAATTATTGATGTACATAGACATTACATCACTTTTTAGAAATATATAAATCATTATTAAAAATAATCCCAAGGAAAATATTTGTTAATTACCTTTGTAATAATGGAACACATTCTATAAATTCTTTTAAAGATATAAAAAACCCATCAAGGTACTAAAATTTAGTATTATAAATTAAAAAAACTGTCTTTATCATGGGGAAAAGAAACATATAATAATAATGATCTAAGATGATCAGAAAAGGTTATCAATTAAAATATCAAGAAATGCGTGAGCACAGGAATGTATATATGTGAACCTAAATTGGAAAAATCATAAATTTTATATCACATCTGAAAATATTTAATCATGGAATAAATCAGGGTAATTCATAAGACATAAATAATAATGAAATCAAGTGTATAATCATAGAAATCATAACATGGAATATGAGATGAAATATGTGGCTGACACAAAATCAAATAAAATTATTTCCATAGTTGAAAATACATCATTTTAAATTCCATATTAATATAAAGGGTTCACTCCCCATACCATCTTGGTAGTTATGGTTTACTCACATAAAAAAATTTTTGTCATGGTTTGCTACCATATCCATATTTTTAGTCATTGTTCACTCCCATAAATATCTTAGTATTTAGGGATCACAACCAAGATCATCTTAGTAAAAATGATCTTTTAAATCCATCTAATGAAATATAAATCGTTACTATAAGGACCCAGCCTTAAAAATTAACATAATAATGAATTAAATGAATAATTCACATAGAGGATCTTTTCAGGATTAGAGTTTTAGAGAATTTCGACATAACTATTACATCTCAAAAGATTACAAAGTTGATACTACTACTATGTTTCCATAAAATAAAAACTCTTAAAAAGGAACATGTATAGTTCCTTGTTTTAGATAGCATGTCTTTCCTTGATTCCATACTTGACCCTATTCCACATTATGTCCTATGAAAAACATTTCAAAAAAACATGGGATGAGCATAAAAATCTGAGTAAGGGATAAACAAAGAAGGAAAACTGTTAGTTTTTCAAAACAACATGTAAACCATGAATACTTTATCGATGTAATACTTTTCACCTTTATGAAGTAGTAAATTCTCTTCGCTGAATAAAAGATCAGTACCTACACTTTTGTAACCAAAATATTACCATAAAACCCATATAAATAACACATAACATATAAAGGTAACTTGGGACATAAACATACTTAAATGGAATAACCATACGGTCGACTTCCACACATATCACTAAATAGAATAGCCATACATCCGACTTCCATACCCAATGAATTGGAGGTTATAACGTAACCAACCATCCTGGTATTCATGACACCACTTATCATATGGTTCATCACGTAACCACCCGTTAAATGTCCATGTACCATTACAAAATCATAATACAAAAAACAATTATAAAGGAAAGAAAAAATTTCCACGTTTCAATCACAAGAGATCAAATCATGATACTATCATAAACAAAAACATCTAATAAAATCATTAAAACTCTATGAGAGAAAAATCCCTCTATACATTGAAAATATTAAAAGAAGACAATTAAAAGAGATTTTAAAATCAAAGTGTCCCATACCAATTTAAATATTTTAATGGAATTATAATTTTAAAACATTAATTTCCATATAAATAAATACTCAAAAACATTTTTAAAACAAGGAAATTAAAGATAATGATTTATAATAATAAATATTCCAAACATTTAAAAATGATATTTTTGTTAAATTTTTTTTAACAAAATGAGAGACTCTTGAATACAAATAATTGCGGAATAACATTTAATCAGAACTTTATAATAACATGAGAATAAAGGGATTCATGATATAATATTTCAAAGGACAGTAAATACACCATATAAGAGTGAATTTCTGAATAACAAAAATGATGTCTCAATGGAAATGTAAATTGAGATGAAATCCATTATAAATATGGAATCCTTAAATTAAGGATAAATAAATCTCATAAATATGTGTGAAAAATATAAATACACCCAATATAAGTGGATATTAAGTGTAAAACAATCAGAGTTCATTCACACATATTCATAGGATGACATATTCAATAACTACATATTGAACCCAAAGAAATCAAAATTGGGTTAAGAAGTTCCCTGGTAAAAATTCGACAGCCTAACGACGTCACTTTAAAATTCAGAAAATGAGTTGATGAGAAAAAAGAGTATCTCATCACTTGGAAATAAATTTTACATCATTAAGGATATAGAAGAACATATCCCAACATAATAAGATTTAAATTAAAAGACATAACAAAATAAGTCTTTTAAAAAGAGGAGGGTAAAAGGTTCCTTTACCGACTTGGATATCTTTCGAAATGTACACCCGATGAAAGAAGGGCAATAAAAAATTGATGTAAATACTCATAAACGAAATTATATTACACAAAGAGTATAATAATGGGTAGTACATATACCACTCAATGGAAATGGTGGAAAATGTAGCATAAATCTCATGGGAATAAAAGTGAGATGAAAACCCCCTTACGAAAACTCGGCAGCCTAACGACGCCACTTAAAACATCCAAAAATGGATTTATGATATCAAATAGGGTCTCTCATAATATGTATATAAAATTTAAATAATTATTAATATAAAATAACATCCCCAAACATAATAAATATGATCTTAAAAGAAATGACATAAAAAGGAGTACTTAAAAAGAAAGAGAGAGGTTGGATCCCTTACCTCGAGTCCGACTTGTCTTGTTCGTTTATTTATATTCCTGAATAATAAACTTTGGTAAATTTATAATTTATTAAGTACCTAATTAAAAGTTTATTATTAAATTCATGGAACATATTATAATTTTATAATAATTAGTTAATAATGTGAGTTCATATCAGATGTTTTTGTCGATGTTCGGTATATGAGTCAAAAATGAACTTGTTTGAAAAGAATTACCCATGTAGTTATAATTAACCCATATAAAGTATAGAATAAATGATTTAAATATCATATATATCCAGTATATATTCATTTTATACTATTCCATAACATTTTGATATAAGAAAATGAAATGAACGGTTCATGGAGACAATAGGTCGTACGTACGCGTGAACGCTGCTTTCATTTCTTTGTCACATTAATGGAATTAAAACAAAATGATATATATATATATATTATAATTACAGTATAATATCTATGTTATATAGGTCACATTTGTTCATTAATTTTATTCTTTATACTTTCTCTGTAATGCATGAAAGTGTCACATCACTTGAAGGGGTGGTAGTCCACACTTCCTCAAA
Source organism: Viscum album (assembly GCA_963277665.1). Classification (NCBI taxonomy): domain Eukaryota; kingdom Viridiplantae; phylum Streptophyta; class Magnoliopsida; order Santalales; family Viscaceae; genus Viscum; species Viscum album. The sequence continues at coordinate 1,236,173,541 of OY728126.1, forward strand.
TGAAATTATCGCATTTGCACAACATGAAAAGAATAAAGGTATGTTTTAAATGTAAAATACAGAATCATATAGATGAAATAAATATAATATATATCATAAATAAATAGTGTGCCATCATAATGGCCACCATGAGATGTCGTAGGAGATGATAGAACAATCATCGTTTCATGAGGCAGTAATTCGCCATCCATGGAAACAATATGTTCTTTAACCATTAGACGGAGGTGTGTATAAGTGTAGCTCGAATACATCTCATAAAAACGTCCTATTATATTTAAGATAGTGGGTTTTTTACAAAATAAACGAGTAAAAAGAGTTTAGGGGGTTGTTAAAGAAAAATAAAACAAAAGACCATAAGAGAGGACATTACCTTTAAATCAGGTATCTCCCCTTGGTTTGAACCAAAAGGGTTTCTTGAAAAGATTTCTGCCTAAGGTAAGGCTTCTAGAATGAAGAGAGGGATGTGGAGAGATAAAATTATCAGAGTTTGGCTGATCCAAAAGATTGAGAGGTGTGGGTAAGGGGGTAGAGGTGGGGGCCTATTATAAGAGGGAGGAGGGGCACTCTTGGAAAGACTTGAAAAGTTACTTTATTATAAAATGATTTTCAGATATCAAAGGTCCCAAAATTATATATTTAGAGGATAAGGTGATACAGTTTTGAAATACTCCAATACAATATGTTTTTTAGAAGTTTAGGTCTTATGTTTTACATTATCTTTTCATTTTATTTAAATCATTAAATAATGAGGTAATCGCTGCATCATCATGGTGTCATAAATAATTTAATTTATTTAATGTCTAAAAATTAAAAAAATTATCATGATGCAGGAAATCCTTTTATCTCTCAAATAAATATTTATAGTAAAAAATATTACTTTTATAACTCCATGTAAAAATTTTTTTAGTAAAACAATACATGTTTGTGAGATTTTTATTTTAACTTTAAATAAAATGTTATTAATGTAATTTTCTTACCCAAGTGGATCCATGGGGTCCCAAAGTTGACCTATGGATTGTATTAATCGGCCATGACACATCCAATAAGGGTATGACATGTGTCAAGGTCATTTCATATTATTAAAACATTATTTTTACCTTAAATTACACTAATTACCACTAATCTCGATTAATAAAACTTAAAAGTCACTATTCACCAAAAAATTATTTTAATCTCATTGAACAACATTTTAAATACTAATGACAACCATGTATGTCGGATTTTGGAAATTCATTTCACAAAAGTGGTATTGTTTAATTTAAACAAAAAATCAGTTTTTAATTACCACTTAGTGGTTTCACTATTCATAAAAAATTGATGTTTTCAGAAAAATACTAAAAATTCACCAGAAGCTATATTTGATATTCCAAATTCAAAAATTATTTCTATTTTAAAAAATTCAAAACATATAAGTTGAATTAATTAATTTTGTAATTAATTCATATTTTCAAAACAAATAGTGTGTCTTTATGAAACAATATATATCAAAAGATTGACACTAGTTTAAGTCCAATTTCAAAGTGAAATTAATTTCAATGACAACCATTGGATTAAATGGTAAAAATAAATTCTAATTTCACTTTAAAACCAATTCAAATGATAATATAATAGTATAAATAACTTAGATTAAAAAGAGGTTTTGGATTAAAATACATCATTTTTCACTATTCTTTAAAAAATGAACTTTATCGGAAAAATACCAAAAAAGTGCATAATGTAAATTTTGATGTCCCGATTCTAAAGAAGAATTTAATTTGGACCAACGAATGTATAAGAGTGACAAAAACTATATTTAAAGAGGGTTCTCCATCAAAAGGTGATAAGTCAACCTTTTAGTGAATATTAGAGTATCTATGCCTAAAATTGAATTATTTTATTATTTTTAGCATTTATATTTTATTGGATAAAAGTAAAAATATTTGAAAAACATATATAATTATTTATTAGTTAGTTATATTCATTCTCGCCATTAGAATGGCTATATGTTAACTACTATTTAAAATAATATTATTTTATTATTAGAGTGCAACGTAAGATTTCAAGGAAACTCGTTGTTACGTATTGGGTACGCCATCGAGCATAGCGTTCCCTTTAAATTAATATTAAAATTCTATTCACAAATATGGATAAATATAAAAAATTTATATTTTTTAATTACCTGGGATGTTACATCCTTCCCCACTTTTGGGAATTACGTCCTCGCAATTTTAAAATTGGGCTTAGATACTTCATTAAAAGTCCCACATTGGAATAAGAGTCGGTAAAACTATCACTTTAAAAGAAAGAAAGAGATGTACAGAGGTCACCTGAGTTAACCCATTCTAGGATGCCATGTAGAAAAACATTTATATTGAAGAAAAAACATAGGGTCATGTTCTGAGGGAGAGTGATAGAAAACATGTTTATGAGAAAGTTAACCACCATAAAATCACAAACTTGTGATGGGTTAAATGGTATATGATTCCCTAGTAGGAAAATTTAACATACAATATTTTTGTTTTAAGTTACTTTTCATTGAGGAATTTATTTATGAGCTTCACTAAATCTCAGGGAAACATACTTTCTTGTCGTTTATACTTTAATCTCTTATTATATTTCTTACACAAACTCTTTTTGCTCTAAAAGAAGAGTATTTAGGATAACATGTTCACATTAAGAGCGTTATAATCAACATCTAGAGAATCAACTAATCCACAAAAGAGAACTATATATTTCCCATGTCTTTAGACAAAAATCTGAACCAATGTTTTTTGTACGAGATCAGATAATACCCAAAAAGGATAATCCTTTATAAAAAGAAAATCTATTCTTAATCTCCAAAATGTGTCCAACAAAACCCAAAGTTCTAAAAAGACCATTCGATAAAAAATTGTCCATAAAATTCTTCAAAGCAAACCAAACTAATATTGAAACCAAATTCTTAGAAGGATTTAATCACATAGTCTTCAAAGGTAAAAAATTAACATTTATCTCCAAAGAACATCAATTTATCTTAATGTCTCATATTGAAAATTAATTAACCTAATCATATATCATCCATGATAGGTCAATATTTTACTAGATAACCCAAAATCAACTTTTTCTTGATTCATAAAATTATAAAACTAGAAATGATTTTTCATACTAACTATGGACTTCACGTAGTATAGTGGTAGGTGATACATACCAGTCGCACCTTGGTTGTGGGTTCGATTCCCACACCTTTTTCCAATGCAATGGGTTGTCACACAGACTGCGTGTTGTACTTTTTCCAAAACTATATAATTGTCAAAACCTTCCCCAAAAAGAGATACAATCATGAGAAATAACCATAAAATAATTAACCTCAATTTTATCTCATGCCTTTCATTTTCCATCATAACATATAGTAACCCATAATTACCTCAAAAGTAAGGATCATATAAAACCAAATGGTTCTTTATAACTATTTCCACAAAAGAACAGATAACTATTCCTTGAATAAAATTTTCATATATCAAACATCAGGGTTATACATACTATAAAAATTCTTCTAAGGTAACCCCATCATCAAAAGAGAAATAATACATATAATAATTTCACAATCCTAAAATCTACCATAACACTTGAATCCCTTATATATTGACTTCCTACTCATTAAACATTCTTTATGATCCATTAACCATTCAATTCCAACTTATTCTAAAATACTTCTTTCCTACAAACAAAATCATGAATCTTATCCTAAGATTCCAAAATAGGAAAACATAAGTTACGAAATAATCCATACCTTTGTTTGGTCATTGTTAATTTCTTCATCCTCAATCGGAATGGAATTAGGTATTGGTAAATGAATATTTGTACGATCTTGGTGATCCCATTCACGAAACTTCTTTTTAGGGAATGTGTTTTCATAATGACCATGCACACCACATTTAAAACATTCAATTGATCCCTTAGAAAGAACTTATTTCCCTTTCCTCGAGTCAACTAGATGGATTATTTTCCATTGTAGGTTCTCACTTTATGACCTTCATTTCCACATCTATATCATACTTCTGTCCCTTTGAAACATTTTCCTATGTGTTTCTTTCCACATTTTTACACATAGGTTTTTGAACACACTTACCTTTATGATTATTACCTGAACTTCTGTAGGGATTTGTTTCTCACATATATGATGGCTTATAAAAATAACCAAGGATTAGGTGGTCAATCAGGACTCTAGATAGTTGGTTGAGGATAAACACAAGAGTTCTCATTGTAGCTCCCATATCATTCAATTTCTCACTCAGAAAACTGTCACAGTTTCCTTCACATCCACTGTTACTTTAGTGCCTGCTAATTCCAGCCATTTAGTAATACTAAAAAGGTCAGTGTGAGCATATCAGTAAAATCATCATATAATAATGAGAAAGATAATCACTAAGATATAGTTATCCAAGTTATCTCAAACTCATTCTAACATTCAAAAAAAATTAATCCATCTAATATACTACCCATTGTGGTTATACAAAACTTGTCACTTATGCTTGAACAACACTCTAACCTATAAAGTTATCTAAACCGACATCTGATACCAACTATAAGAACCCAGCTTGAAAACATTACATAATCATGAATTAATTGAATAATTCACATAGAGGTTCTTTTTAGGTTTGGAGTTTTAGAGATTTAGGATTTAACTATTACATCTCAAAAGATTAAAAAGTAGCCACTTCTACTATCTTTCCATAAAATAATAACTCTTAAAAAGGAACATGTCTAGTTCCATGTTTTAGATAGAATGTCTTTCCTTGATCCCATCCTTGACCCTATTCAACATTATTTCCTGTGAAAAACATTTCAAAAAAACTTGGGAAGAGCATAAAAATATTAGTAAGGGATACACAAAGAAGGAAAACTGTTAGTTTTTCAAAACAACAAGTAAACCACGAATACTTTATCAAAGTAATACTTTTCACCTTTATGAAGTAGTAAATAATCTTCACTGAATAAAAGATCAGTACCTACCCTTTTCTAACCAAAATATTACCATAAAACCCATATAAAGAACACATAACATATAAGGTTAACTTGGGACATAAAAATACTTAAATGGAATAACCATACGGTCGACTTCCAAACATATCACTAAATGGAATATCCATACAACCAACATACATACCCAATGCATTGGAGGTTATAATGTAACCATATGTCTTGATATTCACGACACCACCCATCATATGGTTATCACGTAACCACCCGTCAAATGTCTATGTACCATTACAAAATAATAATACATAAAAAATTATAAAGGAAAGAAAACATTTCCACATTTCATTCACAAGAGATCACATCATGATACTATCATAAATAAAAACATATAATAAAATCATTAAAACTCTATGAGAGAAAAATCCCTTTATACTTTGAAAATATTAAAAGAAGTCATTGAAAATAGATTTTAGAATCAAAGTGTCCCATATCACTTTGAATCTTTCAATGTAATTATAATTTTAAAAGATTAATTTCCATATAAATAATTACTCAAAAACATTTTTAAAACATGGACATTAGTGATAAATATTTATAATAATAAATCTTTAAAACATTTAAAAATGATATTTTTGTTAAAGAGTTTTTTACAAAATGAGAGAATCTTGAATACAAATAATTGCGGAATAACATTTAATCAAAACTTTATAATAAAATGAGAATAAAGTGATTCATGATATAATATTTCAAAGGATAGTAAATACACCATATAAGTGTTAATTGGTGAATAAAAACAATGAAGTCTCAATGGAAATATAAATTGAGATGAAATCCATTATAAAGACGGTATCCTTAAATTAAGGATAAATCAATCTCATAAATATGTGTGACAAATATAAATACACACAATATAAGTGGATATTAAGTGTAAAACAATCAGAGGTCATTCACACATATTCATAGTATGACATATTCAATAACTACAAGTTGAACCCAAAGAAATTGAAATTGGGTTAAGAAGTTCCCTTGTAAACATTTGACAGCCTAACAGCGTCGAATTAAAATTCAAAAAATGATTTGATGAGACAAAAAGGGTATATAATCACTTGGAAATAAATTTTACATCAATAAGGATATATTAGAACATATACCAACATATTAAGATGTAAATTAAAAGACATAAAAAAATAAGTCTTTCAAAAAGAGGAGGTTAAAAGGTTCCCTTACCGACTTGTGTATCTTTCGAAGCGTACACCCCATGAAAGAAGGAAAATACAAAATTAATGTAAATACTCGTAAATGAAAGTATATTACACAAAGAGTAGAATAATGGGATGTACATATACCACTAAAAGGAAATGGTGGAAAATGTAGCATAAGTCTCACGGGAATAAAAGTCAGATGAAAAAACCCCCTACGAAAACTTGCCAGCCTAACAACGCCACTTAAAACATCCAAAAATGGATTTATGAGATAAAATAGGGTCTCTAATAATACGAACATAAAATTTATAGAATTATTAATATAAAATAGCATCCCCTATCATAATAAATATGAGCTTAAATGAAATGACATAAAAGAGAGTACTTAAAAAGAATGAGAGAGGTTGGATCCCTTACCTCAAGTCCGACTTGTCTTGTTTGTTTCATTATATTTCTGATTAATAAACATTGTTCAATTTATAATTTCATAAGGACATCCTTTAATTTTTGTTATTCAATTCATGTCACATATTATAATGTTATAATAATTAGTTAATAATGTGAGTTGATATCAGACGTTTTTGTTGATGTTCGGTACATGAGTCAAAAATGAACTTGTTTGAAAAGAATTGCCCATGTAGTTATAATTACCCCATATAATGAATAGTATAAATGATTTAAATATCATATATATCCATTATATATTCATTTTATACTATTCCATAACATTCAGAGATAAGAAAATGAAATGCATAGTTCGTGGAGAAGGTAGGTCGTACGTACGCATGAACACTACTTTCATTTCTTTGTCACATTAATGGAATTAAAAATAAATGAGATATATATATATATATATATTATAATTCCATTATAATATATATTTTATAGAGGTCACATAAGTTCACTAATTTTATTCTTTATACATTCCATGTATTGCATGAACGAGTCACACCACTTGAGGGGGCCGTAGTCCAAACATCCTCAAATGAAATTATCGCATTTGCACAACATGAAAATCATAAAGGTATGTTTTAAATGTAAAATAAAGAATCATAGAGAGGAAATAAATATAATATATATCATAAATAAATATAGTTCCATAATAATGGCCACCATGAGAGGTGGTAGGAGAAGATAGAACAATCATCGTTTCGTGAGGCAGTAATTCGCCATCCACGGAAACAGTATGTTCTTTATCCATTAGACCAAGGTGTGTATAAGTGTAGCTCGAATAAATCTCATAAAAAATCCTAGTATATTTAAGATACTGGTTTTGTTACAAAATAAAGTAATAAAAATAGTTTATGGGTTGGAAAAGAAAAATAAAACAAAAGAACATAAGAGAGGACATTACCATTAAATCGGGTATCTCCCCTTGGTTTTAACCAAAAGGGTTTCTTGAAGAGATTTCTTCCAAAGATAAGGCATCTAGGATGAATAGAGGTATGTGGGCAGATAAAATGATTAGAGTTTGGTCGAGAAAAAGGCTTAAGAGGTGTGGGTAAGGGGGTAGAGGTGCGGGGCTTTTATAAGAGGGAGGGGTGGCACTCTTGGAAAGACTTGAAAAGTTACTTTATTATAAAATAGTTTTCAGATATCAAAGGTCCCAAAATTATATATTTCGAGGATAAGGTGATAAGGGTTATAAATAAACCCATAAAATAGGTTTTTGAAAAGTTTAGGTCCAATATTTTATATTATCTTTTCATTTTATTTAAATCGTTAAATACTGAGGTAATCGCTGCATCATCATGGGGTTATAAATAATTTAATTTATTTAATGTCTAAAATTTATAAAAAAATATCATTATTTTGGAATTATTTTTATATTTATAATGAATATTTACAGTCAAAAATATGACTTGTATAACCCCATGTAAAAATTGTTTTAGTAAAACAATATATGTTTGTGACATTTTTATTTTTACTTTAAATAAAAAGTTATTAATGTCATTTTCTTACCCAAGAGGATCCATGGGGTCCCCATGTTGACCCATGGATTGTCTTGGTCGGAAACGACACATAAAATAAGGGTGGGACATGTGTCAAGGTCATTTAATATTATTAAAACATTAATTTTTACCTCAAATTACACTAATTACCTCTAATCGCGATTAATAAAACATAAAAGTTACTATTCACCAAAAAATTATTTTAATCCCATTGAACCACATTCTACATCCTAATGAAAACCATGGATGTCGGATTTTTGAAATTCAATTCTCAAAATTGGTAGATTTTAATTTAAACAAAAAATCAGTTTTTAACTACCACTTAGTGGTTTCACTATTCATGAAAAATTAAAGTTTTTCAGAAAAATAACAAAAATTCAACCTAAGATATATTTGATATTCCGAATTAAAAAATGATTTCTATTTTAAAATATTCAAAACATATAAGTTGCATTAATTAATTTAATAATTAATTCCCGTTGTCAAAACAAATAGCGTGTTTTTATGAAACAATATATATCAAAAGATTGACACTAGTTTAAGTCCAATTTCAATGTGAAATTAACTCCAATGACCACCATGGGATTAAATGGTAAAAATATATTCTAATTACACTTTAAAATCAATTCATGTGATAGTATAATAATATAAATAAATTTGATTAAAAATTAGTTTTGGATTAAAATACAACATTTTCACTATTCATTAAAAAAGAACTTTATCGAAAAAATACCAAAAAATTACACAAAGTAAATTTTGATGTCCCTGTTGTAAAGAAGAATTTTTTTTGGTCCAAAAAATGGATAAGAGTCACTAAAACTATATTTAATGTGGGTTCTCCATCAAAAGGAAATAATTCGACCTTTTAGTGAATATTAGAGTATATATGCCTAAAATTGAATTCTTTTCTTATTTTAATCTTTTATCTTGTATTGGATAAAAGTAAAAATGTTTGACAAACTTATATAATCATTTTTTAGTTAGTTCTATTCATTCCCGCCATTAAAATGGCTAGATTTTAACTACCATTTAAAATAATATTATTTTATTATTAGAGTGCAACGTAAGATTTCCAAGAAACTCATTGTTTTGTATTGGGTACGCCATCAACCATAGCATTCCCTTTAAATTAATATTAACAATTTACTCACAAATATGGATAAATATAAAAATGTTATATTCTTTATTTACCTGGTGTGTTACAGTTACCCAATGAATTGGGTGGATAAATAGGTCCCAATAGTTACATATTGGAAACCATACCATTGTGTTCCATGACAACATAAATCAGTCACCATATGTGACCTCATGGAAGGAAATGTTCATCATAAAAATAATTTATTCATAACCTAATCCATGGAATTTTTTTCCTATTAATATCATGCCATTATAAATGTAAATAATTATTAAAAATATTATGACTATTAAAATAGAATCAGATACCTGGTAAAATATGATATAACACATTAAGTAACATTAGATTGAAAAATATTTTTAATGATCACTTGAAAACAATTCATGCGGAAAATATCATTTCTTCATTGAAAATATTTTCTTTTCATAATTATCAAAACAATGTTAATGGAAAAAATTATTTTAAATTAACATTGTATTCTTCTGATTGATGATTAAATGAATAAAGGCTTCTTGAAAGCATAAAAAATGTGAATTTTTTATATGTTAAAGAAATACTTTTTTTATTTTTAAGAAATGATAAAATGTTCCTTTTTTCGAAAATGAAAAAAAATTCCATTTAAAAACGTTTAGAAAAAATGAAATCTTGGGTAAAAAATAATTTAAAATTATAAAGGTTCATAGTAAAACCATTTTTGAGAAATCTTTCAGAAAATATGGGAATGGATGATAACAATTCTTTAGTAGATACTTAAAAAAGAGCAACCGCAAATATAAAAGATAATATGAAAAAATACTCATCAATATATAATATGTATAATAACATTCCTTGTGAAATAAAGATAATAATAATGATACTAAAAAACATAATGTTTTGGATTAGACTCTTTAAGAGACATTCATGGTCAGTATATATAGTATTCAGAAGAAATGTGCTGTGAAAATAAGTGAGATTGGAAATCCCTTTATTATTAAGTGACATTAGAATCATAAAACCCATTAAATAAAAACATAAATGAAAGATTTTTAATAATAATAAATAAATAAATGTAATGATATATCATGTAAGAGTTCATTATATTCCCCACAAAAATTATGTATGTGGTGAATATGGCATATATCTGATGGAAATAAAAAGTGATATGAAATTCCCTAACCCTAAGTATTTAATACGTTCAAACACGTTGAAACCTACTATACAATAAATATATGTTTATTATTCATCTATTATATAATAATTTTTATATGTATATCATATATTACTTACATATGTCTTAATATTTCCTATTTAATAAAAATTCCTTATTGGTGTTACACGTCCTGTAATATCAAATTTTTTTCATGTTCGGACTTGTTATCCATGGTACTGACACATATATCATGAATTAATTATATCTATAATGATAAAAATGATATAAATATAATATATATTCTGGATATATGTATTTATGATAGTTTATAAACGGTATAAATAGAATTTGAAATACTTTGTTCATGGATACGCTATACCTTCCATACACATGAATTTTTTTTTTCATTTTCCTATATTTTGAAAATATAAAAAATAAAGTGATATATTTTCAATACAAAATAATATTTTTTATTTAAATATATCATATATATTTATTAAATTACTCTTTATTACATTTAATTTGAGGTATATAATAGAAACGAATCACATCACATCATGGAGATTCTAAGCCATACGTACGAATGAATGGTGTGTCAATTTCCCAAAATATTAGAAGATGGTTTCAAATTTCGGCATGATATTATCTTCAAAAATTATAATTATATTATATATATTATATATATGTATATCAAATGAAAATATAGTGATCAAATTAATTCCCACCAAGATATGCGGTAAGAGAAAAAAACAACATAGGTTAGTGATATAATAGTTCAATGTATAGAAGAGTGGTATGTTTATTACCCATTAGAAGGAAGTGTGAGTGAGTGAAAGTTAATAAAATAAAATAAAAAAACATAATATATTGAGTATATTGAGGTTATTATCTAAAAATTAAATAAAAATAATATAAGGAGTTTAAGGAAGAAATAAACGAAAAAATGTTTTTTGATGAACATTACCTCTTCTTTAGGTATCTCATTTGGAATTTGACAAAAAGACTCCACATTAATATATATACAATATCTCCAAAATGAGTTCTTTTAAATATATTATGATTTTCTATCTAAATTATCTAAAAATGTTTTTTAGACATGTTTTGTTGAATATATAACCCCAAACTTTTGGATTAAACCCTTATCTAATCAAATTAACTCTTACGATGACAACTTGTCATGGTTACACATTACTATTAATATATTTACAATAAAATTATAAAAGAAACCCACATGGATCATTGATGACAAATTGAACTGTAATATAGTTTTTTGGATGAATTTTATATTTTAATTAATTGTATAACATTTAATATATTTTATGTGACATTTCTGTCAATTGTGATACTATTCAATATTTATCTTTCTAAAAATATCCTGACAACATGATACCATCAAACCGTCACTTCTAATATATCACTAACATATCAAATTAAATGATAATTTTTTGGATATTATTAATTATGTTATCTGATATTTAGGTTATTATATTTATTATCATTTATTTGATATTTATTTTAATTAAGAAGTTACTCCATTATCATAATTAATGAATTTAATTAAATTATATATTATATAAAAATTAAAAACAAAATAACATGATGAGTATAATTTTAATATATTTCATTGGTCTTTTTATAGCCCAACTTATGATTTTCATTGCCCTATATTAAAAATGATTTACTAAGTAAAAATATGGGCATGATAATTTAAACTTATATATAAAAAAAATATTATAAATGTAATATTCATATCCATGTGGATTTAAAAGGTTATAATCTTATACAATAGATTATTTTGGTTGAAGGAAAAAAAACCAATGAAACTGGGACAACTATTATTGTAATTTCTGATATTATAATATTATTTTTATCTTTAATTACCATATTTACCCTTAACTTTGGAAAAAGAAAAATTTACTAATTATTCAATGCATAATTACAAATAAATATGTTTATCCTATTAGAATATAAATATCATATATATTATAGCCACATATTCCACTGATTCAAAATTTAACTCAAAAAGTTGGAAAAATAAAATGGATGCTAATCACACAGTCCTGGTGAGAGGGTAGATAAAAAAAATTATTCAAAAGTTCAATAAGTTTTTATATTAAATACATTTATAATTAACTAAATTGGATTAATATATGTATAATTTATCTAATTTTACATTAAAACCCAAATTAAAATATAATTTAACATTAATAATTATTGGTAGGAAAAACAATTCTAACTAAAATATTGTACTTTCCACTAATCATAATAAAATGAAACTTCTTAGAAAAATAAAAAAATATATTCAAACAAAAAATTATTTTATCCCATTTTAATAGAAGAAATATATTTTACCATCTTAAAAACCTAAATGTTTCAAAAATTATATTTAAAATGGTTTTAACATTAAAACATGGTAAAAACATTCATTCAGAATATATAAGGATTTATGCATAATTTTTTTTTATTGTCATATTCATATAAAAAATAATGGATGAATATAAAAAATATTCTTTTTGAATATATAAAATATTATTTTCATTAATATCATATATAAATTTTAATTCCTTGAATTTGTTATAAAAAATGAATTTGGTTGAATAAAAATATCACTACTTCTTTTATAATGAAATAGTAATTATTTCATTTTTAATTAATTGGTAACTAATGAATCCATATTATAAAACATATATTATCAAATGGTATATTATTATATTCATAACTTCTTATTTAATGTTTAGTTTAAATTTTATTTCATTAAATAATAATATTTTATTAATATATTATAGTTTAGTAAAAATCATCCTTACATATAATCAATGTTATCAAAAGAACTAGACATTGTGTATAAAACAAGACAAGCATAGTCTTGTATATACTGAAATCTAATCTGTGTGTTGTGTTTTGCGCAATATCGAGTTATTGTTGCATATAATGAATTCAATACATAGTTATTTCATATAAAATAATTATATTTAGTATTGTGTGCAATGAAAAAATATCAAAAATATTTACTAAATTAGAATAGCACATTTCACCAAATCTCGGGGTGTTACATTTTTGCCTCCTTAAAATTAATTTCTACCTCGAAATTCGTCTCTGTTATGAAATGTTCAAAACATGAATGTTTCTTTTCTAAACCCACATTGTAAAACTAAAGACAAAACAAACTTATAAAGAGGTAATTGTGAATTATTAGTTGTTACCTAGAGTAACTCACATGTGTGTTTCCACATAGGTGAAGATAGATGGGATGTGATAATGTGGTCACATAAGAGAAATATAACTACCATGATCTAATGAATATTAGAAGGGGACATGATTATGACAAATTTAACAATCACAATCATGTAAATCTATGTTTATCTTTGGGGTTATTTCATTCATCATAAATTATGGTACACATATAATATGTTTTTTTCAAGTCTCTTTTCCCTAAAGGTGAATAATTTTATAGAACTGATATGCTTACATGATCTCTACCTTATCTCTCCTTTTATTCATACCTGAATTAATTTATAGTTCATCAATTTTTATATGAAATAAACATGGTATTTTCATTATTAATTATTGAAATATCAAATGATCCACAAATAAATTTACAAGGTATCATAACAAAAAGGTTATCACAAGTTATAAAATAAGCATTAATCCACCTATGGTGAGATAAAATATTAATATCACAAATGAAATCTAGATATTATCATACCCTTTCAATAAATGGATAACCATATAATCCTTATAAAATATAAATGCCTAATAAATTTCAAATAAGGTCCCTAATTCTCTAATAAAACATAACAATGATCCCCATTATGTAATAAATAGTCTCTTATTTGTCACTTACGAAACAAATGAAAAAAAATTTAATATATTATCATGATACATGGTAATAACATGAATTACCATAAATCATTATTGTGAACTTTAATGTTTCCTTATTCATTTTTTATTGGAATTATTCTTTAAGCCAAATTTTTTTTAATCACCATCATCGATAAAATAATACACACTGTCATGATATCCATGATCAGTTCAATGGTAATCAGTACAGTCCAATATATCTTTTCTCAAAACATCATCATCCCAGAATTTGGAATTAATTAATTATTTTCTTCAAATAATAAAAATATTACCTTTTAAGAAATCAATATTCAAGTCTGTCTGAAATATTAAACATATACTTATAAATCCTTAACAAGGGAAAAATGGGGAAATACTTATATATTGTACCATTCATAATTGTATATCCAAATACATAAATTCATTGATCGTTCTGCTTCTTATTTATGACATTAAAAATACTATAACATCATATTACTTAATACCTATTTACTTTCACATGTCAAGTATAGTATCATAATCATCAATAATATAACCCTTATATCTAATTAATTCATTATTCCTTTCAATATAGTTCCTCTTAGGACATTTTTTTGAGTGATTTTGATTCATTCAATACATTAACCATTAAACAACTAGTAATTACTATGGGAGGCTAGTATTTTCAACCATTGTATCAACTGATCCTTTCATTTTTTCCGTTTTAGTTACTTCTATTGTGTTATAATTTTCCATATTCAAAACAAATTTCATATACTTTGAGACATTCAATTGTTTATTTCATCCCACATTCTCAAAATTTATGAAACCAAATCTTCTTTATTATACGTTATTTATCACCAAAAATCTCAGTGAACACCTTTATTATCTTCATTGGTGATTATGAGAGTTGGTTAAGGTATATTTTGTTAATAATGTTCTGGGAAAACTGATTATGCCTGATCAAAGCATCCTTCACTCACGTGATCATCCCATTTGACTGTTCATTAATAAAATTTCTATCACATTCAACATTAATCAAGTTTAATCGAGTTACCACTATTTATAAAAACCAAATCATGGAGTAGGAGACAATAATAATAGTGATGAACTAGACAATAATGAAACAACATTTATAGGATTTCTAAATAATACAATCTTATTTAATATTTGACACCATAGTTTTTTCATAGGTCATTAATTTAAAACATATATTTTTATGATTCATGATGTCTCATGAAGAGTTTGGGAATATTTATAGAATATACCCAGGGATTGTTAAACTAGGAGTGTAGAAAGCCTCATTATCGTGTACCAGGTTACTATCGAGTCTGGGAGAACCCACAATTTTAGAGTTTTTAAACCTAGGTACATTTCATATAGAGACTTATAAAATTATAATAATTTTATAGGGATGTAATTATAAATCCCACATTCTATATTCTTCACAAAAATTTCAAGGCATTTCTAATAAATTTCATCATCCATAGACGTATCCTTTTATACATCCCTGGACATGTACATGGAATCATTCCTAGGGGTATCACTAAATTTTTCTCTACGAGTTTTCCAAATAATGACTAATACTATGATATGATACCAATAATAAAAACCTTTGATTTATGTACATATAAATTTCCTAGATTTTGTGGAATAAATAAAAAATCACATAAATAGACATTGAAAGATCATATTAGTTTAGTTTCTTTCGAAATATGGATCACATTCTTATAATTTTGGTGAAATTTATTCAAAGTCATAATAATTATCTTCCACACTAGTATTCCTATATAGAAAATATTTTTATATCTTAAGGGAAAAAAGAATTTGAAATATATGAGCTCGTATATTCAGTAAGGGTAATCGAGTAAAATATCAAGAAAAGCATGACTAAAATATTTTAAAAACATGAACATAACATTTGAAAATTATATATTGTATATAATATTTCAAAACATTTTTCCATGAATAAATCTTGGTAAGTATTAAGACATAAATAATAATGGGAATAACATTATAATCCAATAAACCATAATAAGAAATAAGACATTAAAATTTTGTTAGACTCATAAGAATATAAAATTATTTCCATATTTTACAAGGAATCAATTCCATGGACATATTTGTAGTATGGTTTCACTTCCCATGACATATTGGTAGTAATTTTTTACACTCATAACAATCTTCTATATCATGGTTCACTTTCATAACCATATTTGTAGTCATGGTTCACTCCTCTGGCCATCATATTAGTTATGGTTCACACCAATTACAATCATAGAGGACACAAAATTCTATGTCAATATCCTTACATATTAAACCATATCCAATGTTTTCGAGAGAGATATAGGCCCCATAGATCAAATAGTGAAACAATACATATTTTATACACAAAAATATAAATCTATTGTTATACCAGAACACAAATAATGAAATGGATTTTACGAACATCATTAAATCACTACATAACCATGGGAATGAAATTGTTCTCATAAATTTTAATCCCTCATAGACACAAATCGATCATAGATGGACTAATAATGATATAATTGATTCATATCTGCAACAAAAAATGTAACATCCAATAATATAATCTTATATGGAAAATGATAGAGAGATATCACTTGAGAATGATTCCTGAGGAAAATATCATTTCTGATTGAGAAAATTTTATTTTCATAAAATGTCACACAATTTTATTTTTTAAAAAAATAAACATGTATTCTAGTAATATATGGTTAAAATAATTAAGGCCTCCTGAAATAATAAAAATTAAATCAAGTGTATATGATAAAAAAATTCCCTTACTATTTTTTTAGAAAAGTGAAAAAGTACCATTTTTGTAAAACGACAAAAAAATATATCTTTCAAACCATTAAGTAAAAAGTAAATCATGTCTAAAAATGTATTATGAAAAAATAATAGAAAATTAAAAAAAATAGTTGAAATTATTTTTAGAAAACATGTACATAAATGATATGTTTTCCCTATAGAGTCTTAAAATGAAAAAATCGAAAATATGGATGATATTGGGAAATAAATACTCATCACTTTATAATAAGTAGAATTATATGCCACATGAAAGAAATAAAAATATTAGGATATGAATAAATCATAATCTTCAGAAGGATAATTATGAAAATACATTCATTGGAAATATATAATCCTTATAGAAGAAATGAGTAGTGAATGTGGCATAAGTCTCATAGAAATATATATCATACTAAATATCCCTTTACCAGATAAGTAACTTTTGAATCATGAACCCAATTCATGAAAAAATGAATTATTGAATTTAATATCATTAAATAATTTAATTTAATGATATAAATCTTTATAGGTCCTTATATACCCCACATAAATAAAGAAATTAGTGAATATCAAACGAATCTCACAGAAATAAAAAATGAGATGAAATTCTCCCACCTTAAGTCAAGACATATTTGTTAAAAAATAAAACCTCTTGTATAATAAATATAATTTTATTGTAAATAAAAAATAAAATCTTCTTCATATAAATATATCTCATTTATGATTTAGTTATGATATAATATTATGTGTTAAATAATAATTCCTTGTTAATGTTATGAATCAAGTAATATTTTCATTGTTTCTCACTCATGTTTTGACATATTATCCTTGGTTGTATAACATAGATCATGATATTCATATCTCAAAAATATACATCATGAAATAAATATCATATTTATTCAGTATATATAAATTTATCGCAAATTATAAATGATATAAATATGAAATGAAATACACGTTTTAAAGAGATTGTCGGTTGTACGTACACATCAATGCTATTTTCAATATCTTATCATATAAAAATAAATTAAATCATAGGATATACTATAATTAAAGAACCATTTTTATGTTATACATATATATATCATGTATATTCCTTAAATTAGTCAATATTATAATCAATTAAAAATATAGATGAGAAAGGAATCACATCCCATCGTGGAGATGGTACGTTATACGTACACATAAGAAAAAATATCATTTTCTTAATATATTAGACTGAGGCCAAAAACGTTAGACTTGATATTACCATAAATAATTTAATTATATCATAAATATCATAAATATAATATAAAAATATTTTATATATCTTAATTTCCATCATGATATGTTGTAATGTTAAAACGAACAACAATATTTCATGAGGTGGTAGTACACTGTTCACAAGAATGGTAATTTCATTACCCATTAAATATATGTTTGAGTTTTTGATGTGAAAACCATTATATAACAAATTTCCTTTATATTGAGGATATATAGGTTAATATATAAATTTTTAATAAATATAATTGAATAATTTTTAGGGTGAAAAAACTAAAATGTTTATTAACGAATGATACCTATTCTTTTGGAATCTCTTTCAGATTTTCACAAAAGTGCTCCACTAGTAGGATTTAAAAATAGGGTACATCTTCTAGGATGAAGTTATTTATGTTGGGAGGATATATAAACATATATTGTCCGATCCAATGGACCTTAGAGCTATGTATAATAGATAAGTAAAGGCTCTCTTTTATAAGAGAGGGGATGGAATCTTTCGTTTACTATAAAAATATTAATTTAATATACATTGATATTCGGTTTCATTCATATCTACTTTGTTTTTTATAATAAAATATTAATATGGGTCAAAATAAAAATTTTAAAATATTTTAAAATAGGTTTATGTCCCTATATTAACCTTACATTTTTAATTTAAACCTTAGTTAGACAACTTGACTCTTACCTTGACAACTTGGAATTTTTTACTGTTTGGGGTTAATATAGATACTGTAAAATTACTAAAGAAACAAAAAATGAATCATTATTGACATATTTAACCATATTATTCTTTTTGGAATAATTTGAAATTTTTATTGATATAATATCATTAAATTAAATATTATTTAATTTAATCTATCATTTAGGTCAAATTTAATAGTATTAAATGTTTATCTTCTTAAAAATTTCCTAATTTCATGATAACTTCTAAAAAGCACATATAAAATATCACTAATATAAAAAAAATATCTAATGTTATTTTTGATTTCATTAATTACGTTAAATTATATTTATTTTAAATTATTTATTATGAATTATTTGATATGTTAATTAATTTAAAAATTACAAAATCATCATAATGCAAAACATTAATATAAATATTTATTATATAGAACGTAATAATAAATTATAATGATAAAAAAAATTATTAACTTTGAAATTTCCATTTATAGAATAATTTATTATTTGTATAACCTAATATTATAAATTATTTACTTAATAAAAGATATGATTATGACATTTTTAACTAATAATTATATAAAATATAATAAATGAAATACTCTTAATAAAGTGGTATAAAAATGTTATAATATAATTATAAGGTTTATTTTTTTGATATACACTTATCCAATAAAATTTTGTTATGTGTTAGGGTAATTTTATAATATTATGATATTATTTTTTCCTTTAATTACCATATTTACCTTTAATAAGGGAAAATTATTTTTTGTATTGTTACTATTCATAATATTAAAAAATTTGGTTTATCATTTTATAAACCAAATTTAATATTGATTACAACAATGAATTTACATTTTTTTTTAATTTCTACTCACATAAGTGTCTAAATAATGTCTAAAGGTAATATCACAATCGTAGTGAGGAGGCAATGTTTTGAAAACAATATGTTCAAAATCTTGAAATGTATTTATATAAAAAAGGATTATAATGAAGTACATTGGATTAATATAGGTTTAATTTAACTATTTTGACTTTAACCACTACTTTAAAATATAATTTTTCATTAATAATTATTTAAAAGAAAATGTGGGTTTTAACAAATATTTTATTATTTTTCACTATTAATCAAAAAGTGAATCTTATCATCAAATTACATAAAAATAATAAGGGATAAATATTATATGAATAAATAAATGAAATTTTTAATTTTTAATTTTAAATATTAAAATACTAAAAAAAATTAGATTTCAAATTAGTTCTCCATTAGAAGGTGGTAAAATGAAATTGTTGAAAAATATAGGGTTTTATGTATAAAATTGGGATTATTGTTACCTTATACAAATAAAGACTATTGCATGATGTTATAAATTATATAATTAATTTATAACATATATATTTCATTATTATAAAATAATAATTTTAAATAATTCAATTTAGTAAGAAAAAGGACATTGGGAGCATGAATATAATCTATTTCTTTCATTATCAAAAGATATATATTTTAATTTCTAATTAATTTGTAAAAAATGAATAAGTATTATATACCTTATATTCTCATATGTAATTAAATACTATCCATAAACTCTAATTTAAGGGAAATGTTATATATTTTTATGTTAATGTACAATTTTCTAATAATATACTATTGTTTAGCAAAAAACAGTTTAGCATGTATTGCAAATTATGAAAAGAACGTGACATTTTATACAACAAACTAAAAGAATACTATGGAGTATACCCCATGCTAATATATGTGTTGCATATTGAAAAATCTCATGTTGGAGTTTTATGTAACTAAATCCATACATATTGTTATTCATATAACAAAAGATATATTCATAATTCTGTGAAATGAAAAATATCAATATGATTAAATTAATTTGTAAAAAAAATTCAAAAAATATAAGGTGTGTCAGAATATGTAAAATTTGAAGTTTCAAGGGTCAAAAAATGGATACATTTTTATTAAACAACAACTTGTAAGAAATTTTTTTAACATAATAGGAAATCTAATTTGTGAAATTTAATAATTAATTAAAAGTAATTTTGGAGGTGGAAATATTTGTTTAGAATACTCTATTTGAGATTGCCGGTGTTATGTTAATGAAAATATTGGGGGTAGTTATAGGTGTCATTGAATACCCAGTAGTGTTCCACCAGGCACTGAGTGAGAAGTGTAGTGATGTTGTGGCACATGAATAGTTTTTTGTGGATTATAGAGGCCCAATTACTTCTTAATAGGAATAAAACCCACAAATATTATTTAGAGGGAAATAATATATATTTTAATGTGTTATAAAGACTCCTTTATTGAGGGATCCACTTCTATAATGTTTTTATAACGGGGAGGCCAGCCTCATAGTACCTCATAATTCCCTCAATATCCTCCCTCACTCAAGATGGGATGGACATCGTTATCCTTGAAATTTTGATTGATAATCATTTATATCATCTTCTATTATTTTTTTTTATTTCTTCCACTCATTTCGTGGAATGAAAATTATGATTTTGAATATAATTTCACTCAATTATTGGGATTCCATAGCCCATAACCACAATTGAGATGAGGTGTTAAATTGTATTAATCATTACTTCTAATATGTCATAGGTTTCTAACTATTAATGGTGTCCCAATATGTAACACACCATGATTTCATAGTAGGTTATATCATTAAATTAGTTAAATAGCTAGCGCTACATGCAACACTGAGTTCGAGTGCACCGTGACTTACCAAACTTGTTTTTCAAAAAGTGATATTGAATAGTATTAACTTGATTTTGAATTATATATAATACATGTAATTTTAACATCTATATTATGTTTTTCTTAGATATAATATAAGAACAAATTCATTTTTTGACAAAAGAAGTATTTGTCAAAAAATGTAATTTTACCGCCATTTAATGGTGAACCCTTTTTAAATCCAATATTTGATACTTTTAAATATTCAAATAAATGAAATTAAATTCTAATTTATTATCGGGAGAAAAATATTTTTTTGGATAAATTTTTGGTACTTTTTCGAAAACTTTCGTATTTTAAAAAATAGTAAAAAAATACTAAATTTTAAATTGAAAATAACTTTTTAAATAGAAATAATTTAAAATGTTACATTATTAATTTGAGTGGTTTAAAGGTATAATTATGTTATATTTGTATAACTTAATATAATATAAGTCATTTTAAGTAATTTCACATTTAAATTGAAAATAAACACATGTTAATATTTTGATAGTTTTTACTTGATAATAATCGGCTATCTGGTTTTGAAAATGGGAATTAATTTTAAATTAATTAATGAAACATATATTTTTTATTTTGTTAAAATAGAAAAAAAATTTGGATTCAGAATATTAAAATTTTCTTATAGTAAAATTTTAGTATTTTTCTAAAAACATTCAACTTTTTAGGAATAGAGAAAATATTGTGTAATAGATAAAAATCGACTTTTTCATTGAAATAATTATTTTTAATTAAAAATTTATCTTAAAATAGATACAAAATACAAATATTAGTACAATTTAAGTCATTGGAGTCATTTTATAATAATATTAGTCATATAAGATTTAATTGAACCATTTTAACGTCCTTTTAGCCACCATCTAGGAACATTTACCAACGTTCTAGGCACATTTGAAAATTTGCATAAAATGTAATTTTACATCTTTTGTAAATTGAATTTCAAAAACCCGAGTGACACAGTTTAAATCAGTAAGTAAAATGTGGTTAAATAAAATGATTTTTTTGGTGAATGGTATCCTTTAAATTTTATTTACCTTCGTTAAAAGTAAATAAGGTAATTAAAGGTTATAATATTATTAAAATTAACTCAACACATGTTATAATTCTATTGAATATGTGTTTTTCGAGAAAAATAAACCTTATTACAAAAACATGATATTTTTTTATTCACTTGGGTTAGATTAATACATTTATCATATTTTATTTAAAGACGAGTTAAAAGTGTTAAATTCAAAATTTTTAAAACTAAAACATTTCTAATATAGTGTTATACATAAGATAAATTCTACTATAAATATGTATTAGAAATATAAAAAGATTTTCTACATTATGGTATTTTATTTATTATTTTTATATATTACATAATTATTGTTATTTCTGACACAATGATGAAGTAGTAATTATCATATTAATGAATGACTAAAATAATTGATATTATAATAATAAAATTATATGTAAATTGAAACTTTTGATTCCATACATGAATTTTCACAGTGAATATGAAATTTTAGAGATGATTTAATGTATTTATTTATATTTAATATATTTGTTATGACTTTCACAAAAACCAAATACTAAATAGTGTCAAAATTTACATAAAAGATTTTTTAAAACAAATACTATATTATTAAATGATATAATATTCATAAAATAATATGGTTTGGAAAAAGGAATTACATAATTATATATACATGTCATTAATGAACTACTTGGAGTTTTCTTCGCATTTTATTGTTAGTTTATTCTCTATGTAATATAAAAATACAAGAAGACAATGTAAAAGTTAATATTTTTAACTATGAGTTAAATATAAAAGATAAGGTTAATATGGTGCCATAAACTTGTCCAAGCCTATTGGTTGAGAGGATTTAAACCCACACCCACATTATCCTCAAAATAAATCCATTTAGTGTGATTATAAATGGAATATAATTTTGTAATAAAATAATATTTTAAACTTTTCTTAAAGTGAGCATCACCTCTCTTATAAAATGGTGCTTCCCCTTCTCTCAAAATCTCACATCCAAAGACATTTAGACCGGCCATCCCCTGCTCCAATATCTTCCCAAATACCCTCACACTATCCTAGAGGCCATAAAATGGTCATAAAGCCAACCTATAAATCCATTTTTATCCAATAAAAAGGAATCACCTGAAGAATAGATAATTATTTTATCACCTCTTTCAAGGTTCTTTTCTTCATCCCCTTCCACTTTCTTTTTTGTTTCCATAGAGAAATAATAACTCCAGTAACTAATACATATTGTGATTTTATTATAAATATTGTACAACCATATTTATTATTCTATCCATCCTAAGAATGACAATGCTTCCATATGTGTGTATGTACGGCTTACATCTCCACGTCGTGGTGTAGTTTGTTATTCAACACTTCATTATTTGGATGTGAATAATAGAGTGTATAATTTAAGTAAATAATATATATAACATTTAATGATTCTTTATTTATAATATAGAATCCAATTACATTGTATTTCACAATCAATATAATGATATCATCACTCATGTGTACGTACGACTTACCGTCTCCACGACGTGATAAAATTCATTTCCACATTCACCATTCAATGATGAATATAAATATATATATATATTTAATAAGTATGTAATATATTAAATATTAATGATACTGGATATATATATATATATCTCATTCTTGTACTTTCGTTCAAAATGATATGAAAATAGAAACGACGTTTAGGCTTACATACAGCCCATCGTCTCAATAAACGGTGTTTCCATTTTATAAGCCCATATATTATAAATATTTATATTCTGAATATATATGTTACATAAATCATGTTATATATTATTGAAGTATGTAAATCATGATCTATATGATACGATAAAAAATAAAAATTCAAGACATGTACGATAAAAATGAGATTATTACCTAAAATGTTACTTTAACATGGAAATTATTATTAAATGGGTTTTATAGAGTCTTAAATGAATCATATACGATATCATAAGTATTAATATGGTTTTTTTATAAGTTAATAACATACTATGGTCATTATAGAGGAGGTTAAACACACCCTCGACTAACGGAATGTACAAGGTAAGGGTTAATTTCTCAATCTCATTATTATCCGAGATTGTTTATTTGTAATTTTTTATAGGGAAATAATTATTATACATATACATGTTTCATATAAAATTTTTCAAAATAAAATTTTTGGAGGGACACTTTAACTAAAACCTCATTATAAATAGTTTAAAAATTTATTCTTCTAAATAATTCTCATTAATGTCCATGTTTTCAAAATGGTTTTAAGGATTTATTTATATGGACATGAATGTTTATAAATGTTAATTCATTTCAATTGTTTCAAAGTGGTATGGGACACTTTGATTAAAAAATGTCTTTTAAATTTCTTCCTTTCTAAATTGTGTGAAATTTAAATTATTTCATAAAAAAATGGATATTTCTCTCAAAGAGTGTTACTAATCATTTTCAACTATATTGACATCCTTTACTAGATATTATTCTCCATTGAGGTTGATTTATTATTATACAATCTTCAATATTGTATTGAATGGGTTATGCTATGTTTGACTATGGATGTACTATTTTTATACCAGTTATGGTTTCTGGTTAAAGTATTGACATTTCATATGCTAGTTTTAATATGAATGTTTATGTTATGATTCAACATTTTTATTTGAAGAATGCATTAGACATAGTAAGTGACGGGTGGAACCCGCTATAGCTCTTCAAGACATCGGTTGGTCTCATGAGACAAACTAGCGTCTTGGAAGAAGGCCTTGGACAAAACAGTTATTTGTATTATTTGCATGAGGCCTTGACTATGCGGTTATGATGAACAACATTATTTATTCCATTATTATGAAATTATTTATTACATGTGATTGTTCGACTTGTAGAATATCTGTTTTATTGTTTATATGGTAATGTTTGATTTATATTTTCCATATTATTTCCATATTGATGTTTCAAAGGAAATTGTTTTTATTACAGCCTTACCTTAAAAGTTTATAGCTTACACTAAATTATTTACTTGAACTAAGCATCTGAGTTCACACCTTTCTTCTGTTTTATTTTCAAAGGATTCCAAGAAGTGTTTATTATTGATAGTAATTTTTAAGATAAGAGAAAAATGGAATTCTAAAAGGATTATTTATTTAGTGTCGTATGTTATAATATGTAATTTAATGTTCCTTATTGTAATCTATTTTCCAAGACTGCTAAACTGATCGGTCCTTTGGGACTTGATTCCTTGTAATCATGGGAATTTATTAAAATAATGCACCAACCTAGGGTAACTAGGTTTGGGATGTTAGAGTTGGTATCAGAGGATGTTTAACACAAACCTTGGAAACTAGATTTAGAAAAACATTGATTAGAAAACATTACCCTAAAATTAAATTTTAGGATTAGAATAGAGGAGCATCCTAGAATTTTTGTAATGTAGATATTTTTTGAGTTTTCAAAGCATTACATCCCTGTATGGATACTAACATGTAGAGGATGCTCTGGTACAGATGTACCTAAAAGTGAAATCTCCCACAATGAGTTTTGTGTTTGATCCAAGGTATCCCGGCACATGATAATGGGCCTTTCTTCACTCTTGGTTATGACACTCCGGAAAATATACTAAATATAATTCACATTTTCTTTACAAAACCATTATGAAGGATTTATGAGTAAATATATTAGCAAAGTAACATTATTTATGATTATGACACTAGATGTGTTAAAATATTCAATTAATGTTGAGGAGTTTTCTTGTTTTTGGATTCTACATTATTATATGATATAACCTAGTGTATTTAGTCATTTAGAAATGGAACCCAGTAGATGGAATGAGAACTCCCGCAATACACATGATCCTAAGTGTAAGAAGGATCATATCTTTCATGGTTTTCAGTAAACATTTAGAAGGGAAACCATATCCCAAATATTATAAACATATATAGAAATGATATCATATGTTAATAAGATAAGTAATAAATTATCTGAGTCATATGGCTTTAATGGGAAGCTATAGAAAAAGATGATGGTACAAAGAATGATGGATAATGGGAAGAAGGGAACGAATGATTTTTCTATATGTTGTAACTATGGAAAGAATCAACCTAGGAATTGCATGAAAGGAATGAGAGTTTTTTATAAGTGTAGATAAAAAAGACACCATGTTCGTGATTGGAAGGGTAACAAAAACATTTCAAATGTACAATTCTTCATATGTAAGGATATGGGACACTACGCGAGTCAATGTCCCAATCATTAGAGTATACCCTAAATGATACTATTGGATAATAATCAAGTTATAATACTACAAAAAATAAAAAAGAATGATTATTGTTCTTTTTTTATTATCAAATAATTGTGTCATTTGAGTATTGTATTTATTATGTACAAGTTATAATAATTATAAAGTATATAAGGTTATAATGCAGTACATTTTCATCAAGGATTTGATATTTTATGGTATGAAGTAATGTGACAATGTTTCAAGTTAAAAATTTTAGAAAATATTTGGTTGGAGAAATATAAACCATAATATGGGCCTAATACTAAGGTAGGTATTTTTGAATAAGAGGTAATTCAGTTGGATAATGTATATTGGGTATTATTGACATCCTTTGAACGGATTAGTGGTTTGTTTATTCCATCATTGTTGGAGTATTCAGATTTTTTGGATTTAAGGAGTATATCGATTATTCTATAAGGAACAATGGAGCATGAATGTTTTCAATATGTGTTTTTAGTAATTCATGGTGTTACCATGTTTTAAGAGAATACACGATGAAGGTATTCACGTGTTATAATGTTGAAAAAGAGTTCTTCATTATGTTTACCTTCTTTATAAATTTTGGACTGTGACTTTGGATATAAGTATTTTGGATAAGTTTAAAGGTTGGAATTAATTATGTTAGACTTTGGATTCTATTGTTTAAGGATAAAAAATTTCTTATGATTAAATTTGGATTGTTATAAAAAGGACAACCCAGAGGTCTGGTGACAACCTGTCACATCCAACAAGGCCACGAGACTTGTACTCTCAACCAAACGGCGGCAAGTGTGCATCACCTACCACTAGAATACATGATATACTGGTTTGTATAATGTAACTTTTTTTAAATTTTCTAACATATGAATTATAAATTCATTTTTTAGAAACCCTATATGATTAGGATAAATAGAATATTTTTGAGTTTTATTATCTATTGTAGTGAAAGATGATTTTGTGGTAGAAATTAGTTAAAGGATTGAACTAAACTTATCATGTATTTTTTCCTTATTCTATGAAGAAATTAATTCATATAAATTAGGTAAAGGATATTAAAATAAAAAATATGTTATCCCAATATATTAGGTTTTTATGAACCAGTGATATTTTAAGTCATCATTGATTTATGGCTTTGAGGGCCTCAATTTTCTATTTATTGATCACTTCTTTGTGATTGATGACCTCAATCACTCCATATTAATATTTTTATTTTCCCTCCATTTATGTGTCTCAAATTCTCACTAATGGTATCCTATTCTGAATCCTAATTTTGTGGTGACTTTTTCAATTCTATTTCACTTTGATTATTACAAAAATTTATTAATCCTATTTTTGATGTGGGTTTTCCACAAAGGTATTTTCTATTTTTAACCTTTTATTTCGATGAAAAATTTCAAACTATGAGGATGAAATTTATTGAAGTAGGGGATAATGTAACTCCCAAAGATTTCATAGTAAGTTATAGTTTTAAAGTAATACAATAGCTTAAACTACACGCAACACCGAGTTCGAGTGCCCCATGACTTACCAAACTGGCCATTTAGAAAGAAGTTATGAATAATATTAACATCATTTGGAATTTTATATACTCCATATAATTTTAACATCAATATTATGTGTTTCATGGACATAATATAATAATAAATTAATTTTTTCAAATAAAAAAGTATTTTTCAAAAAAAAACTAATATTACCAAATTTTAATGGAGAACTCTTTTAAATCCAATATTTTAAACTTATATATAAATAATTTAATGCAATTAATTTGTTTATTAGAATCTGGACATTAAAATTTAGTTTGGATAAATTTTTGGTACATTTTGGATAACTTTCATATTTTAATGAATAAAAAAATTATTAAATTTTAATCGAACGGATCTTTTTTAATAGAAATAATTTAAAATGATAAAATATTCATTTCATTTTTTAAAGTATAATTTTATTATATTTTTATCATTTAATTTAATTTTGTTCATTATAAGTGAATTTACATTTAAATTGGACATAAGTAAATGTCAATCTTTTGATAGTTTTTACTTATTAAAAACCTGCTTTCTGGTTTGGATAATGGTAATTAATTTTAAATTAATTAATGAAACTTCTATGTTTTTTATTTTTTAAAATAGATATCATTTTTTTATTTGTAATATCAAAATTATCTTAGGGTTAATTTCCTCTATTTTTCTGAAAACATTCAATTTTTGTTGAATAGTGATGAGCATTGCGTTATAGATAAAAATAGACCTTTTCATTTAAATTATACTTTTAATAAAAAATTTATCATAAAATAGATACATAATAAATATATTAGTACAACATAATTAATTGGAGTAAACTTATAATAATATTAAATAAATTACATTTTATTGAACCATTTTAACATCTGTTTACCCACCTTTTGAGACGCATTTACCCATCTTTTAGGCACATTTGAAAATTTTCCAAAAATGTAGATTTACCACATCTATTAATTGAATTTCAAAAATCCAAGTGCTATGGTTGACCTCAGTATGTAAAATTTTGATAAATAAAATGAAATTATTTTATGGTGAATAATATCTTTTGAATATTATTTACCATGGTTAAAAGTAAATAAGGTAATTAAAAGTAAAACTAATATTAAAATTACCCCAACACATGTCATAAATATTTTGGATACAGATTTTTCTCCCAAAATCAACCATAGAATAAAAATATGATCTTTTTTTATTCAATTGTGTTAGATTAGATCTTTTATCATATTTTATTTAAAGAAGAGTTAAAAGTGTTCAATTCAAATTTTTAATGCTAAACAATTTTTAATATATGGTTATACATAAGATAAATTGGACTATAAATTTTCATGAGAAATATAAATGTATTTCATATATCATGGTATTTTATTTATAAATTCCAGTCATTAAATAATTAATTTTAAATATGACACAATAATGATATAGTAATTTTCTTTTTAATAAATGATTAATACAATTGAAATTATAAATATGAAAATAAATGTAAATTGATACTTTTGATTCGATCCAAAGATTTTCTAGGTGAAGATGACATGTTATGGTTTATTTAATGTATTTTTGTTTTAGTAACCAACTACTTATGACTTTCAAAAAAACCAAATACTAAATAGTGTCAAAATTGAAATAAATGAGGTTTTCAAACCTATACTATATTATCAAATGACATAATATTCCTAAAAATATAAGGATAGGAAAAAAGGACATAAATAATGTTATACATGTCATTAATAAATCTATTGGGGTTTTCTTGGACTTTTATAGTATGCTTATAAACCATATAGTATAACAATATATGAAGACATTGTAAAAGTTAAATTATTTATCTAAGAGATAAATCCAAAAGATAAGGTTAATATGGGAATATAAACTTTTCTAAAACATATGGGTTGAGAGGATTTCGACCTATCCACATCGTATCCTTGAAATAAATCTATTTTGATCCATTATAAACAAATATTATTTTATAATATAATAATATTTCTAGGTATTCATAAAGTGACCCTCACCTCTCATATAAAATATTACTTCTCCTTCTATCAATATCACACCTCCAAAGCCATTTGGTTCGGCCAAACCCTACTCAAATATCCTTCCAACTACCCTAAATTAATCCTAGAGTCCTTAATTTGATTTGAAAGCCTTCCAATGGATTACTTTTTATCAAATGAAAATGAAGCACCCGAAGAAGATGTATTTATTTCATAACCTCTTTTAATGTTATTTTCTTCTTCCACATCCACTTTCATAGCTATTTCCATTCAAAAATAATAACACTAGTAACTTCTATATGCTAAAATGTTATTATAAATATACTAAAACCATATTCATTATTCTATCCACCTTGTGGATGAAAAAGTCACTATACACCCGTATGTATAACATACCATCTCCACGTAGTTGTGTAGTTTTTTATTCAACAATTCATTATTTAGATGGGTATAACAGTGAGTATAATTGTTTTAAATAATAAATATAACGTTTTAATGATTTTTTTACTTATAACATTCCAACTAATTACATAATATTTCACCATCAATTGAATTATATCATAACTCGTGCGTAAGTATAGCTTATCGTCTCCACGGCGCGATAAGATTCATTTCCACATTCACCATTCAACGAGGATTATAAATATATATATTTAATAAGAATGTAATTATATTACATAATAATGATACTAGAAATATATATATATATATATATATATATATCATTCAGTTACTTACTTTTAATTTGATAGGAAAACAGAAATGGAATTTATGTGTACGTACAGACAGTCGTCTCCATAACTGGTGTTTCCATTTCATAAATATACCTATTATATATATTTATATTATTAATATATATGATATATACATCATTTTTTTATATTCTGGAAGTATGTGAATTATGATCTAAGTGATACGACCAAGAATAACAAGCTAAAACATGTTCAAAAATGAAAGAGATTATTTCCTGAAATTAAAATTTAACATGGGAATTATTATTAAATGGGTAGTATAAAGTCATAAATGAATCTTATATGATATCATAAATATTAATATGGTTCTCTTATAATATAATCACATACTTTGTTCTTTATAAAGGAGGCTGAACGTACCCTCAACTAAAGAAAGTACAAGGTAATGGTTAATTCATCAGTCTCATTGTTATCCAAGATTGTTTATGTGTATGTTTTTATTGGGAAATAATTATTATCCATCTATATGTTTCATAAAAGATTTTTCAAATTAAATCTTATTAAGGTAATTTATAAAAAAAGTCATTCTAAATGGTTTAAATATTTATTCTTCTAAATCATTTTCATTAATGTACATGTTTTCAAAATGGTTTTAAGGAATTATTTTGATGGACATGAATTTTATAATATGATAATCTCTTTCAATGGTTTCAAGGTTGTATGGGAATCATTGATTCAAAAATACCTTTAAAATTTCATCCTTTCCAAATTGTGTGACTTTTAAATGATTTGATGAAAATTGATATTTCTCTCAAAGAGTTTTACCATTTATTTTCAACCATTTCAACATCCTTTCTTAGATAATACTATTGATTGAGGTTGATTTATTATAATAAAATATTCTGTATTTTATTGAATGAGTTATGCTATGTTTGACTGTAGATGTGCTATTTTTATACCATTCATAGTTTATGGTTCATGTATTGACATTTTGTATTCTATTTTTAATATAAATGTTTATGTTATATTTCAAAAAATATATATGAGGATGAATTGGACTTAATATGTGATAGGAGGAGCCAGCTATTTCTCCACGAAGCATCAGTTGGTCTCATGAGACAAACTAGTGTCTTGGCATAAGGCCTTGGAAATTTTATTATTTGTAGTCTTGGCACGGGTCCTTGACTATATGGTTATGATGTCTGACATTATGAATTACCTCATTATGAATTTAGTTATTAATGTGATTATCCAACTAGTAGAATATCCATGTACATGTTTATATGTTAATGTTTAATTTATTTTTTCTATATTATGATCATGTTTATGGTTAAAAGGATGTTTTTTTATTACACATCTTTCCTTAAAAGTTTATAGCATCGGCTAAATTATTTTCATTTAATGAGCTTCTGAGCTCACCCATTTCTTATGTTTTAATTTTATAGGATCCCATGAAGTGTTTTATGATTGATATGGATGGTTAAATTAAGGGAATACTGGAATTATCAAAGGATTATTAATGATGTGTTTTATGTTAGAAAATATAATGTATCATTCATGTATGTAATATATTTTCCATGACTGATAAACTAATTAGTCCTTTGGGACATGATTCCTTGAAATCATACCAATTTATTAAAATAATGCACTAACTCTAGATAATTGTGGTAGGGAATTACATATTCCATATAATGAAGAGACTATTCCATATAATCAGAGTCACAAAACATCAGAATAATTTTAAAACATGCCCAAAAATATTTTACTACAATTCAATCAATAAACATAAATTCTATTCAAATAAAAATGATTTCATAAAAGATTACATACACCGATCTCCCATTTGGATTATCCATTAAAAAACAAAACAAACATATTACCCACAAACATAAAACCTACATACATCCTTGAGAATCACCCAACATATATGCAAATACCCAATGATAAATAATATCCCTATGTACTTTATATTACATATTTTACCTGATACATAATATATGTTCTCAATGAATAATTGGTTACTCAAAGAAGGTGTAAACAATAAAACTCAATAGGGTATCACCATTCTCCTTAGTATATTACATCATGTATATGGTTTCATAAGGAAATAATTAAAAATTTCACACATGCTAATTGGACACTTTGTACTAAATAGGACACCATGATTCCATAAGAATTATGTCACTTTTTAAAGAATAATATTCTAATAAATTTTGAGATTATTATATTGGTTCCATGATTTAATTCTTCCTTGTCATGTCATACATCCCATTCCATAATACCTGATATCCTGCATAGACCCAATGAGTAATTTTGGGGCTACTTCCAAAAACTCAGCTTACTACCTGAATGAATAAACTATATTATTACATACACGTTCTAAACCATTTTCTAAAAAATCAAGGCACAATATATCAGTGATTCCTTACATCATCACATAGACTATCCCTCTCAATAATGGTTGTCCCCTACCATGAATTATATATCTTTGTGAAAATTTATCTTTTATGATACATACATCATATGTAAGCCCATTTTACATTATTGAATCCTTTCTAATAAAGGGACCCTGATCATTCTTCATCCTAACATTTTCACTCAATAGATAGTTGTTCATAATTTATCCCTCAATAAAAATTTCCCTTATACAACCACTTCATTATCAGTCATGGTATGTGCCAAAATTAAAAAATTAAGACTAAAGAACACTAATAGAAACTATATCATCCAAATCATTCAAGAATAGTCCAGGTCATTAATTCACTCCCCAATAAGTATTTTATCCCCTCATATAGAAAGATAAAAATTAATACAAATGACCCATATTTGGTTAATCAATTTCATCATCATATCAATATAGATCTTCTCACTAATACATAACACATCATATTTAAAAATAATCATCATATTTGAACCCCATGTTTATCCACATAGAATTCTCAGCACAGAAGTAATCAAAGAATGTATCGGGGCCCTGAAAGCCCACACCAGTCTCTATTATCTAATAATAACTCAGGTCTATAACCTATTTGTAAAATCACAACAAAGAGGATAATATTTAAACTAATCATATGTTTTATCCCAACATATCAAATGTTCAATGTCACAATAGGTCATGTTACCCATACCTATCACATTTTATCACAGACTATGTCCCTTGAAATCCTAATGCCATAGCATGAATGATTCCTATGACATGCACATATTACCTATATCACATATCTTATGTGAGATTCCTCAAACCATAACTTATGGTAATTTCCTCTCTAGGATTACTCATCTCATCCCAATAGAATCATCCCACTCATAGTGCTCACCAAGCCACAACTACCCATTGGAGGGTGTTATTCCCTAAGGTTGTGACATATGACTGTCCAAATTATTTTTAGTATGAAAAATAATATCACATAAACATGAATAAACATAGTTAATACATATTCTTCTACCCATATCACCAATAACACCGCATGGACATCCTATTCTCTCACATTATCTCAACCATCACCATATATCCTCGGAAACATAGTCTCTATGTGATCCCAAACAATTGCTCTGTTAACCATAACTTATCCTATACATTGGAGGTGATCAAACATCCTATATACTCGAACCAATGCATTATTAGTCCCTATCTCTCTACCAAATATAATTAATAATGAATGAAATGCTAAATCATTCATAAAAAGTACATAGTTTTTTACTAAATAGAACTTTAACCTCCATAAATGTGATAGCACCCAAGTGATTCTCCACTAAACCTTGTATATACTCATCCAAACCTATTAAAAACTCATACTTCCACCTCATTTAATACAAAATTTCATATAACATAAATTTTAAATATAACAATTTACAATAATTAATAAATTAAATAATCACTCATCATTATCCCATAAATACTCACTAAGCACCATCATCACATCAAAGCCTCAATCAACCATTGGAAAAGGACTTTGTCATATCACTGAAACTATAGGTGATAATATCTTCATCCACACAAATCCATTAAAATGATACATTCTTTTAATTTATGTTAAAATATTATATAAAATCATTGTGTGACATACCTTCTATAAAACCATGAGTAATTTTGGGGAAATATCTTCTCGGGTTCTAATCTAGTTTCTTCATGAAAAATACCCATAAACCATGGTTAATTCGACCATGATTTGGTGGAATCAATATAAAATCATAGAAAAACATTAAATCAAATCTTAGGGCTACTAAATAGATAACAACAATGGTATAAGAACATATGATTCTACACGAAATCATTACTTGTACAAACAAAAATCCATTCCACCCCATGGGGAATCAATGGAGAGGAATATATGGGTAAGACTAATTGAAAATTACATATCATTGTCCATGAACTTCTCTTTTAAATTGTGAAACACCCAACCTAGAAAAAGGCACAATTTCTCCAATCCTAAAACATAATGGAAACACCTTTCCAGATGTTAACCCTTGGAAAAATTTGGAGTTATATTAGTTAGGGTACATGGAACTAAATATAAGCAAATTAATAATCTAAATATCAATTTTATTTTATGAAGTCATTATGGTAGTCCAAACCCACCTTAGTAAGGTTCATGTTCATGACATGAATACCATGTCCATAGTGTTAACAACCTATGTGAGGGTTCTTGAAATGTGTAAATATTACTCATGGATTTAATTATTTATTTGCGTTGTGAATATATTAATCCTATATAATATTAGTAGCATAAACACCTAAACCTTATGTAATACTCACATGATAACCTGACGAACTATTCTGAGTTCATTTAATAAAAAAACTGATTTTAGAAAATCAAAACAATCTTATTTACTAAAAGAGTCCCAATTTTAAAATGGGTCATCTCTATATGTAAAAATTTCAAATTCTTATTTGAATTCAAAATTATTAATGATTCAAGTTGTTATAGAATGTGATGCACTGTAGTATATCTATAGTGTTTGGTGTAGTATTTGAAATGATGATAGAGATCAATGAGTATTTATGTGACAATTCCTAGTTGGAATAAGATGAAATACTTAATTAACTATTTTTATACTTAATTATTTTATATTTTATGGCATTACACATGATCATGAGTGGCGGTATGAGCATGTATGAGGTCTGGATAATCTTGGAATTTCTTGGAGAAAACTTCCTCATGGAAGTAAGTAGTCTCTTTAAAATGAATCTAAATTAATTTTATGCATTATTTATTAATTTAGGAAAATTATATGAGATTCGGTAGAGAGATAAATATCGTGACTACCTTAGAAAGAACATATTATATGGAATTGGGCATCATATATCGTAGTTAGGATATTAATTATAAATTTATTCTTTTGGGTCTCTCTAATACTATGTTTATAATGAGTGGGAATGTATTATGAATTTATATGTGGCCATGTAGTGGTATCACAGAATGAGAAATAAAACAATTTCCCTTGTAATGGTTTCATATGGATAGTAAGGCATGTGAGAGAGGCTTATTCCAAGTGATATTATGTCATGTGGTTTTAATTCTCTTCCATGGTGACTGATATTACACTAATGATAGATAAGGATTCGTGTAAACTATGCGTGGGATATGCCCTTAAAGATAAGACATGATGGTCAAGACTTGAGTTTTGTATGAGTGACGAATTGAGGGATCTACATTTTGATATGTGTGATGAGACCCTTGTTTCTGTTAAGGGAAACATTTTGTATATGTAATCATGTTTCTATGTGAATTATAGAATGGTATCATTGTAAAATCCTAAGTTAGTGGGATTTATTTTGGACATTGGTGAGGTTTAGATGAACCTTGAGGCATATTTCTAGATAAAATTACAGGTTTTGATGTAACCAATCCATGATAAAAAAAGATAAAATGTAAGGGAATAGAGATCTATTGGGCTTTAGGGAAACCTGTTACATTCCTTATTCAAAGGGATGATAATAATGTGAAGGTAAAATGTGTTTCATGGAACCTGAGGAATGTCTAAGTCAATGGTCCAGTTCCATGTGCGTAGTACTCTTGTGATGATCTTGTGATATGATGTGATGGGCTATGGGTACTATGTTTTGGTGTATGTTTTTACTTATGATAAGTCATAGATTTTGGGGGAGGTTTAGATCTTTAGGTATGATCTATCCATGAGTGGGATGTATTAATGAAATACCAAGAGTGAGATGGATTAATAGGGTGAATTAATCTAGGAGATACCCTAAGTGATAATGGAGTGGTTCTAGAAGGGTCCTTTTTCCCTGAGTGAGGGTGCTTGATCGAATAGCTATTGAGTGATATGGTCTGGGTCAGAAAAAGATTATGGTAACTTACAAGGTGAGTGTGAGGTTATGGTAGAGGAAAATTACCTGATATTCCTGGTAAATGGTATGAGATCTCCCTAAGAGAGTGGGATAATGCATGGAATGATGTCAGTAATGAACAATTGACCATGACTTTAGTTATGAGGTAGTGGGATGAGATGATTATACATGAACATGGAATGTTTCATTTTTGTTGATGTTCAAGGATTTATATA
The DNA here is from genome assembly GCA_963277665.1 of Viscum album. Lineage (NCBI taxonomy): Eukaryota > Viridiplantae > Streptophyta > Magnoliopsida > Santalales > Viscaceae > Viscum > Viscum album. The sequence continues at coordinate 1,236,211,209 of OY728126.1, forward strand.
AATCACTACCACATGTCTTCAATTGTTTGATAGAAATTGGGTATGAAGATATGAGATAAACAATATGTCATGTTTCAACTCATGTGTGATGAAAATTTTGGTACAATTATGTAACATAGATTCTTGTTAGCACTTTGTGACCTGATATTCAATGATTCATAGTGGATTGGTACAATCACGAAGTCGAAGTAACATGTGTTAAATATTTTTTAATTTTATTTTGAATAAATTTATATAATGGAAGATACTATATAAACATGTTATTAACCTTATGAAATGTATTTCACACAAACTAAATGTAACTACCCAAACCATATTTCCTAGAGCCTGGGGTTACTTAATTACATTATCATAAAATATGAGGTATAACACTTCAATGGAAAGAATAGTAATTTTTGGTAAGGTAGATATATATATATAATTGATAAGAAATTTTAAATCAAAAAATACACAAATAATCTCATTGAATATATAATTAATCCCCCACTGTAAAACCCTTCATTTCAGTCATTATATAAATCCTGAAATCATGGGAGAAATAGCACATATGAAAGGGGTGAGCTCAAATTTTCAGTAAAGTTAAGCATACCAGTTAAGGTACGAGTAAATAAGGAATAAATAAAATGGAATCGTAAACAACTATAACACATATCATTTTGCTGATATATTGATCATAATATAATGGGAATTAAATATTGCCAAATAACTCAATATAAATAATCACAAGAAAAAAAAACACAACCATGTATATTCTAATTAATCAAATAATAATATTGACTATAAATAAATGAATTTATAAGGATGGGAGGTTTAATGATGAACTTATGAAACATACTATTGATTCTTTATACATAGAATCTAATACTATCATTTTTGTGTTCCATGAATATAACATTGACAAGGCATTGTACCATAAATCAAATAAATGTGTAAGGTCATGGAAAATACCTAGTGTAGATTGTCTAATGAGACACTTAAGTGAATTGAGGGGCTATATTGGGACCCTACCATCACTTAATGAATCCAATACATTCCTCATATGGATGGGTTGAAACATGTACAATATATACATTCTAAATGTAAATAATTTTCCCCAACCAGTAAACATAATCACATAACATTCTTAGTAAAATGTTGAATGGTATAAATATAGTACTCTATAATCAAATTGATCACAAAACATTAAATAAAATATTTTAGATGATATCATAAGAAATAAACTTATACGAATAATAATATTAAAAAACGAGTGTTTAAATCGGTGAGAGTAGTCTAATACAATTATTTGACAATAAATGATAGAAAAATAAATATTTTTTAATTTAATATATTTTATTTAAGAATTGTCACAATTATAAAAGAAAACATTTAAATTTAAAACAAACATTTAAACATATAATAGAGTCTTAAAAACATTAAGGATTCAATATAGATGATTAATATCCTTCTACTTCATAAGTTAACAATACATTCCTTCAATACTTTTTTTCAAGAAAGTCATAAGGTACATCATTTGGAATATATGAAAAATTATTTTGAATCCATTTTTAAAAAATTATTACATTTATTAAATTACATAAAACATTGTTATGATACTAGTATATAAAATAGACCCCATTTTTATAAAACATGTTCATTGAATAAAAGTATTTTTTAGGGGAGAAATAAACATAAACCACCCTGAATAATAATGAGAATTGTAATTAATCTCAAACTTTAATATTTTCTTTAGTTGAACAATATTTAACCCCATTATAATATATTAAATCATGTTATAAGTTTACATTATGATTATATACATATCTATTATATCATATATGATAATATTATATCATATTTTATATCATATTTTGTTATTACCCTTGCTTTAGTGGTTAACTGCTTCAATTTCCAATGCACGTATATTCATGTAAATCATATTTCATATTATTAGGATTTTGTTATTTAGAAACCATAATGATATCATGTTCATATATATATTATTTATTCATTATGAACATTTTTATAAACATTAATTAATGGTTACCATGGAAGACAAATCACATCACGTAATGGAGATTATAGGTCTTATGCATGCAATAGTGATGATATCCTTCCCTTAATACTGAAAGGGTAAGGATGATGATGATATATTAATTATTTCATAAAAAATATCACATAATAATCAAAATATATATATATATATATATCCATTTTTTCATTATTTTACCTATCCATGTAATGTGGTGATGAAAAATAGATGACAACAAAAAATGGATATGGTGAACTATATATACGCACGCGTGATTCTTTCATTTATCACAGGGTAGATAATAAGTAGAATACCATTATCCAACAAACATATTAACAACTTATAATGTATATTATACACTATTTATAACTTTTTCATGCAAAAATCACCTGGCGATGAAGTTCAAGTAGAAATTAATTTGGATGAGTTAGTAAAAGTATTTACAAATTCTTTTGTGGACTTCCTTTAGACATCGTCATAAGAGATCATGGGTTAGTGTTTTTGGAATTAGTGAATCTATAAAACATTTATATGGATTTTTTAGGAGACATGGGAAGGTTTATGCTGCTCTGTATGGCTTCATATCATGTGAGGAATTGAGGGACTAGATTTCCTTTTATAATTGAGGTGAGAGAACATTTTGATATCCTAAAAATATTGACTGAAATATTATTGAGAAAAAGACTTTATTATATGATATAAATAAATGTATGAACTTATTTTATACAATATATTATCCCATATCTTATTATTTAACATTTTTTATTTTTAAACAATTTAATAATATATTAATTCAATAAAATTTTATTATTGTAATAGGTGATTCAATTCATCTAATTTGACTTCAAATACATCAAGAAAAATTGGGAATTATAATATAATTATTTAAAAAATTATTAATATATCCTATTGATAAATAAAATACATTAAACATATTATGTCAATATAAATATATCAACATTGATAATTTTAAAATCAATTATATTATTTTTCTGCTAATTAAATAAATATAATATTCGAATTAAAAAATAATTTAAGGTAATAATATAATCTATAAAAATTAAATTTAAATTTTTATAATGAAAATTATTTCATTAAGATCAAAATATTCATTTATTTTAGTTACCATATTTTTATTACCTTATATGGACACATAAAATATACAAAACACAAAGAGAATTACATTTTGTAACAATCAAATTTTTTTAAAATACAAATGTTATTTTCATGGAATATTTTCAATTAAACAACACTAATTAAATATTATGTTGACAAGGGGAGAATCATATTCTTCCAAAAAAATGATGAGTTTAGGTCTCATTCATAGCCTTATCAGTTGGTTTGAACCATTATTTAATTCCATTATCTCTTACCGTGACAACATATTTTTTAAAACTAGAGGGTCAAAATAATTTGTATAATATAACAATTGATCCATAAAATAATCATGAACTATATTTTCAATATTACATGAATAATTTAGATGAAAAATATTTTCCTATGTATTTTCAATCACATAATAAAATATTATTTATTTTAATATAATATTGATGTCAATTTTATCATAATTAGTTAAATTGAATTTTATCAAAAAGGTAATAAGATATCATCAAAAAACAATGTAAAAATTACTTATATGTATATGGTATATATAATATTATTGGGTGATAATAATTACCAAAAATTATATTTATTTTAATAATTTTAATATCATTTATTTAACATTTAAATTCAATATATAATTATTGAATCATTATTATGTATGAATTTAATGTAAATATTTATTTCATAAAAGATAAAAAAATTACAATCATTTTTATTGAAATAATATATTTAAATTAAATACATTTAGTTGAGGATATATTGTGAATTTGGACATATTAAAAATAAAATTTATATTAAAAATATAAGTATTCAATATTTTACATTCCTTAAAATTAATTACTATAAACGTGTTAATGTTAGTAAATATGATCCAATAGAACATTAAATCATTTAAATGTTGTTTTTTTCACAAAAAACTCATTCAATTAAATAATCAACTGTTTTGGGAAAATTTTATAATATTTATAACATTATTTTTACACTTAAAGACATGATTTACCCTACACTGTGATAACTAAAATTAATAAGATTGGAATTTATATTAAAAACAAATAAAGGATATATTTACTAAATTGGGAATTTATAATTCGAAATGAAGAATCCATTTTTCATAATTTAATTCATATAAGTTGTAGAAAGTAATTGAAAACTATTTGTGTAGATGGAAGGAAACAAATATTCATAAAAAATTGTTTTTAAAATATTGAAATGTTTTTATATCCACATTCAATGTTAAATTGATTATAATGGAAAAAATTGATTTGTTTATTTAAAATTTTACTATTTAAATTTAAAAATAAATTTAAAATATAATTTATGTAGGAAAATATAGTATTTTTTACCATTAATTAAAAACTAAAAAAAGTCATAAAAATACAGAAAGTTCAATAGAGGGATATTTTGTTATTAAACATCATAAAATAATTATTTTTTTGTGAAATCGAAATGTTAAAAGTGTCAAAATTTAGTTTCGAAAATGTTCACCATTAGAAGGTTAAAGAATTACCTTTAAAAATAATCTTTTTATTTATATTTATTTTAATCTTATACCTGTCAAATTTATTGGATGAATGTAAAAACATTTGAATAGATAAAAAAATAAATGTGTATAATACAATTCATTACCATTAATTTAATTTATAAATTTAAATATTATTTCACAATATGGTTATACCGGGTGGTTCCTGCAAACTAAACTATAGAAGATATAAAATTTAAAGAGATACATACCATTAAATCATGGGGTATAACATTCTATCCTCCTTTGATAAATTTCATCATTAATATCTAATGTTTCTCTAAAAAATTAAAAGGTTGACACTTTAAAATTCATGTGTGGGAGACCCCCATTCTAAACAGTGGTAATGAAAACTCATATTAACAAGAGGGAATGATAATTGAGGACAACATAACAATAGGATTTTGAATATGATTACATTTACGGGAAGCTAACATTTACACATAGATGTGAAATTATACTATCATGTTCGGATTTATAGTGATAGAGAACATGTTTAGTATAATGATAAATGTCACAAAACTATAAATTTGTTATAATTTAAAGGACCATTTAATTATTGAAAGGAAAAGTAAATGAATAATGTTTCGATCCAAAAAATGATTTCCCTATCATGGAGTTATAATTTTAATATTTATTTATGATAATTAGGAAATAATGATACTTGATTACTTTCTATGTTATAATTATAAAATGATCCTCCTGTTTTGTTTTGATCTATTTTCACATCATCACACACTTTAAAATGAATGTTCATTATTAAATTTTGACATCAAAACATTGTTACGAATCATAAGAAACATTACTGATTCCTTAAGATTTAAAATTATTAATAAAATGATAATTGTCAGTACATGTTATCCATTATGATAAATCATGATTTTTTCTTAAATAATAATATATTATGTTAAATGTAATCCATTCCATGATTAATTACCTAATGTCTCATCCAAAATATACTTAAATAAATTAAAAAATATTTAAAATAAATTAACTCAATTTCCAATATCAATGTTACATTATATTTGATAAACCATTTAATGTAGATCTTATTTTCACATACAACACATTTTAATACCTTTATCACCATAACATCAAAATGAAAAAACAAATTCTTCTTAATCCTTAAAGAATAAATTCTGTAATATAGTCAATATATATCTTATGATTCTTTTAAGTAAAAAAACATATACAATCACTATTCCATATTGACAATAGAAATAATGTATGATTATCTTGATAACATTTCATATTCTATGGTATATTTCTTGGACACATGTGTAATTCCTTTTAACAGTGCCAAATATACTTATTGTGAATTTATTTATTGTTGCAAAATTGTTTCCTTTATATGAAATCACCACCATCGTGGCCTTTTTCACCACACTTGTAAAAATTATTTTACTTTTAGGAATATACCTTGGTTCTTCATTCCATAAGTATCATATCTTCTAAAATCTATCTTTTAATTCTTCAATTTATCTAAAAGTTTCTCATTCATTTTATTCTTATCTTACTTTACATTAATTTCATATGAATTTCATATATCTTTATCTTCCTTGATATCAAATATGACTTTATCATCATATGATGATAATTTTTTTGAGACTAGTGACCATTGGAGGAATATGTTTATCCAATAAAAAGACAATAAATATTACTCCTTCGATTATGTTTTAAGTTCCCAACATGCCATTGAAATCATGTAATTTTTTGATCAAACATCAAAACATTATCTCCACCTTTTGTCTATAACACAATAATTTTATCTCTATAATTTCACTTTATCCTCAAGGAATATTTTTTCTAATAAATTTTCCTTAAATTCTATAAAATCCATTTTTTCTATTTTCTCATACTTCTTAATATTTTGGAATCTTTTTCCACTATTAATCCACAACCTAAGAGAGATTATATACTATAATGAAATAATTCAATCTTAAATTATATCACAAAGATTGAAATATATTTTCTATGGGAATTATTAATTTTTTATTTACAAATTTTTTTGTAGTACCATTGAATTATGGATGTTTTTTTCACATAATGTGTCTACAAATATTACACCTTGTTGTTGATTGGTCAACACTAAATGAATAAGGTTTGTGTTCACATCTTGAGTCAGATATCCCAATATAGTTATTATTTGTTAATATCCAACTACAGATCTAGGTCAAACATTAGCATCATTATCCTACATTGTAGGAAAATACCTATATGTATTGATTTGGTTTACACTATATCAGTGAGGTTTTATTTATAAAAAATTGGATTAACCGTTATTTTATCATAAAACGATGAATCATAATGTATAATCTGAGATCTAAAGAATCATATAACCAGAACTAAAAATTTGGGAATAACTAATCTCTAAATCATTATCTTATTATATATATATTTTTGTCGATTTTTTTTCTAATGTTTTTTTCTATAATCTATTTTTAATTAAATATAGTTTACATGATTTCTAAAAAACATCATTTTATACTAACTATAGTGACCCCAAAACCAGTTTCCTAGAGTCATTGTATCATTCAATACATTTGAATATGAAAACACTTATATAATCCCAATGTACCTTATAGAATAATTTTCGTCGAAACAAGTTACAAACATGATATTAATATTAATGTTTATGAAAGAAAATATAAAAATAATTTCATTGAGTCTATCATTATTATCCAATTGTGTAACACTACATATCAGTATTAATATACTTATGAAAATAATGGTAAAAAATTAATCATATGAAAGGGGTGAGATCAAATGCTGAGTAAGGAAGTGTACAATATATTGTATTAGAAAATAAGTAATAAAACAATATTTATTTAAAATTAATAAAAAACATGAAATTTAATCATTTGTTGTGAATAACATGATAGGAATAATATATAACCATATAATACAATTTAAATATCCAGGTGGTGATCAAACACAACAATGTATATTCTAACTAATTTAATAATCTCATGGAATATATATAAATGGATTCATAATGATGGAATGTATAATTCCAAATATCTAAAACAAATAATTGAGAATTTTAACAATAAAAACTAATACTATCTGGTAATTGGAGAAGAATATAAAATTATAATGGATTCATACCAATAATCTAATAAATGGGAAATCCCTTATCCAAATCCCAATATAGTTTATCTCATGATACCGACAGATGCATTAATGGGAAATAGTGGGCCTAGAATATCACATAATTAGTCTAGAGCATTAATGATATTAATTGGGTGAAACAAACATAATATATACATTATAAATATAAATAGCATTCCCCTTTATTTATACATAATAAAATACCATTCTAAGGAATATGGTGAATGGTATCATAAGAGAACATCCAAAGTAAAAATGTTCATGAGCTATTTTATAAAATTTGGTATAGGATATCATATTAGTTTTACTTCAAATAAAAATATTATTAAAAATTAGTTGTAGATAGAGATTTTAATAAACTAATACAGTCATTTAATAAATATTGATAAAAATAAAAAAAGTTATATTGAAATCATTTATTTAAAAATCTGAAAATTTATTAAAGAAATAATTTTGTTTGAAAAGAATCATTTAAAATTTTAAATTATTCATTAAAACATTATGGACTCATGATGGAAGATATATTTTATTATGAGTCATAATTCGAAAAAAATTCTCTTTATTTTTGACAAAAAAGATATAATGTACCTCATTTTGAAAAAAACAAAATGATTTTTTCTATCCATTTTAAAAAAATTTAAAGATGGTTAAAAATAATTTAACTATTAGGAGGATAAAAATAAAATACATTTTGTTTTTTTATTAAAATATGTAAATGGATTAGAAATATTCCCCAGTGGTGAGTTAAATAAAAACAATCCCAAATAATAATGAGATTTTGAATTAAACCCTTACCTTGAATGTTAACTTAGTTGAACATTATTTAACCTCATATATAATGGTTAAAACATTTCCATTAATTTATAATATAACCGTATCCATATTTATTATATATTATAGTATCCTCTTATATATATTTTTATAATATTTCAGTATTTCCTTGTTTCAAGAGTAAACTATATCATTTTATTATGCATGTTTTGTCATTTAATTATTATTTCGTATTTATGAGTTATGGTTATTTAATATAATGAATTATATTAAGTTCTAATTTATAATTTTTTTTAATTATATACATTTTTATAATCATTCATTAATTGTTTATATGAAAAATTAAACACATCACATTATAGAGATGGAAGGTCATATATACACAAGAGAGACAATATCATTCCATCAATGGTGAAAGGGTAAGGGCGTGTAAGTTTTATTTAATCATATAGGAAAATATCAGGTAATAATTATCATATATATTAATTTTTTACCTCATTACATCAATCCATGTAGTTTGGTCATGAAAAAAGTATCACACCACAATGTGGAGATAGTAAGCCATGCATACACCCATGTGGAGTTTATGATTTTACGAGGATGGATAAATGATAGAATACTGTAAACCCATAATCAAAATAACATAGATTATTATAGATAATTATTTATTTATTACTTTAAAATTGAAACCACAGATGAATATGAATTGTAATAATAAATTAATTTGGCTAATTTGGTAAAAACAATTACCTCTTCATTAGAGGCCATCCTTTAAATCTATTCTTAGGGTTACTATGGTTGGTATTTTTGGAAACATACCACCTATAGAACTTCTGTATAGATTTTTTTAAAGATATGCGTGATGGATTTGGTCAATATATACGGATCAAATAAGTATGAGGATGTTGGGGTGGTGGTGCCCTTCTATAGTTGAGGTGTGGGGAAATTTTTGAAATCTTAAGAATATTAAAATATAATAGGGATTATAAAGCTTATAAATTGGAAAAAAATGAATAGTAAAAAAACATATACTATATTATATCCCATTTTTTATTATTAAAAATTTTTCTTTTTTAAGCTTAGTAAATTATTATTTTAATAAAATGGCATTACTGTCAATTTTGATACGATTTATCTAATTTGACTTCAAATAATGTAGGAAAACGGTAATTAGAATATTATTATTTAAACCATCATAAAATTTCATTTATATATATAAAAATAATTATACATATTATCTCATCCCACAAATATAAAAATTAATAGTTCAAAATTCAAATATTTTAGTTCCCCATAAATTAAATAAATATCTAATTAGCGTTGTAGAGGCATTTAAGGTAATTATATAATTTATCAAAATTAAATAAGCATATATATAATTAAGTTAATTTCATTAATATCTAAAAACATTTTTACATTCAAATATATATATATATATATATCGATTTTGTCCTTAGTTGGACATATAAATGATATTAAATAAAAACTGAGTTACATTTTTTATATATTTTTTATTTAAATAATATATAAATTATTATCGAGTAAAATTAACATTAAACAACTAAAATTTTATATTAATTTTTTAAATGTAGAAACCAATTCATCCAATAATTTTTAGACAATTTTAGGTCACATAAGTACACTTAATATTTATTTTTAACCATTATTAAATCACATTATCTCTTACCGTGACAAAAAGAATTTGTACCCTTTGAGTGTCAATATTGTTTCTAAAAAATAAAAATCCATAAATAAATAATGGATTACATTTTAATTCATTTATAAATTTGATTTAAATTTGTCACATTTTTATGAATTTTACAACATTTTATAAAATATTATTAAATTTAATATAAGATTAATAACAATTTTGACACCATTCAATACTTTGATTTTATAAATATCATAAAAAATGATATAATCATAATAACTTATTTAATACATCAATATATTCCCTATGTAATCTATAATATTCTGTTATGGAATTAATTTTTTCAAATTATAGTTATCGTAGTATTTTTTTCATGTCATTTATTTGATAATTCAATCAATTAATCAATTACGACATCATCATTTTATCCATACTTATATAATTATTTAAATAATAAAAATAAAAAATTAATAACTATGATTAATATAGAATTTTGTTATATTTTAAATAACTATTTATTTTCTAAGAAATCTTCTGAATAACCACATAATAAAAATGTAATACTTATTCAAAAAATGAGTATCTATATTTGAAATTCCGTAATGTAAAATAATAAACAAGCCTAAAATACATCCATGTGGCTACAAGCATCCATGAAATTAGCTCATGTATTATTTTGGTTGACACTCAAAAATCTAATATAATTACGACAACTATTAATGTAATTTTATAATATTATTAATTACCCGATTTAGACTTAATTGTGGTAATTAATATTATTAAGATTACCATTCATATTAGGGAAAAAAGATCATATTCAAAATACACATAACATATGTTTCATAATGTTGAATCCAATTTTCCTAATTCAATAAACATAAGATTCTGAAATTAAATTAAAATTGTTCCTATAGAAGGGATAAAACAACATGGATTAGAAGTAATTTTTTAGAAGATTGAAATGTTTTACATACATTCAGTTTGAAATTGATACTAATTACCCCAATTCAATTTTTTGATGTATAAGTGAACTATTTATACTTTTAATCCAATTTAATATTTAATGTAGCTAGGAAAATGTCGATTTCATTTAAATTGTTGTATTTTTTTAACATTTCATGAAGAAATGAAACATATCAAAAAATAATATAAATTCATCCAATGAAACTTTTATATCATGATTTTGAAAATATGTTTAATTTTTTCAAATATAATACATAAAAGTTTAACAATTATTTTTAAAAAATAATCCTTCATTAAAATGAAACAAAATTTCATTTAGGGAAATGTGGATTTTTATAATTAAAATTGGTTTTCATCTTATATTATTCCTACAAAATTTATTGGATTAATGTCAATATATGTGAATATATATAAATTTCAAAATGTTAAAAAAACCATTTATTCACACCAATTGAACATCAATGTTATAATATCATATATATTTTTTGGTTAGGATTGGTGTTTCATGCAACGTAATCTATCAAAAAGATTAAATTTAAAAGGTTAAATACCCTTAAATTCTATTGTTTTACACTTCATAACAACCTTGGTGTGTGTGAAATCCTTATGTTTCCTTTCAACATAAGAATAGAATATGTAATGGAACCTGGTATGAAACATTAGTTTTATTTAGTGACAGTGTTTCTAATGCATAGGGATGAATGTAAGACCAAAGTTAATGTGTTATATTTTTGGATTATTTTTATTAATGATCATACTAGAGGGGGACTAGTTTTTCTATTCTTCTATGAAAGAATTTAATTTTATGTATCACTTTTGTTTTCTGATTTGTTATGGAAAATTTAATTTTTTTTTAATTTTCAACATTTTAATTCCTCTAATATAATGTCATATACTCCCCATTGTATGTATTTGGACTTCTCTACTAGTTTGATGCCTCTAGCATGTGGTATTTTGATCTTGTTTCCACATAAAACATTCTCTCAGATAGTGGGTTTGTTCTTTGGAACCGAGAGGTTGGATCAATTTTTTTTATATTATTATTTATGGATATTGTATATAAGTGGTCTAGAAATGCATTCGAACTTCTGATATATCTCAATCTTCATAATTTGTGAACATGCTTCATGTGGAATGTCCTGGTCACCTAGTGTAATGATATCGCTATTATGTATTTTCATTGTTGATGTTGACATTAATATAAAATATGAAATTATTTATTGTGGTGGTTATTTATAGATATAGTTCATGGCTGTTTGGAATGATACGTATGATAATTCATCCTAATATGGTATGTGTGACTCATATGACTGGTTCGTAGTTGATTTTGACTAGATTGTATATTAGGGGTCTTCATGTTTAATATCTTTAACAAAATATATTGATTCATACAATATATAAAGTCGGTGTGATTACACTCATAAGAAAAATTGTATTTATATAATTGGAAGTCAGGTGATCCTAGTGCATAATGTGCTAGAGTGATGGAAATACAATGCCTTCATCATGTGATTTATAGGGACCCTTAGTAGGTATATGTATACATTGAATGCCTTAGTGATGGGACACTGAAGTGTTATCCATATGAATGTGATACCCATGGATAAATCTAAGGATGTTCGAGGATTTTTTTTCATATAGGTTTTATTACAAAACATTTCCAATAATAACCCATGTGTTGTTTTCTTATATAGATTTGTATATGTATTTTTCAAAACTAAACCGCCTATTTCTGTGGATACAGTAATCCATGTTTGTACAATGACATGGGTGGGTGTATATTGGGATGTTGTTGGTGAGTATGAGTGGTGTTATTCATATTGATTTTGGGTTTTTAGGGAAAAGGATTGGTCAGATTTTTGTGTTGTGGAATTGGTGCAGTTCTTCTAGAAAAGAGAAATACAATACTAGATGGTCGAATATGTGATGGTTGTGTATGTGTAGACACTTGTAGTTGCATAATGAGGTTTGTATGGATTGTGATCTTATTGTTAGTTACTGAAAATAGATATATGCTTTTTTATATTTTCTGATCCCAAAAATATTGATGATCGTCGTTAGTGTGTTAGGAACATGAGCCTCAATTAGAAGACATACTACTCATGAATGTGTATTTTTGGTTGTTCGGATAGGTGTATGATAGTATACACCATTGTTATTAGGTGGATCGAATGATCTTATTGGTGAGGACTTATGAGAGGGATCTTGGTGGAGCAGATATCATTTTACATAGGTTAGTGAGCATTGTTGTGTATTTTTTTAATAAATGTCTGAGATTGCGAGGGAACGTCCATGATAGGTATGTACGGTGGCTAGTTGAGTTTCAAAGCAATGAAAATATCATGTGATGTTATATTGATAATTTTTTAGGTTTTGGATAACCATAGCGATGCTTCTTCTATAATGTGATGGTGATAAGAATGAAGGTTTGATGGATGAAGGTTTTTTTCTATGAAAGGATTGTTTTTAAGGTTTTGTGCTAATTTAAAAGACTCTATTGGGTTATCACAGATTAATATGAGGGATTCTACTTGGTGGGTAGTGTTTCTCTGGGTATTAGAATATTTAATTCCTCATGAACAAGAATGGGTGGATATTCTTATTTAATATTGGATCTCATGTAAGAGAAAGTAGGATTCTTCCTATTATTGCATTCAATAATTTAGTTATTCTATATCAAATGTTAATATCAACAAATGCTGAATTAATTTTTGGGGATTTCAAAAATTAGATGAATATAAAATTTTATAAGCTTATTGTGGTTAGGTTTTTTAGTCAAGGTGGTGCTTAAAATGTGACAAGAACCCTTGGCGATGGTCATACTATTATTTGGTTTCAATAATGGTCATCAATGAGTATTTTTTTGATTTTTTCTATTTAGGATTTTATTTAATAATTAAATTATTTTTTTAAATATGTTCATAATTATTTTTTATGGAATGAGGTAGTATCTCATGTACTAGTACATTCATGGATGAATATTGGATGAGTTTGGTTGAGGGAGATCATAACCTTTCATTGAGGGTAACTCATTGAGGGATATTGGTGGGAATTTTTAAATAAAACCTTTAAATATTTAATCATGATTTTATAATTCATTCATTTGATAGTGTATTATGTAAAGATCCATGTTCAATGAGTTCATTGTGTATAAAATACAAGATGAATTTGGGCCTTCAATGATCAGATTACATTATTTTCAACACATATAGTGTTTTGGATTTACTGACTATTGTATCAACATGAGGTGGGGATGTTGGATGAGATGATGTGAGGATCTGGATAGGTGTCATATTATTTTTAATTATGTTGGTATTCTATGGTGGGTCCCCAAGGGATAATTAAAACATTTTAGCGGCATATGACAGATGAAGGAATGATTGATTGTTATAAATTGTAACCATGTTGAGTGACACCCTCTTAATAGTCGTTATGGAATTTTTAGTGATATGAGTGGTATGAATAGATCATGAAAAAATATGTTGTTTCAAAATGGGGTTTCCTCTTAGTGATGGTTTTATGGATCATCATTTTGATATGTGATAAGGGACATAGTTGAGGGTTATTATAATCATTTAAAACATCACATCAGGATGCCATAGGTCTTATAGTAGGATTTATGTGGATAGTGCCTGGGTAGTGGGAACATAAGTGATGAGGGACTTCATGGAGGTTGGGTTATGCCTTGAGGTATAGTTCAAGATATTCCTATTGTCTCTGATTTCACTAATGGGTGATGAACGCATTATATTATCAGTGAATATAGATGAGATTGGTTTAGAAGAACCAAGTACATTCCTCAAATGGAAGGATATGTATGTTGTAAGGGAATAAAGTTTTTTTATGGACACTATGAAATCTTTTATAGGATGGCCTAAGTTCAAGTGAAAATCACATGATTAATGATATTGTTTTCTTTTGTGATGGTCTCTTAGCTGTCCCAGATGTCCCATTTTTGTTCATGTGATAGGTGATATATATTGATTGTAGAGTGGATCATGGCAGTAGGACATATTATAAGTGAGTTTTTTATATAGAAATTAATTACTGAGAGGATGTCTTAGTCTGCATGGTATTGGTCCATAACATGAGTGATAATGTAATGGTTTTTAATGAGGACTTTTCATTGAGTGAGATGGTCTAGATAACCATGACTTCAGTGAGGAGGCATGGTTTGATGAATGTTCCCCGACCATTCAATGAGATTTTTTGGTTTTGGATAGGACCACTAGAGGATAAGATTGTATATTGGTAGATAAACATTTCATGAGAGACTCCGATCAGGGAAGATGACTTCTCTAAGTGATAGGTTTGGTTAGTCAAATAATTAGAGTCATGTAAAATTGATCCTTACCTGAGTGATTATACAATGGGGTTTGATATAAATGAATGACCATTTTTTATTCCATTCAGTAGTGGGTCAATGTTTTAGATGATTCCATACCCAATATTTTCTTGTATTGGATAGACATTGGGTATGATTACATGAGATTGATAAGACGATAGGTTTGAATTTTGGCATTGCGCTGAAGTAGTTATTAAAAGGTTCCACACGGTTCTATTTAGTATATTGTAATCTAATGCACAGGGAGTCGTATTGGGATTATTAGTGTATGATAATCAAGGCACATTTGTGAGATGTTTTTTTCCTCACACATACACATATATGATGTTCAATACTAGGAATGATTTTTATTAACCCACTGAGATTTTTTTCCCACACGATACACTAGAAACACTATTCATATTCATACCTTATGTTTTCATTCATGTTGTTCTTGAGGATTGTAGTGGAACAGAAGTGGAAGCTTGATATGTATTTTTGAGATAGTTTGTGTGAGATTTAAGGATGAATGTAGGTTCATTAAGTGTATTTTAATTTATCGTATATATTATTTATTTTGTCTTGGAATAGTGGGGGATTAGTGTATGTATCCCAATGTGACAACATTTCATTTGATATAGAATTATTTTTCCCTTATTTATACAATGAAATTATGTTATTGCATGAGTAGTCATTTTTCCATAATTATATAACTTTAATTTTATGGAATAATATCACTTTTACATGGATTAGGACCTCACCTATAGTCATGAGACATGTTTATATATGGAGGCATGGCTTTTCCCATGTTATCCTCAGCTTGGATACCAGTTATATATAGGGATATCACAATTGTTTTGTACCACTTCAATATGAATGTGATTTTTTTTCAAATCCTTGAGAAGATTGTGTAATTTATAACACATTTTTTTAACTACTATTTTACTGGATGAATATTTTTTAGTTTAAAATTTTTATATGGATTACTATTATTGTATGTAATTGAGTGTAAAAATGGACTAAAACATCATTGTTTAATTCATTATTGGATTGAGTGGGTTCTATTATTACACCACACATTGTAATTTAGTATTTTAGATCGTATGTAGCACTAGGTTATTTTCCCCTTCTAAACATATTAGGATTACAACAAAAATTATAATGAGAAATGATTATAAAGATGTTATAATTTATTTAATTTGTTATATTAATGAGATGTGGGATAATTTAAATAACCACAATATAATATTAATATATCATACATAATTATCATAATTTAAATATTATATCTCATAAATAGTAACACAATCCCCAAGAATAAATCTTTATTGCATTGGGATACAATGTATAAAAATATTTTTTTACTCATTAAAGACAAAATTAAACCACAAACATCTATACATACAATATCATTTTATATATGGAACTGAATATAATTTCATGATTATGTGTAAAACAAAATATGTTATCCCAAAATCCAATTAGTGAAATACTAGTCAATGATTCATAAAATGTTAGATAATAACCATCTGACAGAATATAATGATTGGGTAAATATAACAGAAGAGTTTTATATAAATCTTGAAATTTGAACACAAAATATATACTAATAAAACATATACTATGGTTTAAGAGTGTGGTATTATGTTAAAATAGTCATGATCCACATAATCCAGAAAATGTATATAACATTGTAACTTGAAACAAATACCAAATAGAAATAATTCTAATAGTAGATTAAGAATCCCGATTCGATATATGACAATAGTTTGGATAAAACATACTTCTATCCCAAAACACATTGAATAAATTATTAAATTTTTATCCCATTACATAGTGGATCATACATCACTACCTAATCTCTATATTCGATCAAGTATCATGATTTACACCGCGTAATTATCCCGTGAGATTTAAAACATTATCCAATGCATCCGAGTTTCGAATTAGAAACCACACATTAACAGAAATAAATTGTCTTTATGAACCCACTAATAACATAAGAATAAAACATTATTAGGTGGTCCATATAAATTATAGCATCCATCATATCATAATTGAACCATAAAATTTAAATGGGTCTCATATCATATCTAGACAATAACACATAACATCACATAAAAATTAGATCAATTAATGAACCATATTCAACGCCCAAATGAAGAAGAAATTCATTTTGATAATAATCATTAATTTTTTTCTATAAGAGATATAAATTTTTGAAATAGAGAGTGAAATTAATGCGATTTTATATATTTATTTAGAAATAAATTTTTTTATTTAAATAATAGTCAATGTTATAAGTCACTTTCAAAATTTATTTTATTGAAAAATACTGAAATACATTATAAAAATTTATATTATATTAATATATAATAATAGAAAATAGAAAATGTAAAAATATAATGTCAATAAATGAGGATTGAATGATAAAATTGTATGAGAAAGATATAATATTCTTTTTTACATATTTTCTTATTTAAAAAAACCCACATTTGGAAAAGGATAAAAAAAATAATTTTTTGAAAATTGATAAATATAAATATATAAAATACAAAATATAAATCATATATTTATTTAAATATATAGAAAAATCATTTAAAATTAATATATAAAAGTAGGAAATATTAGAATTAGAATAAATAATAGTTATTCCAATGAACATAATATTTTTATTCATGTACACTTATAAAAGAAGAATATTCTGAAGTAAAGATGTATTTTTTCCAAGGGGAATGATAAAATAAAATTAAATATTAAATATTGTTATAATAATATAATATTATTATATTATAGAGAAATAAAATGCTTATAAGTAAATGAAAATAATGTTTAGTTGATTTTTTTTAATTTTATAACATTTGAAGCAATACCTCTTGAAATATAGAAGACAGAATTAAATTCATAATATCATAATTAAAGTATTAATAATGAAATTATATTTGTAATATGATATATATATAAAATTATGTGGATATATGTTCATAATATGAAACATATCCCAAGTAGAAAATTGGAGATGAGAAATCCTAATGCTTCTTCCCAACATATACAAAAACACATTCTAATCATGAATAAAAAAATTAATATTATAAACATATTTGTTTAGAAAAATTTTCTCACAAATATATTTATATATATATTGTTTCATTTCTTAATATATTCCATTCATTTATTGTATAGTTTTTCTCAAATTATCCACTTAGGTTTGGTTGGAAAATTCATCCAAAACATCTCGATTACATTGACCATGGTAATAACAGTTATAATAGAGTTTCACCATCCCTATAATTTTGAAGGCACAATAATATAAGTCCCATAATTATTAATTATGTTTTAGAATTATTCTATGAGGGTTTCAGGTTGGATTCATCCAGAATAAATACATAAAGAGTTGTTTCCCTAATTTTTATTGAATAAAAATTTGGTATATAAATAATGAGATAAATAATATTATTAGAATTGAAAAAAAGGACTTATTATATTATTGATACCATATCATTATATTATCACCATTTTTTACATAATAGATTTAAATTGTGATATATGCCTCAGTACACTAGTTTTAGGTAGTTAAACTCATAATGGCAAATTATTGATAATATTATTAATATAACAACTATTGTGTCGATCTAAAATATTTATGATTTCTTAAATATCTTATTTATACACTTCTTAAAAGTTTAATACTATCAATGTATGGAGTTTATGAAAAATGAAATAAACAATTCATGGTAGTTGTAATGTAACCGTAACACGTCCGAGGCTTTCATTTTCTAAAGGATGAGAAGAAGGAAGGTAATAGTTATTACATTAACATAATTATATTTTAGTATAATAATAATATATATTTCATTATACTATTAAAGTTATAATATATTTGTAAGATACCTAAGATGAATTAAAATTTAAAGATCAATGTTAAAATAATTACATCTACATTATTTATCCACCTTCAGACCACCTTTAATGCCATCCTAGACTATTGATTTTATGATACTAGAACATAAATAACATGAGAAATCTGATTGGGGAGTGGATTTGGAATAACATGGTCAATATAATAGTAATTATTTTGGATGAGTAGGGTAGTGAATGGGTAATTTTTTTGTGAGAGGGGTGAATTTTTTGTCAATAAAGATTTTTTTAATATAAAATTGATAGTATTATTCTTGGAATAAGGATAAAAAATTGTTAATTAATAATTAAAATACTTTTTGAGGTTTTCAACACCTAGAAAACATTTTTATATATGCGATATTTTGTTATTTTCAAACATTGAAAGTTGATTTGATAACTTTTCTTAATTTTAGCCTTCATCGATTAGATTAATTTTAACCGTGGTAACTAATTTTTATGAACAAAAAATAAATTGAAATTAGTAACTAATATTTATTAGGGTGATTCCGATATTATGTAAATTATATATTCTTAAATTTTTAAACTGAAAATTATTATTATTATTATTAGTACGCATAACACTACAACAATAGTTTCTGAAAAACCTTATAGTTTGAAGAAAAAATATAATCTATAATTATGGATAATATATATTACTAAGAAATTTATTTTCATAAAAATAATTAAATGACTTTTTTTAATCCCTTAAAAATCGAATGGAATCTTATGGGGAACATGTCAATAGCAAAATTAGAAAACATATATTTTTATTAGAATAAAATATTACTTTTCAAAACAAAATATAAAAGATATATATTTATAAATTCAAAAAATTATTTTTTAAATATTTTTTAACCTAAAATATATACTTGGTAGAAATTTTTTTTATACATATATATAATGGTAATATCATTGTTATTTTATAAGGATTATTTTTTAATGTAAACTGAATTTACACTATTCAATAAAAAATAAAACTTTTTTGAAATAATTAAAAAATAACCCTAAAATAATATTAAAATTATATATCAAAAATTTATTTTACATTTATCATGTTAAAATTTTAATATTTATTAAATTAATAATTAAATTAAAATAAAATATTTTTTAAAAAAAAATTAATTTTTTTTTGAATCATTATGATTATATAATATTATATCATTTGAATTTATTATTAAATGTGTTTTAATATATATGTGTATATATTATTTCATTTTATTATAGTTATCATTAAAATGTATTAAATTAAATTTAAAATAAAACTTCACAACACTTAAAATATTATTCTTTAGAAAATACATTTTTAAGAAATTAATTGATTTTAATCACCTATCATAAATGATATATATATTAGCCATTAAATATTAATTAATTAATTAATATTATGTCATATAAAACAATTCTATAATAAAAATAATTATAATATGTAAATAATTGGAATACTTATTGTTATAATAAATCATTTTAAAGAGTTAATATATTTTTATTTAATCATGGTTTTTATTTTCATCAAATTTTGAAAATGATGATTCAAATTAAATTCTTATAATGTAAAAATCTCATATTTAATAGTAATAAAATATTTCTTAGTTCATTTTTTCTGGTGCTTCATTTCATTCATGAAATTAATCATTGTATTTTTAATAGAAAATATATAAACAATCTCAAGTAGTTAATCCTATATAAAATAATCAAACATATTCGTTATTAATTTAGTTTTAAATACTTTGAAAATTTACTAAAATATTTAGAGTAAATTCCAGATAAAATTTGTAATAAGATATGAAAATAATGAAATTTGATATGGTGAAAATCATTTTTTCAAAAATAACAAGAATATATTGTGATTTAATGTTACATCAAAAAATTATTAAAAATTTCATTCTTAATTTGATTATAATATGTAAGAATTTTTAGTGGCATGCTTTTCACAAAGTGATTTTATTATTCTATACACATCAATATCTATAACCAAAATAGTTATTATATTTTTTAAGAAAATCATATAAATATAATCTCATTTTTTTATACCTAATAGATAATTTCGAATGTATTTTAGTGTTTTGTTCTACACTAACTATCTACGGTAAGTATCACACTTTATTTGCTATCTAGACCCTTATTATGGAATTTTATTTCAATAGGGACTTTATAATCATACTTAATTTGATATTTTATAATGGGATAATTAGGTATATGAAATGAGATCCCATTATCAAAATAATTTCAATGATCTTTACGTTTTAAGACTCAATCCATTCTCAATACATCACTATAACAATGTGATTCCACGATGAAATTTTAACATTTTTTTCCCAAAACTGACATATGAAAAGTTTCAATGATAGTTTTAACATCATTTTCAAAAAAATATATGTTAATTACCTACAAAATTTACATTTTAAATCAATATTTTAAAATTTTATTCCAATTTTTTATTCGATTAACACATTCATTTTTTTGTAACTAAAAATTAAATGTCACCTTTTAACTAATGGTTTTTATGTATTATAAGAACCAATGTAGAAATATTTTGTAGAATATTATAGAATAATTTTAATAAAAAAATAGAAGAAAATAATTTTTAAAATATATACACCCATGTGTTTCCCATCATTAATTATTCCTTTTATAGAAACACCAATACATGTTGTCTGTGACTGTATTCCCCACCTATTTTGCCTTAATATCCACCATATAATCTATTTATTCATTTATTTACATCATTTTTATTCTTCATTACATCCTTCCAGCTTGTCCACAATTTAATTTGGTCTTCCAAACTCCTTTATCTTTTTCATTATTGAGTTTCAACATCAACGAGGTGTATTTTTCAATTTGTTTAAAATAAAATGTTATGAAATCGCCATTTTGGGGCTCTCTATAATAGATTTATATATCGATTATTACTATTTTTTATTGGGAAAATGTTTTTTATAATATCTATTTTTATTTTATCAGTATTAAATTATATTAATTGAAATATTTATATATAAATTTTTCAATTAGAAATTTTTTTGGTTATAATTTGTTTTTCAGTTTAAATGTATTTGTGATTATTATTTTCCTTTTTTAAGGTGTAATTTATTTTTAATGTGATATTTTTTTATTTGTATATACAACGTTGTCAATTATAAAATATTGTTGTAAAAATTAGAATCTATTTAATATATAATTTTAAAATTCAGTTCGCATTCATTGTAACAGTATCCAATCTACAACTATGTTATCTTGACAGAAAGTGATGTTAATGAGAACTCCACATGTCTCCCCATACACCATAGGCTACCAACTAATAGTGGGTGTATGAAATTTTTATTCGATATATTATACACCTTGGTATGATGTTTCAAAAGTGTAAAATAATTAATGATAAAATGGAAATAATAAAAGTAAAGATATTGAGCAACAAAACAATAAAATATAACAAATAATCTAATAAATTAAGAAATTAAAATTTCAAGGACTTCTGGGAATGTAACTAAATGTCATTATATCACAAAAAAAATAGACTAGATGAATCAAATAAAATAATCAAAGCATCGGGTCTCAAAAACCACACTGGTTTTATCTCCAAACATTATCCCAACAGCAAACAAGCAATCAACATCATGGTCCATTACCCTTTCCCAAACCTGCATCCATTAAATATGATAGGGTTCCAATTGGTGGCCCTAATATAATTTGAGTATAAAATTGTATTTTTAAACAACAATGTCCAAGGTGAGCAGTCAGATATGTTGTGTATGTAATAAGGATATTATTAAGTGTATTAATTAAGTCAACTATTAATAAAATACAACAACAACAAACGTCTAAACATTGATGAAATATATATAGTCAAGTCTTATTACCTTGATAACCACAAACATATAACCAATGTAAAATAACTTACATTAGGACCATGAATAAATATCTCTAAGAATGTCTTATGACCTTGAAAACCATATCCATATAACCATGATAAAATTATTTCTTAGGTTACATTACATAGTATCTCTATGAATTTCTTCTGACCATGCCATCCCCAACTATATCACCATGGTGAATTTACAAAACTTGGGTCATATACCTATATGTATTACTACATCCATGTAAAATCCTTATAAGTAGTATAACATTTTTGGGTCAAATTCCATTAGAATTTCAACATAGGACTATGCATAAACCCCTCTCTATAAGAATTACAACATATGAATCGGCTAATCCCACTCAATATCAAAATTACCGCATATAAGTGTTCATGTTATAGGGCTGAGTTCGATATATAATAATTATATCTTGGCATACATTTTCTATCATACAACATGGATATCACAATATCCCATAATAATTTTGAATGGTTAATTATAATAATTACAATTATTCATTCATTTTTCACTTATAATTTAATTTTAAAATTATTATCAATTAAACCAATAATAAATAAGCCAAAATTTTGGCATTGAATTACAATTAATCACCCTAGTTTTTATGTCATGCTAACCATACATTATCACATTATCTAATTATAAATAAAATTTAATTTAATGTAATTAATTTGATATCCTCATTTAATTATTAAATAGATTCATACCCATGTAAGGATGGTGTAATAACAATATTCCATATACCTGAAAATTATAAAATAATATGGTGAATATTCATCCAAATCGGAACAAATAATGAAATTGGAAATAATATTTCACCACAATTGTTGGATAATAAGAAAGAAATTAAATAAACATGAAAAAAATTATTTACCTTGGATTGATCACACAAACGAGACATTTAGAATGAATTTTGGCACCCCTAAATCACCAAGTTAATATCCTTGGCACAACATAATGATAAGTGGAACCGATTTGAAAAAAATAAATTTCCCAACATGTTAAAAATATATGGATTGTAATTTACATGTAGTGTAATGTGGTTAAAATTGTGTAAACATATTTCTTGGAATATTACAAAAATCTAGTCTCCATATATGTATTTTTTATAACCCAAAAACAAATACATGTCATGTAATCCCTTCATATGGTGTGTAAATGTTCCCAAAAAAATTTCATCCCATTATACAATTAAAAATACCGAAATCCCAATAAACAATTATGAACATAACAAGAACCCATGTAAAACTAAACACATTTATACTCAGATTCATTAAAAAAAATACACCCCCAATGTTTATGTAATTTTTTCAAACAAACTATCCATGTCTCGAAACAAGAAAAGAGCACCAAATCTCAAATGAAAAGCTCAGAGAGAAACATACTTGAAAAAATGTGGAAACATAAAACCTCACCACCTTATAAAATCTCATACCAGAGCTAATCCACACATCAATTTGATGTCTTAGGAAACATGTAAGGCCACTATGTTCTCATATCAGAATCACTCTATCAGGTATCCTCCTTGAGTCGATCATACTTCAAATGATCCAGAACCAACTGTATTGTCTAAACACACTGATATTTCTCACTATGATCAGCAACCCCTTTTAGATTATCCTTAAAGGAAGAAGCATCAAAATTCATGATTTCTAATACAACTATCATATGGGAATGGTCGAGATGATATCATTTCCAGCATTCTAGGTTTCTAGCTATGGTGTTTCCCCAATATAGGACAATCTAAAATTAAAACATGATGGAAACACAATAATTATTAAGGTCATATATGATGAACATCATATAAATATTTCCTCCTCTTAATGGTCACCGACTAATGTATGATCAACTGAACATATTCAGATGTGTCATTCTTGAGTCTATAGCAAACATGTGCAGACTAACCAACCATCAGTAAAAAATGAGTTGAATTAAAAAAACTTACAATTCCACAAATGGTTATTTTTGGATGATACCTAGAAGTTATTATTATAAAAAAAATCTTTAGTGGAATTTCTTTCTCACATGATCCACCAAAATCCAATATATAAGCTTGTAAATTATCGTCCAAAAACCAAAATTATCTTCATATATTGACTATTTGTCTTCGGGTGATAGCATGTGCTTAAAAGGAGTTTTGATCCCAAAGATTTATAAATACCTTATTGTAAATTTGATGTGAAATGATAATATATATTTGAAATGATAATCCTTAGAACACCTATCAACCAAACCACCTCATGCACATAAAAACATACCAAATCATGAACATTAAAGTATCATTTAATTAGTATGACATATAATTCAATATTCTGTCAATATAAAAAAAACAAATAAAATACCACTCTTATTGGTCAGTATGGGTAGTAAAATTATAGAATCCATTATGAAATCATACCAATCATACTCTGGAATATGTAATGGCTCTAAAATTCTAACCGGCCAATTATACTTGTCCTTTACATTCTGACATGTGAATATCTATCCCAATAGCTGTCCATATCATTCTTCATTCTTGATCAACAATTATATCTATGGAGATCAGTGTACATCTTTGCTAAACCAATATGTACCACAAATATAGAATCATGAAACTTCCTCACCATCTCCTCGCACAAGCCCCTTGAATCCAATACTTAACCAAATAAATGAATAGAATTTCCACTATCGAGATATCTTCCTAGTGGATTATTCCAATCATATAATTATTCACTCAGAGATGATTCGTCCATATTTGAAAACTGGCCATTATTAATCCAGTCCACAAACATGGGAATGACATATTTTAAAGTCATAGATTGTTATCCTTTATATTTTTTAACATCGAGATACATTTCTGAAAAAAATAGTTATTTTCCACCACTCATAACAAGACTCACATGCTTCATCTATATGTGTATTAAGGATCAAAGAGTTGGAAATAATGATTCACATTCATTGTGTATTATCTAATTCAATGTTGAAATACTATATATACGAAAAAAACTTCATATGCTGAAGGACAAGGTCTCACAGAGAAAATATGTAAATGAGGCTCTTATAATCCGTGTATACCAATAACCTATCACACGTGAGAGAGTATCTCCAAAATCATATTGAATGTACAACTATCACTTAAATTATATCATGACTATGGAAATTCTTATAAGCCGGTATCAACATCCTAGAGACATAAGTAACCAATCAATCCTCCTACATTAGAACTGCTTCGAGTCCCAATCGAGATGCATTATAGTACACGATATATTATTTACCCAGAACATGTAAGGTGAGGATAGGTGATAAGTTCATCCTTCATTAATGATCATGAAAATATTTTTCTCAGTCATCATACAAAACAAAAATTACCACAATCACTATTATCCCAAAAATTGGTTCATCAAAACGGGAAAATCATAGGTATACCACCGGTATTATGTTGCAAATACCTAAAAGCTCTAGATCTCAAAAAAATTATTGTGAAATTAACAATATAGAGCGAATGTGACATTAATTTGGCTTATTGGCACTCAAGAATCTGACATTACATGGCCCATGATGTTAGTTTTATTTACATGGAAACTTATTTTAGTTAGATTTTCATAAATCCAATGCTATATCAATGTACATAGGATGATGTCAATATTTTTTCATGGTCGTCTGCTGACTGGGTGTGAAATAGGATATTAGTGATGAAACCCACCAAAAATAGATCCGGAAATAAATGATATATCAAATTCATTAAGTCCATCCACACCACTAGCACATTAGACAACCCGAAAGACATTAATAATGATTCATACAATCCATACAAGATCCTAAAAGAATTATGAGGTATGTATGGAAACCTCTCCATTAAATGATGATATCATAATAACAAGTAAATCTTTTTGAATATCATGGAACCTCTCAACTAATTTAAAATAACATGAATTCATATAATAGGATATTGTCTCATGACCATCACCGGGTTCAACCTATGATAATCCACAAATAACTATATGGAAAATTCTTCGTGTTTAGAAAAGAGAACTAGACTACCCCATGGAGATGTAATGATCCATATGTTGTCTTTAGATTATATATCTTCTATCTGAATCTTGAACTCCAAAAGCTCTTCTAGTCCTATTCGGTAAGGTAGGATATAAATTGGATCTTCTCCTAGAATAGACATGATATGGGACTCAATCTCTTGCTCGGGTGATATGCCATAAATATATTCATAAAAAAATCACAAACATGATATACCACTGGAGGAAACTAATGAATGTACATTGAAAATATAACTAGACAATGGCCAATAATAGATCCATGATTCAATTCATTCTCCAAAAAATTGGTCCCACACAACCTGCCGCTAGATACAACTCACACTAATGAAAATAGTTGTTTCGTTATAGAGAAAATAGAGTAATATTCCTCCAATGATAGTCAATATGAGTCTTTTATAGATCAATCCAATCCATGCAATTAAAAATGTACAATTGTTTCATTTCAGGATCGAACGATTAAAAAAAATTGTAACCACCAATATCAAGAAACAATCCTGGAATCATTTTATATTTTCATATCGCACAACCAATGTT
The DNA here is from genome assembly GCA_963277665.1 of Viscum album. Classification (NCBI taxonomy): domain Eukaryota; kingdom Viridiplantae; phylum Streptophyta; class Magnoliopsida; order Santalales; family Viscaceae; genus Viscum; species Viscum album. The sequence goes on from OY728126.1 coordinate 1,236,238,997, forward strand.
GAGTCAATGTAAAAAAAAACCATCTATGGTTTCAACATAAATACCAAAAAAATTTAAATAAGAGAATATATTAAATAATGTGATCCTCCTATATCAAAAAAAAAACAAGCTAATGTAAATTATACCAGAAGTGTACCTCTTATGGTAGATATTCTTGCATCCATATTTTATGAGGCAGTCTTCATAACATGATTCCAACATGTACCTATACCATGGTCTCAAGATATACTACCCTGAGCTACACCTAATGATTTGTACTGTTTCTCATTCATTCGTTTACCATGTATACTAACTCATCCTGAAAGGCCTATGGAACACCATCAATCATACAATTGAGGGCTAGGTGAGCCCATTCCCATAATCAGATCATGTACAAATCCTCTTCCACTAGTAATCTACATATATTTTGCTAAAAACCATTGAAATTTGATCTATCTTCCATAGATACAACACTCAACTGAGGGGAATGACCACCGTGGGGTATTATGAACAATCTTACGACACTGATAATACTCTAACAAAACATGATCATGGGATGGTATACCACATCCTTGAATTATTTTCCCACTACTACATTGGTTGACACTGTTATAATGACTCTTTATACAACTCAAAGAAGAACTCCTAGATTGTCCTTATTAATAATCATGGCCTCTTCTCTGAGCCTCTCTATGATTGAAATCCATGATGAGTGCCTAATTCATCACATATTCAATGAGTATTTAGTGAAAAACATTAACATGTGACTTGATGTCATAATGGATATCTTCATGGAAACGACTCACCCCATAGATTTCATCAGCTTCAAATAATTGTACAATGTACTGTAGGTCAGCAAATTTTCCATCATATTCAAGAACTAAAAATCCATCATGCATTAGATGCATGAATTCATGATCATTATCATCCCTTATGATCTTGGGTTATAAATGGATTTGAAAAAATTTTAAGGACGTCCTTACAAGGTAGTTCACATTATTTCCATGCTTCCCCTAGAACATGAAACAAATTTTTTTTAGTTTCATGAACAATATACACATATTGCTTCAACTTTCTATCCACGGGTGTCGTAAAATACATGAAGAATGTATTGGAAAACGTAATCCATGGCAAGACTACCTATGGTCCCTTTTACCTTGTAAGTACTACTTGATACTGATGTTGAAACTCACTTATCATCATTTACATAAATGTGATTATATGAATAATATCCCATTACACTGATCACATGACCCTCAGGATGATATCATGAATCAGAGAATCCATACAATCCTCTAGAAATATAGGAATATCAGGTTCATCTATGTTATGAGTGTGTTTTTTTCCACTCTTTGGATGCTTGATTTGAATATGAAGATGATTAATTTTCTATAAAAGATAAATGCACACCTTAGAGAAGTGGCTAACAATAATGTCGATCAAAAAGGTGACAGTAATGTAGAACAACTAAATATTGGCCTCTCTAGACATAGATTACAATTATTTTATAATCATATGACATATTAATTCATTTATCTATTGAAATAAATATATCAAATAATAGTAAAACATACATTTCTATATCACTAGGAAAAAATTATTTTCCCCTATTATGAACAATGCATGTTACTATATATGTATAATACAATTATGGTGCATGTATTTTCAATATTCACCATACCAGGCCATGATTACAATATCATGAAACATAACCTAATAAATAATAGCCTCACACAACATGTAAATCAACCAAGGTGAAGTAAAACCATCTCTAAGAAGAACACAATTCAAAGTATCGGAACATCGTAGTCTCAAATCCACCATTACCAAAATATAAGGGAAAAGATAAGAACAAATCCTTTTGTCACCACCTTGTAACCTCCCACAATAAGGAAATCTCTCACGTGGCTAAAAAGGGTTGGTTACGAGGCCTCAAGCGTGCCTCACCATATACCATAGGATTATGAAATGAAGTGCGGTTGTGATTGTAGTGTGGGGAGTATAGACCCTAGACTACGAAGTGTCATAACAGTATAATTATTCATAATAAAATTGAAATTATCAATATAAATACATAGATGAAGACAACAATAATATACAAAAAAAATACCATAAATAAATAAAGAAATAATGTAATGTTGTGATGGAATGTATTTAAATTTCATGCAAGAACAATATAAGAAAAACTGTTGCATGATCAAATAAAAGATTTATGTCCTGGGTTTCAAACACCATGTTATTTTAATCTTTAAACTCCAACTATATAGAAAAAAAATAACCAATTGTAAGGTAATTTTCCTTATCCAAACATGTATCCATGAAATCTACATGGATGCCAAGTGGTGGCATGAATAGGGTGTGAGTATAACAAAGTATGTCGACCCCACCATTTCTAAACAGACCAATCTGATATGATTTGACACCAATACTACAATAAACATGTGTATTAAATAATTCAACAATTAATAATATAAAAAAACTCCTTCAGCTCTTTTCCATATTATATTTGATCTTGTATTGTCTACATGATAACCACAACGATATAACAATGGTAAAATAAGATACTTTAGTTCTTGTAACATCCCAGGTAAATAAAGAATTAGACATATTTCATATTTATTAATTTCTTTGAATTAAATATTAATTTTATTTTAAAGGGGTTTCTATGTTCGATAGTGTACCCAATACACAACAACAGGTTTCTTTGAAATCATACGTTGCACATTAACAATATAATATAATTATATTAAATGGTAGTTAAAGCATAGCCATTGTATTGTCAGGAATGGAAATAACTAACCAAAATATGATTATACATGTTTTCTAAATGTTTTTACATTTATCCAATAAATGTTAGAGTCTTAAAAAATGAAAAAAATTCGATTTTATGCATAAATACTCTAATATTCACTAAAAGGTTTATTTACAACCTTTTGATGGAGAAACCTTATTAAATCAAATTTTGGTCACAATCATACATTTTTTTTGACCAAATTAAATCCTTCATTATAATTGGGACATAAAAATTTAGTTTTTTTTAATTCATGGAATTTTTTCGATAAAGTTCATTTTTAATGAATAGTGAAAAATATTGTATTTTAATTCAAATATTCTTATTAATATAATTTATTTATATAGTTAGAATAACTTTATTATTGGTTTTAATGTTTAAATATATTATATTTTTACCATTTAATCCAATGTTGGCCATTGGAATTTATTTCACTTTGAAATTGGACATTAACAAGTACCAATCTTTTCATAGTTATTTCTTAAAAACACACTTTTTATTTTTTCAGTGGGAATTAAATATAATATTTATTAATGCAACATCAATGTTTTGAATTTGGTCAAATAGACATCATTTTTTAAATCGGAATATCAAATTTATCTAATGGTTAATTTTTGGAATTTTTCTAACAAACTTCAATTTTTGATGAATAGTGAAACGACATAGTAGTAGTTAAAAAACTGATTTTTTCAGTTAAATGAAATTTTACCACATCTGTGAATTGAAATTTGAAAATATGACATTCATGGTTGTCATTAGTAAATAAAATTTTGTTCAATGGGATGAATATAATGTTTTGGGAATAGTACGTTTTTACCTTTATTAACCACGATTAAAGGTAATTAGGGTAATTTAAGGTAAAAATAGTGTTATTATAATATAAAATTACCTTCACGGTTATCCTAAACACATTATATGAGTCATGGATGACCAAAAAAATCTATGGGTCAATTTTTAGACCCCATGGAGCCACTTTGGTAAGATAATGAAATTAATAACTTTTTATTTAAAGTAACATAAAAATGTCATAAACATGTATTATTTTACTAAAACAATTTTAATGTGGGGTTATATAATTTATATATTTGAATATAAATATTTTTTAGAAATTTAAAAAACATTCCAACATCCGTTTAAATTTTTTAGAATTTTTATACATCAAATAAATAAAATTAGTTACAACACAATGATGATGTTGTGTTTACGTCATTAACGAATGAATTTAATAAATAAGAAGATAAGAATTAAAAAATATCCAAAACATGTTAAATATTTATTTAATGATTTTATTTATAACATGGGCCACATTATCTATGAATTTAATGTTTTTTTGGCCTTTAGATACCGAAAATCATTATATAATAAAAAAATATTTTCAAACTTTCCAAAAGGGACCCTACTCTACCTTAAAAAAGCCCTCACTTCATACCCATTTCTCACACTTATCAAGCCTTTTTCTCATCCAACCTCTACTCCAATACGCTCCCAATATCCCTCTATTTATCCTAGAAGCCTTTTGTTAGGCATAAAGCACTTAAAAAACCCTTTTGGTAGAAACCAAAGAGAGTTACCCGATTTAAAGGTAACATCTACTCTTAAGTTATTTTGTTTTATTTTACTTCACCAACCCCCTAAACTCTTTTATTGCATTATTTTATAACCAAAATAGTATCCTCAGTATACTAGGATGTTGTTATGTGAATAATTCTTATTACACTTACATGCACCTCCATCTACTGGGTAAAGAACATAATGTTTCTGTGGATGGAAAACTAATGCCTCACGAAATGATGATTGTTCAATTAACTCCTATCACCTCTCTTGGTGGCCATTATGATGGAACTATATTTATATATGATATATATTATTTATATGTTTTTGTTATACTTCTGTATTTTTCATTTATATCATACCTTTATGTTTTTCATAATGGGTAACGTGATAATTTTATTATAGGATCTGCGGACTACTGCCCCCTCAAAGCGACATGACTCGTTAATGACTTATGTGTGATGTATGAAGGATGGATATGATGATAATATATATGACATAATACTTTAATTTTAATATAAAAATTTATAATTATGTTTTAATTCCATTAAAATTAGATATAGAAATGGATGTAGTGTTCACGCGTACGTACGACTTACCGTCTCCATGAACAGTGCATTTGACTTCTTATCTCCAAATGTTATAAACTATTATAAATACATAAATATACAGTATATATATGATATATATAATATGTTCATCATTAATATCATTCTGATGATAATGGAAATTTGACCACATGAGCAACTTATAATTATAAGGTGATCATTTTTTGACTCAAGTACAAAATATCAACCAAACGACCGTTATTAACATAAATGATTAAAAAATGTTTATAACATGGTAATAAGTGATATAAAAGGAATAATAAACTCTAAATAGGATTCCAAGTATAAATTAAATTTAATTTATTATTCATTAGATTAAAGAAGGAATAGGTCATGTCATCCACGAGGTAAGGGACTTCGTCTCAATATCCTTTTATTGAGGCATATTTTGTTTTAATACATGGTTTTCTTTTTTATGCTGTATAAAACCCTTTGATTTTTTATTTTATTCATTGGGATTCTTTTAATATGAGGCATTTTACTAAATGAAACAAAAGAATGTTTCTTTTAATATACGCGGTGACAACGATCTTTTTTCTTCCTCGAGTATTATTTGACCTTTGGATTCCTTAACAACCCTTAATATTTTTTAAAATAAAATTAATACCATATAAAATTTTACGTATTTTGGTATTGAAAATGGTTTTTATAATGGGTATGTTATGTCAATATATTTAAATTATATATTGTGATTGAAATGTGGAAAATCGTATCTTTCCTTTATGTTTGTTTTATGTGTTTCGAATGTGTTATTCTTATTAGTAATTGTTACGTATATGGGTTGTTATGAGATAAACCTATGGTGGGTGAGCCAAATATTGCTCTCCAATGAATTGGGTAATGTGAAAGTTGTAAATTTGAAAGTTTATCCTAATATATTTATGGAATATACTGTGATGGTTTTTCCAAATGTAACTCCCTAAGTATTTATGATAGCTAAAATGTATGTATGATATGGACGCTACAAGTTACCTTTATGATTTATGTTTTCAATGTGTTATTCATAAATCTTTTGATTACATGAGGTATGTTAAAAGATTATTTTATGTATGTAATGATGAACTAATGTTTTCATTCTTTGTTTTATAACCCTTACTAAGCTTTTTATGTGCATCCCATGTTTTGAAAAGTTTTTCACAGGACATAAAGATGAATAGGACAAGGATGTGATCAAGGAAATGTCTTAATCACTAAAATATAGAACTAGATATGACTGTTTTTATCAAGAGTTTTTATTTTGTGATAAAAATGAAAACATAGTAGAAGTGCCTACTTTGTAATCTTTTGTGATGTAATAGTTTTGTCCGAATTATCTAAAAATCTAAACCAAAAAAGATCCTCAAAGTGAATTATTCATTTAATTAAATATTATGAAATGTTTTAAGTTCAGGTCCTTATAGTTGGAATCAGAGGTTTGTTTGGACAAATTTAAGAGTTAGGGTATTGTTAAATTAATATCCATACCAAAAATGTTAATATTGAAATGATATAGCATTTATAGATTACCATGTTTAGTCACCTAAGATATTTTTGTGTTCAGAATGGGTTTCCACAGAGGAAACAGGGTTGCTATGCTGGGATGACATCAGGATAAAGACAACCTTCCAAATCAGCAACCTGAGATGGTTGGAATCAGAACTGAGATGTTTGTTGTAGTGATGTAATAGTTGACTCAGGCTATAAATAGTGATGGTATCCATTCATGTGATCATCTAGAACAACCGGATAAGAACATGTCAGTAGTGGATCATTTCATGAGGCAGCATCCCCCATAATTCAGAAGATCATCCGAACATGTGCAAGCATAAGGGTGGATTAAAGAACTAGGGATGACTTTCTATGTTATGGGGTGTTCATAACATCGAAAGGCTAGTCTCGATTTTTACCATTTTGAAGGTGAAGCTGATCAGTGGTGGTCGATGGTGGAAAATAACAGGGATAGTGAGGAGATTGATTCTCTTGATTGGGATGAATTAAAAGGTATGTTTCTTGAGAAATATTTTCCTAAGGTATTCATCTTAGGATGGAAAAACGAATTTATGGAATTGAGGCATGAGGATGACTGAGTGGCTTCTTATGAAGAAATGTTTACTCGACTGGCATAGAATGCTCCAAATTTCATTCATGGTCTTGATAGTATAAACAACCATTTTAACTCAGGATTAATGCCAAAGAATCAAAGTTTTTTAGCTTCTCGTGAGTTCAATAGTTATAGAAAACGTGTTTGATGTGTGGAGATGGTGGAAATGGATTTTTCTGATGATCATGTGTTCTTTGAAAAACAACATAATAAGAGGTCAAGGTGGTAGGAAAAAGGGAAGAACTCTTCCAAAAAGCATAATGGTAAGAAAATTAAGTTTACAGTATGTGAAAAATATGGTAAAAAGCATGCTGGGGAATGTCTTTTGAATTCTTTTAAGTGATACCAATTCTGTAAAATGGTATATAAAGATCCTAATTGCATTGAAAATGATCAGGATAATGGTATAACCAAATATGATTGAAAATCAATAAGATGTTATAAGTGAAATGAAATGGTTCATTTTGAAAATGAGTGTCTGATGAAGAAATCAAATGAGGGAAAGAAGCCATACTACAAGAAAAAAGGGGTGGTGAAATCCTTTGCAACTACTTCAGCAGATGTTGGTCCATCAAATAATGTAGTAGCAGGTACACTATTTCTTTTTTCATATTATTCCAACGTGTTGATTGATTTAGGGTCTACACACTCTTTCATTTCTAATAAATTTTCTAGTAAATTGGGAGTTCCTTCTCAAGATATGAATCCTTAACTTATGGTAAAAACAACTAGAATAAATGTTGAGACAAAAAGAAAACATAAGAACCTTAATGTCTTTGTGTGCGAAAAAATCTACCTACAAACCTCATTTTTGTCCTCTACTGGAGTTTGATGTTATTCTAGGTATGGATTGGCTTTCTATTTATCATGCTAAGATTGATTGTAGATCTAAAAATTTTTCATTTCAGAATGATTTTCAGTCTGTTTACAAGAATGAAACCTTTTTTGTTAACATATCATGAAGCTGGGAAATTGGTAAATGATGGAAATAAATGTTACCTTGCACATATTGTTGAAAACAAAATAACTATTCAGATTAATGATGCACCAGTGGTAAAGGAGTACATATATTTTTTTCCTGATGTGTTTCATGGTATTATACCTGATCTAGAAGTTGAATTGAATGTAGACTTAGTTCCTCATGCTAAGACAAATTCAAACCCCCCTTATATAATAGATCAAATTGAAATTTTAGAGTTAATGACGCAATTGCATGAGTTATTATATAATAGTTTCATTCGACCTAGAACATCACTATGGGTTTCTCTTGTCTTGTTTGTTAAAAAGAAAGATGGTTAAATGAGACGTTGCATTGATTATAGAACATTGAATGACATCATTCTTAGGAAAATGTATCATTTGCCTCATATCAATGATTTGTTTGATTACCTCTAGGGATCTTAGTATTTTTCGAAGATTGAATTGAGGTCAGGGTACCATCAGTTGAATGTAAAAGAAGTAGACATTCTGAAGACCATGTTTCATACTATATATGGTGATTATGAATTTCTAGTTATGCCTTTTGGGTTAACCAACAAACCTATTGTATACATGGATCTTATAAATATAATTTTCCATGAGTTCTTGGATATGTTTTTGGTTGTGTTCATTGATGATATTTTGGTTTTTTTCAAAAAGTAAAGAGGAAGATGATTGTCATTTAATGGTTGTCTTAGAAACCTTAAATGAAAATAAATTGTATGGAAAATTCAGCAAGTGTGTGTTTTGGTTACAAAAATTTTATTTCCTTGGTCACATTGTTTAAAACAATGGCATAACTATTGATCCTTCTAAAACAAAAGTTGTTGAAGAATGGAAAAGACCCACACATATAACTGAGATCTATAGTTTTCTAGGTTTGGTAGGCTATTACCAGAGGTTTGATGAGAATTTTTCATGGTATTCTATTCCAATGACTAAATTAACTCGAAAAGGTTTTATGTTAATTTGGACAAAAGAATGTGATGATTGTTTTTAGGAATTGGAAAGAAGATTGGTGAATGATCCAGTTTTGGCATTTCCTTCTAGAGATGGTGAATTAGTATTCTATAGTGATGATTTGTTGAATGGCCTTGGTTGTGTCATTATGCAAAATGATCAAGTAATTGATTATGTTTCATGTTAGTTGGAGCCTCATTAGTTAAATTACACTACAGATGATTTTGGAATTAGATTCTCTTGTTTTTGCTTTAAAAATTTGGAGGCATCATATGTATGGTGTAAAATGTGAAAAATATTCTAACCACCAATGTTTAAAGTATATATTCACTCAGAAATAATTGAACATGAGTTAGAGGAGATGGATGAAATTAATAAAGGATTATAATTGCACGATCCTTTACCTTCTAGGAAAATCTAATAAAGTGGTTGATGCTTTGAGTCAAAAAATAAATGATTCATCAACTATGCTACATTTGGAACGAGATCCTTTGATTTCTAATTTGATGAACTTTGGCATTGACGTTGTTGGTGTAGGGATTTCTTCCGTTTTGTTTCGGGTGTCAGTGATATCATATCTAGCAGAAAGAATTATGAAAGCACAGATGGAAGGGAGTAAGTTGTTGAAAAAGATAGAGTTGGTTCAGAATGATAAGTTTCATAATTTTCACATTGATAATGAATGTGTTTTGAGGTTTGGGAAGAGATTATGTGTGCCTTGTGATTCATAGTTGAAGATTGAGTAGTTTTGTGAAGCACATAGTTCTCCGTTTTTAGTTCATTCCGATAGTACTAAGATTCACAGAGATATTTGGGAGTATTACAGGTGGGTTGGAATGAAAAGTGATATTGTTGACTTTACTATGAAGTGTTTTACTTCTCAATAGGTTAAAGAAGAGAAGCAGTTACTGAAAGGGATGCTTCATCCATTACCGGTTCTAGAGTGGAAATGGAAAAAGATATCCTTGGACATCATTGTGGGATTACCGGAGACATATCATAATAATAATTCAATCTCGGTTATAGTTGATCGACTGAATAAATCAGCTCATTTCCTTCCTCTTAGAAATACTTTGTCTCTAGATCAAATTTCTCAGTTGAACGTTAAAGAGATAGTCAGGTTGCATTGAGTTCCCCTCTCCATTGAATCTGATCGTGATCCCAGGATTACTTCTATCTTTTGGAAAGGCCTTCAGAAGTCATTTGGTACTGAATTAAATTTTAGTACAACTTTTCATCCACAATCAGATGGGCAGTTAGAACAAACAATTCAGACCATGGAAGTTATGTTATGTGATTGCACTATGGATTATCAGGGAAGTTATAACCAACATCATTTATTGGTTGAATTTTCTTATAATAACAGTTTTCATTCCAGTATACAGATGGATCTGTTTGAGGCATTATATGGAAAGCAGTGTCAAACAACAGCTTTTTGGGATGAAGTAGGTGAATGGAAGCAGATGGGACTGGAATTGGTGGAAGATATTGTATCAAATGTTCAGTTCAATCTGTAGCACATGAGAACATCTTATAGTCGGCAGAAAAGATATGCGGATAACCAGAGGAAGGATCATTCATTTGAGGTAAGTGATCATGTTTTTCTCAATGTTCCTCCATGGAAAAGTGTGGAGCATTTTGGTAGGAATGGAAATTTGAGTCTGATGATCATTGAACCTTATGAGATCCTGGATAAAGTTGGATCATTTCACGACCCGCCTTCGGCAAGACGATGGAAGCAGAGTCCAATATCCTTGCCCTTCCTTAATCTAGTCAAAGACGAGATAAGGACCCCTGAGTTCTGCCTCCAGTAGGCCCCACTGTGGTGAGTAGCACCAAGGGTATAACATTTTCACAATATGGGAGGCATTACCCTTTTTAGTTAACTAGGATTGGGAGAAAGAATGATTCAACACCAAACTCCACCAAGTATAGAAAACTCAAAGTAAAAACCAAACTACATGCATTTTTTAATAATAAAATTGAACAAAGTATAAGAACCCCAATGTAAAATACCAAATTGGAAAGAAAAAGGCTAAGAAAAATCCAACTTCGAACAACAGAAACTCCAATATCCAGGCTAGTAAGATCCCACACGGCCTCCGAAGCCCTCTTAGAAACCTGAAAGTAAACGTAGGGTGAACATATAATGTATACTCAGTAGGAAAACCTAAAGCTCATGTTCACAAGTGGGGAGACGTCCTAAAGTCTCATGAGAAGCATAAGAAACATCATCTATCAAGGAATCTATCCATCCCACCTCACCGGCCACGCTCACCAAATAACACAAGCAGTAAGGTAATAGTAAAGAAAAAAACATTTGGGTACCCTGCACCACAATTTTCCCCCACTAGCTAGCTGCTCATCACTAACAGAAAATATCCTAATGCTACCATGCTCTTCATGCCCTCACACACCTAGGTCTCACAACCATCCACATCCCTGCCCGCACACACCTGGGCCTCACAACCACACATCCCTGCCTGCACACACATGGTCCTCATCTCGAAGAAACCTGGGAAAACAACCTGCCTGAAGAGTCCCGGGCTAACGACACACCAAACAAAACCTACCCGAAGAGCCTTGGGTGTAAGGTCACCTCCAGCCATCACAGCCTAGGGAAGAGGGAGCAGGAAGGACAGTGACTAGGGGGAAACACCATTCCCCCAAGAGATAGGGTGTCCGACACTAAGTTCCCATCATAGGTGGGGTGAGACTAAACACAAAACATACAGTTACACATATATACTAACACACATCCCAACCTATGGCTCCTCAAATAGATACAAGTGGGTTCCCAAGCACTGCTGCCTCAGAAAACAGGCACACAAAAAACCGTTCCCAGTTTCCCTATTCAAGTTTTTATTTCATAATAGTTCAGTATGAGTTAAAACCTTCACTACTGGGCAACTAACATGCATAATCATAGAAGAAACAACAATAAAATAGGGAGGAAAACCATGAGGTAATTTAAACATTCACACTCGGTTCTCTTGTAAATAACAACACCAAAGTGGGGTAAGTGGAATCCCTCAAAAAGAATTGGAACCAAAGAAAAACACAAAAAAATCATTGGTTATCCCCACATTAATTCACTAGCATTCCACCCAGTTCATTATTAACATTCCACTTTTATTCATGTTCACAACCCAAATTGCAGCCCTGCTACCAAACACCACCATAGCCACACACCAACTCATGCCATTCCAACCACACCATTCATAGCCCTGCTATTCACCCATCCATAATAAAACACATGCACCCCTTCACCCATTTCATAACTGAACCATCCCAACATTCATAATTCATTCTTTTATTTTATTTAGTTCAATTGTGGTGATCACACAAGTTTATGGTCATTCATATTCAATAGCCGAGTTTAAGTGTTTAACCGATTCGTACATGATTCCCATCCACCAAACAATGCGTAAAATAGAGCATAGAAAAGGTGCGCAAAAAAGGCCCCCAATAGCCATGATTTTCAGTATCCCTAAGCCCATTTAATTCATAACAACATCATAGCGAAAACATGGGTAAAAACAAGTAACAACATTAACAAACTTCCTCCTCCCTGTTCTACAACCAGTTATTATCTTCATTACAGAAATGATTAACTACCTTGTGGAAACCATAGAACACCCACCCCGCATGATACTCAAAGAGGAGAGACAAAGGTAAGATCCCTACTTGACTGATCAAGGATCGAAATTTATTCCTCGCGTGGAAACTAGAAATCAGAAGTAGTAGGAACTCCACAGAACGTGATCAAGGAAAACTTCATGGGGGTACAACTCGTCAGGATGAAGGGTACTCCGAGCATAGTGTGATAGAAAAAAAAGAAACCCAAGGAGAAGAGAAGCCTTTAGGTTATAAAGGCTGAGATACAGCATTCCTGGGACGGTTAAGATATGGGGAAAAACTCGAAACCGCGGAAAAAGTGGGATCGTGGGTTGACCACGCGGCTGGGCCACCCCACACGTCCAACTTAAAAGGTCCCCGCCCTTCAGGGCGGTTAAAACTGATGCACACCTTCTTAACAAAGGAAGGATGCCTTAAAGGATGCACTATAGGCATTTCTGAAAATGCAGTTAATAGAATGACCAAAACACATGGTTTTTCATTTAAGGAGGGCACCTTACCAATCATTTAATTAAACGCCATTAATGGGCTTTAAAACAGGATTAAAGGGGTCAAAACATGGTTTAAAAACCAATCGCGCAAAAAGGAGCAAAAACTGGATAACTTATGGAGAGGACACCATTACACCAAGGCTACCGGTAGTTGAGAGCTACCGGTACCCCAAGGTCACCGGTAGGCTAGAGCTACCAGTACCCCAAGGTCACAAGTAGACTAAGGATAGCGGTAGGATGAGGAAACCGATTGGCCGAGGCGACTGGTTTGAGAAGGCCACCAGTAGGCCAAGTCCACCACTAGGAGTCTTAAGCTTCACGGAGAAGCTGGGATGGACTTCCAAACACCTAGAACACCCCAAACATCATATTTTCACCATGTAATGGACCCCAAAACCCCAGTTCATTACATCAGATACTTCTCAAACTATTCTCGTCCTCGAGAATATAAGAACAAAATAGAAAGGAGAAAAGAGGGGTCAAATCAACCACTCTCTAATGATACTTCTCAGGGGAAAACCCCAGAGTTGTTCAAAAGATGGAACAGAACCCCGAATACTCCCCCAAGAGTTATCAACCACAAAAATCCACAACAAGCACAAGGATAACACTATCTGACACCTGATTCAGGGAGTCCCTTCCTACATGTCAGGATATTATCTACTTTGGGAAGCACTGACTCGCCCACACGGGTTTAATCGCATCCACATTAACACACCGTGATTAGCAGTCAGGTTTTCCCATTGTCACACATTCGAACATAAAACTAGAAAAACAATAATTTCATATATTAAATCACAAGGTAAAACATCTCAACAAACTCAAAACAAAATAGCAAGGAAGTCAAAAGAGCTCTGGGTATGGAACACATAATTGGGCCTCCCACTCCCAAGTGCTCTCCTCGAGGCCACCAGGCCTCCACAACAAACGAACCAATGGGATGGTTCACCCACGATGCACTTTCTCTTTATGATCCTCGATTTTGATCGGTCATTATATGAAGGTCGCATAATTTTTGACATCTAACTCTCCCCAATCTATGGCATGGGAGTCATCGTGTAGATATAAACGAAGCTAGGAGATGTGAAAGACGTTGTGAGCTTTATCTAACTGAGGTGGCAACGCCAGCTGATACACCACCTCACCAACTCATCCCAGCACCTCGAAAGGTCCGATGAACCTAGGGGAGATCTTACTCCCCTTCCCAAACCTTCACTTCCCACATCGAGGGGAAACCTTCATGAACACATGATTTCCAACCTCAAACTCCAAGGGCCTCCTCCTATGATCGGCATAAGACTTCTTCCGGTCCTTGGCTACCTTCATCCTCTCACGCAAGAGATGAACCTTCTCAGTGGTGCCCTGCACCACTTCTGGCCCAAGAACAGGTGCTTCCCCAATCTCTGTCTAGCAAATGGGTGAACGACATGACCTTCCATACAAGGCCTCAAACAGTGACATGTTGATAGTGGAGTGGAAGATATTTTTATAAGAAAACTCCACCAGCGGCAAGTGTCATACCCATGATCCCCTAAAATCAAGAACACATGCCCGCAGCATGTCTTCTAACATTTGGATCATTCGTTCTATCTGCCCATCTGTCTGAGGGTGGAAAGCAGTGATAAGGCATAGCTGGGTGCCAAACGCATGCTGTAATCCCCTCCAGACTCGTGAGGTAAACCTTGTGTCTCGATCGGAGATAATAGACCTCAGAATCCCGTGCAACTGCACCACCTCATCGACGTACCACTGGGCTAAGGTGCTCACCGGGCTTGAATCCTTAATCTCCAATAAGTGAGATGATTTTGTCAACTAATCCACCACTACCCAGATGGAATCATTGCCTCCCTAAGCCCTAGGTAGCCCTGTGAAAAATTCCACCAAGATTTCATCCCACATCCACTCTGGAACATCTAATGTTTGTAAAAACCCTCTAGGAATATGGTGTCCAACCTTCACTTTCTGACACACTTGGCACTTAGCCACAAACTCTGACACCGCCAGCTTTACCCCGGGCCATCAAAACTGTCCCCTTAGGCCTTCGTAATCTTTGAGACCCCAGGATGTATTTCTAAAGCCAAGCCATGGAACTCACGGAGAACTTCTTTACGCATCATCTCCGGAAAAAATAGTCTTCCACAGAAAAGAATCTGATGATGAGCATCCTCCGACCATCCCTCATGAGCATTTCCATGATAAACACGATCTCACATCACTTCTACCTCTGAGTCCTTCAACTATGACTCTTCCACCTACACCACTAAAGAGGAAACTACAGACATATGAAACAGACAAACTCTTCCACCTTCCACCCTTGCATCCAAATGCAAGGCTGCTAACTCTTCCATCACTCTCCAAGCATCTACAGATTCCCAAACTACTTCCTTTTATGATTTCTTGATAAGGGAATCAGCCACAACATTACCCTTGCCCTCATTATAAGAGATCTCGAAGTTGTAGTCTTGGAGGAACTCAACCCATCTCTGCTGCCGCAAGTTTAGATCCCGCGAGGAAAAGGCATAATGCAAGCTCTTGTGATCTGAGAAAACCACTAAGCACTCTCCCATGAGATAGTGCTTCCACAACTTCAATGTGAACACCACAACTGCAAGCTCCAGATCATGGGTGTAATAGTTACATTCATGAGGATGTAACTGGCTAGACCCATAAGAGATCACTCCTCACTGCTACATCAGCACACATCCTAACCCAAGGCCAGAAGCATCACATAACACTTCAAACAACACCCCTTCCTCTAGTAATCTAAGTACTGGAGCACTAACCAGCAACTCTTTTAGGTAGCCAAAGGTTTTCTGGCACTGGCCGCTCCACACAAAGGCTTGGTCCTTCCTAGTGAAAGCTGTCAATGGAGCTGCAACTCATGAGAATTCTGGCACAAACCTTCGGTAATAGCCTACCAAACCCAGGAAACTACGAACTTATACAATATTCTTGGGTGTTTCCCATGATACCATTTCCTAGACCTTCAACAAGTCTATTGATATTCCCTTTTGAGACACTAAGTATCCAAGTAAAAGTACTTATTGCATCAAGAACTTTCACATAGATAGTTTCCCATAAAGATGGTGGTGTTGAAGGACTCCCAAAACTGCCCTAATATGCTCAACATTCTCCTCCTCTGATCTTGAGTAGATAAGGATGTTGTCGATGAACACCATGACGAACTAGTCTAGAAACTCTCGAAAGACAGATTTCATGGGGTTCATGAACACAGCTAGTGCGTTCGTAATGCTAAACAGCATGAATACAAACTCAAAGTGGCCATATCTGCACCTGAAAGCCGTCTTCGAGATTTCACCTTCCTTCACTCACAACTGCTGGTATCCCATCTGAAAATCGATCTTAGAGAACCAACCTTCTCCCCTTAGTTGGTCGAATAGATCGTCTATCCTCGAGAGGGGTTACAATTCTTGACTTTCACCAGATTCAACCTTCGGTAGTCTATACACAGATGTAGACTACCACCTTCTTTCTTTACGAACAAAACTGGAGCACCCCACGACAACATGCTAGGTCAAACAAATCCATTCTCCATCAGATCGTCAATCTAAATCCGCAACTCCCACAAATTAGAAGGTGTCATCCGATAAGGAACCATCGAGATCGGGTGGGCACCAGGCTGTAAGTCTATCCCAAACTCAACTTCACGTCATGGGGGTAGAGTTACCACCTCATTGGGAAAGACATCAGGGAATTCTCTTACAACCTTTGGGACATCCATCATTCCTGTGTCTGCCGACTCCACTGACACCCCGTCCATCATAGAAAGAAGTGGCTAAACATATCGACTCCCCACCTGATAACTCCTCTCCCAAACAAAATCCACATGCCGTCCATCCTCTTTGGAGAATTCGCTCCTTCTTTGATAGCAATCGATGATGGAATGCATGGAGAATAACCAGTCAATGCCTAGAATGACATTGTATTGCTTCATCTGTAATGAAAGAAGGTCTCCAATGGACTGATGTGGTCCCAACATCAGTCTGCATCCCCAGAAAAATTAATATACATTGGTCTAGCCCCCAACTGGTGTTCTCAGCACTAGGGGCACAAAAAGTATCTCGGCATCCAGAACCAGAGCATGGGCTAATTCAGGCGTAACAAAGGAGTGTGAAGCTCCCGAATAAAACAATGTAGAAACAAGAGTGCTAAATAAGTTGATCATACCTCGAACGAGCTCTCATCCTGTTGGAGCTACTAACTCTGCAGCATGCAACTGTCCATGCCCATCTCCTTTCCCTCGCTGCTTTCGACCACCTCCCCGACCACGCCCTATTCGAGGTCCCTGAGGAGCACCCTGGGGTTGGTCTCCTCTCGCAAATACATCCCTCGGAGGGCTAGTGGCCTACTGCTGCTACTGGAAAGGCCTCACTGGCAACAGATGATGCTGAGGTGGGTGTTGAAACCGCCCACCTCCACCATGTAGAGCTCGAGTCGGACACCTACTCTGGATGTTCCTAAAAACTCCGCAAGAGAAACACTTCATTCATGGCCCTGTGGAAAAGGGGTGAGGGCCAGAAACTCGGACCAGGAACTGATGAGGCCTACTCCCTGCTTGTCGAAACCTGAAAGGCCCTGTCGCTGGACACCAGCTGTTGACCACCTTCCCCTTTGATAAACCCAGCTGGTTCCCCTCTCATGGTGTGCCTCCCTTCGAGTGCATCATCTCTACTATCTCGGCCTTCTTCTGTACTGCTAAGTATGTCGGAAGGGTGAAGGGAGTGACGGCGTACTGAAGAGAAGGACAGAGTGCCTCCTCTAACCATCTTACCTGAGACTCCTCATCCAAAAAGAGATTCGGGGAAAAGCGCAAGAGATTTTTGAACTTGATTCCCAGCTCCCTCACTGACATGCTTCCCTGCTGAAGGGAGGTCAACTTTTCTCTCTTCTCATCATTCGCTGCAGAGGAGAAGAACTCCTCATGAAATTCCTTCTCAAAACCGGCCCATGAAACCTATGCCTCTGTCTTCTCTCCCAGGAAAAGCATCTAACACTGACGCGCTTCTCCTCTCAGCTGACTAACGACCAACGGAACCCAGTACTCCCTCAGAGCATGGATCAAAGAGAAGGTGATGGCTAGATCCTCGATCCATCCCTCCATTACTGAGTCAGAAACATTGCTCTCATACTTCTTAAGGGTTTGCTGCTGGAAGGAGTGCAGAGTCCTCTACTAGAAGTCGTCCTCCTCACCTCGGTCAGCCCTCTGTTGGTCAACTGCCTCGATCCTCTGGGCCTCAACTACCCAAGTCTCTCGTGGATAACTTCCGAGTGCCATACCTTCAAGGTAAACAAATAATACCTAATCCCGAGTAGCACGTGATATTTTTAGTATTATTATTAAATTTTTTTTCTCTCCAAGATGACCTAAATCAATTAAAAACACAAAATATATGATGCATGTACCTTCCCTAGGGTCTCTACCATAAAATAAATGTAGTCTCACTTGTTCGTTTGATAGGCTCAGTGTTCTTGCATTAGACCATGGGGGCCCTAAAATCCCATGTCCTCGCCGGTCCTCCCTGGTCTTTTTCACAAACCAAGATCACCTAACATTGTTTTACTACAATCCCATGCAATCTTCACTGGGCCTAGCTCCAGAATCCATCATATCCCTCAACCTCCCTCTGATACCATTTTGTCATGACCCGCCTTGGGCAATACGATGGATCCCCACCCTTCCTTACTCTAGTCGAAGACGAGATAATGACCCCTGAGTCCCGCCTCCAGTAGGCCCCAGAGAGGCGACTTGCACCAAGGGTATAACATTTTCACAATATGGTATACATTACCCTTTTTAGTTAACCATGATTGGGAGAAAGAATGAGTCAACACTAAACAGCACCAAGTATAGAAAACTCAAATTAAAAAAACTACATGCATGTTTTAATAATAAAACTGAACAAAGTACAAGAACTACAAAGTACAATACCAAACATGAAAGAAAAAGGATAAGCAGAATCCAACTGCAACCAACAAAAACTCCAACGCCCATACTAGTAAGGTTCAGAACGGCCTCCCAAGACCTCCTGGAAACCTAAAAGTTAAAGTATGGTGAGAATACAAAGTATACTCAGTAAGAAAACATAAAGCTCTCGTGAAAAAGTGGGGAGACGTCATAAAGCCCCGTGAGAAGCAGAAGAAACAACATCTATCAAGAAATATATCCATCCCACTTCACTATCCACACTGACCAAATAACACAAGCAGTAAGGTAATAGTAAAGAACAAAACATATGGGTACCCCGCACCACCATTTTCCCCCACTAGCTAGCTGCTCATCCCTAACGGAAAACATCCTGATGATACCACGCTCTTCCTGCCCGCACACAGATGAGCCTCACAACCATCCACATCCTTGCCCACACACACCTGGGCCTCACAACAACACATCCCTACCTGCACACACCTGTGCCTCGTCCCAAAGACACCTAGGAAAATAACCTACCCAAAGAGTCATGGTCTAACGACATACCAAACAAAACCTAGCCGAAGAGCCTTGGGTGTAAGGTCGCCTCCAGCCATCACAGCCTAGGGAGGAGGGAGCAGGAAAGAGAGTAACTTGGGGGGGAAACACCATTCCCCATAAGATGGGGTGTCCGACACTAAGTGCCCAATGTGGTTGGGGTGCGACTAAACTCAAAACATACAGTTACACATATATACCAACACACAGCACAGCCTACGGCTCCTCAAACAGATACAAGCAGGTTCCCAAGCACTGGTGCCTTAGAAAATAGGCACACAACAAACAGTTCCAAGTTTCCCTATTAATGTTATTATTTCATAACGGTTTAGTATGAGTTAAACCCTTCACTACTGGAAAACTAATAGGCACAATCACATATGAAAAAACAATAAAGTAGGGAGGAAAATCATTAGGTAATTTAAGAATTCATACTCGGATCTCTTGTAAATAATAACATCAAAGTGGGATCAGTGGAATCCCTAAAAAAGAATTGGAACCACAGAAAAACCCAACAACCCATTGGTTATCCCCACATTAATTCATTACCATTCCACCTAGTTCATTATTAACTTTCCACTTTTATTCCCGTTCACAACCCAACCTGCAGCCCTACTGCCAAACACCACCACTGCCACACAACAACTCATGCCTTTCCAACCACACCATTCACAGCCCCGATGTTCACCCATCCATAACAAAACACATACACCCCTTCAACCATTTCCTAAGTGAACCATACAAATTTTCATAATTCATTATTTTATATTATTTAGTTGAACTGGGGTGATGACACAAGGTTGTGGGAATTCATATTCAACAGTCAAGTTTAAGTGTTTAACCGATTCGTACATGGTTCCCATCCACCAGAAAATGCGTAAAACATAGCATAGAATAAGTGCGCAAACAAAGGCCCCCAATGGCCATGATTTTTAGTTGGCCTAAGACCATTCAATTCATAACATCATCATAGGGAAAACATGGGTAAAAATATGTAACAAAATCAACAAACTTCCTCATCCCTATTCTTTAACTGGTTATTATCTTCATTACAGAAATGATTATCTACCTCGTGGAAACCATAGAACACCCACCCCGCTTGATACACAAAGAGGAGAGACAAAGGTAAGATCCCAACTTGGTTGATCAAGGATTGACGTTAAGTCCTCGTGTGGAAACCGGAAATCAATAATACAAGGAACTCCACAAAACGTGATCAAGGAAAACTTTATGGGGGTACAACTAATTAAGAGGAAGGGAACTCCAAGTGCATGGTGTTAGAAAAAAAAGAAAACTCAGGGGAAGAGAATCCTTTAGGTTATAAAGGCTGAGGTACATCAGTCCCGGGACGGTTAAGATATGGAGAAAAACTCAAAACCGCAGAAGAAGCGGGATCGTGGGATGACCACACGGCTGGGCCACCCCACATGTCCAACTTAAAAGGTCCCCACCCTTTGGGGTGGTTAAAACTGATGCACACCTCCTTAACCAAGGAAGGAATCCTCATAGGATGCACTACAGGCGTTTCTGAAAACGTGGTTAAAGGCATGACCAAAACACATGGTTTTTCATTTATGGAGGGTAACTCACCAATCATTTAATTAAACGCCATTAATGGGCTTTAAAATAGGCTTAAATGGGGTCAAAACACGGTTTAAAAACCAATTCGCGCAAAAAGGAGACGCTACTGGAAAACCCGTGGAGAGGTCACCGTTACACCAAGGCCACTGGTAGGCGAGAGCTACCGGTACCCCAAGGTCACCAGTAAGGTAGAGTTACTAGTACCCCAAGGTCACCAATAGGCTAGAGCTACTGGTACACCAAGGTCACAGGTAGGTAAGAGCTACTGGTACCCCAAGGTCACCGGTAGGCAAGAGCTACCGGTACCCCAACGTCACCGGTAGGCTAGAGCTACCGGTACCCCAAGGTCACTAGTAGGCTAGAGCTACTGCTACCCCAAGGTCAGCGGTAGGATAGGTCCACTGGTAGGCCGAGGAAACCAGTAGGATGAGGCGACCGGTAGGCTGAGGCGAATGGTAGGCTAAGGCTACCAGTAGGCTGAGTCCACCGGTAGGCCAAGGCTACCGCTTGGAGTTTTAAGCTTCACAGAGATGCTGGGATGGCCTTCCAGACACCCATAACACCCCAAACATCAGATTTTAACAATGTAATGGACCCCAAAACCCCAAGACATTATAGATCAGTTGTGTGCAGAGTGTCTTTACCTCCATTTTTATCTCTGGTATACAATTTTATTCATTCTTCAATGTAGAGAATGTATATTCCAGATCTATCTCATGTTTTAAGTCTAGAGGTAGTTGATTTAGAAGAGAATCTCTCTTATGCTGAACAACCCATCCAGATTCTTGACCATAGAGAGAAAGTGTTTTAGAATAAGGTAATTAATTAGTTTATTGTTTTGTGGAAAAACCTTACAGTTGAAGTGGAAAATGGGAATCTAAAAATGCTCTGAGGGATAAATACCCCCATTTTTTGATAAGCGAATAAAATTATGAGGAAGCAATTTCCAAAAGGGGTGAAGGATGTAGCATCCCAAGAAAATAATGAATATGAAATATTTAATATTTATTAATATTTGTGAAATAAAAATTAATTTTACTTCAACGGGGTTTCTATGTTCGATATTGTACCTGATACGTAACAACGGGTTTCTTTGAAATCTTACGTTGCACACTAATAATATAATATATTTGTTTTAAATGGTAGTTATTTATTTGTCGTTATATAGGTGGGAATGGATAGAACTAAATAATATATGATTATACATGTTTTTTAAATGTTTTTACATTATTCCAATAAATGTTAGATTCTTTAAATAAGAAAAAAAATCAATTTTAAGCATAAATACTCAAATATTCACTAAAAGCTCGATTTACCGCCTTTTGATGGAGAAACCTTTTTAAATATAGTTATGTTCAATTTGATACATTCTATTTGACCAAATAAAATCCCTCTTTATAATCAGGACATCAAAATTTACTTAGTGTAAATTTCTAGTATTTTTCCGATAATGATCATTTTTTTAATGAATAGTGAAATATATTGTATTTTAATTCAAATATGATTTTTAATATAATATATTTATATGGTTATATTAACTTTTTAATCTGTTTTAATGTGTAAATATATTATATTATTACCATTTAATCCAATCATTTCCATTGGAAGTAATTTCACTTTGAAATTGGACATTAACAAGCACCAATTTTTTCATAGTTATTTCTTAAAAACAAGCTTTCTATTTTGACAATGAGAATTTATAAGAAAATTAATTAGTGAAACTTTCATGTTTTAAATTTGGTAAAATAGAAATCATTTTTGAATTCAGAATATCAAATATAGGTTTTGGTGAATTTTAGGAATTTTTCTTAAATCCTTCAATTTTTGATGAATAGTAAAACCACTAAGTAGTAGTTAGAAAACTGATTTTTTAATTAAATTGTATTTTACCAATTAATTGAATTGAATTTTGAAAGTACCAAATTTATGGTAGTCATTAATAAGTAATATTTGGTTTAATGGGATGAAAATAATTTTTGATGAATAGTCACTTTTTACTTTTATTAATCCCTATTAGAGGTAATTATGGTAATTTAAGGTAAAAATAATGTTATAATAATATAAAATTACCTTGAAACTAGTCCTAAACTCATTGGATGAGTCATGGCCAACCAATAAAATCCATGGGTCAATTTGGGAACCCAATGGAGCTACTTGGGTAAGATAATAACATTAATAACTTTTTATTTAAAGTAAAAATAAAATTACCATAAACATGTATTGTTTTTGTAAAACAATTTTAATGTGGGGTTATATAATAGATATATTTTACTATAAATAATCATTATAAATATAAAATAAATTTACTATATCATGGTAATTTTTTATAATTTTTAGACATCAAATAAAAAAAATTATTTACGACACTATGATGATGCAGTGTTTACGTCATTAATGAATGATTCAAATAAATAAGAAGATACGAATTAAAAAATAACTAAAACTTGTCCAATTAATATTAGATTATTTTATTTATAACATGGGCCACCTTATATACTTATTTAATGATTTTTTAACCATTAGAAACCGAAAATCATTATATAATAAAATAATATTTTCAAACATTCCAAAAGATCCCCTCCTCTCCCATATAAAAATCCCTCATTTCCTACACATTTATCACACTTCTCAAGACTTTGTCTCACCCAAACTCTACTCCAATAATCTCCCAAGATCCCTATCTTCATCTTAAAAGCCTTAAATTATTCAGAAAGCACTTCAACAAACCCTTTTGGTACAAACCAAAGGGAGTTACCCAATTTAAAGGTAATGTCTTCTCTTAAGTTCTTTTGTTTTATTTTACTTCTCGAACCAATAAAATATTTTTATTAATTTATTTTATAGAAACAACTATTTAATAAATATACATTAATTTTTTTATGAGAATGATTCTAACTACACTTACACACACCACCATCTTATGGGTAAAGAACATACTGTTTCTGTTGATGGAAAACTAACGCCTCACAAAACGGTGATTGTTCAATTAACTCTCACCGCCTCTCATGGTGGCTATTATGATGGAACTATATTTATATATGATATATATTATTTTTATGTTTTCTTAATTCTTCTGTATTTTTCATTTATACCATACCATTATGGTTTCCATAATGGGTAAACGTGATAATTTCAATTTTGGAAGTGTGGACTACCGCCCCCTCAAAGTGACATGACTTGTTAATGCCATATATGGGATGTATAAAGGATTGAGTTAATGATATTATATATGATATTATACTTTAATTATAATATAACTATGTATCATTATGTTTTAATTCCATTGAAATAAGAAATAGGAAAGGGAGTAGCACTTATCTGTACGTACGGCTTATCATCTCCATGAACGGTGCATTTCATTTCTTATCTCCAAATGTTATGTTCTATTAAAAATACATACATATAATAGATATACGTGATATATGTGATATATATATCATTAATATAATTATGAAGATAATGGAAATTTGACCACATGAACAACTTGTAATTATAAGGTGTTCATTTTGGTCTCAAGGACAAAATATCAACAAAACGACCGTTATTAACTTAAATTATTAGATAATGTTTATAACATGGTAATAAGTGATATAAAATGAATAATAAACTCTAAATATGATTCCTAATCAAGTATAAATTAACTTTAATTTAATATTCAAGAGATTAAAGAACAAACGGGTCAAGTCAGACATGTGGTAAGGGACTTCGTCTCAATCTCCTTTCATTGAGGCATATTTTGTTTTAATACATGATTTTCTTTTATACATTATATAAAAACATTTTACTATTCATTTCATTCAATGGGAATCTTTTTCTATGATTAATTATAAAAAATGACAAAAAATAATGTTCTTTTAACATATGTGGTGACTACGACCTTTCCACCACCGCGAGTATTATGTGATCCTTGGCTTCCTTAACAAGACGTAATGTTTTTAAAAGGTAAAGAAATACCATATACTCTTTCAAATTGTTTGGTATTAAAAATGGTTTTGATAATGGGTTTTTTATGTCAACATATTTATATGATATATTGTGATTAAAATTTGGAAGTGTTTTCTTTCTTTTATGTTTGTTTTATGTGTTACGAACATGTTATGGTTCTTGGGCCTTATAACGTATATGTGTGGTTACATGAAAAACCTTGGGTGGGTGAGCTCGATATAGCTCTCCATTGTATTGGGTAACAATACTAAGGTAAACATGAATGTTTCTCCTAGTAGATTTATGGAATATACTGTGATGCGTATTCCAAATGTAACTCCCTCCATAGTTGTGATAGCTACAATGTATGTATGATATGGATGCCACAAGTTACCTGTATGATTTATGTTTTTTATTGTTTTTAATAAATCTTATTATTACATGAGGTATGTTAAAGTGCTTATGTTATGAATGTAATTATGAACCAATGTTTTCATTCTTTGTTTTATAACCCTTACTGAGCTTTTTATGCTCATCCCATGTTTTGAAAAAAAATCACTAGACTTAATGATGAATAGGGTAAAGTATGGGATCAAGGAAAAGTCATGCTGACTAAAACATGGAACAAAACGTCACTCTTTTTTTCAAGAGTTTTTATTTTTTGAAAAAATGGAAACATAGTAGAATTGTGTACTTCTAATCTTTTGAGATGTAATAGATATGTCCTAATTCTCTAAAACTCTAATCCTGAAAATATGCTCAAGGTGAATTATTAATTTAATTCAATAATATGTAATGTCTTAAGGGCAAGTCCTTATAGTTCTTTTTTCAATATCACTGATCAAATCATACAACAATGATATATATAACCATATAACCAAGGTAAAATAACATTTTCGGTAACACGTCAAAATATATCTATGCATTTCTTACCACCATGTCAACGACGACCATATAACCATAGTAATGTCACATCAATCTGAGGAAAATCCCAATAATCATTAAATAATTCAACATAAAGACCTATAATAATTAGACCATTTTTGGGTTACATCCCTATAAGATTTAAACTATGGAATAAGATATATCCCACTTTCTATAATAATTATATCATGGGACTAGGTGAAGACCACTCAATATCGCCATTATAGAATATAATTGTGAATGTACCAAGGCCAATCCAGATATATCAGTATAAAATCATTGAAATCATTCCATATCATACAACATAGATATCCCAATATTAGAACACAATTCTCAATTGTTAATTCTATTAATTACCATTCTTATTTCATAATCCACATGAAATTTAGTTCAAAATTGATTAACAATTATATTAATAAAAAATAAGACATGTTTTTTGGATTATATAATATGAACAGAAGGTCACTAAAAATGATAGGAATAATTTAATTCACTAGCCAATTAAAATCCAATATGAATCCAAAGGAATTTATAAAATAATGTCATTTAATAATTTAATTAATTTTATATTCATAATGCGACATATAAATGAAAAAATTATATAATTATTGAATTTATAAAAAAAAATTGGTTATAATTTACATCCCACGTGATTAACCGATGATCCAACTACATTTATAATGGCTAACACACACAAGGATATGGGATAAAATTATTTCTTAAAGGTTCATTGATTTAAAATGATCGTGATCAAAACCAAAAATGCAATTGGGAAAAGTATTTCACCAATATTTTAGGAGATGGTGAAGGGGGAGGAAAAATCAAGACCAAAACCACATACTATGTTTCTCCCACACAAAAAGGACATCCAAAAAGAAATTTCTCATACTAAAATTTCATGGAGAATTACCAATGTTTGAGAGGATAAGAGTTATATCAAATTTAAAAAAATCTTCCACACAACATGTTTAATACAATAGATCGTGCTTTTACACATCATGTAATGTGAGTAATATTTATGTAAATGTTTATAATGGAATGAGACCAAAAAACCAACAATTTGGATATATTTTACTAAAACCCTAAAATAATTACATGATGTGTAATCCATATACATGGTGTGTAAATGTTCTGCAATTTATTTTTCATCCCATTTCCCTTTTAAACAACAATGTCTTCCTCAAAATGTTTTTAACTTATTATGAACCCCTGAAACGCTTCACACATTTATAGCTAGACCTCAGCATCTCAAACAAGAATACGTCCAAAAACATTTGACCAATTTATCCAAATATAGTCCCCATCACTTAACATGAATCATCCAACATGGTTCCAACCAGAAACTCAGAGAGAAATGTACCCAAAAAATGATGGGATCTTACAGTAATCAGCAATTATATTTTTTTTTGGAATATGAATATAGTTTTTATTGAATGAAATACACATTTCCTCTTAAATTTTTTTTTAAAATGACGATTGGGTAGAGTTCTTATAAAAATCCAAATATATGATAATCATATTTTATGTACTCATCATGATTTATTGAAAAATTATTGTTATTTGGACTATGTAGCACAAGAATAACATTCAAAATAATATACCCCTATTACTATATATAGATAAATAGTATTCTCTGTATTACTGATTTCTTATATAGATATAATTTGTTGGAGGATTGATACTTTGATAAATATGATAAAGAAAATGAGAAGACTATCATACTTTGTAATCTTTATAGTTAAGGGTAAAAATATTAAAATCAGGTTGAAAATGATATGTAAATATAAAATAACGTTATTTAAGTGTAAACATTAGTTATGTAAGGGTAAGAAATAAATGTTTTTGTATGTATACAACTACACATGTTCTATATGGGTAAAATAATGTGATGTAGTGGTAAAAAATATATAAGGGTAAAATAAAGATAATTGTGGGTAATAAATAGTTATATAATAGAAAACTAAAATTATATATGGTAAAAAGATGTTATGTAAGTGTAATAATTGTTAAGAAAGGTAAAAAATAAACATGTAATGGTCATATAAGGGTAAAATTATGTTAATTTTAGGTAAAATAGTAATGAAATGTTAAACTACTGATATGTAAGGGTAAATAAAATTTTATCGATAATGTGTGTGAAAAAACAGTTATGTACGGGTAAAAAAATACTATTTAAAGATAAAAAAAGTAATGTAATTGAAATATAAAGTTTCTTATCGGTTAAAAAATTTATGTAAGGGTAAAATAAAGTTATGTAAGTGTAAATAAATGTTAAGTAAGTGTTAAAAAGGTTATATTAGGCTAAAATAAATATATATTATGTTTAAATAAAAGTTAATTCTAGGTAAAATAATAATATATATGGTTATAAAAAAAATTTAGGTTATATATGGGTAAAGTAAAGTCAATTAAGTGTAATAAAATTCATGTAATGGTAAAATAAAGCCTATCATGTTAAAAAAATGTAAATTCATTTTAGTAAAATGTTAGTTAATGGAAATGAAAAGTTATATAAAGGTAACGGTTAGTTATTTGATGTTAGAAAAATGATATATAAGGGTAAATAAAAAATTATATATATCAATTAAGGGTATAATATTGTTAAATTAATGTAAAAAAGGTATGTAAAAGAAAAATAATATTATGTAATAGAAAACAGGAACTTCTACATGTTTTGCAAGGGAAATCTAAGGTTTTTAATGGAAAAAAGTTTATGTAAATGTCAACTAAATTTTTGGAAGAGTAAATTAATGTTATGATGGGAAAATAAAATTTACAGAAGTGTAAACTAATGGAATTTAATGTTAAGCATTAGTTAAGTATGAGTAAAATGAATATATGTATGAGTAAATATAATCATTTAAATGATAATTAAGTATGAGAAAGTTATATGAGGATTAATAGAAACATGTATTGTTTATGCACCGGTGAACTGAATTTATGTAATAGTAAGAAAATTTTATTCATGTGAAAACTAAATTTATCTTAGGGTTAAAATAGTTATGTAAGTGTAACAAATTTTTATAAGAGTTAAATAAAGTTATATAAGGATAAAACAGTGATGTAAGGGATAAAATATTGTAAG
This sequence comes from Viscum album, assembly GCA_963277665.1. Lineage (NCBI taxonomy): Eukaryota > Viridiplantae > Streptophyta > Magnoliopsida > Santalales > Viscaceae > Viscum > Viscum album. The sequence goes on from OY728126.1 coordinate 1,236,268,072, forward strand.
CATAAAATGAAACATGTAAAATTTATTTAAGGGTAAAAAAATTATTATATGAAAATTCATAATTCTATAGGTTATGTAAGCATAAAAAATTGTTATGTATAGGGAAAAAATTATATATTAATGTTATGTAATATTGTTTAATAGTATGACAATAAGTTAATCATAAATCAATGTTATATAAGGGTAAATTAAATTATGTATTTATAAAAATAATTAATTTACAGGTAAGAAAAAATTATATAATGGAAAATGATTACATTTATATGTTATGTAATGTTAACAAAATATTTTTAAGGATAAATAGAAAATATTATAGGTTATGTAAGGGTATAAAAGTTATGATTGGGTAAAAAAGGTAAATAATGGTAAAAGAATATTATGTCTAAGTAATCCAAATTTCATTAATGGTAAATAAAATTTTTGAAATAGTAAAAAATGTTATCTAACGGAAAACAGACGATATGTATGTATAAGAGAGGTTTTATAATTTGTAAAATAATTTTATGTAATGAAGAAATAAAACAACCTCACCTAATATTAACAAATAAATCATTACTAATCTATAATATATTAACCTGAAAACACTAATATATAGTAACATGTACACAAATTCAAATAATATTGACATAGAAACATGAAAATAGATTCATTTTAAAAGAACATAAATATTTGTCAACAAAAATCGTTATCTAAATTGGTTAGAATATAATGATACTAAATATAAATAATCTTTATTATTCATGCATAACTAATCTAATAGAATATTATTTAATCAGAATCGGACCATTAAAGAAAAGGGTTACCATTATAGACATGAACAAAAAAATAAATAATATTTAATATATGAAAATGAATACAATAAATGATTTAATATACAAAATATTACAAATATATAAGAAATCAATTTATATCATGTGATCTATTGAATGAAACTAAAACTAGATGATGAAATGATAGAAACAAACATGACTATTACAGGATATATTAACATCGGTAAGATATGGTATTAGGTATTGGTAAATTAATAAGATTTTAGATATTTAAATATTGATAAATTAATATTTTAAGATTTTTCTAAATGTTATATTATTAAAAATTTGTATATCATCATGATATCTATGTTAATTTATTATCATTCCATTTAATTTTAGAAAATCCTTTATGGTCCATGCATCAAAACATTTTCCTGTATTATTTATAATAATTTTGAACAAATTGATATCAAAAATTCGTCAACAGATTATTTATACCATATTTTTATATTTTTTACATTTTTTACATAAAAATTTTAAAGAATAATTGCTAAAATATAATCATCATTTGTATTATTATTTTAGGTATTTAATGTACCATACATGGATATATTTATGAAGAACCCCTATTTATTATGAAAAATGAGTTGGTATTTATTGGAATTTGTAAAATAATATATTCAAAATAGGTATATGAGTTTCTGTCCATGTTTGATGTTATTGAATATAAAAAAGATAAATACCATGGAAATCCATGATCATTTTATTTCATATGGTTTTAACAATAATTATACACATTATATCTTATATGGTGATATTAGTGGATAATTAAAATTTAATGTTGATGAACATTTTCATCCTGATGTAGAGGAAAATATTGAAGACATAATCCCTGATATAGTGGTTGAAGTCGTCAAAAAATAGAAATTTTTTAATTTTAAAATTAAGATACAATGTAACCACTATTTTATGTTTTAACATAATTTATAATATAATCATTATTTCTAATATTAGTTATCTTGGAAGCTTGAAATGGTTGGAGTGATTAATGATTCTCTTAAATTCTTAAACATTTATAATAGTAACTTCCATAAGGAAAGATTCATCTATATTCCAACCATGATGTCAAAAATCTATTGTCCCAAAGAAAGAAATTTATAAAAAGATAATTTATTACACCAATGATTATGTGTTTTATATGAAAGAATATTAATGTTTTTATAAATACTCTAAAGGTTAGGCATCATGATATAAGAAAGATGTAATATTTAACTCTTATCTGATCTGAAGTCCTAACACCAAACCTCAACTAAATAAATCTGGAATCATCAAATTATTCCTTTTTTGAAAAATATATTTTTAAATTAAAATGATATAAAATTTATGGGATTATATATATATGATTGTATCATTAAGGAAAATTATTTCACTATGTATTTCATTAAAATGGATGAAATATGATAAAAAAATCACTGATTTTTAATGTGGTGATAAAAATATCAGAACATGAATGTGCATAGATGGAAGGAGTCCACATTAGAGCCTAAATATCCAACATAGTTCATTAAAATTATATAAGGTGATTTATAATATTTCCCCACATATATGTATGAAGAAAATTTATCTTATTATGATCGTGATGAGTTCTAGATCAAACATCCTAGAATTCATATTGATGTGTATCATTCACCATTTATTGAAGATTTTAAATGTCTTGGGAAAATATTTTTTATGATTTATTTATAAAATAATAGCAATATTGTTTTATATAAGATGATAAATATCACTATAATTAATTTTCCTTCATATAGAAAATAGTCTGGCTAAAATGATAAGGAGAAAAATAAATTTCTAATTTTTAAAGAAGAGACATCATATTATTAATTTCAAAATGAAAGAAAGACTCCTTTATTATAACATCACATAATTTTATGAATGTATCATCCTTACCATAAATTCAGAAAGGAATTTAATGTTTTAACGTATTATAGTTGTCACGAACCAAATCGATCGCCACCAAAAATGGCACCAAACCCAGCCCGTGACAAGGCCCGAAGGGCGTTCCCGATCCCAACGGGCTGGCACAAGTGCCAGGGTATCATAAAATGAAAATTGGGAATGATTTACCCGAGTTTATAAACATAAAACAACAAAAGAATCCAATGAAACAAATCTGGATTTTTCAAACCAAACAATCTTTTACAAAAATTCAGAACTGAATTACATGGCTTAAAACAACTCAAAAGGTCTATACCAAAGGTACAAATCCAAATAAGTACATCCCAAGAACCCTCATGGCAAGGGGCACCGCCCTCAATCCACCTCCACAAGACTTCACCACCAAGGACCTGCTAGAAACCCGAACCACTGGAACAATAAAACTGTACCCAACCTACGACAACAAAAACAACCATGTCTACTTACACCCAAGGGTGTAATTAGGGTGTGAGCCAATGCCCAGTAGGATACCACCATTAAAATATTCCATGTGATAAACATTTAAAGACGAAAAACATGCATGTTTTCAAAAACATGAAAAGCTAGTTACAATTTCTAAAAGATGCAACTTTGAATAAAAACAGTTTTCAAGTGGGCTATCATTAAGAATCAACACTTTTAAAAATAATGTCAACACTACTGAATTTTCCATCTAACTATACCGTATGCCGACGGTAAGTACAAATTAAATAATGAGCACAAGAAATAGGAAGTAACCCCTAGGAACTAGCTAGTTGTGGGTCCCAGGTACCTCATATCTCGGTGAGAGTAACCATCACAAATATCCATTCTCATGCATGAGCCACTCGTAGGGAACATACCCATAACCTTGTGGTCCCCAATCATCACCATCATAGTTTAGTTAGAGTTGTAAGCGTCAATCTTGCTAAGTGAGACTGAGGCTAAACCCCACGGATTCACTAGCATACTAGTACACGTCCACCCACCTAGATACCCAGGTTTTCCCCTTGTGCTCAAACAAGTTCAACAAGTCATGAAATATACATTGAACATGAAAATATCATTTCTAAATCACAATTTCACCAAAAATACCATATGTATACCACACAATTCACAAAAAACCATTTTTCATTCAAAATGATTTTGAAATCTAAATCACACCAAAATAGCCCACAACACGTTTCACATTTCTTCAATACTTCCAAATAACAATTAAACAATTCTATAAAACAATTATAAGATATTTAAACTCATATAACATCCCACACACATGGAATATAACACTTCTTTCATAATCAAAAATTCAATTTTTCACATCACACTCACACAAAACACTCCACATCACTTTCACATCACTTTCACTCCTCAATATCTTCTTCAAAAAATTTAATAAAATATTTCCAGGATGATAAATATCACATAACAACAATATCACAAATGAAATGGACCTTTTAAAAATATACTCCTACCAAAAAAATTTTCTGATATAGTTTCACCTATTACACAACCCAATAAACCATTCAAAACATTCATAAAACAATTATAAAGAGTATACCCAAACTTTGCACATAAAATCCATTTAAAAAATCTCTTTTAAAGCCAAAAGCACACCAAGACCCTACCAAAACAGAATTGACATCCCAATCAACATGTAATAATCCACTTTCAAATGTTATATAATCACCTTGAATAATATCACAAAAGATACCCATGAGAACCCACAAATCCATAAAACACTTTCAAATAGTATAACAAGGTTATACAAATAAAACCATTAAAATACACCCCCTTTTTAGGCCCACATGGAACTATATCATTGCCCAACCATAATTGGCAGCCCCTTTCAATAACTAATAAACCACTTCTACATTTTACAAAACTACCACAAAAGATAACACATGAAATCCATTTGAAAAATACACACTTCAAGCAAAAATATAACTTTAAAAACAAATGCTTTACTATTGCTACCAAAAATGGTTTTATCATAATGCACAGAACATAAGGAACATGTAAAATTATTTAATCAAGCAAACTAACTCATCATTAAATGGTTATCCACGGAATCACCTACCGAATGTGTCGAAACCCTCAAATATTGGGGCGAAACATCAACCGCATGACCGCCGCACCTCAAGGAAGTTAAAAGAAACCTAAAAACTCAATATTTCACCCAAAATACAGTAATTTAGAACCTATGCACGAACCATAACTTCTGGAATTTTTTATAATTCAAGAATTAGGGAAGAAACCCTATGAAATTTGAAAGAGGAAAGAAATAGACTCACCTACTTGAATTATCCTGAATTAATCACTCCAAAAACAATAGTTTCTGAAATTGAAAACATACAAAATTCAGGGATTCTTCTAAGAAGATATAGGAGGTAATTTGGGAACTGGAATGGAGGGAAAAGAGTAAGAATTGAGAGAGTTAAGAAGGGATGAAGTTACCTCTTCAATTCTGGCCGATTTGAGACACTCTATGAAGATCAGCCCTAATTCGCGATATCAAAGAACTCCAAGTAGGGGGGGAAGGCAATGAGAGCGCGCCTGGGATTCTTAGGGTCTAGTGGGAGGTGGAATCACCGAACAAACTCAAATAGTGAAGGAGATATAAAAAATTTAAAAATTATTTTTAATGCAGGAAATGGGCCTTCGGGCAGGCCCAATATCTTAAATAAAAACCCATATCCATCATGATTATGGATTTATAAATTCTCCAAATTTATATTTTGGTGTTAATAGGTCAGAGGATACCATTTAGGAATTGTAATTAAGGAAAATTATTCAAATATGAAAATGTTATAAAGGAAACAAATTCTATTTTTAAATCTGGAATTAGGCTCACGGTTTGGCCCAATTCATGAAAACTCATCTATTTCTCCATAAAACCTTTGGAAACCATCCAAAACAAAGAATGAAAGGAAAATAAATGAAATTTAACTTCAAAATAAGTCATGTATGTGACAATTCTCCCCACCATGAAAACTTTCCGTCCCTGGAAAGCTACAGAAATGCCAGATACGAAAGCCAAACCGAACTGATAAACCAAGATGTACTCCCTTTCCAGGTTTTCCCCCAAAGGCCAAAACACCTCCATTGATCAATTAAGGAAGGAATAATTCACAAAAAAAATCATACACCACTTTCCTGAAACAATCAATCACATTCAGGCTTTATCCCAAAGTAAAACACCTCAAACACTATCAGAACAAGACTCAAGCAATTCACTCAAACGAACAACAACATCGAACAAGGTTACACATACCTTGCTATAACTAAACCATTGGGAACTCTCAAATCTCAATGGTTACTCAAGGAAGATTTAGGTAGATTGATAGATCCAAATGAGACTACCTACCACCAATCCTTGACCATAGATAAATCTAAGTTATCGGTACGGGGAAAAAATTAGGCTCCCCACCATAAGAACCAACAATCTTAATCGACCAGCATGGGCCGGTACAGAAAGACCCCAAAATATAAAGTGTTGGGATGACCACATGGTTAGTCTGCATGGTTTGGGAAACCATGAACTAACAGTGGAGATTCTTCTATCTACATGGTTTTTTGGGGCATGCTCACTACTAACCAAGTGCAAACCGTGTGGTCAACCTATCTAGACAAACTTCATACCTTTCTCTAAAGACTCAATGGAAACCAAAGAGGGAGGGAATAACATTATGTGATGACATGGGTACAAGACCCTCCACATATTTCCACCGAACGGGAACAACAGAAGAAATAATATGACACCATAGGTTTAAACTCTTCTTATCTTTCATATTGAGGATAGGACTTTGCACAAGGGTTTAAATGACACTGGGGTTTCCCCTGACTACGCGCCAGCTTCTCTCCGGGACCTATGGCTGGAGCTCAAAATATTGAAGCTTCTTCGGCCTCGCAGTTAGGCTTTGGAAACCACCTGAATGAGAATTCTTCTTTAGTTGCAAACAACAACTACACCACAATCCCCCCTGATAAGTTTTTTCCAAGACATAACACATTCCAAACTCACTTTACCCTAAATCGATATTTCACTGAAACAATGGATTAGAAGATGTACACACATCACGCCTTGTTTTTTCGGGTGAGAAACAATATAAGTAAAGAACACTTATACTCGCCTTCCTATAAAAAGGAATTTTTTTTATACTTTTTTCAAGGGAGACATTCTCCCAACATAATAGAGACTCTCAGATGATTGCCCAACTTTCACCTGTACAGTCAATCGAGCACATGACATCTCGAGGAATCACCGAACATGACCATTTCGACTAATATAAACAATGAATAGAGAGGGAACTTGTACAACATCCCAAAACAACACACAATTCTATAAAGTGGCCATAATATCCTTTCATGACCATATTTCCCACACTAGTAGTTTAACATGAACTCCTTCTTAGAAGAGACTATGAAGGACCGAGAGTTCCTCTTAGACACTATCCAAATACTCATCCATGCTAACAACCCCAGAACACTTCCACCTTCGAAAAATTAGGAAACATAAGAGGCTAAGGTCACTTTCAACCATCCATAATCAATCTCCCACTACAAGAGGATACACAAAACCAATAAAGGAAAGGTTGTATACTTAATCTAAAAAGCTCAAGAAATAGATTCCTTATATTGATCAACTGGAGGATTTTCCAATGGAGAAACAATCTGGGTTGCACTTCAGTTATGAATTAACCTTTAATGGGGGTGTACCTTATCCAATGAGAGAACCCAAGGACCCAACCAATCTGGTCCATTGGTCAAAACAAGCCATAAACCAGCTCCAAACACATGAAGGGAACTATCGTAAAGGCATCACAAAACATTTTTCAAAAGAGACCACTAACTGTCCCTACAACACAGCATACCGACCAAACACAAACCCAAAACACAGTTCAAACAGAAGGGGTTCTTGGAATCAAAACATCCCACAACATAAACATTTTCAAAAATCCATAATACAAACCATTCAAAAATATTCATCAAGACATCATGTTTTTCTTTAAAAGTAATTCATTGAGAACAAACAGTTTAGCAGTAAGCGTATCCACCAATGGTACCCCATGCGCCTCACAAATGCAAGTTTTTGTGCCACACCAAACACCCTCCTCATATTCGTCCCAGAACTCATCCAGTCGTGCCATCAACCATCCATCATCCCATATAACCCCATGCATGTGGTCGCTAATGGAAATACCTAACGTTAAAACAAAAATCTTTCCACTTTTCAAAACCAAAATGGTCAACTAACACATCATTGTTTTCTCAAAACTTCTAACCATGAGATCAAAATCCCAACTCACATCTTACAAAAAAAATTCAGAAAGTCACAACCATTAATAAAATAACTCACTTTCAAGAAATTCACATCAATTTCAAAACATCTCATCCCATTAAAACACACTCTGATTGTTTAGAAAACACTATTGGAAACACTTTTCAATACCAACTTCAATATAGTTCCTTCTTTCAAAGAGGTGTAAGCGCACCATTTTAAATTTCAAAACAATTCTGAAAATTAAGTTCCTGCCATTTCATAAAACAAACCATTCCCTCTTTATTTGAAAATCATTTCACAAAAACTATACACTTCTTAAAACCAAAGTGCTATGATTTCAAAACCCAAGCACAAAACAGTGCAAGAGGAAACTAGTTTCAGTGGGTGACATGGAAATATGGTTGGCGGCCATATTCCAATAACTTCACTATCACAGAGAGTGTTCTAGGGAATATCCTTGGCTCTACATGGCTTTCCAGGCCCTGCGAGCTCACTAGGACCATTAACCCAACTCTCTTTTCATTTCCCTTAATCATCATCGAACCAAGAAAACCGATGGACTTAGATAAATCCCGACTACTCTTGGAAACATGAATCCCATTATGAGGTGTGGTGATCAGGAACACTAACCATAAATAGAATTCCATGTCCCAAAAATCCTAACTTCAGACTATCCTGACTCTTCCCCAAATAACATGACCCAAAGAGTAAACCTGAACCTCCTTTGATACCATTTTGTCACGAACCGAATCGATCTCCACCAAAAATGGCACCAAACCCAGCCCGTGACAAGGCCCGAAGGGCGTTCCCGATCCCAATGGGCTGGAACAAGTGCCCGGGTATCATAAAATGAAAATTGTGAATGATTTACCCGAGTTTATAAACATAAAACAACAAAAGAATCCAATGAAACAAATCTGGATTTTTCAAACCAAACAATCTTTTACAAAAATTCAGAACTGAATTACATGGCTTAAAACATCTCAAAAGGTCTATACCAAAGGTACAAATCCAAATAAGGACAGCCCAAGAACCCTCATGGCAAGGGGCACCGCCCTCAATCCACCTCCACAAGACTTCACCACGAAGGACCTGCTAGAAACCCGAACCACTGGAACAAAAAAACCGGTACCCAGCCTGCGACAACAAAAACAACCATGTATACTTACACCCAAGGGTGTAAGTAGGGTGTGAGCCAATTCCCAGTAGGATACCACCACTAAGAGATTCCATGTGATAAACATTTAAAGATGAAAAACATGCATGTTTTCAAAAACATGAAAAGCTAGTTACAATTTCTAAAAGATGCAACTTTGAATAAAAACAGTTTTCAAGTGGGCTATCATTAAGAATCAACACTTTTAAAAATAATGTAAACACTACTGAATTTTCCATAAAACTATACCGTATGCCGACGGTAAGTACAAAGTAAATAATGAGCACAAGAAATAGGAAGTAACCCCTAGGCACTAGCTAGTTGTGGGTCCCAGGTACCTCGTATCTCGGTGAGAGTAACCATCACAAATATCAATTCTCATGCACGATCCACTAGTAGGGAACATACCCATAACCTAGTGGTCCCCAACCATCACCATCATAGTTTAGTTAGAGTTGTAAGCGTCAATCTTGCTAAGTGAGACTGAGGCCAAACCCCACAGATTCACTAGCATACTAGTACACGTCCACCCACCTAGATACCCAGGTTTTCCCCTTGTGTTCAAACAAGTTCAACAAGTCAAAAATATACATTGAACATGAAAATATCATTTCCACATCCCAAGTTCACCAAACATCCCATATGTATACCACACAATTCACAAAAATCCATTTTTCAGTCAAAATGATTTTGAAATCCGAATCACACCAAAATAGCCCACAACACATTTCACATTTCTTCAACACTTCAAAAAAACAATTAAACAATTCTATAAAACAATTATAAGATATTTAAACTCATATAACAGCCCACACACATGGAATATAACACTTCTTTCATAATAAAAAATTCAATTTTTCACATCACACTCACACAAAACACTCCACATCACTTTCACATCACTTTCACTCCTCAATATCTCCTTCAAAAAATTTAATAAAATATTTCCAGGATGATAAATATCACATAACAACAATTTCACAAATGAAATGGACCTTTTAAAAATATACTCCTACCAAAACAATTTGCTGATATAGTTTCACCTATTACACAACCCAATAAACCATTCAAAACATTCATAAAACAATTATAAAGAGTATACCCAAATTTTGCACATAAAATCCATTTAAAAAAACTCTTTTAAAGCCAAAAGCACACCAAGACCCTACCAAAACAGAATTGGCAGCCCAATAAACATGTAATAATCCACTTTCAAATGTTATATAATCACCTTTAATAATATCACAAAAGATACCCATGAGAACACACAAATACTTAAAACACTTTCAAGGAGTATAACAAGGTTATACAAATAAAACCATTCAAATACACCCCCTTTTTAGGCCCACATGGAACTATATCATTTCCCAACCATAATTGGGAGCCCCTTTCAATAACTAATAAACCACTTCTACATTTTACAAAACTACCACAGAAGATAACACATGAAATACATTTGAAAAATACACACTTCAAGCAAAAATGTAACTTTAAAAACAAATTCTTTACTATTGATACCAAAAATAGTTTTATCATAATTCACAGCACATAAGGAACATGTAAAATTATTTAATCAAGCAAACTAACTCATCATTAAATGGTTATCCATGGAATCACCTACCGAATGTGTCGAAACCCTCAAATATTGGGGCGAAACATCAACCGCATGACCGCCACACCTCACGGAAGTTAAAAGAAACCTAAAAGCTCAATATTTCACCCAAAATACAGTAATTTAGATACCTATTCACGAACCCTAACTTCTGGAATTTTTTATAATTCAAGAATTAGGGAAGAAACCCTAAGCAATTTGAAAGAGGAAAGAAATAGACTCACCTACTTGAATTATCCTGAATTAATCACTCCAAAAACAATAGTTTCGGAAATTGAAAACATACGAAATTCAGGGATTCTTCGAACAAGATATAGGAGGTAATTTGGGAACTGGAATGGAGGGAAAAGAGTAAGAATTGAGAGAGTTAAGAAGGGATGAAGTTACCTCTTCAATTCTGGCCGATTTGAGACACTCTATGAAGATCAGCCCTAATTCGCGATATCAAAGAGCTCCAAGTAGGGGGGGAGGAAATGGGAGCGTGCCTGGGTTTCTTAGGGTCTAGTGGGAGGTGGAATCACCGAACAAACGCAAATAGTGAAGGAGATATAAAAAATTTAAAAATTATTTTTAATGCAGGAAATGGGCCTTCGGGCAGGCCCAATATCTTAAATAAAAACCCATATCCATCATTATTATGGATTTATAAAGGCTCCAAATTTATATTTTGGTGTTAATAGGTCAGAGGATACCATTTAGGAATTGGAATGAAGGAAAATTATTCAAAAATTAAAAAGTTATAAAGGAAACAAATTCTATTTTTAAATCTGGAATTAGGCTCACGGTTTGGCCAAATTCATGAAAACTCATCTATTTCTCCATAAAACCTTTGGAAACCATCCAAAACAAAGAATGAAAGGAAAATAAATGAAATTTAACTTCAAAATAAGTCATGTATGTGAAAATAGTACCTCCATAATCATTTTCATCTGATAATTATTACGACAAGGTGAAAATAACAAATTTACATTTGGTAATATATGATGTTCTCGCAATCTATAAAAATATCAAGATGAAATAGAAAATCTGATTCATGATACCTTATTATATATTCTTATATATATATAATTACTTTCACATTATAAATGTTTAGAAATAAGACCTACAATTTATACTGGAGTAGTGGTACACATAAAAGGAAATAAAAATGTTATATTTTGGGCTATATTGGACTTACTATCCATCATAATCTGTTTTGAGTAAGCTTCTAATATGAAATTAAAATGAACTAATTTACCTATACAATTTTACACATTAAAAAAGAGTGATAATATTTGTAGTTTTTTAATGTTTTCATTATATTATTGTACCTATTATATATTATTCAATTGTAAATAATTTTTTGTAATTAATTTATTTTAAATTAATAGTATCAAAAAATTTCAACTATCACATATTGATGTAACAAATAGTACAAGGTGCACTACACGATATACTATCGATACATATAATATTGAATATTATTCGGTTATGTTATTTTGTAAAATTCTTTTATTGAAATATCATGGATCGTAATTTTTTTATACATTATGTAATGATGAGTTCCTAAATCATTGTCATCAAAAAATGAATTTCCCAGCAATGTTTTTCTTATAATGGTTTATCTGGGGATTCAATTTCTGTGACTGATATTAATATTATGGATCATTTATTTATTTTATACATATTCTAGAGGCAAATATATTATAATTTTTAAAGTATATGAAATCCTCATAGATGAAGGTATCTATTGTTAAAAAATATATATTCGATGTGGTGATTCAGTTTTGTAATGATTATTTGTATGAGGATATGCACATTTTTTCAATATATACCATCAATGTTGATCATTGATAGTGAATTTATAATGATTAATTGAATAAAAATAAATTTAAGTACTCAAATAATGTTGTGAATGGGAATTTTTCAATATTTAACAACACAATCGAGGTTCTCACATTCATATCATCGCATATCTTTGGACTCATAGTATAATAGCAAATAGTAAATCTAATGTGAATGATTATTGAGCATAAAATGATATTTTTTTCAAGGTATAATGATAATGTCAATAAAAATATTTCTACATCAGAGTCATTGAAATGGATTTTAGGGGACCATCTCTTAATGTTATCAGAAGTTCAGGTTTTGATATTATTGGTTACACATTTTACTAAAAAAAGCTGGACAGTAAGTAAACATTTCAAAATAGAGGAGTAATTTTAACAATTGAAGAAATAAATTTGTCATGTGAAAATATAAAAAACCAATATTTTTATAAAGGACATAATTTATAGTTTTTGATGATATTTGAAAAATTTATTACATAAATATTTAAGTAACAGAGTTGATGTGTAATTTGGTTGACTGTAATAATTGTTTGAATAAGAGGTTAATTGATTTATACAAGTTAATTTTAAAATATTTAGTTACAAATAAAAAAAATTAATCATTATTAAACATGTTAATAAAATATTTTATATTATTAAACTTACGAATGACATGTTCATTGTTTTCTAATGGGAAAGAGTTCAATTTCGATATGAGGATGATGGTGATGTTATGGATTTATTAGTGGTTTCTTCGTCTATTATCTGATTTCCTATTGATAATATTAAATATAAGTTTGAAATATCGCATTTTCCCTAAAAAAATCGTGTTTAAAGGATATGAGAAAACACTAATTGTGTCTTTTTATTGATCACAAAAATATTTAATTTACATTTATTATTTGAAATTTCAACATGCTAATGCACTATTTTTTTATTTTATTTTTTAAATATTTATATATAAATTGGTTGTTTCAATTTTTTTGTATTAATGATTATTTGTATTTGTTTAAGATATATATATCATTGGTTATTAATCTAAAAATATGTATTTTCATCTTACATATGTCTGAAATAGTTTTTTTCATTAGTAATTTTCAATTCATTATTTTTAGATATTCCATTTTTAATAATATACATATATATGGAATAGCATTACATTTATTTATTTAATTTATGAATGCATAGGTAAATGACCAGTATGTTTTTAATATTATTTAATTTTCAATGATGATATTATCTTATGAATGAAAACATTATTTTGTCTACAATTAGTTCTAGGTATACCAGTTAGACTCCTACGATGATGTTTTCTTCATATTATCTAGAGTACGAAAATATTATTTTTAGTAGATGACGGATTATATGTTTACCAAAAAAAATTAATTGATCATTTAGAGAAGATGATAAATAATTAACTTAATGATATTAATAACTAATCATGAACTAATGAAACAAAATTTATGAGTTATATCTCTTTGTGGAATTGTAATTGGATTTATATCATAAATATTAATTGGGATTCCATCAACATTATGATGAAAGAAAGTTTTGGGAGTCTTTACTGATAAAATATCACAATTAATTTATTTTTTTCTAATTATTCAGATATTTAATATTTTATATGTTAAATAGTTAATGAATTCAATTACATGTTAAATTAATCATTCATGAAATTAATGAAATTATGAAAATGTGCCTATAATTATTATTTATATTATAGGTAAATTTAAAGAATATTAAAAAAAACTAATGTTACAAAATTAAACCTCGTGCCTCATATCTCTGTTATTTAGATACATGAACACACACTAAATTTTTCTCTAACTGATATAATGAATAATTTATAGTATGATAATTATTTTATATTGTAATAATTATAGTATATTTCATAATTTCTAATTTGATTAATTTTAGGCAATATACCCCCTAAAGATCTCACTATGAGATATTGTAATAATATTTAGATCTTCATAAATTATCACATAGATGGTATATCTTACTTGAAAAGAGTATTATTTTTGAAAATATTTATGCGTTTTTATTTTCATGTAGTAGTGGATCTGAAGTGTACATATTATTACCTTATTGATCCCCCGCTATCTATGGAAAAATGAAATGAGGGTGAATGAATTTTTTTTACAAATAAATCAAAATATGGTGTTTTGAAATTGTAAGAAATTAATTTTTATAATTCCACACTATATATATTTTAAAATAATAGCAAAAAAATGTACCATTTTAATATATTTTTTGTAGATTCCCTTTAGGATTAAGAAATGTAGGGTAATTTTAAAGCCAATGATTGGAAGGAAATTCGTTATTGTATATAAAGAAATCCAGAACACCTAGACCACATAAGAGGATATGAGGTGATATTCATAATTATTAATGTTTTTGGTCATCGAAGTATGAATTCTAGGACTGAATAAATAGATTCCATAAAAGATAATTTAGATTTCCAAAATTAATCCATGGGAGATAAAATTAAATTATCCTTTCAGGATATATTTCCATAAATTATTATAAAATAACATCTTATATTGATTTCCTACTCAGATCCTCCACCACCTCATTTGGACGTAACTATATAAGGTGAGTTGTTTCTATGAGATCACTAGAAACATATTGCAGTATAAAATGTCAAATATATTTTGTGTGATTCTTTCAAAAATGAGAAAATTAATTTTAGTTCATTAAGAGTATCAAAAATTATATTAATGAAGGAATTATTTTATTCAATTTCCTACAGAAGATATTTATATTGATATAGATTATGTTTGATATTGTTTTTTACTATGTCCATATATCCTTCTTCATCACCTAACATACGATGTATGAGTTATTCATTAAAAACTTTTTACATGTGATATAAAATTACTTATAATATTTTTTTATGTTTAATTTATTTATGATTATCTAAAATAAAAAGAATAACTACAAAAGAAAGACATATTTTAGGAACCAACCAAATAAAATTCTTCTGAGATTTCATATGGTCTAAATATATAATCTTATATTTCTTCCTTGTAGTACACTATTTATGAGTTGTCTATGAAATCTATTATATTTTTATAAAAATATCTACCTAGAATACCCATATAATATATTATAGAACATAATATATTTTGTAACATCCCACACCTACACATTTACTCTCAGAGGCGATAGAATACTAGTTAGTCTTATGCGACATTCCTAAGGCACCAAAGGCTAGAAATAAATTCCAAAGGCTTAGAGAACACATGGGGAAAGGAATTGCATTTGAAAAGAAAAAACCCATCCAACCATGTCAATACCAGGAAACTATATAATGAATTTCAATGGTGTTTCACAATTCACAAATAACATAGGACCATCAAAACCAAAAACTGTAATCCATAATTCTTGTACTATGTATAAGAGTAAACCATAAAACCATAAATGATATGACATATCTCTATAGATCTACACAAATTTACATGGTCCAACTACCACATGACTACCCGAGCATCACAATGATTCAATAAAGAAATGAGATGATTTACCTTTACCTATGTCCCTAGGTACAACTTCGGAAAAATCACCAAAGGTCCAAAACTGGTGGATGAGTAATAATACTCGGTAGATTTTCCACAAATGGATTTACTAAACATGAAACTCTAATAAAACCTGTTAGTACAATTTATATATAATAATTTATATAAAACCATGAATAAGGAAACAACTTCGAACAAGACAAACACACCTTTAGCAAACTATTTTTGCAAAATCAACAAAATACCAAATGAAATAGAAAAAAACATCCCTAACCATATGAAAAAACATATTTTCATAACCAAAATGATTCTATGTATTGTAAAACCTACCAAAAACATACTAACATTATTACACACAAGCTCAGTGTTACCATTGATGGTGGAAGTTCACATCCAACCCCAACCCCTTTTTGGATTGGCACATCACACCCACTTTTTTTTTATGGAATTTCATCATGTGGTGTATCCATCCGTTGTAATCTATTATTAACCACTTATACCAACAAAAAAGAAAAAATAATTTACCAAAATGAAAAAAAGAAGCCAATTCACAATTTAAAAACCAATCAAACCCTTTAAAAGATCAACAATTCAAACAACATGTTGAATCCCTTCAATAAATAAAATGTTTATTGAAAACACCCTTAATAAATTTTCCATGAAAAAACACATTTCAAAATTAAAATATTTTTATTTCAATCTATCTTTCATAAAACATTTTATTTAAATCCAATAAGACCTCTATTTTAAAATCAAATTATAAATCCTCTTTCACAACAATAAACCATTTCCCCCCAAAATCACCAAATCATTCGAAAATGGATCTCCAAACACAATATCACATCTTAATCACTATTAATTTCAAGTAAAACCATTTAATTTTAAATTTAATACTTTGATATCAATAAAAATGGAGATGAGAGTTATGTCACCTACCTTTGGGTTTTGATAAAATTGGTTAATAAATAACCGCACCACAAATCTAAGAAAGAACACAACAAAAACACATTAGATCTCTTTTCCTAAAATCAAAATGAAAACATCTTTTAATTTCATTCAAAAAATAATCTATATATACATGAAACTTTTTGGATCTAGAAAAATTATATAGAGGTGGATATAGATATAAATAATACCACAAAACAACTATTTAAGGTGGGTTACTATTGGATAATTGTCTTAAAATCACCATGAAAACTCGTTGATTTTATTCTGAAATGAGTGGGAGATTCCCTAAACCCCTGATAACATAAAATACTGATTTTTGGTGATATGGGAGAATAAATGACAAGCTTAGGAAAAATAATGAGTGATCTTATTTTTTTAAATCTATTTTTAATGATATGTATGGTCAGCTCACATGGGTAGACAAATCGAGTGCTAACCAGGCCACTAATGCTACCCAAAGGGTGCTCACATGGATTCCTCACATAGTTTCATAAATTGTGAAACAACGATGTGAAATCCTACTACCTCATGTTGCAATGTTTCCTATGTTTTTTTCACAATTTACACTAATCAATCTCAAACTATGCACCCCTATAAAAGCATAAGACCCTTCCAAAAACCCTTACACACTCTCCATTACCTTACCCAAAAAAATAAATACATAAAAAAGGCTTAAAAAAGGGTTACATAACTACAACCATGTGTTATATATTCTCCATATCCTTAGACATTATGTCCTTGGAATATAGGGAACTATCAATTTGTCGAAAGAGTTCGGGCCATTACTCCACCACGTTTTTATGCCACTCAATGTCTCCTCCTGTATCTCACATTGTTTACACAAAACTAGAACGAGACTAATTTTCATACTAAAAAAACATTATCATTCATATCCACAAACTGCACTGGCATGTGCTAAAATAGGAATCCATGAATCACATGGTCATGATTTGGATAATACTCTTTGTATTGTGACACACAAAACACATTGTGCACCACACTGAACTATGGTCGAAAAGAAAACTAGTATTCCACATTTCTTATCCACTAAAATATATCAAAAGGGACAATATACATCAATGATAACTTGCCCTACTTCCCAAAAAAAGTCCCAACATTAGATAGATTCCAAAGAACACATGATTACCCACCTCAAATCGTAACATTCATCGACGATGCTCTAAATATGATTTATAATGACTATGTGCCATCTACCACCAAATACTGATTAAAAAAATATTCTCTATCAGTACATGGATAATGAACAGCCTAACGAATGATGTTTTACCAGTTTCTGCCCAACATAGTGGTTAATGACATGAATACCCATACAATGATTCAAATAGATCCATTTGTATAAAGAAATAAAAACAATTATTATATGAAGACTCCATCAATGGAATGTTCTCCTCCCATGAGCCATCAAGATCCATCACACATTCCAACAACATATCATACAATGTTTGTATCATCCTCTAATATTTACGATCTGTATAAGGATGATAGGTCGTACTCATTGTTGACTAAGTACCTAGGGATTTTTGCATGGATTTCAAGAAACAATACAAGTACCACGAGTTTCTATATGATAAAATCAAAACTAGTACACCATTATTTTTATTGAACTCATGGATATAGATTTTTTACAGATCCTCTATCATATGTGAGTCAAAAATAGATATGAAATGGGATTACTTTGTGAGTTGATTCACTAACACCCATATGGAATTATTTTCCTATTTTCTCCAAATTATGAACTAGGACATGTATATAATTCAACATACCTATAGGTCATTGATTATCTACCATGAAATGTTGACATGTCATGCATCATGATAAATACTGGTCCACATTCTTCTTTATACCTTCCCACTAAGACATCAATTGTAAGGACTTATCCATTTTCTAAACCTATGGTGGAGAACTCATTTGGAATGATGTTAAGAGATGAGTTATTTCTCCTCACAAGAAACTACATCAACCATCTGATTCTGAACTCACAACACTAAATTCACATCTATTTTCCAGCCATCAATGGTCTCCCCACCATTCAGTTTCGACCTCATGAACATGCAATCTGAATAAAACATCTTGTCCTCCATATCTAAACAAATCATGAAAGGAACCAATGATACTAAAAACCAAATATCCACCACTCCCATTTCGTTATATTCCATCCTCATTTCTGTTTTAACTAATATCAACTGCTTATAATCTGAGGCATGTTTCACCACAGGAGCATATGTATTTCTACTTAATGCATCTTCCATTGAATTTCCGTTAACTGATGTGTAAATATAGTCATATTCAAACATCCTAAGATACTCCAACAATCTCATTTACTTCAAATTGAAATCATTATGTGGTAAAATATGCTTCAAGCCCTTATGATGGGTATAGACCATGAATATCTCACAGAATAGATAGTGATACCATGTTTTCAAAGAATGGACCACCACTTCTAAATAAAAATATTGTGTTGGGTAGTTTTTATAATGAAGCCTCAACTATTGTGAGCCATACTCAACTAAATAATCCACTTTCGTAAGAAAAAACTGTAAACCTATTCTTGATGCTTCACAATACATGATGTACCCACTCCCTCATTTTGGAAGAACCACGATTTGTATTAACTTAATATGATCCTTAAGTTCTTCAATGTTTATATGATACTACTCATTCCATTTAAATGGAATATTCATTCATATTATTTCTATAATTGGAGAAGCTAATTTTGATAATTCATAAACAAAGTGTCCTAAAACCCATAGAGCCCAAGGAAGATATGAATCTCAAAAATAGTATTTGGTGATTTCCAAGAGCTAACAGCTTGTATCTTATATGGATACAATAAAATAGCTCTCTTTGAAATATAATTTCAATTTAAAATAACTTGTTTTATCAAAATATTCAAATTTAAATATTTTTATATACATCTAATTATCTCTCATGATTCCCAACACAATGATCAAGTTTCACTACAGATCCATCCTTTTCCCTTAACACACCAGTATATCCTCCTAAAATACGACCACGAATAAAGCCAGATATATCTAAAAAATTGATTCATGAAGTACATGAACACCACTGGTGAATTCAAATGAAATAAGGGAATAAACACATACTCATTGAGTCCATATCCACTTCTAAAGGTTGTTTTGGGAATATCAACCTTCTGCACTCACAAGTGATGATATACTGATTACAAGTTTTTTTAGGAGAACCACTGAGCTACCATCAACTAATCTACCATTTTATTTAATGTGTGGATATGTATATAGATTATTTATCATAACATGGCTAATATAATAATATATAAAAACACAACCAATGTGTCCCCATATTTCTTTAACAGACTAAACATGCGAAGCCCATAAGGACATGCTAGTTCAGATGAACCCTTTGTTCTCTAGATCATATAACTGTAAATTAAATTCAATCAATTCTACTTGTGCCATTTGAAAAGACAGAAGAGAGATATGAGTGGTCCTTATAACGAATTCATTCGTAAAATACAATTCACTCATGGTGGAATTATTGAGAAATATTCCAGAAATACATTGATAATCTAAACGACCACTTCCTAACAAACAACTTCTTCCATCCTCTTCCATTGATTCCAAATATAATATATATAACTGATATGATAGCATCCAAAATTTTGGTTCCAATACGCTCATTTTAGCAACTTCACATTCTTCGATCCTCTAAAGAGATGACGGATAACATCATCTGTCATTAAACTATCAATTCATGCATAATAGTTGATGTGAGAATTAATGGTCTTAAGATAATATATTCCAATGATTACATCATACACTTCCATCTCAAGAATTGAGATTACTCATATCATCTAAAGCTAATACAATACTATAAAACATTATATACACAAGAATCATCCACACTCTCTTTTTCTGATAGAATTTTGATGTTTTAAAAAACATGCCATCATTTACACACTTAATCCCATAAAATGGGCCAAACATGAAGAAATGAAACAATGAGAAGAGCATGTATTAACAAATACTTTCACAATGGTAGAATTCAAAAGATATCTACCACACAATGTGAATGGTCATATCTAATCATCCACTATAACCTGATCAGCTCTAAACAACTTCTTGATTTCTATAATCTGCTCTTTTTTACCCTATTGAAACCTCTCATGATGAAGAGTCATGGTTTTCCTAGAATCACCCTGACAATATCGGCTCTAGTGAATAGGGGTATGGTGTTTCCCCAATCTCGTCGACACAAAGGATGCCTTTGACCCATGTGGAGTGTCAGAACCAACCGAACATAGATCATTATGATATAATGCTGAAGATTCCATATATTCTTTCATTTATGAAATTCGTGAGGCTATTCCATACAATACAACTTCATGTGGCCAGTATAAACACATTATGAACAACCTAACCTACTGTGAGTCTCCAGAATATGATTCAATGATCCCTCAATCATATTCACAGCATACTCTCACCTTGGAAATAATATTTCTTCTTCCACTTGATCCATGCTTTAGAGTTTTCACTTTTCTCCATTGAAACCAACATTCTTCACCAACTTGTAGCCCCCAATTATATCACATTCATCAACTAATTATCTATTCACCATTTCTATATAACCCCTTATACATAGAACCACAATTTTTAAACCATTTTAATACCTCAAGACAACTTCAATGATCTTCACCTTCAAGGATGTACAGGATGCCAACATTGGTCAAAATCTAACTATGTTAATAAACATAGTTTTATATTCCATTATACACATGTTTTCCAACTTAATGATGAAGAAATATGTTTATCACTTAATTTTAAACATATTTGTGTAAAAAAAATTGTTTCACAATTCCAAGAACCCCTAACATTTCATAACGAAGTCTGATCCCGCATGGAAAACTAACTCCAACCACTAACATGGTAGATCTTCCAACATGTATGTTACTAACTTCACCATTAACTCTTCTCATTTTACAAGTATGTAAAATATCCAATTACTTCAATTCAACCATGGTTATTCCCATTCCATCATGGAATTAAAATGAAAAATTGGTGGGTTTTTCTTTTGAAACTACAACAAGTGATCCACATTCCTCGACTCATCACTTATATTCCATCATTACACAGCTTTGGAAAGCTATAACATTGATTTTCACTGGATTCTGTTCACCTGAGGCTCTAGTACAACCACATTTTCCACATAATCCCATGATTTTCTCTATGACTTCTACCCATTTCCATTTCTATCAACACAAGACTCACTATAATCTTCTCTCTATAAAATCCGAAGGCTTATAATTTCAAATTATAAAACATCTTATCTATCAAAAACATGTTTTCCAAAAAAAAATCATTTTCCATGTTCATGCATATTTAAATAAAATATACTATATTTTGGAAATTAAACCATTTTCAAATTACCAGAACCATTATCTTTTTAAAAAAAATTAGAAATCAATTTCCTTTTTTTAAAATCCATTCATTCCTATCACAACATAAATCCCAATTTCCATTGAAATATGAAATCTTAGTGGAAATTAATTTCTACCATGACATTAAGGCTCATCTCATTGGCTACATCCATGATAATGTTATCACACAGTTATAAGTGTCTCTTAAACACTTATGTACCCAACTCCCAGGTAACATTATTTTATTCATAAATGGTTTATCTATGTCCTTTTAGGATATAAATTTCATTTTCTAATGATCCTACACCTTGCATAAACCACCATTCAATTAATACAAAAATAATGGAAATCAACTCCATGAATGACAATTAGCACCAAATCAAAGAACAGATATGAAAGTAAAGGACCAAACAAACTGATACCACTTTTAACAACCCACTCCAACCCATTGACATGGGGAGGCAATGGAATGATAATTGGCCTTATGTGGTGTTCACAAGGTGTCAATTGTTCGTAATAAATGTCAAGGGATTTGAGAACAAGTGGGGAAACCTTTTCACATTGAATAGAAAACACCCCACCAATCATTCCAATAATAAGAAACTACGTGATTCATGTCAACCGTGTTTCACAAATAAATACTACCAAAGGAAAGATTGAACCAAACTAAAATAATCTATAATCAAAGTACCAAGTAGAAGAATATTCCCTAAAACTAATGATGTTGTGTTACTTCTTCACATCTCTATACCATGATCCATGCTCCATGTACCATAATACCACCCATGAATCACGGTGCACCGCTAAGAAAATGAAATGATTTTCCTTTACTGGGGTTTGGTGGTACAAAGTATGAAAAATAACCCAAGATCGAAAGTATTTATTGAGTAACAATACTCCATAATTTATCACAATATTAATTCTATATAAATTAAATTATGATAAAATTGGTTAGAAAATTTCTACAAAATAATTAATATATAACCATGAACAAGGAGAAAAATTCCAATAAGACAAACACAACCTAACAAAACCATTTCCCCATATCAACACAATACTAAAGAAAAAAACCAACCACAAACATATCCATTTCCAAAAAAAGAAATGGAATAAGAAAAAATATTATATGTGTATACAAATATACCACAATCATACTCACTCTATTACACAGAAACTCAGGGTTACCAATGATGGTGGAAGTTCATATCCAACCACATCACATATTTATAGTGTACTTTATTCCCACATCATTTTTGATGTTGGTTCATCATGCCAAATATTAATCCCTTCCCAATAATTATTTACCACATAGGCCAAAAAAGCCAATAACATTTATAAAAACAACAATAACAATACCTTTAACAAATTACAAATGTAAAATCCTTTAATTAGATAAGAAAATCCAAAAACATGCCAATTCTCTTTAATAAATCAGTCATTTATTGAAAACACCCTAAAATTATTTTCCATGCCAAATAAAATTTCAATATAAATAATTAATTATTTAAAACTATCATTTTTAAACCATTTTCTATAAATACATTGTGACACTAATTTTAAAATAACCATTTTTAAAAAAGACAAAAAATTCCATTTCATAACAATACCCCATTTCCCCCAAAATCCACAAATATTCTCAAAATGATTCAACACCATTCACTTCACATCACAATAAAAATAAATTTCAAAGAATATACTATTAAAATGAAATTAATCACTTATTTTTCTATAAAAATGGTGATTAGTGTGAAGCCACCTACCTTAGGGTTTCGATCAAATCAAACAAAGAATAACCACACCACAAATACAGGTAAACACACAACAAATCCTCCTTAGATATCTTTTCCAAAATTCAAAACGTGCAACTCTCATAATTTTAGGAAACAACTAACCTATATATACTTTTAAATGATGTAGATATATAAAACTAAGAGAGAAGAAGATCTAGATTTAGAGAAATCCCAAAAAACAACCAAGAGAGAAGACTTAACAGAGGAGAATCACCCTCAATAAACAAAGAAAAACCTTGGATTTTCATCCAAAATTAGTGGGAGAGTCCCCCTGGTACTTGATAATAAGAAATAATGAGTGACCTTTGTATGGCATATGAAATAAAATTATTTGGGGAAATCCTAAGTGATCCGAGTTAATAAAATTATTTACGTACACAATTAGCTATCATAGATAGACAAACATTGCGCTAATTGTTCTCCTGATACTGTCCAAAAGGCGCATAATGTGGTTTCCATGTTCGATTAGACAAACTTTTTTCTAACTATAAAAAATCCCAATGACTCATTTTTTATGATTACATGGGTTTGTTGCATGGTTTACACTAACTGTGATCAAACTGTGCACCCCTTGATACGATTACAAACATTCCCAAAACCCATCCACACTCTCCCATACATTATCCATCAACATTACATATATAAGAAGACATAAATGAGAGTTAAATACCTCATAACATTGGTTCTACATATTTAATTATCTCATGATACCCATATTGCAGTTGTTTTCTATGCGTGTAATATTATATTTTTTATCATTATTTAAATAAATATAAATATAAGTGACTTTACTTACTACTTATATAATTAAGTGTCCCAAAATGATTTTTATTCATAATGAAAACATTCTAAAATGTATATTTATGAGTTTATAATACATTTAAATTACATTTCACAAATTGAATGATGATTTTAATGTTATATACATATTTATTATATATTTAAAAATATAAATAATCGGTGATAGTTTTTTCTTATCATGATGGGTAAGAAGAATCTGGTATTTATATATTAATATTAATTATAATTTTATTAATTTTGAACATATTTATATTATAATGTAAATAAATACTGTGTATTTATTCTATTTGAATGCACATTATATTTATTTTCTTCCTTATTAGGTGTACGATGTAAAACAATCAACAAATTATAAAAACAATCTGCTTTAGTTTTTTTAGAAGCTCTTTAATTTTAATTATTTTTTATATGTGTTCTATATATTTGTATATGAAAATACATGTCATGGGAAATATTATATGATTATCAATTCTGGATTCATAAGATAAATGAAATTAAATAAATGAAAGTACATGTAAATGATATTTATATTATAAAAATATCTATGTGTTATTTTATATATATGGAAGTTTTTTTTTGATGTTATTGATTTTTAAAAAACATTTCATTAAAAACATAATGATACATGTGTTTATTATGTTATAAGATCCCTATTTTAGATAATCCAAACATAGATAATGATTAATTTAATTAGGTTAGGTGTGTTAATTATATAAGATTTAATATCAAAATATTGTATTTGTTAATCTTATAACATTTTATATTATTATAGGGTTTCAATGATGTCTCATCATATAAAGATAATGACCATTCCCACAATTGAAATCTTTATGAAAAAATATTTTTTAGGTATTGAAAATTTAATGATTCAATATCATGTATGTCCCTTTTGATTAAGGTTTTATAGAAAATTAATTAATTATTTTCTACTTCAAGATGTTTTTTTTCATAATATGTACATGAATATTATTCAGATGTTGTTGGTGGTATTTACTTATTTCAAACTTTTAAAAAAATTATCTTTCCAAATCTCTTTAAAATGAAACTAATGTAGAATTTAAAATATAAGTTAATTTAATGTTTTTTAATGAAAACTATCATTGAAAACATATTTCCAAATCAATTATTTAATAAATAATCTTTTTGATAATAATATTAATTTTTTAAATAACATTACATGTTATTTGTTTGGTAAAATTGATGTGGAAAGATCAATGATATTTTTTTTAGCATTCCATATCAGTTACACCACAAAACTGATGTGGAAATCAGCTTTTGAAGCCATTTATTAATTAAACTAAGATTTAAGGATATATGAAATTATTTTTTATGATTTACACATTGGTTTCATTATATAATCTACATGATAACCATCTCTAAAAATTATAATAAAAAAATAAATAGAAATACAACATATATTAGATTTTTTATTTTATGTTTCAACAATGGTTTTTAGAAAAATGATTTCGAAACTATAAATTTTAACATCACTTGATTAAATATTGGTCAAAATGATGTCAATAATTTTAAAATTAAATGTTATTATATTATTTTCCACTAGCTATATTAAATTAAATTATATCAAGGGAAGGAAAACTATATCTAATCGATGTATATCTAACAATATTTTATTGAATAGTTATATTCTTGGTATCAATCAATTCACCACTTATTGTGATCTCCAATAATTAAATATACATGGTTTTAGGTGGTGTATCATGATTTGTAGATAATTTTCTTCATATGAAATAAAATAAGAAAATAAGATCATATTAGATATTCATTGATATTGAGTGAAGGATAACTGATCCTTTAAATATTTCATTATCATAGTCCACATCAATTGTAGTGACTATATAAGATCTACATCATTTTCCCATTCGTAAAGGTAACTTATTCATATTAATCTCATTATCCATTGGGTTTTAGAATTTATTTGTGCAATGTATAATATCATCATAATTATAATAATTAATTTTTAGTAGTAAAATCATATGAAATTTATTTCTATCCATAATGTAAAAAACAATATTTATTTCTCCTTGGTGGGTTTTTCTTGATTCCCCACATTTAATAAGATAATGTACTTTCTTGTTCCATTTTGATATTTCCTTATGTAATTATTCCCACATTCATGACACATTTATCATCGAATTTCTTTGTTTCATGATATATATCACATGAACTTATAAAAAATATATTTATCTATTATTTGGTGTGTTTATAATCTTATCTATGTCCATTTTGTAATTTTATTACTCAATTTAGTTAGCTATCCAATACTATAACATTTTTCACTCCACATCCTCTCCTACTTGGATGGTAATTCATGAGACTAATGCATAATCATTCACACTCATTATTAACTCATCTCCTCTATGTTATATGAAATTTATATAAAAATAATGAGTTGAAAAGTGAAATAAAATATAATTTCTTATGAAATAATATTAAATAGAAATATTAATTCAAAAATTACATATTATAATTTATAAATAGATTGCATCATCAATTTATAATGGGATATATTATGTTCAACCTACATCATAATGTTTTAACCCATCTTTCTGTATGATGTCTTATCATAAATTACTATAGAAAATAAATAAACCTCAATTTTTTTTCCTACTAAGAAGACACAACATTAAATTTAATATATATCGCATCATTTTCATAACTTAATCATTACATATAAAATATATTCACACATCCCTATATCTCTAATGCATACTATATTTGAAAAAATATCTATAAACATTTTTTATTATCTATTATTTTTTCAACATATTGCATAATAATGTCTATATAAATAACCTTTGTACTCAGAGACATATATATAATTTCCAAGGGAAGTATAAAAAATAGAAGGATTGAGCTCAAATGTTTTTTATTAGAAAACATTTCTATTATTCGTTAATGGTTAGGTTGCATGAATTTGACAAAAATGATCCTATGATTATAATATGTTTAAATGGAATATATAACAATAATGGTTGTCAATGAAGAATTATATAAGGAAATACAACCTCAAATAATCAAATCTATACCATGGTGTAAGAGTATATAAACATAAGAAAATAATATGTATCAATGGACTATAACATAATTATACAACATAAAAATATAGGTCATACATAAACATTGAAAATATCACATAGTGGATAAGGAATAATAATAATATATTCTCTCATATAGTGGATAAATATTCAAAACCACATTCCTATCAAAATTTATTTGAGGCATCAAATATTGTTTTATATGACTTGGTATAATAGGTATCACTATCTACGCTTCATAGTAGATCGAGTGTCACAAGTCATTCACGATTATTATCTTTTGATATATAAAACCTCAAAAAAATAATTGCAGGGCTATATATGATCCCACCTATGACATAATAATAAACCATGCATAATAATTCCACAAGAAATCTATATATCATATTATCAGGAAAGACCATTAGAA
This sequence comes from Viscum album, assembly GCA_963277665.1. Taxonomy (NCBI): domain Eukaryota; kingdom Viridiplantae; phylum Streptophyta; class Magnoliopsida; order Santalales; family Viscaceae; genus Viscum; species Viscum album. The sequence continues at coordinate 1,236,296,575 of OY728126.1, forward strand.
TGTAACTAGGAATCATATCATTTTAAAATTCCATTATATTACATGACATGAAATTTATATTGGTTATTACCAAAAAATTGATCACCAAAATGATGTATAAATTAATTTACATAATAGTCATGAAATTTTCTCTATAAGAGAAATGAAATTTTGTGATTAAATGGAAAAGGAATGTCATGACATGAAAATGAGTTTTCAGAAATCAATTTTGTCATTGCAATATAATTGAATGTTATGAGGTAGTTTCAAAACAATTTTTTAGGGATATAATGGAATATAATTAAAAAATAACATTATAGAAATCTATAATAATGGATATTTTAAAAAAATCAATAAAATAAATGATGACATTAATATAAAATTATTCAAGAGTGAAATGAAATTGGATTTTATTTTAAAGAAAATTATAAGAAATACCCACATCGAAAAGAAACAAGGAAAATATATCCTTGAAAATATATTTATATAATAATGAAAAATCATAAGATAATATATATTTTTATTTAATAGTAAAAATTTAATATAATTTTTTATAAAGGAATAATGACATGTATGGAAGATATTTCTTAATATGGATGATAAATATTCTTAACAACATCATTTTCAGCATAGTGATATTTACTATGGGATAATATTTAAATGTAATGATTTAATTTCCCCTACGATGATGAAAAACACCTTATATAACAAATAAATTTAATAATAAAATAATTTTTATAGTTCATTGTAATATAATAATTTATTTTACCCAATGAAAATCGAAATGAGTAAAAAAATTCATACATAATTTTTTTAAATTTGAAATCAACCCATTTTTATGGTGAAAAAAAAATTAATAATTAATGTCGTAAATAATAATAATTATATAAAATTTTAATGTTTTAGTAATTTCACTATATAAATTGAAATATGTGTACAATAGGAAACATGTCTCAAATATGAATATATGATTTGAGAACCCCTTACCATTATTCTCAAAATACATGAACGTGATTTAACTAACTCAATAACAAAATTAATATGAACATATAATTTAAATGTAATGTTTCTATGTAAATTTAAAATATTTTGCCTCACTTATTATCATTTATGATTCATTTAATTTAATTTTTCCTCTCACAATATTTTTGGGGTTGTTTTATAAATCTCTTAAAAATACATAGGTATGTTGACAATGAAAAATTGTATTATATAATCATTTAATAATTAAAAAAATACTTCCAGAATGTTAATAGAAGTCCCATTATGATTCATGATGTTCTTGGTTCACTCCATTAGTTTTTTCATGTGTGATTAATCAACATGATGTTTATAAGATAATTGTTTTGGTAAATTTTCATGAATATAATGGTGTTATATTAAAAATTAGTTAAATCATAATATTCCCATTATATAACATAAAAATTTTTATTTAATAAATAATATCATAAGTATGGACTTATACTTAAACATTGTAATTTCTAATGTTTTTGAACTGTAATTAATATTTCATAATCCATTCTCTTTAGAAATTTATATAGTTTGGAAACGATCATACAAAGTATAATCATACATTAAATGTGGAAAAATTATACTTATTATTAATTTTCCCACCAAAGTAAAATCATTTAAAATAAAACATGACTTATTTTTGAGTCATAGATTTAATTCATTCATAATGAAATATTAATTTCCCTTACAAATTATATTTCCTATAAAAAAAATTAAAACATTGGATGAGCACAAAAATATCATTATGAATCCTAAATAAATTAAATAATTATTTGAGTAAAAAAACATTAAATGTGTCCTAAAAATAAACTTTTTACCTGAAATAAAGGATCACATTTCAAAAAGATTGTTATCCTACCATTAAAAAATCAATTAGTTGGCACAGAAAACCAAAAGAAAACATATATTATATATGTATATAACATGGGAAATAATTATACAAAAATTAAATAAACATATGATTTACTTCTAGAGAAATAAAACCATGGATTGGTAGAAGCTAGACTAGAGAGGTTGGCTCAAAAAGCACTATTACAGGCCTGTTGCTGGTGTCTGTGGAGGGAGAAGAACAGAATGAGGCACGAAGGTGGAAACATGTCGGCTGTGGTGATCATCCTGTGGATGAGGAATCTGTTAGTTGGTCTAGTCAGGGTGATGTAGAATTGGAATGAAGCCCCTTCAATGAGACGGTTATGCTCAAGGTATAGGTTTGTCACCCATAATGAGAGAGGGAACAATTGGGTTCACTGGAGGACCTCGCAAAACTGCCTGAAGCATACACGGACGGGTCTTGTGTTCGAGGATATATACATGGTTGTGGGGTGGTGCGCGACACTAGCAGGTCTGACTTTATGGATTATACAGTTAGGCTTGGACAAGGCAATTCGTTGACAGAAAAATCCAGGTCAATGCTTACAGGGATGAGGTTATGCCAACATAGGGGCTTGGTTATTATAGAGGTGGAAACAGACTCATTGATTGTTCACAACTCCTTACAAGACAATGGTGAACCACCATCGGTGACTGACTATATCATCAGGATGTGTAAAATCATCCTCGCAGAAAATACTAATGTTCCAAACATGTGTAGGGATGGAAAAAAGTAGTGGACCATCTGGAAGCACTGGATTTCACTGGCTCATAGAATGTGTGGGTTCTTACTAAGACCACCCTGAAGCCCTGAGGAGTGAATTTGATTATAGGGGATGCCCTTGGCCTCCATTATTTCATTCCCCATAGGAGTGGGTCAACTTGTCTTGTTTCACATTTTTGACTATTTTATTTTCTTCTGTATCCCCAGCATTGAATAAAAATTGACATTATGATGATGGTAGATATTTGGACAACATCAATACTTAAAGGATTAGTGGTTATAATGTAACCACTCATCCTTGGTTTATCATCGAAAACCCCATATTGTATTATTAAATAACCACCCACCTAATTTATGTGTACCATTAACAAATAAATTCATGAAATTTAAAACATTTCATTCTTAAAATATAATTTACACTCATATAAAAACATTTCATTTTATTGAAAAAATCAATCCAATTTAAAAAACAATCATTAAACATTTCTAAAAGGGGATTTTTTAAACATAGTATCCGATAACACTTTGAAAATTCTGAAAGAAATAATATTTGTAATAATTAACTTCCATAGAAATCTATAATACCATTTTAGAAACATGTATAATAATGATAACCAATTAAAAGAATAAATATTTTGAACATTTAAAAATATTTTTTAGTTAAAGTGTCACTTACCTATAGTCTGATTTATCACATCTAAACTTTTTTTCATCGAGAAATAAAAATATGTTAATAATTTACATTCCTAATAAAAATTTCCTATTTATTATTCATTTTATATTAATTATTACCTTTTTATCATTTTTTTACTAGTTACATAATTTTTTAAGTTCATGATTGATGTTTTGATTATATATGGTACATTAGTAAAAATTAATTTTGAATGATGTCAATTCTCGATGTAATCATTAGTAAATCATCGCTAGAATAATATTTTTTTCATAATAATTAATTTATATATTAGTAAATATTTTTAATAAAAAAATAATTATTGGTATAAACGATGAACTATGTTATAATCATGTAGATGATATGTCATATATATGGATGAATAATGTTTCTATTTCTTCAATTATAATTAGGTAAAGATTGTAAGTATTATATAATTATTTTAAAATATTGATAATATAAATAATATCATATCCAAAATTTTAATATACTCATATATAACATCTTTTTGATGTGTTGATGAAAAATTATTTATATCGCATCGTGGAGGTGACAGTTCACACGCACACACGAATGATGTAATCATTATCATGTTCATGGAATTTTAAAAATATAAATGATATATTAACATTTCAAAATAACAAATATATAATAAATATAAAATTTAAATATTAATTCCATCATTATAACTAGTATTGTGATACAGGGGTGGAAAACAAATTATATCTGTTCGCGAGGTGGTAGTTCACTATATACATGAATAATAATTATATTCTCTTTCTAGGAAAGTCGAGATGTCTTATTGTTATGATTTTTAAAAAATAAAATCTCAGTATATTTATTATATTTCGTTACTGTTTCATCAATGTTGAATGATATTTGAAGTATGTGTAAGAATAATTAAAATAAAAATAGTTAAAAAATGACACCACTTCTTCAGACGATCTCATCTGATTAACACCTTAACACCGACAAGGTGGGTTCTATAACTAAACTAAGATCTAAAAATTGCGGGGATGGATAATAGGAATGTATTTGGGTAGATATTGTATGAGGAAAAATGTTTTAGTTGATAATAATATTTAATAATGGGTTCCCTATTATAGGATGGGTTAAGGGAACACTTGGATGTATTATCATTATTAAATTTATATAAAATAATTATACAATATAAATGGATAAAAAAATTATTTTCTATGATATGAGAGTTTTAGGTCGATTTGAATTCTTCCATTGAAAAATATATATTTTTTTAATATTTTTTAATCGTTGTCATTTTGTTAAAACATATATTAATATTTACTATAATAATGACCTAGACCTTCCTGGTCTATTACATTGTCAAATTTGGGTGTTTTGGGGTATCTTGGGGACCATCAGTGACTCATTAAGGAGTTTTCAAAATTATAGGATGAACGAATGGTGGAACCCATGGGCATCAGAGGTGCCGATGGGAATCGGTGGCACCGATGGGCATCAATGGCCTAGATGGGAATTAGTGGCACCGATGGGCATAAGTGGACGTGGAAATAGTTCCAAGGTGACAATTCCATGGCGAAGGTACTAGGGCAACGGTGCCAGGGCGACGGTGCTAGAGCGACGGTGCCCAGGTGATGGTTCCAGGGTGATATTGTTAGGGTGACAGTGAGTCACCAAATAGTGAGTCATTTCTAGTATCATCATGACATACTACATTCATTCCAGTAATGTATCTATTGATTTAATAGTGTTTTAAAACCGAATTAAATTAAATTTAAGGCCCTTAGAAGATGTTTTAATCCACCAAGAGTTGTGTGACCCTTTAGTTACAAAAACTTTTGTCTTTTGGAACTCTTTGATGTGTTTTCTAACTTATCGTATTTTTCCTGTTTCACCCCTATTATGTTTTTTCACCATATCATGGAAATATATTAACTCCAAGATGTTATTTCCACCTTCACAAAGGATCATTGTTAAATCTCAATTAATTATAACATGTGAAACCACCGAGATGCATGGTCGAGCCATGATCTAACTTTTAAGAACTTCAAAATTGGCTCCCTGATTTTATGATTTGGCCACTTCTTAATATGAGATCCTCTCTAACAATTTTCATTTCCATTTTTCTTAGTGTGCCTTAATACTTCCTCCTGATACAAGTCATGCACTAGTGTTGGATCCCTTCTCACCCATCCTTGGAGTCCTTGGTGTTTGTCTTCTACAATTTTTCCATCCCCAATTTATAGCGCAAGAACAAAATATTGATCCTTGATCATCCAATTTGGGGATCTTTTGTTGTCTCTCTTTATTGTTCATCATGCGGGATGGGTATGATGATGGTCATTTAAGACGTAGATGAAACTAAATGCAAAAAATATAATAAACAGACATTAAAAGAAGGAAGGGATCGGAAAATTGATGATGTTTTTGCGTTTTAACATTGTATTTATGTTGTGAATTGTATGGGATAATGTACACTAAAAATCATGTCCATAAGTGGTCCTTTCATGCGCACTAATGAAGCTCTATTTTTGTAGATTGTCTTATGATTGAATGTGTGTAACGTGGAAATTATTTAATCACATAATGATGGATGATTTAATGGATGCTCTATGAACATGAACCTTTGTGTGATCAACACATTTAACCAAAGATAATGAAGGGACTTAATGAATGGTTTTGGAAAAATGTAAAAAACATCCCTGCTCTATTATGGTGATATGAATGTTTGTTTATTTTAATATCATGTGGGGTGACATGTATGGTAATTGGAATATATTTTTGGGATTTTGTTTTCATATGCATCTGAGGTCAAGTAGGGACAGTATATTTGGTCTTTTCTTGGTTCCAGTACTTCAAATGATGTCCCGAATACCTTTTTATGTTGATACATTACAAGAAAACTAGGTGTGAATGCATAAATATCTTCTTTGATGTAGTACTTTGGATGTTTTTTTTTGGTTCGTGATTATTCATGTTAGTTACCCGATATGGAAGGAATGTTTTAAATGAAAATCACTTGAACATGTTGATGAGAACTCATAAAATGAGGAACTTTTCCAAAAATGGGTTGTGCTCTGGTAGTGGTTATTGTGTTCTTCTGTAAGAAGTGATGGCATCAATAGTGGTTGTGTATGGGCTAGTTTTCTATTTTTGGGACCATTGTGTTGGGATGAGTGATTTTTTAACTATATGTTTACAATTTAGTTTTTTTTCTTATACTCAACCCACCCATGATGAGCACTTCATTCCAAACACCCACATTTCACGGGGGATGCTATTTTTCTAACATTTTTATTAGTGTTTGGTTATTATATCCTATTTTCTCCATCTCCCCGGTATCCCAAGACATTTTGGTTATTCTTTTATGGATTAAGGTACATTATGGCCCCTTATTAATCTGGCAGGGTGTGTTGTGGTGGTGGGCCCAGGTTATTGTAGGATAGTTTGTTTCCCAAGTTTCTTTAGGAAGAGGCCTGATTGTCTTCATGTGTAGTGGTAGGTGTTGTGGCCTAGGTGTCTGCGGGCATGATTTCATTTGGCGGTGGTGGCCCGAGTGTCTGTGGGTGGGATGTGAGGTGGTGGCCAACAATGTTGTTGTTGGGGAGGTAGTGGGACTACAGTGAGACTTGTGGGGTAGGTCTGCGCATAGGATTTTTTGATGAACCAGTGGGAAAGTGGTGCACATTACCCAAATATTGATGTTTTATTACTATTACATTACCAAACATTTCTTATTTGGGGAGTTTGATTTTGTGAGTCTGGGTGTATTGTTTTCTTGGTAGGTGATTGGGTTACCTACACTTTCTCACAGGGCATTAAATGGGCCCTCCCCACTTGTGCATGAGATATTTTGGCATCCCTACTAACTATACATGTACACTCACCCAACTTATATAAAACTTCATTCAAGTTTCCATGAGGACATTGGGGACCATGTTGGATGCTACTAGCTCAGAATTTAGATATTTTTCATGCATATAGGAATGAAATTTTGGCTTTATTTTTACTTTTAGATTTGGAGTTGTATGGGATTGACCATCATATATCCTAATCATGTTCTACAAAAAATGTACTACCTTCCATATTACGTGTGATTCTATACCCTCAGTTCTATTCAGCACTTCAGAGCCTATTATCGGTCGGACTAAGGGGGTCATAATCTATCATTTATCTTGAAGAAGGAAGGTTATGGTTGTTTGATGTCCCTTCCCTTATCCTGGGGAAGGAGGGTCATGATAGAATGGTATCAAAGTAGATGGTTGAGATAAAATATGTAGTTTGGGGTTAGAAAAAGTAAGGATTTCATGTGATGGTGTGGAAACAGTGCTATACAATTCTAGTGCATGAAATAGGTTAGGGAACACCTGCTGGAAAATGATATTGTAGTGCATGCTGTGATTCGATGAAAGGACTCTGGACTAAAAGTATGACCAGATGTGGCTACAATGATTTCAGGGTATAGACCCTAGGAATGGTACATTCATTATAACAAATTTTTTACTTGTGTTTACTTGGTTTTTTTAAATTTAAAATTAATAATCCATTTAAAAAAATTAAGAGAAATAATCATCTACAATGGGGGATTAGGTCTTCCTTGTTTACCTAGATTTTGTGGAACCCAGACAACGTCCATGAGTAGTGTGGGTGATCAAGGCCTAGTAGGATAATTTGGTCGATCAATGAATGGAAGATTGAGAGGAGAAGGACAACTGTGGGAATAATTAAGTTCATTCTTTTCAACAAAAAAATCTCAGGAAGTACAAGGGTAGCATCTCGAACATGGGGATGGAGAGCTGGTTCAAGGATCGAGTGATCACTTTCATCTTGTTCCAGGCTCCAACTAAGTATTGGGTTCCCCTAGATATGATCCATATGTGGGGAGCGACATGCTAGTGGTGGATGCTATATCTTAGCGAGAATATGGAGGATGATGTTTTGTGGACTGACATCAAGAAGAAGTTCCAGGTGGAATTCCATTCATCCATGATGACAGATTAAAGGGGGAAAGAGATTATATCCCTCCATCAAGGGAGTATGATGGTAAGGGAGCTGTGGATTAGGTTTATTGATCTCATTCTTTTAGCTCCATACGTCTTCTCAGATGAGGGGTTAGAGGCAAGGTGCATAGAGGAGTCACTCCGACCTTCTGTTTAGTATGATGTTACTCCCTTCACCCTACTAATGTACTTGGATGTCCAGAAGAAGGCTTATGTGGTTGTGAGGATGCTAACTCTAGGAGTTTTTTTTGTGAGGGGATCTATTTGAGCTCCTTAAAGGGGAAGGTCATAAGCCGCATGCCTACAGTATGATGGCCTTCATGATTTTGGCTGATGGGGAGCAAGCCACATAAGTTCATCTTTCAATCTCGTATTCCTCATCCATTCTCTAAGAGCATTGGATCAAGATTATTTATCTATGATAACCATGGGATTATTCGGAATTAGTTCCCTGACCGAGTGTAGTACAATGTAGTTGGGTTGTTTCAGCTCCCACCTTAGCATCAATAGTTTCCTCCAAGACCATTTCAGTAGAAGTAGCAGGGATAGTGAGATCTCACTCTTCTAAGAGAAGACATTGAAAGATAAGGCCATCCTAACAGTGCTCAAAAGGGACCTCGAACAAGGAATGGTTTAAGAGGCACTCGATAGCCGAAAGGTAGAGGATCTAAGCGTGGGTAGTTCCACGCCTTAGAGGCAGTAGTTCTAGTAGGGCCAGAGGTCGTTCGAGTTATGATAGGTTTGTTTTTACTCTTTCAAGTGCCTTAGTTGATTCCGGAGTATCAAACACTTTTGTTACACTCGGTCTATCCCCTACATTGGGAAAGTACGTTGAAATAATCTCCATTCCCCTGGTGTTGAGTACACCTGTTGGAGGTTGGAAAAACATTATGATGTTTGTCAAGGACGTTGAATCATATTGGGGTCACACCAATCATGTGGGGAACAAATTCTACTTCAAATGCAGTCATACGATGTCATCATGGGCATGGAATGGATATTTTTAATGAATTTAATTATCAAATACATTAGTAGAATAGTCATGTTATCATATATGGGCTATCATCATGTAGATTTCTTCGGCAAGCGAGGTTTCTAGAATGGAAGTCGGCATGTGGAGCCCCTTATTTTGTTGTTAGACAAGATGTCAGTGGAATCAGCAGACTCAGATGTGGTGGAAGATCCAAGTATTATCAGTGAGTTCCGAGACATCTTCCCAGAATAGGTTGTGACACTTCCCCCTCAATGTTATGTTGAGTTCAGTATATACTTACTACTCAATACCCATTAGATTTTAATGGCTTTTTATCAGATGTAACATTCTGAGATGCTGGAGTTGCTAATTCAGGTTGATGACATGATGAATAAGGGATTTATCTGACTAATCATGTCGCCATGGGGTGCCCACTCTTGTTCAAAAATATATAAGATGGTGGTTTCAAGCTATGTATTGACTACCTAAGACTGAATCAGGTGACGGTCATGAACCGTTACCCCTCCCAAGGATGGACGACTTTTTTAACTAGCTGAAGGGGGCATGCTTCTTCTTTAGGATTGACATGTGGTCTGGAATTCACCAGTTGAGTTTGAAGGAGGGTGACATTTCAAATATTTCTATTTGGTACAGAATGGGAAATTTGTGTTCTTGGTCATTTTGTTCGGCGTTACGAACGCATTATCCATTTACATCGGGCTCATCAACAATGTTTTCTGTGAGTAGCATGAATGTTTCGTAGTAGTATTAACAGATGAAATCATGATATACTCCATATCAGAGGAGGATCACACTGAGCATCTGAAGATAGTTTTGGAGGTCCTCTAACCTCACCAGTTCTAGGGATGTTTTCCAAGTGTATGTTTGGAAATGATTGGTGAACTTCTTTGGACACATGGTGTCCCAATAGGTAATAACACTACAATGATCAAAAGTCTAATAGGATGTTTCTTGGGCATCACCCAAGAATGTGGTAGAGGATCAATGTTTCCTTGGACCATCATGTTACTACTGAAGGTTTGTTCCTGACCTCTCTTGTGTAGAAGCACATTTGACGAACGTGACCCTGAATCAACAGGCTTTTGTATAGAGTGAGCAGTGCTAAGTAGATTTCAGTTATCTAAAATGGATGATGGTCATTGCCCAAGTTTTGGGGTTTCTAGAGGGAGGGGTAATGATTTAAGGATTTTGTGATGATTTTGGTCATGGTTTGGTGTGTGTGTTGATGAAGAAGTGGGGAGTGATCTCTAATGGTTCTAGGAAGTTAAATCCTCATTATTGTAAATATTCAACCCATTATCTATAACATGAAATTGTTTTGTTCGCATTGATGTTGTGGTGGCATTACCTCACTAGGGAATACTTTTTCGTTATACCATATCACAAGATCATGAGTTATGTCTTGTCCCAGTTAGCCTAAACATGCGATAGCATAGTAGTATGGAGTTTATTTAGGACAATGACTTTGAGATCTCCTGCACCTCAGGAAAGGGGAATGTGGTGGATGATGCCTTGAGAAGGAAGATACATAAGGATGTGGTTTGATAGTCAACAGATGCTTGTAATTTGATAGAGGAATTCAATTCATTGCACCTAGATGCAAGTGTGGAGGATGGTAGGGGTTGTCTATTTCATATGACAGTACGATCTTCCTTATTTTGGAAGGTGGAGGAGTTTATGTTGGGAGACTCAGAGACCGAAGTGATGCGTGATCATTTTAACAAGGGTAATTCTCCAAAATATTGGATTGAGGATGGTCAAGATCAGATGCTTTTCTACGGGAACTTGTTTTCCCCCGGGATGATGCACATGAGTTTTCTCAGTGAGTTCCATAACTCACGCTTGACATACACCCAGGATATTCAAATATGTACCGAATCATGAGAGGTCTGTTTTGGTGGCTTAGAGATAAGTGGGTACTAGAAGAGTTTGGGGAAAATTGCATTATGTGTTAGAGGGTGAAGGTAGAATACCATGCTATGGGCCGTCTGTTGAAGCCCTGATATGTTCCTTAATGGAATTTTGATGACGTCTTGATGGATTTTTTTCATGGGAATACTAAGGGAGAAAGGAGTATGTGATTCCATCTAGGTAGTAGTAGACAAATTGATGAAATCGGGACATGTAATAGTTATTATAGAGTCATACGCAGTGGATGACCTAGCACAGAAGTATGTGGGTGAAGTTGAGGCGTTGTATGGAGTTCCCAGAACCATCATTTAGGATTGGGATGCAAGATTTACTTGATGAGTCTAGAAGGGATTATAGATTTCTTTTGGCACATAGCACTGCCTTAGCACTGCTTTCCACCTTCATATGGATGGAAATATGGGAAGGACTATAAAAATATTAGTGGATATGTTGCAAGCTTGTGTTCTAGACTTTGGAGGAACATGCGTATTATAATTTCCTCTGGTAGAGTTTCCCTAAAACAATAGCTATCACTCTACTTCTAACATGGAACCTTTAGAAGCCATGTATGGGATACTATGTCGTTCACCCATTTTCCGGATAGAGGGTGGAGATGAAAGAGTTCTTAATGGTCTCCCCTTACCTTGGGTAGTAGAGCTTTGGTATTGGAGTACACATTCTCCCAGGTACATCCACCCCTTCATGGTTTTGGGGTGAGTCTACAAGGTGGAATATCAGCTTGAGTTACCACCACCATTAGAAAGGATCCAAAATTTTATCCATGTATCTTAGATATTTCGGTATCTACATGATGACGGCCATATCCTAAACTGGGGAGAGTAGGATATCGAGGATGATACGAAATTCATGGATGAACCGGTGAAAATCAGGGATCATGTCGAGAAGGGTATTTCTAGTATGACCATCTCTTTGGTTTGTGTGTTGTGGTGGCATGGTGGCCTCGAGGAGAGTACTTAGGAATGGGTGGCACATATGTGTGCCCAATACCCAGATATATTTTGAGTTTTGATCTTATATTTGCCTTGTGTTTTTCTATGATGTAGTGCTTGGCCATTATTACTATATGATGAGATGATTCCCTTGTTCTTCCTATATGAGTTAAAATTCCTGACTCGGGGGATTAGATAACCTAATACCTAATCAAGATCCATTAAGGTGGATGTGATTAAACATGTTCATATGAGTCGGTGCTGCACAAGGCAGATAGTATCTTGACATGTGAAAAGAGACTCCCCAACCGATACATTTGGATGGTGTGACCATTATATGTTTATGTGGCTACTGAATTGAGAGGATAGATAGTGTTTCTATAGTTTTTTAGGTATGAGGGAGAGGTGTTCCCCAATGTTGAGGTTTTATTCTAGCTTTCGAACAACTCTAGGGTGGTTTTTACCTGAGAGGTATTTTATGAGGTGGTTATTCGAACCCCTCTCTTTTCTTCTGGTTACTCGTAAATTCTCGAGGGCGATAATAGTTTGAGAGGTATATAATCTAATGGAATAGAACATCTGGGTCCATTATGTTTTCAAATTCTGGTGTTTGGGTTATTATAAAGACCATGAGTGACTCATTAAGGTGTTTTCAAAATTTCAGGTTGAACGAATGACAGGACTGATGGAATTGGGGGAACTAATGGGAATTGGTGGTGCCAATGGGCATTAGTGGCACTGATGGGATATCACTAGTATTGATCTACATCAGTTGCAGGGCTACATTTCCATGGTAATGGTGCTATGGAAATGGGGCCAGGTTTACGGTGAATCACTGAACAATGAGTCATTTTATGTTTCTCGAGGACTTTCCACTTTCTCTCTAGTAACATATCATCTAATATAAAAAAAATTTAATATCACATTCAAATCATGTTAAGGTCCATAGAAGATCTTTTAAACACCAAATAATCATGAAAATTTTGATTTACCAAAAAGTGTGGCATGTGGAACCCTTTTCCACATTTTCCGACTTTCTGTGTTTTTCTAGTTTCTACCATGTTGCGCATTTTCTACGTTTAATAGAATTTTATTAACTCAAAACTATTGTCTCCACCTTTATAGAGGATATTTATTAAATCAAAATTAATTCAATCTTGTGAAACCACCAAGATATGTGGTCGAAACACAATCCAACATTAATGTACTTTTAAACTGTATCCCTGATTTTAGGATCTGGTAATTTCTTAATCTGAGATCCTCTATTCCATTTTATTTTTAGTTTTTATAAGTGAACCTCAAGACTTACTCCTCATATGAGTCATGTACCAGTGATGGATCCCTTCCTGCTCGTCCTTAGAGTCCTTTGAGTTCATCCTTTACAAGTCATGCATCGAATTCATGTTACAAGAAGAAAACATTGATCTTTTATGATGAATTAGGGGTTCTTCCTTATTCTCTATTTATGATGAATCATGTGTGGGGGTAGGATGATGATACTTTGGGACAAATATGAATCCAAATTTAACCAATATAATAAACATAATTATAAATAATTAAGGGATGGAGAAATTTATGACGTTGTTGTGTTTTACCTATGTTTTTATGTTGGGAATTTTTTTGGGCTCATGTCTATTGTAAATCATGTCTATTGGAGGTCATTTAATGAGCACTAATGAAGATTTGTTTTTCTTGATAGTCTTGTGATTGAATATATGTAACCTGGAAATTGGTTAATCACATAAAAATGGTAGATTTAATGGATTATAAATGAATAAGAACCATTGTGTGATAACCCAAGCTAACCAAACAGAAATAATGGACTTAATGAATGGTGTTGACTTAATCAAAAAAGAAACATCCCTGCTCTATTCTAGTGATATGCTTTTTTGTTCTGTTTAATGTGGTATGTTGTGATGTGGATGGGAATGGAATATATGTTTGAGATGTTGTTGGACTATTCATATGAGGTAGTGTTGATTTGGTATGGTGGAGATTGGTTTGGATTCAGTACTTTGAGGGATCTCACAGATCCCTTTTGATGTGGTTACTTTACAAGTAAAACATGTGTGAATGCTTAAATATCAGTTTGGCTATTTCCTTATATCGTTGTTTTGGTTTTTGGTTATGCTTGTTAGTTTCCTGGGAGTGAAGGATGGTTTTAAATGGATATACCTTGAACATTTTAATGAGAACCAGTAAAATGGGGAACTATTTTCCATAAAATGGATGTTCTCTAGTTGTGGTTATTGTGCACTTGTGCATCTAAGGATGGAAGAAAAGGTGGTTGTGTATGGACTAGATGTCATTTTTCTATACCCATAGGTTGGGATGGGTACTTTTTTACATTTATGTATACAATATAATTCTTGTGTTTCTTATTTTCACCCCACTATCGATGATAATTTCATGCCGAACACCCCCATTTCTTGGGGGGATTGGATTTTTCCAAACATTATTATGAGTGGATGGTTATTAGCACATTTTATAAACCATATCCTCGGTAGACCAAGACTATTTGGGAAAGGTGTGTTGTGGTGGTTGGGACTGGTGTTTTCATGTCGGATTGTTTCCCATGTTTTTCTGGATGAGGCCCATGTTTCTTCGGACATAGCGGTTGTTGTTGTGGCCCAGGTGTTTGCGGGAATGGTTCTGTGTGGTTGTGGTTGGCCAGGTGTATACGGGCGGGATGCATGGTGCTGGCTGGAAAGGTTGTTTTTGGAGCTTTAGTGCGGTTTCAGTGAATCTTTTGGCGGAGGAATAACCCATAGGATGTTCTGGTTAACTAGTGGAAAAGTGTGGAGGGGTACCCAAATATCTATGAATTATTACTATTAGTTTACCAGACTTGTGTTATTTGGGTAGTGTGACTTGTTGATGCTTGGTAGATAGTTTCCTTGCTAGGTGTTTTGGCTACCTATACTTTCTCATAAGGATTTTAATTCCCTCCCCACTTGTGCACAAGTGCTTTTTGATTCCCAACTAAGTATACTTGTATACACAACCAATGTATATACAACTACTTTCATGTTTCTAGGAGGTCATTTAGAACGGTGTCAGACCCTACTAGCTCAGGCATATGATATATTTCGTTTCTTATTTTATGTTCTTTTGTTACTTTTCATCATAGTTTTCTTGTATTTTTGTAGCACTTTATTTTGGAAATTTATATTGGAATAAATTTTTGTATTTATTTTTACTGTCAGTTTTGGAGTTTTTTGGGGTTTACCATCATATCTCTGATATATTTCAACAAAATGGTTAATTCATTACATATTAAATGAGATTATATACCCTTGGTGCTAGTTTTCACTCTAGGTCTTATTGAAGGTGGGACTCTAGGTGTTTTTATATCTCCTTCAACTTGTCAAATGAAGGGTCTTGCAGTTTTCTATCCCTTACCTCTTCTTGGGGAAGGCTGGCCGTGACACTAATGTAATTTAAACATTTAGGATTATTATAATTAGAATAAAATACCAAATGACCAAAACTGACTCATTTGTGAAATTTATAGACCTACCTTAATCTGTTTTCTAATGTTAACATTTTAAGGGGGTTTTTCATTTTTTAATATAATATATATTTTAAAATATCATAAATTTAAAATTTATTATATTCAATATATGTCTTTTTAAAAAAATAATTACAACATGATATATTCAATCCATCTCCATTAACTCATATCTAATATATCAAATTCATACAAAATTTGTATGGATGTATTAAGTTTTGTTGAATTATATTTATTTTATTTTTTTAGTATATTTTATTTGAGTATCCTATTAATAAATCAATCACTTCATCATCATTATGTCATCGTATCTTATAATTATTTATTTTATAAAAATAATAAATAAATTACTGTGATGTAGATATACATTTTTTATTAGAAAATGTTATTTATAGTTTAACATATCACTTATATGACCCCATATGAATAATATATCTTTTGTTAAAAATAAATATATGAAAAAATTGACATTCATTTAGATATTATTATATAAATGTTATATTGTCATCAAAATTTCCACAAATGTCCTTATAACTAATAAATTAATGATTTTGATGAAAAAAATGTAATCCAATATAGTTAGGACAAGAATAACATAAATTTTATAATTTTAATGATATAATTTATAACAATAATTATCTTATTTACCATTAACCGTGCTGATAATAAAAAACTACAAACGTTACTGATCATTAATTCATTAAAATATAATGAAACTATTTACATAATTTAGAACAACTGATTAAAAATATGGAATTATTATATAAAAAATTTAAATCATAGATTTGGCCACAAATAAAAGAAATTTGTTCCCATTGATGGAATGAGAAAACTAGTTTCTAATATGAAGTCATTCGGAAGTTCCTAAATCATTTAAATCCCATTATAATTTGAAATTGATAATAATGGCCTAAATTTTTTTAAATGATAAATAAATTCTGTAATTTTACTTTAAAACAATTCAAAAATATAATTTATCATTATAATTATTTTTTGGGAAAATATACTTTTCAATTTAAATTAATTAATTTTTTCGCTATTCATCAATACACGAGCCATATCGAAAAAGTATTAAAAAAATCAAAAAAATCATACATATAATTCAATGTATAAGACAATTTTTTTCAAATATAACTTATATAAATGACTATAGCTAGATTCATGAAATATGTTCCATCAAAAGATAGAATCATGCTTTTCTTAGTCAATTTATTCTTAAAATCAGAATTGTTCTTATATTTTATCTAGAAAACACATATGATGAATATTAAATGTAAAATTAATAATATTATATATATATATATATCATTAATATAATCTGATAATAATTATTTATTTATTCTTTTATAAAAAACATATTTGTACAGATTTAAATTGTTTTTCCGAAAAAAAAATTCCTTTTATTTTATAAAAGGGTTTACATTCATTTATAATAAATCAGTAAAAGAATTATATAAACAAACAAACATAGATATATATTTATATATATGTAAATAATATTTTGTAAATAATGTTAATATCATTCATTCCTTCCTTTCAAACATCTTGTTTATAATGGATACATTTAAATTTAAATATTTAATTGTTCATTTATTTTTAATGTGCACATGATGTATGCTATTGAACTTAGTATTTCTTTTTTAAAAACAAAAAATTTTATATTATTCACCATTGCATATTTCATCCACCTAATATGTAATATATTCATAGTAAATAACACTTTCCTTTTAAAAATACCATTATTGAAACACCACTTTGGAAAAATATTAGTAAAACATCCACATTAAATGAAATAAAGGTTACTAAAAAATCCACCTAAGATAACACATAATATGGATCCATGTAGGAAATCATTAATATAGAAGATAAATCTAACTATCATGTTATTTTGGAGAGTGATAGGGAACTTTGTTATGAAAAAATTATGAATCAAAAAATGTTAAATCATTGATGGGTGAAAATGATATGGATTTCTCATTGATAAATGTAAATAGATAACATTTTTTTTATTAATCTTCATTTCAAAGTGTTAAAAAGTTTATATCTATACAATAATAATAACATAGATAATTATACTCATTAGGAAAGATGAGTTTAGTCCTTCATAAAATATCCCCCAAAAACTCATCTTTCTCTCCAAACAATGACTATTTTCATTGAAATTTTTCCTTCCTAAAACATATCGAACATATAGAAACATTAATAATCAATGAAAGATAACTATATATTTATTATATATTAAAACATTATAAAAAATAGGTTTGGATAATATATTGTAATTCTCCAAAAATAATATTTCTATATATCATTAAAACTAATTTATTTTTCAATTATAAACAGAAATACCCAAAGATAAACACAAACCATCAAAAATATAATCATCCTTAAAACTTCTAAAAAATTATATTTTATTATTGAAACCCAAAATCATAATAATGTGATAATGTATTCTACAAAAATAAAATTTCAAATTTATATCTAAATAACACATATCACTCTTAATGTCTCATAATTAGATGGTAATGGCTTAAATCAGATAATCTCTAAGGTATGATATTTATTTCCATAAATTGATCAAATAAAAAAATTAGATATTAAATTCTTAAATTTTTTAAAAATACAATTCAATAATTAGTTATAAAATAAAATCCCATATTAGATGTTTACGAAAAATGTAAAATACTTCCTAAATTATTAAAAGTATCCCCAAAAAACCTTAATCTCTTAATCACCAAACCATTTTCAAATATCATCGTTATATATTTGATAAAACAAATTTCTGTAAATCAAAATATTCCTAATACATAATTTCATTTAACTGAAAATAAATATTCATACCAACTAGGACATCACATAGTCTAGTGGTATAGGATGCACCCACATCACCCTTCAGTTGTAGGTTTGGAAATTGTGGCCTTACTTTATGTGACAGTTGTTCACCCACCCTATGTGTGTTCCTTTTCTAAAAATATATATTTCGTATAAAATACTACAAATATGATAAATCCTTCAATAAAAACCATAATATTTCTTAACCTGAACATTTACAACACACCATTAATTTTTTTTCCAATAAAGTATTAATATATAATTGCCCAAAAAAATAAATGTATCAAAATATATTGCTAAGAACCATATAATTCCAAAATAGAATCCTTAAAAATGGTTTTCTATGTCATTGGAGAAATGATAAACCTTAATGTCATAAACCCATGATGATATATCAAACTATTAAGAAAATATCATTATCTCTAATGTTGTATAAACCATCAATTGATGCCAACTATGAGGACATGACCTTAAAAATATATCATTAGAGTGTTTTTGAACTACAATTCATATTTAATTATCTTTTCAGTTTGGTGTTTTAGATAATTAGTAAAAAAATATTACAGAAAAGACCAATATTATACATGTCGAAACATATAAAAATTTTCAATTTTCCCCACAAAAGGAAAACTTTTTAAAATGAAATATGAATTTTTTTCAAGACACATTTTCAATTCATTCATCCTTACATATTCCTTTCACTTTCCTATCAAAATACCAATAAAAAGAATTTACAAATTTGGATTATCAAATAATGATGAGTTATAATCATAATTAAATAAAATCATTAGACTAGTGAAAACCCATAAAAATATTCCTTTAAAACATACCTTTTACCCAGAATAAGAGATCATCACATCTATAATAAAATAGTTGTTTCTTTTGAAAATTAAAAAATTTGAATAAAAACACATAAGGAAACATATTAAACATGAGTATATAAACTGTTACATATTAATATAAAAATGTATTGAATACATGGATGACATACCTACATGTCACTCTTATAAATGTAATATCCATAAAACCAACATACAATCCCAATACATTAGAGGTTATAATGTGACCACTCATCCTTGGGATTTCACTGAACCACCCATCCATGTATTATCATGTAACCAACCATAAAAATTACTAGTTCCATTAAAACAAAATATTATAAAATTCTCAATATAAAATTCTTGATATATCATTTACACTCTTAATAATACATTACCAGTTTTTAAAATAACCAATTACTTTTAAAAGAAAATTAAAAACATATAAAAAGATATTTTTAGAATCAATTTATCCCATGAAACATTTATAATATAAAAATAAATTTTCATTTAAAAACATACATTACCATGAAAATAAATCCATAAATCTATTTTGAATACATGTACATGATTGAGAATGTTTTAATAGAAGTAATCATTAAAACATTTAAAATGATGTATTTGTTAATTAGTCACTAACCTTGAGTCGGATTAAAAACATATGGATTTTTTATTCTTGAATAATTAACTTATGATAATTTTTAAATTTCATGTTTAATTTTTTGTGTTTATTTTCTCTTTTATACCTTCTATTAATAGGTTATAATGTTATTACAGTTTCATAATTATTTATGTTGATGTTGGATTTTTTGAAGATATATGATGAATGAGTCCAAAATGCATTTGGTATGATGTCAACAGTCAGATTGGTCATTATTAAATCATAATAATAATATTATTCAAGAAATAATAAAATACTTTATAATTGGGTTAATATTTTAAATCAAACCATTAATTATTGTTAGGAAAAAAAATAACTACATTATCATCCTGGAGACAGTAAGTGGAATGTCGGCATGAGTATCATTTTTGTTTTTTTTCAATGATCATTATTGTAGGAATGTAATTATAATGTCATTATAACATAATTATCATAACATCAATAATATAATTTTAATAATTTAAATGAACTTATATATTTAATCCTTGTAATGTGGTGAGGAAAAATAAATCACATCACATCAGGGAGGTGATAATTCATATATACAGATGAACAACGTTATAAAATTCATATCAATAATGATAATAGAATTTAAATAATATATTAAGATTTAATGTTTATATATAATTTATTTTTTTAATATTTAAACATTTTTTCATCATTATAACCAGTCATGTGAGAAAATGATGAAAAAAATATATTAGTTCTTGAGACAGTAGTTCACCATACACACAAATGGTAATTATTTTCCCATTTAATGGATGTGTAGATGGGTCTAGTTTGTT
This sequence comes from Viscum album, assembly GCA_963277665.1. Lineage (NCBI taxonomy): Eukaryota > Viridiplantae > Streptophyta > Magnoliopsida > Santalales > Viscaceae > Viscum > Viscum album. The sequence continues at coordinate 1,236,317,267 of OY728126.1, forward strand.
ATATTAACATTATAAATCATATTTGTATTGATGATACTATAGTTATTATAACAACATGGTTTAAAAATATTTGATGTATGTAGAAGAAGAAATAAAATTTAAACACATAATTATAAATGATACATATTCATCAGATGATCTCCTTTGAATAACACATCTACACCTCTAAGGATGGTTTTGTTCACAAGTAAGAGTTATACAATGTGGAAAGGTATTACAGAAAAATATTATAATAGATATGGGTTAAACCATGTAGTTATTTAAGAGTGATGTATAAAGAAGAATGGGTGCCCTTTTTTTGGAAATGGGAGGAGAACTCTTAAGAATCATCATAATATAAAATTAATATATGTTAATTTCATAATAAAAATTGATAAAAACTTATTAATTTAAAATATATTATTATTTTTATACTAATAAAATTAATTTAATGAAACTTTTATATTTTTTGACTATTTTTATCATTATCTTTTTTTGTTTCAACCATTATTATATTCACCGTAAAATCATGTAATTTAAACATTGTGGGTTAATATAATTTCTTTAAAATTCAAAAATATAAAAAATGATTCACTAATTAAATATTAATACATTAAAAAATCATTTAGAAAAAATTTAGATTTTTGTGATATTTATATCACTTACTAATATATAATTTATTTTGAAATATCATTAACATTAATTTTGAAAATATTTATTATATGACTATTTAAAAATTATAACATAGAAAAATATCAATTAGCACATCACTAAAATGAAAAATGATCCATAAAAAATTATATTACATCAATTATATAAAATTATATTTATTTTAAAATTTTTAATAACAATTATTTGATTCTTCCATTAATAATTCAACTACTTCATCTCCATTAGATCACTAGTTAATTTAATTATTTATTTCCTAAAAGTTATAAATAAATTATGATGATGTGGATAAATAATTTATATTTCATAATAATACTTATAGTCGATCATATCAATTATATGAACCTATAAAAAAGAGTTTATCCTCATAAAAACAATGTTAGGGAAAAATTGACTTTCCTTTGAATATAATATAATAAAGTTCAAATTATCATCCAAAATTTCAAAAATTATTTCATGACTAATCCTTTAATTCATATGGATGAAAAAAATATGCTAATAAAATTAAGACAAGTGTTAGTGTAATTTTACAATATTTATAATATAACTTTTATCCTTTATTACATTATTTACCATTAACCGTGGAAATAAAAAATTTATTAATGTTTCTATTAGTAATGTAAAAAAAGTAACCTATTTATATAATCTGAACCCAATAATTCAAAAATGAAATAAATTTTTCTAAATTTAATACATATAAGTTGTATTAATTATATATATATTAATATTGCTGACAGAACGAGAATACATGCTTTTAAGGAAAACATTTTCAATAGTTTGTAAAGTGTTTATGTCAAAATTCAATGTGAAATTGATTAAAATGACATAAATTGGATTAAATAATAAATATACTATCTACTCGCAAATTTAAATAGTTAATATAAATAATTTCACTGAACAAATAAATTTCATTAAAACCGACTTTTTATTTGTAATGAATTATTTGTTTTCACTGTCCATCAAAACATGAAACGTATAATAAAAATATAAAAAATTCAACCAAAATATATTTTGATACTCATATATCAAATAATATGTTCTATTTGTCAAATAAAAATTAAAAAGATGAGAGAAATAAGATTTAAAACATGTGCCCCATTAAATGGTGCAAATTTGATTTTGTTTTCTCTAAAATACTCTTTTTATCGTAAAATTGGATTTCTTCATATATGCCATATTGAAAATAAATAAGATTAATATTAAATATTGATTTTAATATAATATATATATTATTAATATAATACAACTAAATTATCTTATTATTATTTATTGGTATAAAACATAGTTGTACACATTTTATTTATCCAGAAAAACATTTCATTTTATTTATAAAATGTTTTACATTAATTTATATTTAATTGGTAAATGAAATTATTATATATATATATATATTTAAACCATATTTTTATAATTTAGTTAATACAATTCATTGACACCATTCTAACATTTCAACCATAGTGGTAACATTTAAATGACTATATTTAATTGTTCATTTAAACCTAACCTACTTTATCATGTATGTTCTTGAACATAGTATATCTTTTTTTAAACATGGGATTTTACACATATAATACTAGTTTAACAAAATTTATATATATAAATAGGATATTAATAAAATTAAATGAAAAATAATTTCTCTGTAATATTTTTTATGTGGTTTAATTTACAATGATCATTTATTATCAAAATATTATATCACTAGTAAAAATTTTGCCTTTAGCGACCACCATTGGCAGTGACTATTGGGCTGTAGAGACCACCCAGAGGCCTCCATTGGCGGTCGTTTTAGGCCCAACGATGTCGGCCTATAGTGACCTCCAATGGCGGCCGCTGAAGACGGCTGAGACACCGGCCTATAGTGACCGACGAGGTCGCTAATGTTGGCCTATAGTGACCACCAATAGTGGTCACTAAATCTGGCCTAAAGCGACTGCCAATAGCGGTCGCTGTAGCCAAACAAAAATCTGGCCTACAGCGACCCCCACTGGCGGTCGTTGAAAGTGGCCGGGAACTCGGCCTACAGCGACCGCCATTGGCGATCGCTACACTAGAATTTCTTTTTAAAAAAAATTCATGATGCCGAATAAAAAAACATATAAATCATCAAAAATGAAAAACAAATCCAAACACAATAAAGATCAAGATCATCATAAACAATCAATGATAGACATGCTCCAACGATCCACAACCATTTACTTTAAAAACCTACAATAAGATACAACGAAATAAACAAAACATACATAAATTGGACATCTTTATTCTGTTATTATATACATATAATAAAATTAAATCTGACATCTCATGGGAGCTATAATAATTTTAAACCACCAATTTAAGAAATGTTGTCCTTTTTTTAATTTGTTTTATTTATTTTGGATTCTTTACTTTAGTTTCGAATAATGTCTTTTATTGTCTTAAAATGAATGTTTTCTGCAAGCACCGCATGTCCGATGGACGTGCCGTCTCCTTCTGAATCTCACGAATAATATTCATATCGTTCCCGTGCGGTTTCAGGTCATTCGGAGCACGTTTGCTCTGAATTCGACCCTCACACGCCGTTTTGGTGTTTTCTGGCACTAGAAACGCTTTTCCGGTCACCGCAGTCAAACGGAACCTCCGATTGAAGTGTCGTCTGTCCGACCATTTCACAATCATGTCGCAGATGTTTTCGTATGATTTAATGGCATTCTTACGTTATTCGGGTGGTTTTGACCACCCAGTGCGCCCTTTAAGAGCGTGCCGAACTGCTAAAAACGACGCATTCGTTGGTACCACACGCACCGCACGTATGATGGACGTGTCGTCTCCTCATACATCTTAAGAATAATATTCCCATCGTTCTCGTTCATTTTCATGTCATTCGGAGCACGTTTTCTCTTAATTCATCTGTGACTCGCCGTTTTGGTGTTTTCTGACACTGGAAATGCATTTCTGGTCACCACGGTCAAATGACACCTCTGGTTGATGTGTCTTCTATCCGAACATTTCACAATTCACACCTCGGTTGTTGTCGTATGATTTCGTGGCATTCTGAGGTCATTCGAGTGGTTTTGACCACCCAGTGTGACCTTTAAGAGCATAGCGAACTACTGAAAACAACACATTCAGTCGTACCGTGCACACCGCATGTCCGATGGACATGTCGTCTCCTCCTACATCTCACGAATAATATTCACATCATTCCCGTGCGGTTTCAGGTCATTCAGATCATATTTACTCTGAATTCGACCGTCACACGCTGTTTTGGTGTTTTCTGACACCGGAAACATGTTTCTGGTCACTGCGGTCAAATGCCACCTCTGATTGACATGTCGTCTATCCGACTATTTTACAATTCATGTCGCGGTTGTTTTCGTATGATTTTGTGGCATTCGGAGGTCGATCGGGTGGTTTTGACCACCCAGCGCGCCCTTTAAGAGCGCGTCGAACTACTAAAAATGACCCATTCAGTCGTACCGCGCGCACTGCACATCCGATGGACGCTCCATCTCCTCCAACCTCTCACAAAGAATATTACCATCGTTCCCAAGCGGTTTCAGGTCATTCGGATCACTTTTGCTCTGAATTCGACCGTGACACGCCGTTTGGGTGTTTTCTAACACCGGAAACCCATTTCCTGTCACTGTGGTCAAACGACACATCCGATTGACGTGCTTTTTGTCCGACCATTTCACAATTCATGTCGCGGTTGTTTTCATATGATTTTGTGGCATTCCTGGGTCATTCGGTTGGTTTTGACAACCCAGTGTGCCCTTTAAGATCGCGGAAAACTGCTGAAAACAACACATGCAGTCGTACCGTGCGCACCGCATGTTCGATGGACATGTTGTCTCAACCTGCATATCCCGAATAATATTCATATCGTTTCTGTGCGGTTTCAGGTCATTCAGATCACGTTTGATCTGAATTCGACCGTGACACGTCGTTTTGGTGTTTTCGGACATCGGAAACGCGTTTCTGGTCACCGCGGTCAAATTTCACCTATGACTGATGTGCCGTCTATCCGAACATTTCACAATTCATACCACGGTTGTTGTCGTATGATTTCGTGGCATTCTGAGGTCGTTTGGGTGGTTTTGACCACCCAGCGCACCCTTTAAGTGCGTGTCGAACTGCTGAGAACGACACATTCGGTCGTACTGTGTGCACCGCACGTCCTATGGACGTACCGTCTACTCATGTATCTCACGAATAATATTCTTATTGTTCGCGGGCGGTTTCAGGTCATTCAGAGCACGTTTTCGAAGAATTCGACCATCACACGCCGTTTTGGTGTTTTCTGACACCGGAAACGTGTTTCTGGTCACCGCGGTCAAATGGCGCCTCCGATTGATGTTTCGTCTGTCTGAACATTTCACAATTCATGTCTCGGTTGTTTTCGTATGATTTCGTGGCATTTCGAGGTCGTTCGGGTGGTTTTGACCACCCAATGCGCCCTTTAAGAGTGCGTCGAACTGCTTAAAATGACACATTCGGTCATACCGCGCACATCGCACGTCTGATGGATGTTCCATCTCCTCCAACATCTGACGAATAATATTCCCATAATTCCCATGTGGTTTCAAGACATTCGGAGCATGTTTGATCTGAATTCGACCGTGACACGCTGTTTTGGTGTTTTATTACACCGGAAACGCGTTTCCGGTCACCGATACCAAACGACACCTTCGATTAACGTGTCGTCTGTCCGACCATTTCACAATTCATGTCGCGGTTGTTTTTGTATGATTTCATGGAATTCCGTGGTTGTTCGGGTGGTTTTGACCACCCAGTGCGCCCTTTAAGAGCGCACCTAACTGCTGAAAACAACACATTCGGTCGTACCGCGCGCACCGCACATCCGATGGACGTCTTGTATCCTACTACATCTCACGAATAATATTCCCATCATTCCTGTGCGGTTTCAGGTCATTCGGAGCACGTTTGCTCTGAATTCGACCGTGACACGTCGTTTGGGTGTTTTCTGACATTGGAAATGCGTTTCCGGTCACCGAGGTCAAACGAAACCTCCTATTGACATTCCATCTGTATGACCATTTTACAATTCACATAGTGGTTGTTTTTGTACGATTTCGTGGCATTCTGAAAACGTTCGGGTGGTTTTGACCACCCAGCGCGCCCTTTAAGAGCGCGCCTAACTGCTGAAAACAACACATTCAGTCGTATCGTGCGCACCGCACATCCGATGGACATTTTGTCTCCTCCTGCATCTCATGAATAATATTCATATCGTTCCCGTGTGGTTTCAAGTCATTCGGAGTAGGTTTTCTCTAAATTTGACTGTCACACGCCGTTTTGGTGTTTTTTGACACAAGAAATTTGTTTCTGGTCACCACGGTCAAACAACACCTCCGATTGACATTCCGTCTATCTGACCATTTGACAATTCACACCGCGGTTGTTGTCGTATGATTTTGTGGCATTCCAAGGTCGTTCGGGAGCTTTTGACCACCCAGTGCGCCCTTTAAGAGCGCACTGAAATGGTGAAAATGACACATTCAGTCGTACCGTGTGCACCGCATGTCCGATGGACGTTCTGTCTCCTCCTACATTTCACAAATAATATTCATATCTTTCTCGTGCGGTTTCAGGTCATTCGGAGCACGTTTTCTCTGAATTCAAACGTCACACGCCGTTTTGGTGTTTTCTGTCACCGGAAACGTGTTTCCCGTCACTACGGTCAAACGGCACCTCTGATTGATGTTCTGTCTGTCCGACCACATCAAAATTCACTCCGCGGTTGTTGTCCTATGATTTCATGGAATTCCGAGGTCGTTCGTGTGGTTTTGACCACCCAGCGCGCCCTTTAAGAGCGCACTAAACTGCTGAAAAGGACACATTCGGTCGTACCGCGTGCACCGCATGTCTGATGGATGTGTCGTCTCATCCTGCATATCATGAATAATATTTCTATCGTTCCCATACGGTTTCAGTTCATTCGGAGCATGTTTGCTCTGAATTCGACCGTGAGACACCGTTTTGGTGTATGCTGACACGAGAAACGCGTTTCCGGTCACCGCGATCAAACAGCACCTCTGATTGACGTGCCATCTGTCCGACCATTTCACAATTCACGCCGCGGTTTTTGTCATATGATTTCATGGAAAACTATATCCATGCCCATCCCGAGCAATAATGCAATGAAAGATCTCATTCCTTCGCATGGGATGCTGTCACTAGTCCTCTGGCAGATTTTCTAACTCAGCTTCAAATTGAGCCTGTGAAATTTTTAAATATATATACATATATATGTTAATATAAAAAGTTTTGCAAGTATTGGTAAGTACAAGCACTTACTATCAATGATGCATCCTCTGGATCATTGCGATCACGAGTCCTCATCCACACCGACATTTTATCAGTCGGTGCACTTTTCTCCTACAACTGTATATGAATAGAATATAAACACAAAACCATATTAATTAATAGATTAAAAAATGAATAATAAATACGTCATGTCAGATCTGAGATAGGTGACGAGTCCTGAACCTGTGAGGTGGTCCCTGCAATGCTCAATTCTTAGAATGGCGTGCTGACACCTCCTACATTCAATTCAATCAAATTTAAAACAAATCACACATTCTTGAAAATATATATACACCAAAATAAATATACAAACCGCAACACCCTCAGTAGACCAATATGCAACCAATTCACGCCACTGAGCTGGGAGGACACCTCTCGGGACTTTTCCAGAATATCTAGGGTACCCACATTTGGTTCCCAGTGGTCCCTCTTCACATTGCCTTATAGTCTTTCCACATCTTATGGCATTTTCTTATACACACAGGCCTAAATTCATCGGGGCATACATCAAATTTTGAAATAAAGAAAAAAATCACACATATTTGTATTGTTTATACACAGAGAATAAAGTAAAATTGTCTTCTTACCTGAACCTCCCTCCAAAGACGATCTAATGGGTCCTGAGGGATATTAGCCCAGTCACGCGTGGTCAATGGAAATCAATGTGGGTCATGTATGATATGACCCAGATGACGAATAAATTCAAGGGAATTCGGTCCCATAGGATGAAATACCTCATCAAATGAATCATCAATAGTTGTGTCGGAATTCCATGATAAAATTCCATGACCGGGGCCTCTCTTACGAGAGGAAGAAACAGTCGAGTCTGATCCTGTGGAAATTTTATATATAATTTGACAGATGTTATAAATATATATATATATATATATATGATTATCAATTACATAAAAAATAGAGACAATGACATTCAAACATACCTCGACCCTGAGTCATTGATGCCTCAGATGGATGATGTGGATCTGCTGCTTCTTCCCCTGACATGCCTACAGTCATAGAAAACATTAGTAAGGGGACTATCCAAGGTGTCTAAAAGAAAAATTGGATTGTTCATAAAAAAATAAAACTTGTACAATTGTTAATCAAACAAAAAATGTATTAAATAATTAGTTGTGAATGAATTTTAAAAAATCAGAATGTTAACAAAATAGATATACAAATTATGTACAAAACTAGTCAATGCATAGCCAAATTTCAGATAAAATTAACAAAAATTAAAGCAGCACATGAACCAGATGAAGAATACCTCAAAGGGAAGATACACCGACAATAACATCAATAAACCAAGAGTAAAATCACCCTAACTATTTATAACTAAATAAACTTCCAAAAGTGAGGATTAAAACATACAAAGATTTATAAAATGGTTAGATAATTTATGATATCCTAGGACATTCAATACTGAATAGCGGGAAAACAATTATACCTTTCATTAAGCATGAAAATCGAAAGTTTCTCCTTCAACAGCCCCTCTGACCCAATAAATATCTTCTCCACGTTGAACTACGGTATGTTGATCAAGCTATTGGTAAACAAACGGAACAGTATCGGGTTCATCTTTTCAAATAAAAACACTCCTCACCAAGGAATTTTGACAACAACTTGCCAACTTGGATCCAAAGGCAAAGTAACGAAGAATACTTGTTCTTCTTGTGATGTCAAAATGAAAGGCTCATTATCAACTCGTTTATTATTTCTGTGTAACATATAGTTAAAATTCACCAATGAAAACTGATATTGATCAACTTTACATCCATGCATTGGATCAACCCAATTACACTTAATCAATATGTACTTCAAACCATGTGTGTATACAACTTCAATGATGTCTATCAATTGACCATATTAATAACCAGAATCAAAAAATGGACAACCGATTCCACTATTTTGTGTTGCTCATTTCTATTCAACATCTTTAATGAGAAATCAAAAAAAAATTAGCATCAATAGCTTTATAACGACGAGCCGTTATAGATGGACCCTTAGCTAGTTGGATAAATTCTTCAGTTAGCGTGGGGTCCCCTAACTCCCTCAGCTTACAAACCTACATAATTTATAAAATTCAATACTGATATATGCATAAATAAATTATTATAATACTTCACTCATAATTAAAATCAATTAATACATACACAATCCTTGAACCAATCATGAAATGACGCATAATGAGATTGTTGAATTTGAAACTCAGTCGCATGATACATCTCTTCTTTTATCTCATTAATGTGTTTCCTGCAAATGATAACGAGATGTTTAAATGATCAACTTAATCAAACAGAAGATGTAAAAGTTATACACACACATTTATAAGATACTTACTGCATTAATGGTGCAACTAATGGAGTATTGAACAAGATATATCGATGTGCTTGTATCCACTCGATGTTGTTCATATCAATTGTGGTTTATTCTCCAACTGGACCATCATGAATCCGAGAGGGATTATCTAATTTTGTTTTAACATCCGTAAGATATTCTGCACAAAAATTAGTACACTCATCCATCACATAACCATTGGTTATTGATGCCTCCGGACGAGCTCTGTTGCATAAAAATCTTTTCAATGTACTCAAATACCGTTCAATAGGATACATCCACCAGAATTGCACTGGACTAGAAGTCATTACTTCATCAGTTAGGTGCACTTTCAAGTGGACCATAACATCGAAAAATGAGGGGGGAGTTTCTCAAAGTGACAAAGTGTTAGTACAATTCGGTTCTGCAGACATTTTAAATCACTCATTCGTTGATTTCTTAAACAAAGTTGTCTAAAAAAATTACTCATCTCAATCAACGGCTGACCAACATTGGGGGATAAACAATCACAACTTGCAATTTGAATCAACTACTGAAGTAGTATGTGATTGTCATGACTTTTTAACCCTTGCAATGTCTTGCTCGTCAGATTCACACACATTGAAATATTAGAAGAGTAACCATCAGGCACCTTGACCATCTTCAAAATGGAAAGAAATGTCTATTTCTCCTTCGTAGTAATTATATACTGTGCAGTAGGCATATATGCCTTGTTTCCCTCAGCTAACTGTAAATGCAACTATTTCCTTAAACCCATTTCTTTTAAATCACGGTGTGCATTAACATGGTCCTTTGATTTTCCACTGACACCTAAAATGGTCCACAATATATTATCACAAACATTTTTTTCAATGTGCATGACATCCAAATTATTCCTCAACATGTTTATTTTCCAATACGGAAGACTATAAAAAATACTTTTCTTTTTCCAATTGTGACTGTGATGCTTACCCACAACATGAATATTCCGTACTGGAGGACCCACCAAATCCTGAATTTCATATACCGTGCAGATGTTTTCTTCCTCAATATGTGATAACATTTTGACTCCTGTCATGATCTTTGGTGCTGGGATGAACTCTCTAGAACCATCAAATGTCACTCTATCCTTTCTGAACCTATGCTGAGGGGGGAGAAAATGTATGTGACACATGTATGCCCATTTTTTGGAATATTTAATCCATACATATTTTTTACTTTTATTGCCACAAGGGAAACAAATTCCCCTTTCATACTCCAGCATGATAAATTTGCATAAGTTGGGAAGTCATTGATTGTCCATAATAAAGAATCCTGTAGTTTGAACATTTTATTTGTTTTGCAGTCATAATTCATCCCACCATCGCCCCAAAATTCATTCAACTCATCAATCAATGGTTAAAGGTAAACAAAAATCTTATCCCTCGAACTTTTAGGTCCATCGATAAGAGTGGAAAGTAATATAAATTATTGCTTCATATAAAGTCATGGAGGAAGATTATATGGAACAAACACCATGGGCCATGTGCTATGAGTTGCACCAACCATAGATTTGAATGGATTGAAACCATCTGTTGCCAATATCAATCGGACATTACGAACATCTTTATCAAAGTCGGGATATCTCTTATCAAAATCCTTCCATGCATGAGAGTCTGTCGGTTGGTTTAACATATCACTTTCATGAACTCTTTCTGCATGCCATCTCATTAAATTAGAAATGTTAGATGACATAAAAAATATTTTCAATCTCAGTTTAAGGGGAAAGTAATGCATTTTCCTTACAGCAATCAGTTTCCACTGTATCACAATCTGACTTTGATGAGTCTTATATCCCCTGTTCTCTTTCCACCTGGTAGCACCACAACCCGTACAAATATCCAAATGGGAAGTTTTCCTTCTAAACAACGTATAGTTGTTTGCACATGCATCTATGGTCTCATATGTAAACCCTAAGTTCTCTGTCAACTTACAAGCATGATAATGCGACTTGGGAATCTTAGCATCGATAGGAAGAACCATTTTCAATAACAGCAAAAGCATGTTGAATGATGTGTCTGACCGATTATTCAAAGTCTTCAAATGCAACAACTCCACGATAAACGACAGTTTGTTGTAAGAAGTACATCCAGGATATAATTCTCTTTTTACATCATCAAGTGCTTCATAAAACCTCTTTGAATTACGATCTACACCAGAGCGAAGATTTATCTCACTGGTCTCATGATTCTGGATGTCAATGCCTTCAGGATCAAACCCACATACCATTTCAGTAAGCATTTCATGCATTGGATCATTCATCCATGCATCAAGGTCCATCTGAGCTGCATTCGTAATTTCACAACGAACATATTCTCCTCCATGATGAGTCCAACTCTTATAATTTTTCAAAAATCCATTAACTAATAGGTTCTCCCTCATAGTATCTTGTGTGAATTGATATCAATTTGCACATTTTCTACATGGACAACTATTATAGTCACTTTCAAATACTCTGGTGAATTCAACAAACTTCATAATTCCATTGAAATATTCTCTAGACGTTCGATTTGGAAGATCGATCCAACTCTTATCAATAATAATATCTGTACAACAAACATTTACACAATACTTTTACATTTTCATTTTTCAACTCAACTATATTTAAAATTAATACTAATCATTTGTTTATGAACCATTGATAAAATATTAATGAATGTGAAAGACCATGTCATACATGATTGCACTACAAACCAGGAAGGGAGGGTAGGCGAAGGCGGTGTTGCGTGGGAGAGGAGAGGTAGCGAAGGGGACCCGGAGCCAAAGGCGGTGCGGCGAGGGAGGGGACGGGCGGCGACGACGGAGGGGATCCAGAGGAGAGGAGGCGGTGAGGGGATGGGGGATGAACGATGAGGGGCGGTGTCCAGGGTGTGGGGAGGGGTGTATGGGGTGTGGGGGGGGACTGACCGAGGTGCGGGGGGGGGGGGGGAGGCTGTCCGGGGTGCGGGGGGGGGGGTGTTCGGGGTGCGGGGGAAGTCCGGGGTGGTGGAGGAGGGCCGAGGGGGAGGAGGGACGAGGGCGGAGGCGGGAGGATCGAGGCCGGAGGTTGGAGGGACGAGGGGTAGGAGACGGAGGGGGCGGAGGCTGGAGGATGGAGGGCGGAGGACAGAGGGTGGAGGGATGCCGGAGGGGAGCGGAGGATGGCTGGAGGGCGGAGGGAGGCCAGAGCGGGAGGGCTGAGGGCGGAGGGCGCGCGGAGGGCAGAGGCCGACTCGAGTGGAGGGTGGAGGGCGGCAACGAGGACGACAGGGGACGGCGCCCGGAGGGCGAGGCAGGGCAGTGGGGGACGGCGCCCGGAGGGCGAGGCAGGGCGGCGGGGGACGGCGTGTGGGGAGGGCGGCGATGGGGGGGGCAATCGAGGGTGGCAGGGGGGGTCTCGGTCGAGGGAAACGGGGGGGGGGGGCGCCGAAGCCCTTATTTGTTTTTACAAAGGGCAGCGACTGCCTTTGGAGGTCGCTATTGGGTCCCTATAGGGACCACCAAAGGTGGTCGCTAGTGTTAGGGGGCTTCAAATCCCAATATTCTAGTAGTGTATATTATGCACATTTTTATTTTCTAAAATATTAATAAAATTATAAATAGAATATTTATTCATTTTATCCACTTATAGATATATCTTTGTATGGTCGTGATTCAAAATTCAATTTTCCAGTCAAGAAGGCTGTAATTCGACCATAACACAAAGGAAATTATAATTTTATAAGGGCCAAACAGAAGGTAGATAATGGTTCATCCATAATAAGAATACAATTTATGTATACTAATTTAATTTAATTCATTATATTATAATGTGTTAAAAATATTTGTAGGATGTTAGAGAATAATGAAACATTACTGGTCTCCTTTAAAAACTCACCACTTCTATTGCTTTGTTCCTTGAGACCTCGTCTTAAAATTTTGTAATTTATATTTTGGTTAGATAAAAAAAATATGATAGGGGAAAAAATTTATTGGAGGTTTTTGGCAGAAAATTGTCTTCTTATTTGTCTTTGAGTGTGATGAGAAGGATGATGGTGAAGTGGTCCTTTTATATGGGAGAGGGGTGGCATTTTTAAAAATATAATTTAATTAATATAAAAACGGTTGTGTCACTGAGGGAATGTTGATTCAAAATAGATAATGAAAGAGTGAATATAAATTTCTGTTTATTGAATACATTATACAATAATTTAGTGTTGAGATTTTCTGATACGTGGAGACATTATCTATTTATTTAACAATTTTCCAACATATTCACTTTTATCAGGTTGTACAATCATTACTTATGTAACTTATTTTTATGTTGTAAATTTAAATTGACCTTATTAAGTAAAAAGTATAATATTAATTCATAATAATAAAAAAAATTATTAAATTTGAAAAGGTGATAAAAATATATTTTAAATAAATACTCTTAATGAGACAAAAAATATTTTTGGAAAACTTATGGTTTTGTGATAAAATGAATTGGTACATATTAAGTCAAAATATTATGATTATCATCGATTCAATTATATTTTTTGGATTATTATTAAAAACATGAATGTTTTTTCATAATAAAAAATATTAAAATTTAATAGAATCATGTTAGTAAATAATTAAAGTAAATATATCAAAAATAGTTTTTTATTAGAATAAAATAAAACAGTGGTTCCAAAATAGAAAATATTTGATTATTAATATGACATAATATTTTTTTAATTTAATGTTATATTCTATAAATAGATTTTTAATGATAAAAATGTTTAATAAATATTGAAATCAACTCACCTCAAGATAATGTCATAAAATTAATGGTTTGGTTAAAATATAAAATATATTTATTAATTATAAAATAACATTTTCTATAAAATATAAAAAAATTAATATAATTTGATCATGAAAAGAATAATTTAGAAGTTAATTTGTTTCATAAATATAAAATTTTAAATTTAATAATCTAACTTTTAAATAAAAATATAAAATTAAATTAAAACCTATTTTTATTAACAAATATGACTTTTTAAACTCTACTGGTTTTTGTATTCCTGTATATAAATTTAAAGAAAAATGTGATTTAATAATTTTTTAGATTTAAAAATTTTTTAATAATAATTATTTAAATTTATTATACTAATATTAGGAAAAATTTAAAAAAATGTACATGACGTTCTATAGAAAATACCAATTTTTCAGAATAAATTATTTTAATCAAATCTAAATGATTTTATATATTTTTAAAATTATATATCATATTCCAATAAGTATTATAATTCTGTAAATCTATATTTAGTAAAAATAATAATAGTATATAGGTAATATAAACACATCTTTCAAAATAAGACATTTAAATTAATAACTATATTGTAATTTACTAGAGTTTTTATTCACCATGTTATTTTCATACTGATGTTTTTAATTGAAATTCTATAATGTATCAATGTTTATGTCATACTATAAAAAAAATATCAGGTTTCAATTTAGTTTGGTATTTTATATGATTTAAACTATTCTATATTTTTTTAATGAAATTACATGATAAAATATCAAGGGTATTACATCCTACCACTTGAAGAAATTTCATTTTCATAGTTTTACATATCACTCACTAAAGAAAATATCACAATTATACATATGAAATTAAATACATAATTTTTACTCAGTTATCATCCTCTCTATGTTAGATATTTTGAATCATATCTTCCCCCATCATAATAGGAATATATATATATATATATATATATATTCATTATATCAACATTTCCCCCATTATAAATAATCATTTGGTTATAATACAAATGAATTTTAAGTTATGTTCCCTTAATTGATTAATTCTTAGGATTATATACACATCCAAACTAAGAAAAAAATGGATATAATAAAATCTGATAAAATAATATAAAACAAAAACCATGGTTTCATATAAAATGACTCATTTGTAATTCTCATAAATTATTTTTTCAATGATAACTATTTGAGACTTATTTTCCCCCATTATTTAGTATCAAGACACATATTAACGAAGTTGTTTTTAGAATAGTTTCAATAATCATCCATACATTGATATTTGAAAATAGGATGATTTGGTATATGAAATGAGGTATCTGTATCCAAAACATGAACATGAACTCTATGTAGGGATATCAATTCCATGGTAAATATCTAAAAAAATTATTTGGGGAATAATAAATAAATATAATTGATGTATCATCTCAAAAACCATTATCGAATAAGAGTTATATACACTGTATATAATCATCGAACAACTAACGGTTTCATCAATAATTAAATATAAAATTTCTAAGGTGGTGAATCAAAGTTATTAGAAAACATTCTTGATATTAAATAATTTGAATATGTAAAACAAAATATCATTTTAAAAAATTTATAGTGGAAAATATATATAGATATAACTAATTAATTATCATGGTAAAATTCAAAATTAGGTACTGCATAGGATTTGCATTTTTTTTCCTTGGTCATTGAAGCTACATTTGATTATTAATAGTGTTATCCCTCATGATAGGGTATTTACATTCATAATCATTAGAATTAACATATTTAAAACATTAAATTTTTATCAGTACTATAGGAGGAATATTTATACGCTCCTTGTAAGCTAATTGATTATTTTTCCTCAGTAGTTTTTTTTCAATTCCATTCTTTTACATGCATATACATTTTTATATTCTATTAAAAAATTTGGAATTGGAATATATTTTTATATTCTAGAGACACAAAAAGTGAATCTTATTACTCTAGGGTCTTTATCAAAAGAACATACATAAAAATCCATTATTATATTGTTTGGTGTGTTTTTAAAATCATCTTATTTCATCTTGTCAATTACAACATGAAATAATAGGTTTGACATTACTATAATATTATTAACTCCCACTCTAATATAGTATTTTTTTTCATTTATAAAACCACCACATTTTCCATCAAACGAATTTTTGACATCATTACTATAACATCACCACCCAACCCATCGACATGGGTCAAGTTAGAGTTTATAATGTACTTATGTAACATCCCCATTACACCAAATCCTAGAAACATGTTACCAGGATTTACTAGATAATTTTGAAATATTTTCCATTTGATGTGAACAACATGATATAGATGAAATGATAAAAATGAAATGATGTTAAGCATGAAAATTAATATAGAACAATTGAAACGACATTGAAACTTTAGAGTGAAAAAAATGAAAGATTCTACTCTAACACAATAAATCTAAAATATAACTCAATGAAACTAATGTGGAACCAACCCTAGCATCAACTCAAATAATCACAACGAATTTCCTCTATTCCTGATAAAAAATGCATCATGATTCATCAAAATAGGTGTATGAAATAATTTACTAACCTATATATCATTACATAACAACTTCCATCACAATAAATTTACAAAGATGGGGGTGATTATAAAACTCAATAAGAAATTACTAAATACATACCCACACATGCCATGAGTAAAAATAATAAGTTGACATACATTTATATAAATTCATGGTTGAGAATATCAAAATAGTTTTCTATAATGAAATATTTAAAAAAATTGAAATAACTCAATTTGACCATTCATTCATTTCGCTTGGTATAGCCATCCAAATTTCACATTCAAACACATACACACACCAACATATTCCCAATGATAGTCCAAATACACATGAGTGACTACCTATCTCAGAAACAATTCAACACCTAATAGAATCCACCACATGTTAGTTTATACCATCCACAATTCCAAACCACAATGAAATTGAAATTCAATTTCATGAACTCACGTGAACACCACAATCATATTCCTAAAAATAATTATTTATATTTAGAAAAAAATTAATTAAAATATTTTTTCAAACACCGTAGGTATGTCCTTTCAAAAACCAATTTTTTAGGTCCTAAAACTAATTAAAATTTTCTAAATTATATATAGAGAGTGATTTTAACATGAACCCTTCATGTTCTAGAACATGTTGTGTGATAGATAATCCACCAACATCACAATTGGATAGAAAATATAGTAAAAACACAAAACCAACTGATCTATCCATAAAACATAGTCCCTTTATAGATCTAATCAACATATCATAAAAATAAAAATTATTGGACATAGATATATCCATAAAATATTAGATACATGGATATATAATAGTGATGATGATTATATATTGACAGAACAAGAAATACTGAGTTACCATTGATTTTGGAGACAAAAAAACCAAGATTCATCAAAATAATATTTTGGATCAATGGAAATATCCAATGATTACAAGGAGGGTAGCTTATCAAAAAATCCCAAGAGAATATGTGCTCGAGTTTGAGGGTATAAATAGTGTTAATGTATTATTTTTTTAATAATTTAATACACATCTCAGGATTTGGCCACAGGATTGAAGAAACATATCACCAAATTTGAACATGCTACTAGAAATCACCCATGGTTCCACATGGTTGTGTTTCATTTTTTGTAAAAATATACACCATCATTGTGCCAACCATGAATTTTTACTCTCTATATAATCCTATCATGTTTGTTAAGTCACACGGGATGGATAAATAGTGTGATAAATGTGAAACTCCTAGGTGGCTCACAGATGCTCTATGCATTTTTTACTGGATAAGGTATTCAGTTTCCCCTAACTGTAATCATATAGCAAAGTCCCATAAACTCTTCCACAACACACCAAACCTAGCCATAAGCTTAGGAATTTCATCCCATATATTATATGAAATTTAATAAATAATAGATGGGTAATGTACCTGGAAATCAGGGTAATAAAATTACATGTTGTTATAAATATTTACAAATAAAACAATGAGATGACCTGAGAATGAATAACATTAATCTAATAAATTAGATCAATAAAATAAAATAATAATAAAATGTCATCTTATTATGTCTTACTATATAATTCATTCAATTTATACTAAGATAAATTCATCTAAACTTGTATTAGTTTTACTAAACCTTAGAATAATTAAGTTTATTTGTCTTAATTTAGTCACAAAAAATATATAATATCCACTCTTATACCAACTGAGACAAACCTAATTTAACATGCTTATATGATAAAAAATATTCATAAATAAAACATTATATCTCATAAATAATCAAGAAAATTCCAGAACACATAGTTATGTTTGTTTTTATTGAACGATAACATATATATCATATTTGGAATTATTATTTCAACATGTCATATAAATATCTCTATAAAAAAATAATTTTACTCATTATACTGCATAAAAGTTTCTAAGGATGTTGAAAAAATTAACAGTGTGATCAGATTATTAGTAATAGAAATCTTTTGAATAAATCCAAAAGGGTTATGTCATTATTTTTTTAAAACATAATCAATGGATATATATAATATTAAAAGGATAATAGAATATTATTTGTTTCTAATAACTCTTGATAGAATGATATATAACCTCAAATACTTAAACATATACAATGGTATAAGAGAGTGAGAAATGAGATAATAATAATGAGATATAAATCATGAAACAATCACATTTATTTGAAATGTAGAATAATAAGAAACCTTGAATCATAAATAAGTATACCATACATACAAATCCCATGTCTCATAATATTGAAAACCAGACATCAAAACCCACATCCAACAACATTGTGTATTGGGCATCAAAACATGTTTTAAAAAATATAGTGCATCATGAATCACTACATTCTCCCCATAGTGGATCAATTTTCCTAACTCATGACACATAACTATATAATTACTTAACAAAACATATCTAATGCATTAACGACTTATATAAAAACACTCCTGACACATAATGAAATTCTATACATTTTTCCAACATAAGGAATCAATCATACATTATATCAAGAATAAACCTATATTGTTAAATTATCTCATAAAATCTCCACGTAGAATTGAATAACATGGCCTCAGAGGTATATTATTCAATACCCAAAATTAAATATCAAAAAATTAGTAAATAGTATTTTATACATTGATAAGTCATAACCATAATAGATAAAATATTTGACGATTTTTAAGAAAAAGGAATTAATTTCATAAAAAATAGTTTTCCAAAAACATTTTTATTATTTATATAAATACAATAATATGAATAAAATTATGAAAACAATTTTAAGAATTTAAATTTAATACACAATAAAATATCATGTTATAAAAAAAATTATAAATAAAAATTTAAATATAATAATTTTCAGCAAGAAAATTTGTACTTGATGTAAAATATATGTGAGAGTAAAAGAAATTTATTATTTATTTTTAAGAACATTTAATTAAATAAATTCACAAAAGAAAGTGTTTCTAATTTAATACTATAAATTATAGATATACATATGTACTAGGAATGAAATATGTAAAAAAAATCTGGATTTCATAATATGAAATGAAAAATATTTCAATTTTAAATTTTATAGACATGGAGAATAAATAACGATTTGAATCAATGGGAATAATTCTTAATCATGAGTTGTTTTTATAAAAAGTGAAATTTTCAAATGAAAAATATTTTATTTAAATATTTTATGTCATTATAGATAAATAAAAATATAATTTAATATTACGAAATTAGTGAATATAAAAAACATGAAATATTATAGATAAGGAGTAATTTTTCTGATTCTATAGAAAAGAAAATAATGTCAAAAATTGATTTATATCTATCATAACATTTTGATAAAAACCAATTGATCATGTTAACTTTAAATATAACATTTAAAAAACAAAAAATAATGGTGTTATATTTTAAACCCAATAAATAAATTTCTTAATCAGTATTTAATTATCACTCACTATAGAATATATATAATGTACCCATTAAAATTTATATATATGTTTAAATATGACATAAACTTTACAATATTAGAGAACATGAAACTCATAATTCACCTCATAATATATATATATATATATATATTCTCTTATCTCACCAATATCTTACAAGTATTCTTATTTTACTAGTTTTACTAAATATGAGTTTATATAAACATAAAAATCACCGAATTATATTCCGAATTATATTCCAATAATTTATGAATCCAAAATTGTTAACATAATGTATATTAAAATAATATAAAAATAATTCTATAGTTCAATAAAAAATTAATCATTTGGAATGTATTTCATTGTTTAGTTATATAGAAACTATATTACATGAGTTTCACACATTATTTCGTATCAAGATTCATATTAAGGATTTTATTCAATGAGATTTTATAACAATAAATTTGTTGAAATTTGATAATGGTATTATTTGGGATATGAAATAAATGTTCTATATAATAATAATTGATATGTAATATACTTAAGTAGGGCTAATGTATATACAATATCGCATAAAATTATAAAAAATGAATAATAATTAAATACTATTTAAGTATGTTCCGACATACCTAAATTGTAGAAGAGTTATATGAATTTTATGGAATCCTCACACCACTGGGGTTATCACTAATAAATAAATATACAATGATCGCAGAGTTTAATCAAACATAATAGAAACTTGTATGTTATAAAAAATGTTTATAAATAGAATCAAGTAATACTTTTTATAATCTTAAGTGCATAATAATTAATCCATTAATATTTTCAGTATCATGGTCTACATCGATATGAGTTATTTTATAGAATCTTAATTGTTCATATTTTCATATATGATGATGATTCTTGTTGTTCTCATTATACCTTAGGTTGGGGAAGGTAATATCATAATGGACATACTCTTTGCCTAAAAGAAAATTAACTGATACTAGTACCATATGAAGAACATTATTAATTTCCATTACGTAAAATGAACTCTAAATTTTCATCCCCATTTTAATGAAAATTTCATTCCTTTTAAATATATAAAAAAACTTCATATTCCTTATGTTCATTTACATTGTCTCTTCATATTATATTCTAATAATTTATGAAACAAAATATTCTTCCCTCTTTGGTCTTTATTATCTATACTACCAAGAAAAACTATTTTAATCTTATATTATTTGTCTGGAAATACACTTACGATCATGTTTACAACCATATATTGAGATATAGGATTTTAATAAACATTCGATTTTTAAATCTAGATCCATTCACATATGTTCTCAAATTCATTAGAGCACTACATTTTCCTTTAAAAAATGATAACCACTGTCCTCCAATTTTTATATAATAATCAAAACTATGAATGCATAGCATGATAAGAGAAAAATATTTTATTAATAAATAACAGTAAATAACTACATGAATTTGAAAATTTCATTTCCTGATGTATTATTCTTTGAAATATTTATATTAGACTATAATAATTTCTGCTCAATTTATATAAAATTTGGTTTGTATTGGTTTCATTAAATTTTTTCCCATACAATAATCTCCAAAAATAACTAAACAATGATCTAATATTAGCTTATACACCCAAAATAGATCTTTCATATACATATAATCCCAAAACCTGCACTCATAGATCCAATGATAAAAATTAAACATTACATTTCTAGTATTGATACCAATAATTTTGATCCAATTCATGCCAGAAAAAACATTGAAAATAAAAAAGTAAATTTTAGATCACATTTATACTGATGGACCATTAAAATTAGCAATTTAGATATATAGGGAAAACTCATAAAACCTAGGTTCAAAAATATCAACGTCATATCCCACTATAACCACGTTTTTATATTCCACATTAGGTGTTAAAAATATCCCATAAATTTTTTAACATATGAAAACATTCAACAAAAGTATTTTAGAATCATTCTTCATAACTTGTGAAAATTAAATATTTGAAAGAGTGAGATGAAATGCACAATAAGGGTATGCGTGAGGGATAAAAATTGATAATTATATGAAAATATAAGATAAAAAGAAATATAATATCATGACCATAAATTATAATTCTCACACATGATCAGAAAAATATCATAAACATGATTAATGACATAGTGAATTTTTGTTTCAAAATAAATGATTAAATTAAATATATATAATCACAACCCATTCATGAAGCATATATTAATATATTAAAAGTGATTGAAGTCATTATAAATATAGAATCCATATCATTCTACAAGGATACTTCCATAAACATTATATCATGCATAATCGCCAATATCATTTAGTGGATCAATCATATTTACATTTTCCTCATAATAGATAAATTATATCAACTTGTTTCCCATAAATATATCATTAGATATGATATATTACACAATTCATTAGTGGGAGATATCAGTCCCAAAAATCACATGACAAAATATATATAAATAATTTCTCCATGATCATGTTTAATTCATCACGTAAGAACCCATTAAATGAAATGGGTTTCATAATTATTTATTCATAGAATTAATCCTAGAAATGTAACAAGATTTCTATAACATCAACATAAACAAAACATAGAAAAAAAGGATTAACTCTTTGGACAGTATCCCCAATAAATTATAAGTAACAATATAGTATTTAATCATCGATTGAATACTATTTTGAATGATCACTTCGAATAATTAATGGGGAAAATAACTTTTCCACATTGGAGTTATTTTCTAAATATATAAGAACATATAAAAAAATAAATTTTATTTTAAATGAACATAGAGAAAAGTAAATAATGGTTATAAAAATTAATTCATGATGTTGGGAAAATCCACTCATTCTATATAAGTTAAAATAGCATTCCTTGAATATTTTTGTCACAAAAATCACAAATTACATCATTTGGAAAATAAAAAAATGATTCACATCAGGAAATTTTTAATAAAATTATAACATTGCGAAAAATTAAGATTAAAAAATTATTATAATTATATATTTTTTTTCAAAATGTCATTTGATGATATGTACATTGATGTGAAATAATCCCCAGTGTAGATTTAAAGATATACAATCTTTAATTATGATGACATTCTGAAATGAACACATATCTCATTTGTATCATTTCAAATAAAAGAAAAACGATAATAATAATAATATATGGATATATAAATCTATTTGAAATAAAAAATATGAATCATATATGGTAATCATGGGACGTATACATACCACAAAAAATATTCAGGTGGAGAAAATTTCATTTCTCCCATGGAAATAAAAGTGAGTTGAAAATCCATTACTTAGTCCTCGACCCGTTACATAGGTTATTTATATTATAGAATAATAAAATTAAGTTAATTGTTAAAATAATAAAATAATTTTCTAATTTTACAAATATATTTTAATTAATTATTAACATGATAAAACAATTAATTAATCATTTATTTTCACATGAGACTATTTAGTGATATTTGGTACATATGGCCAAAATGTCTTAGGTATGTCCACTATGGTTAAATTGGTCATTACTAAAAAAATACAGAATAATAATCATTACAAAATATTCATTAATATATTTAAATAATATTTTTAAATATATCCATCAATTACATCTATGAAAAAAACAACATTACAATCAGGTATATATCAGGTCATACATACATATGAGTTACCTTTCCATTTTTCAATGATCATTTTTGAAAGAAGGTAAATATAATTTTACATTAAAACATAATAATTATATGAAATGTATAATATTATTTATTTAAATATTTTTATATATTTATATCTCCCATGTAATGTGGTGACGAAAAATGAATTACATTGATTTGTAGAGTTGGTAGTCAACATGTACGCATGAATAAATAATTTTTTATATATTTCAAAATACATTTTATAAAATTTCCTAAAGTAATTATATTATTTCAACAAAAAAATTATAGAATATGTATTTTTGATAAATAAATTGGCTTTTCTATAATTAGATTACATATTTATAAATATTTAATTAATACTTTAGAAATGAGTAGAACCGTTATATATATAACATAAATCAGTTATGATTATTTTTACATACCAATTTAACCGATTGGATATAATTGTGGTATTTACATAATAATATTTTTTCATTTAAGCATAGTTGTTCCAAACCTTATATGCTCAATATTTTTTTAACTCAATATATTAATTTCTCACCCCCTCTTATAAATTGATCCTGTGAAATTTGAGCTTTTTATCATCATTATATAGATTTACATTTCAATGTTTCTTTATAGAAACAAAAATCATTATAAGGGGTAAAAAAGATTGCTCTTTGAAAGATATAATAGAATATAAGAAGTTATTTTTCGATAACACATATGAGTATTCAAATTTATATCCCTTAAAATGTTTGATCATAGATATCCTATATGTTTTTAATAGCTTTTTCTCTCATCCTATAGGTTGTCATGACAATGTATGGGATGATGCTCTAATCCACCATCATTTTAGTACCCCTAGATCATATTTATCTAATTTTAAATTACATTAATAATATTTTAATTTTAGTAATGTAACTAGTGGGATGTGACTATATGTAGATGGAAGAAAATAAATGGATATTGATCAATTATCACATTAATGTTAATGAAAATTATAAAGTTATCAATTAATGAACAATATACCACGTAGATATATTTTACCATCAATTCATTGGAATTGAATGTTATATGACAACATTTTTTTTTCTAATGATCATTTTCAGAGTGTTAGTGAATTACATTACAATATAAAATAGGACCATAGTGAAATATATTTACCCACCATGTAAAATTTAGTACATTAATTAATTCACATAATAATATAATCCTTTTTCCCAAAATGAAGAGTATTCACGATGATGGTTTCGTTCTTGTAGCTATAAAATCAACATCTAATGGATCACATAAATTCATAGAAGGATTAAATTCTATATCTCTAATATTTTTACATTAACCACAACCAAAATTCTCTGAAATAGATAATAAGATTCAATATATGAATTTAAATTTTAAATAAGAAAAAATTCCTTAATCTCAATAATTATTCGATAATACCGAAAGTTCAACTTATACCATTCAGTAAATAACTATACATAAAATTCCTCAATAATATTAAATATTTTGATTGAAACTAATAAAACATAAGGATTTTTTCTAATAGAAATCTTACACATATTTGAACACTTATCATTAAAAAAAACAATTGCTCATGATATACAATACCAATAGGTGGACAACATAATCATTTAATTTCATGATACACTTTAAATTTTGATAAATAACATGAATGTCAACAAGTTAACAATAATGTAATATGTTCATCAATTGGATAACTAAAAATTTATTACTTAATCTTTTTTCAATTATATCACTTAAGGCTCTGAAAATAGTGATATTCTTGTTAAATAACATAAATATATTAAAATCTAATTCAATTTTCAATTCCATAAATATGACAAAACACTTGTTCCAAAATTAACATAACATTTTACAATAAGGTAATTTAAATAAATTAAAAAATTAAATACTAACTAAGAAAAAAAGTATTCCTATGGTTGGGGATAAAACATTATCTCCCTTCATTTGTTTGTTCAAGTCTTGCACCCTTGCTGGATGTGAAGGGATACCTCCTAACCTATGGGTATTTATTAAACTAAAACAAAAATTTGATAAACATCCTTAAAATAAAACATTATTTCTGAAAAAAAAATTGTAATGTTTATCCTTTATGGTTATATCATACTCTAACCTTTGCAAACCAAAAATCTAATAAATCATACATTCCTCAAGATAAAAGTCCCTATAACCATAATTTTAATTAATAATATAAAAATATATATCATGATAATGTAAAATATTTTTCACTCAAATAATACTACAAATTTAAAATATTTTTTACATATATATGTATTAAAATAATAGTAGCCTCTATAAAATTACATCACAAGAAATGAAAAAGGGTTGTCTTGGACCATGAACATATGATCATCCTCAAACATGTAAAACAATTATATATCCATAACCCATAATACAAAATCTCCTTAAATCATAAGAATCTAAAAAAATCCATATTCTTATATCAACTATAATAGACCGAAACATACACTCCTAGATCAGGTTCCAAAAATATGAAAAAGAAATTTTGGTGTTTGATACAAATAAATGAGTTACAATTACTCCCATTTAAATATTCCAACAATAAATGGAAATATTTGACCAATTAATTAGACAAGGGTGTTTTCTAGTTGGTGTTTTACATAATTATGATAAACTCAAAATAAATCAGGTTAATAAAAAAGGCTTATAAAAATTAACATATTATCCTAATATTCGCAGCCTTTTATATTCCATTTACATATTCAACAAATCTCATAAAATATATCATTTATGAAAACCTTTTAAGAACAAATCATTTATAACCAATCATTTCAACCTAGGAAAATGACACATAAGAAATGTTAACATCATATTCTTATTAAGGGTAAGTATGGTAGATATCAATTGATAATAATATGATATCATTTGATCATCATAATGGTATAACTTCATGACTATAAATTACAATGTTCATAATCAATCTAAAAATGATCATAATCAGAAATAATGTAATTAAACATTAACAACTCAAAATAACTGAATCATAATAATGATAAATCATCATAACTCAATGATTAAAAATAATTTTATGTCATAAATGTATACGACAAATCATAAATATATAAAACCTATAATAAGTCAATGTTATCTTCTGGGAATATTAGATCATTCATTAACACCAACTACCCATAGTAGATCAAGAACATCAACATTTTTCTCATAAATAATAAAGCATGTAATATTATTTACCATCATGGATCAAGAACATAAATATTTTCCAATAACTATATCATAAGATATAACGCATTTTCTAATGCATTGTAGGGAGATATTTTACCCAACAATAATATAATAAATATAACACCTCGTTAAACATTCCTGGTAACACCTTGATAATTTTTTGTTTATCATTATTTTTTGGGAGACTTATATGATTCTTGATTATGGAGTTATTTTTTTGGGAAAATTACATAAATATTAGGGATTTATGTTTATTCAAATTAATTATGTCTATATATAATAGTGTTAATTGAATTGAGGGGTTCTCCCAATGTTCAGAGGATGTCATGAGTTCTTTGGTGTATTTCTATTAGAAAAAGGACGATTTTCTAACAACATGGAAATTAAATTAAGTGTAAATTGATTATATCCATGTAATGACTTCCATGAGGATTTCATGGAACTCATTTAATTTTGTAATAGTTTTCCCACCATGTACTAAGATTTAATTAATTAAAGGAAAAATGGGTAATTAATGAAAAGGATATGAGTTTTCGATGATTTCATGATTTGTAAAATACATTTCATGTAAAGGGATTAGACACCCAAAATGTGTCACAAACTGTTGGTTTTAGGACCGAATCTGATTCTTTAATTATTATTCTACCTATGCCTTCAATTCTCACAACTCGAATAGATCGTAAATGATTTTTTTTGGGATTCCCTCCATTTTAGATCACTTAGTTCGATGATTGATCTTTATAGTTTTTATGGTGTCCCTCTATGTATAAGTGTTCTTTAATTCTATTCATTGCATATTTCGTCATTTGGTATTTTATATAGGTTTGTTTATATTTTTTTGAGATAGTTTTTTCTATCGATCCATTGTAGTTTCATGTCACAACATGTATTTCAATGGATGATCACGTGGTTTTTAATCACCTTTGTTGATGGAATCGAGGATTAAACAATTTTAATGAATGTGAAACTATAAAATTGGAAAATGAAATTAATTTTTTTAATAGTGTTGAAATTAAATGGGGTATTCATTTAACTGAAGTGATATGTGTCTATAAGGGTTTTTCGTGTAAAACAAAATGCTTTCAAAAAGTTCTTTTCTTTGAATATAGATTTTATTGATTTATAAGTGGATTTTCAAACATGGAATCATATTGTATTGGATTTGAAAATATTTAATATGATTTTGATCATGGTTTTGATGTTCATTTTTAATATTGGAATTTTGGTAACCATGGTTACATAAAAAATTGAAACGGGTACCCTTACCATGTGTGGAACCACAAGGATGTAAACATTTAGATATCAATGGACTGTAGTAGGACATGATATTGGTTAGATCCACAGATATTTATTTTTATTCTACTTAGTGTATAATAATAAATTTCTTATATACCAGGGCCTAATATGATGTGATTTTTTAATTATGTTTATTTAACACATGATTAATTTTATAATGAATATTTTTCTCATATGTTTTATATGTAGTTGTATCACTTGAAAACACATGATGTAATGTAATGGTTATATGGATAATTTTGAACATAATTTTGTGTGGAAATTTTTTAAATTTTTATCAATTTCTATTTTCATATTTTTTTAAATAATTTGATTGTGTTTTCTTGAAAACCAAATATAAATTGATTTAAAATTAAATTTCAAATGTTCTTTATAAAAATTTTATTGTTTAAGGAAGAAAAATATATTGCATTTTTGGTTTTATTCCTTGTAGGTATACTATGGTTGTATCCTATAATACATTAATCAGACATCCTTTTTATTCCCTTGGGAATTTGTAGATGATTTTGTGTTAGAAAAAAGTAAAGGGAAGGAAATTATGTTTTAGGTCAAATTCTCATTCAGTATTTTTCTTCATAGCAATGTGGTTTGGAGGTCACTAATAGTCACATATAGACCTGTTGGCCTTACATTATTTTTAATTTTGGGTTTTTGGTTGTAAATTAATTGTATAGAATTGGTATTATTTTTTTAATTCTCATATTAATATGGTTTTTCTGTATTTTTTTATTATATTTAAGGATTGTTCTATTTTATTGCTTCACCTCACTATGTGATCTCCAAATGGGGTTTCTAGTTGGTTTGACCCATGTTGGCCTATAAAACTTATGCGTGGGAAGTAAGTATTAACCTGTAGTATGTCAACACATTCTAGGGTTGTCTATGTGTCCTAGGTATATAGGAGTTAGGACCATCATAATTTACATAATAAGTTTAGAAAAGGTACTAAAAAACACAATTTCATTTCTGAATTAGAGTTACCATTAGTGGTCAGGGACTTCTACCAGGTTAGAGACATTAGAATTTGGTCCTTTTATTGGTTGTAATCACAATTTTATTTAAATTTAAATATTCCTTTCATAAATATCTGTCATCAATGTAATTCATAATTTTCATAAAATATATTTCTTTAATTCATTGATTTGAATTTTTTAAATGGAAATATAATTTTTTGAATGTGCTGATGATATAATTGGTTATAGTCCCATGATTACTTCAAAAGTAATCTGTGAAGTACTCTTCTAAATATGAGAGAGGATGCTATGAGAAAGGTTTCTTGGGTATATCATCAACTATGGAATTATTTGGAAGATACTTTTATCTACATCATTCAGTCTCTAGGAAATGTATGTGTTGAGAACAAAGATGTGTAGTGGATCATGGATCATAGATTACTACTCATCATCTACTAAACATAAATGTCGGAGACGGCCATAAGAGTCTATAGAGTTTATAATGAAGAAAGAGAGGATGATTAATTTCTTGAAGAATTCCTATGATATATATTTGGAGTTTCCACATATGTTCTGAGGGGATTGGGAAAGAGTTGATGATAATTTATTTTTCAAGTTAATTTCACAATGATGTTACCTAGCTTTTTTTCAAGAAACTATTTTATAATTTGTTTACCATAACT
This sequence comes from Viscum album, assembly GCA_963277665.1. NCBI lineage: Eukaryota > Viridiplantae > Streptophyta > Magnoliopsida > Santalales > Viscaceae > Viscum > Viscum album. The sequence goes on from OY728126.1 coordinate 1,236,347,133, forward strand.
AATTATGTGTTAAAAATGCTCAGATGTTTCTTACCTTGGAGTAGGGGATGTGTACCATTATGAAGTATTCCTCCCATTTAATGAGTTAGTTCATTGGGAGCTAGATCATGGCACTAATGAGTATCTAATGTGTTGAATGTTTGAGTTAGGACTATGGACTGATATATATTGATTCTTATTCTCAGGTGCCTTCTAACCATTGTAGAGGTAAATGACAAGGAATCTTTTGATGAGATTGACATTGTATGGAATAAATGTTTGGTTTGTGCTTCTATTGGTGGAGTTGTTAGGAACAATGGTTCTCATGGCCATAAAATCAAATTGTATGGGTAGTCAGATCTATTTTGGACTATTTTTATATGATTCGTCAGGAAAGCAACATATTTGATTCAATTTGTGTGGGAATTTTGGTCATACGAATCTTAAATATTCAGTACCTTATTGGAATTATTATTAATATGGATTATCATGCCTTCTAAAGCATTTCAAAGAAAATATATCACAATGAATTAATGAAGGATCCACTGTCACCACGGGTTAAAAAGATCATATCAATGCTTCTAGGGGTGGTGGTTCAAATCATTAGGCTAAGGGTCATATTCATGTGGCTTAGTCCATGTGACTTTATGTGAATCAATATTCGTAAGGGGAATACAATGTAGGTTTAGTTATTGTTAAAGGTGTAGAGTCTATTTTATCTTCTATGATGCTTGATTTTTTTGATACTCGGGGTACTCAATCTTTTATATCTGAAAATTTGTTTTTGTGTTGGTATTACTTCCTTAACATATTACTTAGATGTTTTAGTTTTAGGCATATTTGGGAAAGTTGTTCAAATAAGGTTTCATGTGTCCCATATTCTAGGCCAATATATGTTACATTGAGGTAAAATGAGACATAAAAGTGATTTGTCATGGCATATTCAACATTATTATCAACATGGATTGGATAATCAGTGTTAGGAACCGTAATGGATTTTATCTTTATTTTGTATCGTTCATATCTATCGATGATATCACTATTATTTTTCATGGTCAGTGGGACTCTATATTGGGATGGTCAGAGTATTATCCATATTATGGTAGGGTAATATCTTGTTAGTTTTTATAGTATTATATATAATTAGTTGACCCTTTTTGGGTGGTTATTATTTTATAGCAGTGAGTGTGTATCCCTATTTCTTTTTAGATGATTTTTCGGGTCATGGCATTCGGTCAGACAAACGCTCCTATGATATTTATGGATTCGATTAACCAAGAAATTCATCATTTCATATATTATTTTTCTATTATGTTTGTGGATTATTTTTTTGTGTCCACGTAGTAAGAGTAGAATCACATTGACCATTTGGATATCATTATTTTAAACATGAATTAAAATAATTATTATTTTAATCATTCCAAATGTGAGTTTTTTATTCAAGAGGTTTAATTTATAAGGCGTGTCATATATGATAGGGGTGTATTAGCAGATAATAAAATGGTATAGGCTGTTATGTATTGGGAGAGGCCCAAAAATGTGTTTGATATCAATAGATTCTTTGTTTTGGGTAGTTACTTGAGACATTTTATTCCAGATTTCTCAAATATTTCATCTTCAATGATTATTTAACACATAAGGGATTTAATTTTTCATGGAAGGAAAAATGTTATAGTTATTTTGATTATATGACAGTGAGTTAAATTCAACACAAAATTTAATTATTCGATAACTAGGTTTGGAAAACACTACAAGAAAAAGCAGTATTTGCAATGGGTTATTTGCAACGGGATCTCTTCATGTCTCAAATAACACGACCAAGAATCTATTTGCAACGGGGAAAGTAGCCCGTCGCAAATAACCAATTATTTGCGACGGGGTTTCACCTCATGTCGCAAATAGTATGGCGCGGCTTGCCTGCCAAACCCTGCGGCTTGCACGCCAAACCGCGTAGGTTTATTTGCGACGGGTCCCGTCGCAAATACTCGGCGGCGGTCGATACCTTTTTGCGACGTGATGTCGTCCCGTCGCAAAAAGACTGTCGGTGGGTACTATTTGCGACTGGTCCCGTCGCAAATAACCTTTTAACCACCGACTGTAATTAATGCAGGCGAGGGTAATTGCGATGGGGGCCGTCGCAAATACGACCATTTGCGACAGGAAGCTCATCGCTAATAATCCTCTCGCAACTAATCTAACCTATATATACCCCCATCTGTTTTTTTGCAAGTCATTCAGATCTTGATTTCTCTCTCTTTTCGTTATTCAATTTTAAAGAGAATTTTTTTAGTTGATGTTTTTTATACGAGATCAATCGGAGGGCGTCAATATCATTACAATACCAAAGTTTAAGGTATTTATATTTTATTTTTTTATGTTTATTTTAATTTTTTTATGTTAATTTTAATTTTTTATGTTAATTTTAATTTTTTTTATTTGTTCGAATTAAATTAGATTTTTATTGATTTTTATTTATATTTAGTTTTACTAAGAATTTGATATTGTTAGTTATAATTATAAATAATTAGTTATAATTAATATTAATTGGATATAATTAGGAATAAATAGATATAATTAGGAATAAATAGATATAATTAGGAATAATTAGATATAATTATGAATAAATTGTATTAATTAGGAATAATTAGTTTTAATTAGGAATAATTTGGTATAATTATCAGTAATTAGGTATAATTAGTAATAGTTAATTATATGTTGGAATAATCAGGTATAATTAGTAATAATTAGGTATAATTAGTAATAATTAGGTATAATTAGTAATAATTAGGTATAATTTGGAATAATTAGTAATAATTAGAAATAATTAATAATAATTAGAAATAATTAGTAATAATTAGCAATAATTAGAAATAATTAGTAATAATTAGTAATAATTAGTAATAACTAGAAATAATTAGGAATAATTAGGAATTATTATCATTAATTAGGAATAATTACGAATAATTTGGAATAATTTTTTTTTTAATTAGGAATAATTAGTATTAATTAGGAATAAATAGTATTAATTTGGAATAAATAGTATTAATTAGTAATAATCAGAAATAATTAAGAATAATTAGTAATAATTAATAATAATTATTAATAATTGTTAATAATTATTATTAATTATTATTAATTAGTAATAATTAGGAATAATTAGTAATAATTAGTAATAATTAGTAATAATTATTATTAATTATAAATAATTAGGAATAATTAGTAATAATTAGTAATAATTAGTAATAATTATTATTAATTATAAATAATTAGGAATAATTAGGAATAATTAAAAATAATTAGTAATAATTACCAATAATTAGCAATAATTAGCAATAATTAGCAATAATTGGGAATAATTAGTAATAATTAGGAATAATTATTAATAATTAGGAATAATAAGTAATAATTAGTAATAATTAGTAATAATTAGGAATAATTAAGAATAATTAGTAATAATTAGTAATAATTAGGAATAATTTGGAATAATAATTATTAATTAGGAATAATTAGGAATAATTAGGAATAATTATCATTAATTAGTAATAAGTAGTAATAATTAGGAATAAATAGTATTAATTAGTATTAGTTAGTAATAATTAGTAACAATTAGTAATAATTAGGAATAATTAGTAATAATTAGGAATAATTAGAAATAATTGGTATTAATTAGTAATAATTCGGAATAATTAGTATTAATTAGTAATAGTTAGTAATAGTTAGTAATATTTAGTAATAATTAGTAATAATTAGTAGTAATTAGTAATATTTAGGAATAATTAGGAATAATTAGGAATAATTACGAATAACTAGTAATAATTAGTAATAATTAGTAATAGTTATTATTAATTAGTAATAATTAGTAATAATTATTATTAATTAGTAATAATTAGGAATTATTATGAATAATTATTATTAATTAGGAATAATTAGGAATAATTAGTAATAATTATTATTATTTAGGATTAATTAGTATTAATTAGGAATAAATAGTATTAATTAGGAATAATTTCAAATAAATAGAAATAATTGGAAATAATTAGGAATAATTAGAAATAATTAGAAATAATTAGAAATAATTTGGAACAATTAGAAAGAATTGGGAACAATTAGGAATAATTAGAAACAATTAGTAATAATTAGTAATAATTAGTAATAATTAGTAATAATTGGTAATAATTAGTAATAATTCGTAATAATTGGCAATAATTAGTAATAATTAGGAATAATTAGCAATAATTAGAAATAATTTGAAATAATTAGCAAAAATTAGAAATAATTAGAAATAATTAGAAAAAAAATTTATATTATCAATATTTACGAAAAGACAATATTAATATTATTAAAATAATAAAAAAATTATAAAATATTAAAATTATCAATATTCACAACAGGATTTGCTCTATTCATAACATGTTCAAATATTAAAGGGTCGCCAATTGTCATGTCATGCACTATAAAAATTTTGTGTCAGCCATGTCCAATGTAAACTCGATAATTGTCCTTCCATGGTTGATCACCTCAGAAGTAATGTTGCAATTAGACAAACCAAGTCATTCCCTTCTTATCTATAAGAATTATCTCACATGAACCTTTACATAGACCATTATTCCTTGAAAATTTAAGGGAAAAATAATAATATCTCCTCAAATTTTTATGGAAGAATGATCTATGTAAAGTGCCATGTGAGATGATTCTTATAGATGAGAACGTCATTATATTGGTCGTCCTATTGCAACACTACTTGCAAGGTGATCAACCATGCAAGCACAATTATAGAGTTTACATTGGACATGACTGACACCAAATTTTTATTGCGCATGACTTCACAATTAACGACCCTTTGAGATTTGAACAGATTAAGAATAGAACAAATTCTGTTGTGAATATTGATAATTTTAATATTTTATAAAATTTTATTATTTTAATAATATTAATATTGTTTCTCTGTAAAAATTGATAATATAATTTTTTTTATTACTAATAATTAGTAAACGAAGTCTTCTTGGATAATGAAGGGAAAATTTGTAATCATGTCCACAACGATGATTACCAAATTTCCTTTCATTATTTAAGCAGTTTTCCTTTTGCTAAGTATTGTCAAGTATTGCTAAATTAGTAATGAGTAGTAATAATTACTAATAAATTTTAATAATTAGTAATAAATTGTAATAATTAGTAATAAATTTTAATCATTAGTAACAATTACTAATAAATTGTAAAAATTTGTAATAATTAGAAATAATTAGGAATAATTAGCAATTATGACAATAATAATTATGAGAATGATGTAATTAAATGAGTTGTTGGACAAAAGTGTAGTCGTCAATCCACTGGAAATTGTGTCGTCCTTAATTAATGATAATTATTAAATAATTTTAATTATTTATCTTCTTTTTCAGATAGTGTTTTTATAATTTCAAACTATTCAAAAATAGTGCTGATTTTATATTTTATGTAGACAAATATGGAACAACGAAGTCGACATCAGTCATTATTAGATGATCGAGCTTGGATAAATCAGTGCAAAAATCCCAGTGGTTCTAGTTTAAATCATGTATATATTGAGGGTGTTGAAGCTTTCTTAGCATTTTCATCATCAAAACCAGAATATGTTTCAGAAGTCACAATTAATTTTCCTTGTAAAAAATGCGCTCTGAGAACATTTGACACATTTGACAAGGTTGGGGGATATCTCTTGCAGTTTGGTTTTCAACCAGATTATGATTTTTGGTATCAACACAGTGAATTTAGTTCCAAAAAAGATCTTAATAACTTGATTCTGAATCCATCACGATTTCAAAATTTAGTACATGATGTTGCATGTCCATCTGTGCAATATACTAAAACTCACGATGATGTTGATATAATCCCGAAGTTGGAACCATCTGAATTTTATGAGTTGTTGTGGACTACTAAAGATGCATTATATCCTGGTTGCAAGATAAGAAAATTAGAAGTGGTTACAAAATTTATGGATATTAAATCAGATAATGAAATATCAAACAACTATTTTGATCAGATATATTCTTTGGTTAAAACATTGTTACATGAAGGAAATGTGTTGCCTGTAAATTACTATGAGAGGAAGAGGCTGATTCGTAATTTGGGCCTTAGTTATCAGAAAATTCATGCATGTCCAAATGATTGCATCTTATATTCTGGTGAAAATGATTCATGGGATATTTGTCCCACATGTGGACATTCAGTGTATAAAGAAGCTCAACCAAGGAGGTCTAGATCGATTCCAGTAAAACTGTTGAGATATTTCCCCCTTACACTTAGGTTTCATCGTTTATTTATGTCTTAGAACACAACTTCAATGATGTCAGGGCACAAAACCAAGATTGCAACTGATAAAAACTTGAATCATCCATATGATGGTGATTCTGGAATCATTTTGACCGTCTGCATCCATCTTTTTCTATAGAATCACAAAACATGCGATTGGGTCTTTCTACTGACGGTTTTTGTCTGTTTGGTTCTTATGGTAGTCAGTATTCATGTTGGCCTGTCTTTATAACTATGTAAAATTTTTCTCCAAGGATATTGATGAAGGATACTTATACCTTCTTGGCTCTATTAATCCCATGAAATCCGAAAAATAATATTAATGTTTATCTGAAACCATTGATTGATGAGTTAAATGCATTGTGGAGTGATGGTGTTAATACATATGATGTTGCTATGAAAAAAATTCATATTAAAAGCTGCATTGATTTAGAAGATTAGAGACTTTCCGGTATATGGAATGTTATCTGGTTGGAGTAAACAAGGTCAGAAATCATGTCCTTAGTGTTTAAAAGAAAACAAAGACTTTATGCTGGTCAGTGGAAAAAAACCTTGTTATTTTGATTGTCACCGTATATTTCTTCTAACCGATCATCCTTTTCGGAGGAACAAATTTTATTTCAGAAAAGGTAAAATTGAAAGGGATGAACCTCCAAAGATGATCTCAGGTACAGAGTTAAAATCAATTGTATTTTCATTACCCCCCATCACATTTAGACAAACAGTAAACCAACAAAAAATTCATGGCTTTGGGAAAGAACATAATTGGATAAAACAGAGCATTTTTTGGGATCTTCCGTATTGGTCTAATTTGTTGGTCTGCCACATGATGGATGTTTTGAATATTGAGAAAAACTGTTTTGATAATTTATTTCATACATTTTTGGATAGACCAGGTAAGAAAAAAGATATTGTAAAGGCACGATTAGTTATTGCCCAAATTTGCTGGCGACCAGAACATGAATTATTTGAAAATGTCAGATCATAGAGGTTAATGAAACCAAAAGAAGCTTATACACTGTCCAAATAATTCTCTTATTATTTTGTCAGTGGATTTCAGATTTGAGACATCTAGATGGCTATGCTTCCAATTTGGAAAAATGTGTTAAGAATGGTTATATTATCGGATTAAAAAGTCATGACTGTCATGTTATAATGGAAAGACTAATGCCGATTGGATTCATAGGTTTGTTGAATTCTATGATTTGGGATTCGATAACAGACATATCATATTTTTTTTTCGAGACATTTGTGCAGGGACAATAGACTACGATGCGCTAAGAAAAATGGAAGAAGATGTTGCTGTAATTATATATAAACTAGAAAAAATCGTTCCACCAGCTGTCTTTGACTCAATGGAACATCTGATGTTACATTTTCCACATGAATATAAATGTGGAGGTCCAGTATAGTTTCGATGGATGTACCCATTCGAGAGATGCATGTAGAAATTGACGAAAAAATATGTAACAAAGCATCAGTTGAAGGCTCAATTGATGAAGCTTATTTGCAAGAAGAAATTGTTTTTTTCTGCTCTCATTATTTTGAATCCCAATATCCCTCAAACTAGAATCACATGGGGTGAAACAAGGGGAATGTTAATGAAGAAATGGACAATCAATTAATAGTTTTTAATCATCCAAATCTTGGTTTTGGTGGAGTTCATGAGCGATGGCTTTCAGATGATGAACATCAAAGATCTCATACATACATTCTGCTCAACTGTGAAGAAATGAAATCATTTTTCATGTGAGTGCTTCTATCACTTATTATATAATTTATGTTACAGTATTTAAAATTATTTTTTTTGTAGGTTATATGATAATCATATCAATATAGAACTTCCACAAATTACAACAGCTCCTCGTGAAGAACGCAGACAAAAAAAATTCTCAATTTTTTTGAAAACTGGTAACATAAATTATTGATGGTTTAATATAAATTCCATTTATTATTTATTATATTTATAATCATTTTACAAATTTTCAAGTGTCTCAATATGCTGATAAAATTGATATGCGGCTGTGTATATTAAGTATTCCACCATCCAAAATAGTTAAATCTTATAATGAATATCTGGTGAACGGTTTTCGATTTCATACACATGCATACGAGGAATCAAAAAAACAATAGAAAATGGAGTTTTCTTGAGAGGATTAAATCACAGAGAAATAGAAGTTGACTTTTATATCATTTTGGATGAAATTATTGAGATGTGTACTCTAGGACAGAATTACATAACAATGTTTAAATGTCGGTAGTTGGATACTGAGAGAGGTTTGCGTGTTCTTCTGACTCATGTAATAATCGATATGAAATATAAAAGTCTTCTTGCAGTAAATAAACCATTTTTACTGGCTCAACAGGAACATAAAATATATTATGAAATGTATTGTGCTACTTCAAGAGACTTGAGTGATTGGTGGAGCATAATAAAAATGAAATCTTGGGGAAATCATTTTACTCAAACTGAATATGCTTCCGCTGAAGTGGAAGGAATTGAAATTCTTCAAGAGACGGCTCAAAATCCATCTGATTCACAAAGAGACATGAATATCGACGATGATGTCACGACCCACCCTCGGGGTCCGTGCCGTGACTACCCCAAGCCCGCCTTCCATAGGCCAGGGGCTGGCGACTAGCACCAAGGCGTAAATCCCGGTAAAAAGGGAATGCATTGCCTTTGTAAAGTAAACAAACACCACAGAGTAAGTATGCGGAAAGTAAACACTAAACAAAAGCAGAGTACAACTGAAAGTGCGGAAAAGTAAATGGGCCAGTATACAAAACCAAACTGAAAGTAAAGTACAACTCGAAAGGGAAAACAACAACTGAAAAGTAAAAGCCGCTACACCGAGTTGTCCACTGGAAATCCCACCTGAAGGGTGGATACAGATAGCTCCACTGCTCCACGGGTCCCGCCGTCCACTCCGAGCACGTCCCGCCCAGTGGTCCACCTCCGGGTACCGTCCCGCTCTGCAAGCCTCAGCCAAGATCAACGCTGTCCGTCGTCTGCAACCAACACAGCGTAGTGCTGGCAAAGCCCGTGCAGGGGTGAGTATAAGCTACTCAGTAAGGACCCCGAGACCCCTGAAGGTCTCTCAAAATCCACAAAGGATAAACCACAAAGAAAGGTACAATCACGAAGTAACAACCGAGACTGCTTAGGTATATGCCCATACATATACCTAAGTCATCAATTCAAATATCCTCCAACCTCCGAGCCCAAGTATAACTCAGTACACACATGAAAGTAAACGTATTCCACACAGGAAAGAAAAACGTAATCCACACAGGATAGCACAACACAATCCACACAGGAAAGTGACAGGATTCAGCTCACACAGGATTTTCATTATCAAAAACGTAACTACTGAAGAGCCCCATCTCTGAAGTGTACAGTGTCCTGTCACGACTCTGAGATACTGCTCACTAACCCAAGACTGCTGAGGTACACCTCTTGTCGAGTACCGCGGTTCTGCCGCCAACTACCGGGCGCTCCGTCCGCTGAGGGTCTGCTGCCAAATACCGGGCGCTCACCCAAATAGCCTACAGAGGTACTCCTCCAGTCGAGTACCGCGGGTCTGCTGCCAACTACCAGGCGCTCCGTCCGTCGTGGGTCTGCCGCCAAATACCGGGCGCTCCGTCCACTGGGCTAGTCGACTCACTCCAAGTCGAGTCGGTCGAGCAGTCTTCAGGTCTCAGCCGGCTACACGGTCTCTGTACTCCGTACGCTCGTCTCCAGTATCGCGGGTCTGCCGCTACAACCAAGCGCACCACCTCTATCGTGTAAAACAAAAGATTCAACTCACACAGGTATACTTCTTCGGATGACGATAAAGATGATCACTGAACCATCTAAGTCGTCGTACCCACGAAGGATCGATAGCTACTACCCCCCCGCAGTGACCTACAAAGGATTGGACCCACACAGGATCGGGCCCATGCAGGACCTGTAGCACTGATCCACGTAGGATCGATGAGTGCAGTAGTCGTCGCAGTCCACTGCGGATCTCTGCACAGTCATCGCCGCAGTCCACTGAGGATCTCTGCATGGTCGTCCTCGGAGTCCACGGAGGATCTCTGCACAATCGTCGCTGTCGGAGAAGCAGTCGCAGCCAGCACTAGGGTTCCCGCACACAGCAAGCTCGTTCGGAGGGTCGCTCCACGAGCCGAGAGGCTGATACATCAACAGTCACAAAGTCCAGAGTTGATGTATCCAAAAGTTCCGTATCGTCAACAGGAACTCAACGCAACAGACAGCGCGTCGATCGGACGCCCGGTCTGAGAGTTATTGGCATTTTCGTCCCCGGGGCACGGTTGGTTTTTAAGGCAAAACCAACCCGACCGTACTCCACCTGTGTACAAACCTCAGGCGGAGCATGCCAAAAGAACCTTCTCACTAATAGGAACACAACAAAACTGACGGCACGTCAACCGGACGTCTGTAGCTCAAGATATGAGTGTTTCCGCTCCGAAGGCCCGGTTGGTTTCGTGAACGAACTAACCCGGCCGAACTCAAAGTGTTCCGAAACATTGAGTGCGATATACCGAAACGACCGTCTCGATCCAAGGATCGCGTTGCCGCAGACGGTTCGTCATTCGGAGTTCCGTGGCTCAAGTTATGGCCAAAAGACCGAAACTGTCTCGAAAATGGGGGGTCCGGGTCTGGGCCGACCCGGCCCGACCCCCCCTGGGTCGGCCCGAACCGGCGGCGCGGCGGCCTGGCGGCCCAGCCAGCCGGCGGCACGGCGGCCTGGCGGTGCGGCGGCCTGGCGCCGCACGGAGGCAGCGCGCGGGGGGGGGGGGGGGGGGGCAAGGCCCCCCGCTTCTTGGTTTGGCAGCGCGACAATCAGCCGCGCCCCTGTTGTCAAATGCCCCCCCCCCCCCTCGTGGGGGGCCTGCTTGTTCGGAAAACGGGGGGCCGCCTGCCCCCCTCAAGGAAACCGCCCCCCCAATTAAATGGGGGGGGGCTTTGACTGCTGGCCGGGGGAATTAATTTCCCCCGGATTTTGACCATCCGGACGGCCACTTGGACGGCCGGTTTTTCTCCAACGGGACAAGCGAACTGGTCCCCCTTCCGGCTTCCATCGCCGACGGCCTGGTGTGCCGCCTGTCTTTCCGTCTTGCCGCGGCACGGAACCGGCCGCGGTGTTTGTCGTCCGGCGCGGTGCGACGGCACCGCGCCCCTCCGCCGCGCCTTTTGATATCCTTCGACGCGGCGCGACGGCATCGCGTTCTTGATGATCCTTCCACGGCGCGGTGCGACGGCGCCGCGCAAAATAATCGTGCGATTATCTGCGTGGTGTGACAGCAGCACGCCACCTCGTTTCTACCCGCAAGATATATCAACAAGAACGAAGGAGGGGGTTCGGCCGTGTTCATGCGGTCCGGCCCCCCTCACGTTAAACAATAACACATATTTATAATCCTCACGTTAGTCATGTTTGATCCACGAACAAGGATAAATAAATAAACAAATAACAACAACCCCTACCTTGAAAAATGACGTCGCACGTCGGTTATCGCAGAGAAAGGCGTCGCGGCTTCGGACGTAGATTTCGTGGACGTCGGGGTGCGTCCGAGGAGAAAACGACGTCTCTTCACTTGTCGCTATGACAAAGAAGGGAGGTACGTTGTCGTTGGCGCTGATCACCACGGTTGGCGACTTCTCCCTTGTCGAGGAGAAAGATGAAGACGGAAGAATCCGGGACGCCGAGTCTCGAAGGTCGTGGGATCGATGTTCTTTGTTGGAGAAGAACCGTTCTTCACGTTCTTCGTCGAAGACGAAGAAGATCTTCAAGTCCCTCAACGATTCTCCCAATCCTCTCAAGTAACAAAGGAACTGACCCAATAATAAATTAAGCTTACACTTAATTTATTAACACAACCCAACCTTTGAAATTCAAGAGTTTGAATTTCAAAAACTCAAAATTAAACTCACTTATTAATTATACATGAGTTGTATAATTAATTAAAAGTTAAGTTGACAAGCCTTTAAGAGGGAGAGAGGGGAGTTAGGGAATTTGAAAAGGTGGGGCTCGGGTGGGACCCTCCTCACCTTAATCCTCTATTATGTGGTTAAACCACCCAACTTCCAACAAAAGATTATAACCACATTAAAGATATAAAATAAATATTGTATAACAAATTTATTTTACTCTTCATTTCATCCAGAAAATTAAACATCTCCTCCTAGGAAAACGCAACTTCGGAAAAGGTATCCTTAAGCGAATATCAGCGCTGCGAGTTCATCGGTGCCCTCGGATTTCAATTCCGAGCACTGGATCAAAATTTAGGAAAACCCGCTCGTTCGTTCACTAAACGTACCCGAGCCAAACTTCGAAAATTGATTCCGGGCACACCGGGCCTCGGAATCAGGTGCCGTCAGAAACCGCGCTCTTGTAAAATTCCAAAGAAAATTAAGAAAAAATTTCCCTTGAATTTTACGGGTCTTTACATTACTCCCACCTCAGGGCTTTACGTCCCCGTAAAGATACATCAAAAACTAGGGAAACAAATGAGGGTACTGAGCACGCATCTGATCCTCCCGCTCCCATGTGCTCTCCTGGAGATTCCCGTGCTGCCATCTGATGCGCACAAGAGGAATCGATCGCCCACGTAGGACCCGCTCCTGTCGATCCTCTATCTCCACCGGGACCTCCATAAAAGTCTCCCCATCATCAACGTCAAGCTCCCCATGGTCAATGATGTGCGTCGGGTCATGCACGTATCTCCTCAGCTGAGACACGTGGAAGACGTCGTGCACCCGGTGCAACTGAGGTGGTAGAGCCAGGCGATAAGCCACCTCACCAATCCTGGTGAGGACCTGGAAGGGTCCGATGAAGCACAGAGATAACTTGCCGCCTCGGCCAAATCTCTGAATACCACGTCGAGGTGAGAACCGCAAGAAGACGTGGTCGCCATCCTCGAACTCTAGTGGCCTCCGCCTCCTGTCAGTGTATGACTTCTACCGGCTCTGTGCTGTCCTCATCCGCTCCTGGATGACCTGGACCTTCTCTGTCGTGGCCTGGACCATCTCCGGTCCCACCAGAGATGCAAGATTTCTTCTTTGCCGATAAGAGAAAACTGGTCCCATCCCCTAGATGAACCACATTCTTTGCCTAATACAGTCAATCCTAACATGGATGATACTAATCCATACCAAGGATGATGTCGTAAGGCCTCGGCGCTACTACTAAGAGATTCAACCATTACTCTCGCCTCCAAGGGTTGAGTCACACTGTCGGCATCAGTGTGTGGTAACTGGGTCTCCTCCAGTAGATGTCTCACAAGTGAGGGTCAAGTCAACAGCCAAAACTGGAACCTCTTAGTAAGATCACGAAAGAGGACATGAACGAAAATATCACAAAGGTATGCGTTTTTTTATTATTGCAGCTCATAATACAAGACGCTACACAAAAGCCACAAGGAACCAGAAGTACAAAGGACGTATCCACTAGTTTTGCTCCTGTCCATCAGCTCCCAGAGCTCCATGATCGAAGGCCTCGGCTTCTTGAAGCTGAGCTCTCGCATGTTCACCTTCTCCCTATGGTCGGGGTGGACCTCCTGGTGGTGGTGGTGGCAGAGCCTCAAAGCGTCGCCCACCACCGGCTGCTCGTCCAGCTCCTCTGCCTCGTCCGCCTCCTCCCTGCGGACTGCCACGGTCGAACCTCTGCCTCTGCCTGGGAGGTTCTTCACTTAACTGCTGATCATCAGCATGGCGGGTCGGACAATCACGAGCCATGTGACCAATTCCGCCACAGGAGTAACACTGCCCACTCTCGGCACGCCTGGCTCTGACTCCACCTCGGCTTCCCCGAACAACTGAGCCTGAGTCGTGCAGTCGGCCACTGGTAGGTCTGGTCTGCCTGGAACCCTGAGTCATCTGTCGGCTACCTGTTGCTGAAGACTCCGTTATCTGTCGCCCTGCGGTAGGTCTCGCTGTGGACTCAGCCAGGAAACTCTCGATAAAGAGGGCTCGCTCTAGCACTCCTGCCTGGGTCGGGATGCTGAGGGAGATCAGTGATGCCCTGATCTCGTGTCTCAATCCCTGCTCGAAGGTCCGGGCCCGGAAGAAGGGGTCCCGTACCATGTCTGTCGAGTACCGAGAATGGTCGGTGAACCTCGCCGCGTACTGGGCGACCGTCAAGCTGCCCTGCCACAGCTGAAGAAGATCCTGGATGCGCACCGCACGGAGGGTGGCCGGGACATACTCTGAGCGGAAGAGGATCTCGAAGTCCGTCCAGATGAGGGTGGCCTCATCGTGTACCTGGAGCATCAGGCTCCACCATCGCCCTGCTGCTGCGTGCAGTAGGCTCACCACGAGGATCACCATGAGGTCTGCTGGTGTCCTCACTAGCCTGAAAACTCGGACGACCGCCTCCAGCCAGTCCTCTGCTGCCTGGGGATCCGTCTCCCCGCGAAACCTGCGTGGTCGCTGGCGCTGAAACTCATGCAGTGCGCTGAGGCGACATGCATCGTCAGCGGCTGGTGCTGGAAGCATCGGGGGCTCGGCGGGTAGAACTACCGCCGGTGCCACTGCTGACAAAGGGCCCTGCACCGAGGCCTCGTCGCTCGGTGGGCTGTCGTCACACTCGACTCTCGGAACCCTAGCTGGCTGTCGTCGTGGGGCCATCCTGAAAAGGAAACAGGTGTGCCACGGTCAGAACAGTAAACCTGGTGAGCTGATATAAGTAATCACAAAGAAAACATTGAAACACACACGCAATCAATGTTTTCGTGCATTAAGTCGAAAATCAGAAGTCAGGGTCCTGGTGTACGGATACGTCGGCCGCCGCACCAACACTGGACTCCCTGGACTGATAACCACACTCAATACGCTAAACATTATTGCTTCACATAGAAAAGATCAGAGTTCGCGGTAGAACAGAACTCCTCTGATACCAAATTGTCACGACCCACCCTCGGGGTCCATGTCGTGACTACCCCAAGCCCGCCTTCCATAGGCCAGGGGCTGGCGACTAGCACCAAGGCGTAAATCTCGGTAAAAAGGGAAGGCATTTCCTTTGTAAAGTAAACAAACACCACAGAGTAAGCAAGCGGAAAGTAAACACTAAACAAAAGTAGAGTACAACTGAAAGTGTGGAAAGGAAATGGGCCAGTATACAAACCCAAACTGAAAGTAAAGTACAACTCGAAAGGGAAAACAACAAATGAAATGTAAAAGCCGCTACACCGAGCTATCCACTGGAAATCCCACCTGAAGGGTGGGTACAGATAGCTCCACTGCTCCACGGGTCCTGCCGTCCACTCCGAGCATGTCCCGCCCAGTGGTCCACCTCCAGGTACCGTCCCGCTCTGCAAGCCTCAGCCAAGATCAACGCTGTCCGTCATCTGCAACCAACACAACGTAGTGCGGGCAAAGACCGTGCAAGGGTGAGTATAAGCTACTCAGTAGGGACCCCGAGACCCCTGAAGGTCTCTCAAAATTCACAAAGGATAAACCACAAAGAAAGGTACAATCACGAAGTAACAACCGACACTGCTTAGGTATATGCCCATACATATACCTAAGTCATCAATTCAAATATGCTCCAACCTCCGAGCCCAAGTATAACACAGTCCACACATGAAAGTAAACGTATTCCACACAGGAAAGCAAAACGTAATCCACACAGGATAGCACAACACAATCCACACAGGAAAGTAACAGGATTCAGCTCACACAGGATTTTCATTATCAAAAACGTAACTACTGAAGAGCCCCATCTCTGAAGTGTACAGTGTCCTGTCACGACTCTGAGATACTGCTCACTAACCTAAGACTGCTGAGGTACTCCTCCTATCGAGTACCGCGGGTCTGCCGCCAACTACCGGGCGCTCCATCCGCTGAGGGTCTGCTGCCAAATACCGGGCGCTCACCCAAATAGCCTACAGAGGTACTCCTCCAGTCGAGTACCGCGGGTCTGCTGCCAACTACCAGGCGCTCCGTCCGTCATGGGTCTGCCGCCAAATACCGGGCGCTCCGTCCACTGGGCTAGTCGACTCACTCCAAGTCGAGTCGGTCGAGCAGTCTTCAGGTCTCAGCCGGCTACACGGTCTCCGTACTCTGTACGCTCGTCTCCAGTATCGCGGGTCTGCCGCTACAACCAAGCGCACCACCTCTATCGAGTAAAACAGAAGATTCAACTCACATAGGTATACTTCTTCGGATGACGATAAGTATGATCACTGAACCATCTAAGTCGTCGGACCCACGAAGGATCGATAGGTACTAACCCCCGCAGTGACCTACACAGGATCGGACCCACACAGGATCGGGCCCACGCAAGACCTATAGCACTGATCCACGTAGGATCGCTGAGTGCAGTAGTCATCGCAGTCCACTGCGGATCTCTGCACAGTCGTCGCCGCAGTCCACTGAGGATCTCTGCATGGTCGTCGTCGGAGTCCACGGAGGATCTCTGCACAATCGTCGCTGTCGGAGAAGCAGTCGCAGCCAGCACTAGGGTTCCCGCACACATCAAGCTCGTTCGGAGGGTCCGCTCCACGAGCCGAGAGGCTGATACATCAACTGTCACAAATTCCAGAGTTGATGTATCCAAAAGTTCCGTATCGTCAACAGGAACTCAACGCAAAAGACGGCGCGTCGATCGGACGCCCGGTCTGAGAGTTATTGGAATTTTCGTCCCCGGGGCCCGGTTGGTTTTTAAGGCAAAACCAACCCGACCATACTCCACCTGCGTCCAAACCTCGGGCGGAGCATGCCAAAAGAACCTTCTCACTAAGAGGAACACAACAAAACTGACGGCACGTCAACCGGACGTCCGTAGCTCAAGATATGAGTGTTTCTGCTCCGAAGGCCCGGTTGGTTTCGTGAACGAACCAACCCGTCCGAACTCAAAGTGTTCCGAAACTTTGATTGCGATATACCGAAACGACCGTCTCGATCCAAGGACCGCGTTTCCGCAGACGGTTCGTCATTCGGAGGTCCGTGGCTCAAGTTATGGCCAAAAGACCGAAACCGTCTCGAAAATGGGGGGTCCGGGTCCGGGCCGACCCGGCCCGGCCGGCCGGCGGCGCAGCGGCCTGGCGCCGCACGGAGGCAGCGCGCGGGGGGGGGGGGGGGGGCAAGGCCCCCCGCTTATTGGTTTGGCGGCGCGGCAATCAGCCGCGCCCCTGTTGTCAAACGCCCCCCCCCCCCCCCCCTCGTGGGGGGCCTGCTTGTTCGGAAAACGGGGGGCCGCCTGCCCCCCTCAAAAAAACCGCCCCCCCAATTAAATGGGGGGGGGGGGCTTTGACCGCTGGCCGGGGGAATTAATTTCCCCCAGATTTTGACCATCCGGCCGGCCACTTGGCCGGCCGGTTTTTCTCCAACGGGACCAGCGAACCGGTCCCCCTTCCGGCTTCCGTCGTCGGCGGCCTGGTGTGACGCCGGTCTTTCCGTCTCGCCGCGGCCTGGAACCGGCCGCGGTGTTCATCGTCCGGCGCGGTGCGACGGCACCGCGCCCCTCCGCCGCGCCTTTTGATACCCTTCGACGCGGCGCGACGGCGTCGCGTTCTTGATGATCCTTCCACGGCGCCGCGCAAAATAAT
This sequence comes from Viscum album, assembly GCA_963277665.1. Lineage (NCBI taxonomy): Eukaryota > Viridiplantae > Streptophyta > Magnoliopsida > Santalales > Viscaceae > Viscum > Viscum album. Next base: position 1,236,364,959 of record OY728126.1, read on the forward strand.
CGTGCGATTGTCCGCGTGGTGCGACGGCACCACCCCACCTTGTTTCTACCCGCAAGATATATCAACAAGAACGAAGGAGGGGGTTCGGCCGTGTTCATGCGGTCCGGCCCCCCTCACGTTAAACAATAACACATATTTATAATCCTCACATTAGTCATGCTAGAACCACGAACAAGGATAAATAAATAAACAAATAACAACAACCCCTACCTTGAAAAATGACGTCGCACGTCGGTTATCGCGGAGAAAGGCGTCGCGGATTCGGACGTATATTTCGTGGACGTCGGGGTGCGTCCGAGGAGAAAACGACGTCTCTTCACTTGTCGCTATGACAAAGAAGGGAGGTACATTGTCGTTGGTGATGATCACCACGATCGGCGACTTCTCCCTTGTCGAGGAGAAAGATGAAGACGGAAGAATCCGGGACGCCGAGTCTCGAAGGTCGTGGGATCGATGTTCTTTTTCGGAAAAGAATCGTTCTTCACGTTCTTCGTCGAAGACGAAGAAGATCTTCAAGTCCCTCAGCGATTCTCCCAATCCTCTCAAGTAACAAAGGAACTAACCCAAAAATAAATTAAGCTAACACTTAATTTATTAACACAACCCAACCTTTAAAATTCAAGAGTTTGAATTTCAAAAATTCAAAATTAAACTCACTTATTAATTATACATGAGTTGTATAATTAATTAAAGGTTAAGTTGACAAGACTTTAAGAGGGAGAGAGGGGAGTTAGGGAATTTGAAAAGGTGGGGCTCGGGTGGGCCCCTCCTCACCTTAATCCTCTCTTAGGTGGTTAAACCACCCAACTTCCAACAAAAGATTATAACCACATTAAAGATATAATATAAATATTGTATAACAAATTTATTTTACTCTTCATTTCATCCAGAAATTATAACATCTCCTCCTAGGAAAACGCAACTTCGGAAAAGGTCTCCTTAAGCGAATATCGGCGCTGCGAGTTCATCGGTGCCCTCGGATTTCAATTCTGAGCACCGGATCAAAAGTTAGGAAAACCCGCTCGTTCGTTCACTGAACGTACCCGAGCCAAACTTTGTAAATTGATTCCGGGCACACCGGGCCTCGGAATCAGGTGGCGTCAGAAACCGCGCTCTTGTAAAATTCCAAAAAAAATTAAGAAAAAATTTCCCTTGAATTTTACGGGTCTTTACAGATGACACCCCACAATTAAGGATCGATGGTGATGAAGATGTTAGTGATGTTACAAATGAATTTGAAATGACAAGAGATATTGAAAATGAAACTCATATGGATATTGATGATGCTGAGGAGGCAGATGAAGACATTTACATTGATAGCTATAGAGAAGAGGATGAAGATGAACATCGACACAATTAAATACTGGTTATAATCATAACTAATATATATCTATATATAATAGTTATTTTAAACTATCTGCTAATAACAATAATTTTGTGTTTCATATGGACTCTGATCTATTGCAGGAGTTGGAGGAGGCTGAACTACCTTTGGATAATGAGGATGTGGGATCGGATGACCCTCAGACTACTGGTGGTTCAGGAGGTATGCGGAGGGGGAACGATATTGCGTGACTGATGATTCCTGACCTTATCCCCGAGCGATGTCCACATCTTGGTTTCGATCCATGCACACAGAGGTATGCTATCCTATATATTTTAGTTAGATTTCATTAATTTATTTATATATATATAGTAATTGTTTTATTATTTATTACTTTTTCAGATTTTTCAGCATGTTGTTATTGGACAGGGGAGTTTTATATTGTGCAATTATTTTTCTCAACCATGGATCACATGGGAACATATTCCCGTTGATGTGCGACGCGACATATTCCAGCATTGGATGGTACGTAAATAAATAATATTTATTTGGAAATTTATTTTATTAAAAAATTGATATTATAAATTATTTTTAGGGTTTATGGCATCCTATCGATGATAGCATGAGCGATGCTATCCACACGGCATGGCTGGTTTCTATACGTGACCATTTTCGCATATTTTTGCAAAAATTGAGAAGAACAACCATTAAGAATGCAGGGGTGATAGAATTTGATGAGTTGTGTAGAGCCCACCGACCAGAGTACATTTCATCTCACGTTTGGGATGGATTATGTTCACACTGGTTAGGTTGTGGATTTTAGAGGAGATCTTCAGTGGGATGACAGAACCTGGGGAGACAGGAGGTGATGCATCGAGCTGGTAGTCGTACATTCAGTTCGCATAGAGAGCATATAGTAAGTATATTTTTTATATATTTTATATAACATTAAATATAAATAGTTTATTTTATATTTATGTAGGAATTCGAGCCTCTTGATATTACGGAGATCGATGTTTATCAGAAGATGTATAGTGATCCAGCTACTGGAGAGATTAGAGGTGATCGCCAGTGTCAGATTGTGGTTAGTATTATTCTTTAAGTTTTACGATTAACTGCATATAATATATTGACAATTTTAATTTCAAATTTAAATTGAAGGAGTCATATGAGGCTGGGACCTCTCAGACACAGGGTGAGGGTCAGGACGAGACGGCTGAGCAGACCAGTGCTCACCATTTCGATAAGGCAGCATGGATGCAGGCGACTCAGTATGGCTTTGAGAAGAGTAGAACAGTTGGCATCGTCTTTCATTTGACTCTTGGTACTTATTATGGTATTGCTGCGATGTCGACATCCATATCGAGAGGAGCTCGTGGAACGGCATCATCTTTTGGCTCACAGTATCAGGAGCAGTTGCGAGATAAGGATGAGGATATATAGACTTTGCAGAAGCAGCAAGAAGAGATGAGTCGGCGAAAGCAGCAGCAGGAGCAGCATTACGAGGAGCAGATGCGTCGATGGTTGTAGCAGCATCACGAGAAGATGGAGTACATGCACCGTCTGACTCGTAGTTTAGGGATGGAGTTTCCTCAACCAGCTCCTCCACCTCTTCTAGAAGATGACCCCGAGTGATTTTTTTATGTTACAAACATTTTAATTTTACATTGTAATATGAATTATTTACATTTTCTGTCTTTTATATCAGTATAAATATTTCATTATTTAATTTTTAATATTTTATTATTTTTTGTGAATATTAAGAATTTTAATATTTTTTATTTTTTTATTGTTTTAATAATAGTAATATTATTTTTTCATTAATCGTAATTTTACTAAATTTTATTTTTTAAAAATTAATTTTTTATTTGCTATATGACCTTTTGTGACGGGACCCCGTTGCAAATAGTCTAACTAAAAATTTTTAAAAACATATTTGTGATGGTCAAGTTGTACCGTCACAAATAATTTGTTGCAACGGGCCCATGACAGAAAGTGTTATATATATATAAATATTTTTCGATGGGATGAGATCCCGTCGTAAATAGTTTTTGCGATGGGCCCATCGTGAAAACGTTTACATATATATAATACATATAATTGGAAGCTTATTTGTGACAGTGATGTTTCCCGTCGCAAATACTTGTATTTGCGATGGTGTTTTCTGCAACGGGCTATTTGCGACAGGGCCCCATCACTAAAGCCTTTTTGTGACGAGATACCTTCGCAAATAGCCCATTGCAATTACCAAGAATTCCAGTAGTGTAATGATTTTATCAACAATGATTCTATTTACTGATATGGTTGTGTTTTGATGAAAGGGAAATAGGTGGTGGCCAATGTATTAGGACAGTTATGACCTCATGAGAAGAACTAACCTATCTATGAAAATGATTTGGTAGCAATCATGAATGCACACAAAATGTGGTATCACTACCGATTTAGGGAGAATTTTATAGTGTATTCTAATCATAAGAACCTAAAATGTAATTTTACTCATAAGCATCAGAACATATGTCCAAGACAATGGGTATAATATCTTCATAATTTCGATTTTGATATGGCATATCCCAATGTGATGGAAAATGTGGTTGAAGATGGATTGAGTATAAAATATCCATTTCAATCTGTGAAGGAATCAGTTATGGAGTAATCATTTATGAGCTGGTTGGATGAGATGAGCATGGGAATGAAATTGGTTGGTAGACATATGTTCTAGGCTTTGATGAAAAATTATTCATCTTTTGATAATTTTGTTCATATTTAGTAGGTTATAGAAAAATAGTTCTAGTGAATTAGTGAATCCCTTTATAGTGTACAGACCTCGAGTGAGTGGCCTTTGTCTCCTAGTGGCATATTGTGATTTGTGGTAGGTTGGTTGTTCTTTTTCTCTATATGTAGTAGTTGATGGATAGTGGACATAGGTTTTGTTGATTCATCTTCCATGAGGCTACAAATATGTATCATTGCTTTAGATATCAGTATTTATGCCTAGTTATGAGATGGTAAATTATAGATTTTGTATCATGATGCATTCCATATTATAGATATATGGAAGAACACCAGATACTTGCTGGTTGTTAATAGCCCATACCCAATCTAGAACGATGTTTTATGATATTTTTAGATATTTTGTCATTAGTTTTCCATGGAATATTAGTGGTAAGGATGTAATTTGGGTGATCATCAATCCACTCCAGAAATTATATCATTTTTTCTTATCAAGGAGCCTTTCAATGTGGAATACATTGGGGAATTGTATGTCACATTTATTATTAAACTTCATGGGGTTCCTTATATAATTAGATCTGATAGGGACCTGAAGATCATGTCTATGTTTTGGAAACCTTTACATGAGGTGAGGGGTTCCCAGATTATATTGATAATGCTATATTATTTATAAATGAATGGATAATCATAGACTCAAATAAAGGCTCTTTAAGACATCCTTTATTCTTGCGTGTTTAATTATGGTGGATTGTTGGAAAAAAATTTCTCTCTAATTGATTTTTCCTATAAAAAGAGTTACAATGTCCTGATTAGGATTGGTCCTAGGGAGGAATTTTATGTGAAACCATATAGATATTCCTTCCACTTGTAAGAGTTGGGAGAGTTGTCAATATATTGGTTGAGCCTTATTCAAGATATGGAAGAGTTCGTGTAGTTGATGCATAAAGATTGACCATGCCACAAATTTATCATACATCTCTGTAGGACCATCTTTGTTGGCATCTATATTGTAAAACCATCGATTATTTTTTCTGGAGTTTCATCTCACAAGGGTTGTCATCTATTTGTAAAACATGGCATATTGGTGATGAGGATTATGTGACCCTTTAAGATAATAGTATGACTAGGAATGGTGGAAAATCGATAGGACATGCCATATTGTTTTCCTTCCACGCGTGAATTATTTCATGTATCCCTATTAGGGATGTATGTAATAGTTTGATTCCATTTTATTAAATGAGAGGATTTTGAACTTATGACCAACAAAAATTAGATTTACCAGAAAGTTAATATTATGGATGACTGAGTTAAGGAACTACACACTAATACCATTCCTATATTATGTGTACTATGGTAATGTGGATAGGATAGAAACAAGACATTTGATAATATATTTTTAATGATTTAGATGTAAACATATATTTTATTGAGCATATGGTTATGAGGTAATTCTAGGGGGAGAATTAATTTATTGTGGGATGATTGTAACACACCACCTTGATTTTTTGGTACTCTCTTGGTTATTCAATGTTTATTGTCCTTATTTGGGTGCTTTTTAGGATACTCAGGAATCGATATCCTCTTATATGGAAAATTAACTAATGATTAATGATGTATTTTTATTTTAATTAATTGATTCTGGGTATAAATGTGTTAATGGATTTGAGAATCTCTACCCATAGTCAGAGGATGTCACACCTGTATAGGACTTTTTCTCTAGGAAAATGGGTTTTTCTATGTTACAGATGATTATATACTGTATAAAGTTATTACAAACCATGTAATGTTATCCCTTCATATTCCTTCAAAATGAATAATTCTATGAAAGTATTACATTCTTTGTAATAGGTTCTGATTTATTAGAAGAAAAACATCAGTGTTTTAATAAAAAGGAGACACCATTGTTTTTAATTTCAGCCTTCACAGAAGGCGTAATGTGTCAAGGGATCACACATCATGTAAGATTCGTGTGTTATATATTCTAGTAAATGGTCATATGATTTAATTTTTATTCTTCATGTATCTTTCCTTTTCCTTGAACTAGAGATCTTCTAGGTGATTTTGGTCGATTCCCCCTTATGGGAAGATTTAATTATGGAATGATCATCAAGGATGTTGTGGTGCACCTCTTTCTGTACGAGTTTGTTATTTATCATTTTTTTATTTGTTTGTTGAAGATTTTTTGGATGTCTATGGATTTGGATTCATGATTAGATACTATCTTATTTCGATACTTTTCAGTTTCATCTCGTTCCATGTCTTCAAAAGGCCGATCTCGGGGTTTTTAATCACCATTGTTAATGGCATGTAGGGTTATTCCATGTAAGATTGGAATTTAAATAAAATTGATTAATTTGACTAATTTTTTATATTTTAGGGTAAAAATATTTGGGTTATACATTTAATTTAAGAAATAATTGGTTATAAATGGAGTTTCTAATAATTTTACTTTTTTCAAAAGGTTAATTCATTTAAAAAAATTTATCTTGATTTATAAATTATTTCTTAACAATTAATATTATTGATTTTTTCTTAATTTTTTTATAAAATTTTGATAATTATATAGAAATTTATTTTGAATATTTCTTCATTAAAAACCATGGGTGCCTCAAAAAATTGATTAGGTTAGCCTAAGTGTGTGTAGAAACACTAAGAGTTATTCTTTTGTATATCGATGGATCGTGAAAGGGATAAATATTGGGGGGATCTAAAGTTATGATTTTTTCTCATTTTGGTCTAGTATTAATTGACCCATAAGAAAGGGACCAATATGCGGTGTATTTTAATATATGGTTATCTATTGCATTATTTTGATCTCATAAAATTTTACTCAAATGTTTTTATGTGATGTTGTATCAAATGACATAGCATGATGGTATTTCATTTCTATATGTTTACACTTCTACCTTATGATTAATGGATATAGTTTCCAATTATATCCCATTAAATTTTCATGTTACTGGTTTGAGAATAAGAATGTATTTAATTAAATCCAATGGGAAAATGATTTATAATTGAATTTTAATATTTCTTTCTAGACTTTTTGTTTTTTTTTAAAGATGGAAATGTTGTATTATTGATATTAGAACATGTATAGACATTGTGGTTGTATCATACAAGATTTTTTATGAAACTGTACATTTTTTACAATGGTGGTTTTATATGTTGTATTTTAGAATAGAGGTATTGTTAATAATTATTTGTATCATTTTATCTTCAATATTATAATTTTGTTTCATATGAGGGTGGTTTGGAGGAAATAGATGGACACATGTAGGTATTTTTGTCTTTTTTATTCATAATATTGATTTTATCAGGTTTTTCATGGATTATACTGATCTATATGTTTGGTTTTTTCAGAATAGTAATTTGTATGTCTGCCCTTTTTTTGTTATATCCAAGACATGTTTTGTTTTTTTGATTCACCTCACCATGTGGAATCCAAATCGGGTGTATAGTTGGTTGAACAAAAAAATTTCGTTTATAATAAAATTCGTACATATAAGCTCCAAAATATCTTAAATCAGTCATCATATAATATCCCATTAAAATGAATGGGATCCATAAATAATTAATCATATTATAACTCGTGGAAATGTTTGGGGATTCGTAAACATCTTGCTAACATGAACATAAAGCATCCTATGAAAAAATAATGATGGAATCCCCAAGTCTTATACCTAGTAATTTATATATAATATGAATGTATTTAATAATAAATGGAAATTGTTTTTGAATGATTACTAGGAATAATTATTGGGGAAAATAATCTTCCCAAATTGAAATCACTTATTTTACCAAAAACTAGGAAGTAATAATGGAAACATTTTCTTTTAAAAGAACCATTTATAATTCTAATGAAATATTTAAATATAAAATAAATCATCTTGGTTGGATAATAATCTAATTCTATATAATGTAGAACAACATTATTTCCATATTTTTTTCATTAAAGCCACAAATTTTTTTGTTTATGAAATGAATGAATGAATCCTTTAAAATAATATTTTAAAAATTAATAATTGTCTATAAATGATTTCAAAAACTTTTAAATGAATATTAAATACCATTTTGATTTTTTGAAAAGATGGGCCTAGAAGGGGGTACTCTACAACTGATACATAAACATATATAATGCTGAATAATGATTGGAATGTAAAATAAAACTTTACAAATTGTATATAATTCATATTATAATCACTTAGTAGAAAATAAAAATATACTATTATGTATATCACAATAAAATTCATAGTAATTATAATAAAAGACATTAATGTTCATTGTATACACCATACAATAGAATCAAGTGGTGAAAATGGCATCTGTCCTACAGAAATAAATGATAGATGAAAATCCCATACATTCATTCCGACTCATCACATATATTTTTTATCATGTTGAATTATTAAAATTGTTTTATTTATTCTTATATAAGAAAATTTTTTCATGTTTTTTATTGAAATTATATCACTTATATCCATTTTATAACCATTACATAAGCATTTATGATCACGATAGGTGTTTTACTGATATATGGTACATAACTCCAAAATAAATTAGGTATGTATACACTGGTTAAAGTTGTAATTACCACAATTTCATTTGAATAATAATAAAGGAATTGTTTTTATTTTTATACAACAATTATTCCTTTAAATCAATCCATTATATAAAAGTTATGAAAATTGAACTATGTTATAATCATGGAGGTAGTAAGTCATATGTACACATGAGTAACATTTCCATTTTTCAATGAACATGATTGAAATAAGGTAAGAATCATTTTAACATTGCGAAATGACCATAATTTGATAAATAAAATATTAGTAATTTAAATATAATTTCATATATAATCTATGTGATGTGGTGATGAAAAATGAATCATGTCGCTTTATGGAGGTGATATTCCAAATGTATGCAGAAAAGATGTTATAATTTTTCTATCAAAGGGTATGTAAGAAGGTAAATGATATATTCAAATTTTAGAATGATATATTTTTCCTAAATATAATAAATAAACACTAATTCCACAATTATAATCCACCCATTAAAGATGGATGGTTTTTAGATATGGATATAGGTTTTGATGTTAAAATAATATCATATAAGTTGTTTTGTTATTTTATAATGTTTAAGATAGATTTGAATGAGATTGAAGAAGAAACAAAACTAAAAGAAGAGGATAAAAACTATACATCTTCTATTGAAAACATCATTTGATTAAAAACAAAAGTATTCTATTATTTTTTTACCTAAACTATGTCCTCTAAAATTTGAGTAGATATTCAGGGAAGATAATTAGGAAGTTATTTTTTTGATGAAAATGAATTTTTATGTTAGAATATTCCATTTAAAAGGGATGTGTGACTCTAGAATTTTGTAAAATATTAAATATAAAAATATTTATATTTAGTTAAAAGTGGACTAATAATATTTAATAAAAATATACGGTTAATATTTGATGATATATAATCATATAATAATTTATTTAGATGTTTACGTCACAATATGAAACTTATTATTTGGTTTTAACCCCTCATAAACCAATTTTAAACTTACCACAATAATAAGGTTTTTACCCATTAATGAACAATATAGTTACAATAAATAGATAAAAGGAAAAAAATGGACCATGTATTATATTTTAAACCACATCCTAATAAACAATCCTAATATAATTTCTTTATAAAATTTTTATCATTTAAAAAAATCATTTATTATAAAATAATAATAATGTCATATTTTTTTCTAATTCAATACATTAAAATTAATAATATAAAAAAATATTGAAAATAAATTCCAAATACTTTATTAAATTTATAAGATATCATTTAAAACTATAAAATTATTTTATAATCTTATTTATGTCAAACAATATTATTTTAATAATTTTAACATCATTTATTTTATTTATTCATTAATTACATAATTACTTCATCACACTTGTGTAAAAAAAATTATTAAATATTTCATCAAAAATAAAATTAAAAAAAACCATGATGAATGATAATATTTTATATTTTAGAAGAATGATTATAGTAAAAAAAATCCTTTGGACAACCTCACATGAAAATTATTGTAGTTCTATAGAAAATGTGTTCGACATGTTTGACTTTTCATGAAATAAATTACAATAATTGTCATAATATCATTCAAATGGACATAAAATTACATATAACAAAATATTTCTTGGGTATTAAAGATGATATGTAATAATATAAAAATCATTTATATGTTTGGGTTATTTTATAATACTTTTTTTTATTTTAGTACATTAAGAACCAAATTTACCTTATACCATGACGAAAAATTTATAAAGGTTACTATTCATATTGATAAAAAATGAAATATTTAATAAATTGTGAACAAAAAATTAATTATATAGACTCTTTTTTATTAAATTAGAAAAATTTTGTTTAAAATTATTCTTGCAAAACACAATGAAAAATGTTTTTAAATATATATATTTAATTTAAATTGTATTTATTAGAAATTGAAGTATATAATAAATTAAAATAAAAAAATTAGTTTAATGTAATAAATAAGTTATAAATAATATAAAAAAATGTAATTTTACATTGTAAATATATTAAAATAATATATATGTAAAAATAAAAACTAGTATTTTTCATTGTTCATTGAGAATAAAATTTTTCATAAAATTGTAAATAATTTATTCTATGATATTTTTGGCCTAATTATTTATAAAAATAACATATTTTCATCAAATAATATTCTTTAAATCTATTTATATTAATTATATTAATTTACAATGAAAAATATAACATTTAATGAATTTATATATTTGAAGGATTAAAAACCATTACAAACAATTGAGTTCTTATTTTTTATGAATCACTCAACACATTAGAAATGAGTATAATAATTATATATATCATAAATAAGTTGTTCATATTGTTACCCTCTAATTTAAAAGATATGATATGATATACACCTTTAAATAATAATATTTCATTATTTAATATAGCTAGGTGTTTTGTATCATGTATGTTGCAGACCATAAAATTTAAATATCAAGATACTAAATTATATCTAAATTTACTCTCATTACATTGATATTTAATATCCAAAATAAAAACACATTTTCAGATCCCATAGTTATAGTGCATTTGGAGATCAAATAAATATATATCATATTGTACATTATTTCTTCCACATCTTCCACAACCATCTCTATATTAATAATAGTTTTAAAAAATAGATCTAATAAAATTTCAAGGGGATGAGAAAAAAAGTGTAAGAAAAAAATTATTTTAAGGAAACATTTATGATAGAGTCATTAAATGTTAGGTCACTAGTATGTGAGAAAAATAGAGCATGACATAAATATCTGATATATAGGATCATATATCCATAATAATTTTCCAAAAATAATGATAAACGAATATATAACCTCAAATAATCATACATATAAAATGGAATAAGTGCCTAACAATAAGAGATAATAGTCATTATATATGTATCATAACATTTTTATATAACATATATCTATTTCGAAAATTGAAACACAGAATTAAAAACATAGTGACTCATACATCAAATTCATATATCCCATAAAATAGTTAATTAGATATAAACTGATGATTCTCATAACATAGTGGGTCAGGAATCAAACCATACATCATAAAACCTATTGGAATGATATAATATCCAACACCCCAAAATGAATAATGTAATGTAAATCATGCCTCATAACAATCCAATTAGATATATAAAGATAACCAATGCATTAGAGGGTTATCTAGGATCCCACACTATACATAATGATAAATTATACTTATGAGTGAAAAAAATCAATCATTCAAAATATCATGAAATTACAATTTAAAGAAAATATTACTTATATAATTCACAGATAGATTAATATAAACATTTATCAGAGGAAGATTGGTTGATACCAAAAATTAACTCCACAAAATTATTATAAAAATATTTCAATAATGGTCTCGAATGATTCTGTATACTAGATATAACATTTGGATATAGGTAAAAAATGTTAGAGGAGTCAAGAAAATGATTTTAGATAAATATTTTTCACAATTTCTATAAATGAAAATGTTATGAGTTCATTGGAAATTAATTTTGAAGAATTACAAATGAATAATTTTTAAAACATCACTTTATAAGAATACCTATTATTTAATTTTGAAAAAAAATTCAACTAAATGTCGAGTGGAAGATAAATGTATATGAGCATAAAATGAAATTCCTGTTTAGCATCAATGTAGATTTAAAGAAATACTATCATTAGAAAATAGTATATATTTCTCATTATAAAAATATGTTAGTGTGCATAAATTTAATACATAATATAAAAAATACTTAAATTTAATAGAAATAATTAATAAATATTTAGCAATAAATATTATGTACATGGTAAAATAGAATAATTATAAAGAATGATAATTATTATAAACAACATCATTTTTTATAGAGAGTATAATCCATTATATAAGAATATTATTATTAAAAATTTTAATTTCTAAAAATATCAAGGTAATATACCCTATAGAATATTAAAATTTAAGAATAAAAAATCATAAAATAATATATTTATAATAGACTAATTTTGACAAGTGGAATGGGATGTTGAGATGAAAAACCATTTCCATATTTTATAAAATTTAATTCAAAACCTTTTGAAAGAGGTAATGTAAAATTAAACATCAAACACCAAAACAAATTATTATCATGATAAAAAGCTTGGACTACATATCATAGTAACTATATAATTATAAATACATGTATAACATGAAACATGTCTTATAGAAGGAAATTTGAAAAGAAAAATCCTTGAATTTACTGGCAATTTATATAAAAGACCATAAAACATATGAATAACAAAATTTTATGATTATTAAATTATTTATTATAAAATTTTTATGAGTGTATTTTATTTGTTATGTACCATCTTTAGTCATTTTTCAATCATTTTTTGTGTTGTTTTTTCCCATCACCACATTGGGTTATTCGTTCAGTTCATCGAAAACTACATTTTTATGTTGAATTTGATCCAAGGAGATATAATTTTTTTCATATCATATTGAATTTAAATGTATGATAATATGATTCCAAAAATGTTTTATTATGTTTTATTACATCTCCATGGGATTTTGGGTTATAATTCATCAAGATAAAATACAAAACCATATTTAATTTAAATTTTATTTAAAAATATTATATAATAATAATGATTTAAAATTTATATTACTATTAAATAAAATTAATTCTAATTAATATAATATCATAATACTACCATTAAAGATACATATCACAATATATTGTTCAAATTATATTTAAAATATAAAAAATGACTCTGTATTCAAATTTTATGTTATTAAATTTTCAATGACGACATAATACTTATATTATCAATATAATTAATATATTATAATGGAAAAATATATATGATGTCTAAAATATACTTTTTTTAATTAAAAAAAATCCAAAATTATTCGTTTTGGGTGATGATGAAAAATTATATATGTCATTGATGGAAGCATTAATCCCACCATTACAAATTGAAAATTTATATATTACAAAGAATCGAAGAAGTTAGAAATTATTATTCAATTAAAATAATAATAATTATATATTATAATAAATCTAATGTGATTATATTTTTATGCATATAATATAATTGGTTGTGGTGTAAGAATAAAGAGTCTTGAAAGATCTCGGTTAAAACAACATCTTCTTTGGATTACCTCTTTTGGACCACTCCTTAAGGATTCATAGATTGGACTTTTTTGTGATACTAGAACATATAAAACATTTCAAAGAGGATTGGTAAGGGTGTTTTGTAGAACCTGTTTGATTTAAGAGGCTTTATATGAGAGGATAATATGTGTGGTAAACTATTTCTTGTATAGATGATAAGGGTGCCATTTTTAAAAATAAAAAATTATAATCATAATATGGTCTGTCTTATTCAGGAAAAGTTGATTAAATATATAAAATTATAGATTGAATTTTATATTTAGTTCTATATATCCACCATATTCCCATTTAATGTTTGTATTTTGATATATTTTAATACTTTACCTCATGACTTAAAATTTTTACCGCATTCTAACCCTTACCTAGGAGAATAATTTTACCAAGGACAAATTTTTTTCCATAAAATTAAATTTTAATTATTATCTATTTTTCATTTTGATTATCGAAAAAAAAGATATATATTTTATCAGACTAAATTTTAAAATGTGATAATATATTTTTTAGAATAAAATCAAACCAACATTTCGAAATGTCAAACATAGAATTATAAATATAACATATTATTTTTAAATGACATATTTTACTACTAAATTGCATATTGTGCTGAGAAAAAGATTTCATAAAATTTTGATCTCTGATGAAACCACAATGATCTCATGTAATGAATTTTTTTTTAAAACATATTTTCTATAATTCATTAAATTTGGTGTTTTCATAAAAATCCAACATATTCACCAAAATCTAATCAATAAATTTATAACCGAAAAAAGAAACTGTTATGAGATTTAAATAGAATTATTATATAATATATCTTTTAAATGATGTCATAAAATATAATTAAATATAGTTTTTATTAAAAAAATTCCTTTAAAACATAATTTTTTCATTATATTATCATATTTAAATTTTTAATTAAAATATAAAAATATATATTTTCACGTTGAAGAAAACTATTACATGAATCCATTAAATTTTATAAATTTAATTTAATATTAATATATAAACCTTGCTAAATAAGATTATTTAGAAAATATCACTTTCTATAATTATATGATTCTAATCATATCCTGTTATTTATTTATCATATAACAATTAAAATTTCATCTACACATTTTCATTTACAAAATTAAAACCACTCTTCAAACCAACATTAATAATAGTTCGTTAATTATTATTAATGGTTTTATTAAATTTTATTAAAATTAATTATAAATAATTTAATTACCTATCATTTTACTATTCTCATAATTTCTTAATGTAAATTAAAATTGTATTTTCATAATATATTTATATTAATCATACATTCTAATAAAATATATTAAAACTCATTTGAATATGGTGGTGTATTTGATGAAATATATGAAACAATGTGATTTTAAATGAAAATATACTCTAAAATATTGAGGTATAATGCGGTGGATTTAGACCATGGTCGATACACACTTGGTTTAATGGATTGAGAATCACAGATATGATGACTGAAGGATAGTGATCCCTAATTTAATATACATTGTGTGTAAATTCAAATAATTTGTCTTATAATAGTGGGGTAATTTAGAATTAATAACTATTGATGGAGAAAATGGGTCTTCTATTGTACGTTGTGAGAATTTAAAGGTATATTAGGCTCATAATGGGTCCATTGAGTACTCTTCACCGATCATGTAGCCATAAATTTTTATTTTATAGATTTTTGTAATTTATAGTTATGGAGAAATATGAATCCATTGAGTGTTCTATATTTTAAGTTATGTTCCATTGGTCCTTGGGTGGATGAATGTGATCAGTTAAGATAGTCACATAATGTGATGAGTTGTGGGAAAGTTAAGTGATTCTTTTTCGTGGAAACCTTATGAATGTTAGTTTATTTAAAAGTAGTAATATGATAAAATTAAGGCACGATTTTTGTCAACGAGTCCCTCATATTCATTGAATATAGTGTACAAACTATATTTCCCAATGAAAATTAACAACCCAATGACATTTCGACTTGGGAGTCACTGTATGGTAAAATATTGTGATAAGAATTCTTGATACGTTATCAAAATCCATGATGACTAGTGAGATATGTAATATTAAATTGGATTTTACAACACAGAATCAGGGGAGTATGGTTGAATATCTACCAAGGGTAGATAATCATATTCATATACAAGATGGGTAAACTCTATGGTGAATATGAAATTTTTTTTCCATATAACCAAAAGATTATAGTTAAGAGTAATTGATTTATCCTAATATGTTTGATCTACAATGTGTGCATTAGATTACATGACTCGTATTTTGGGAACATCAATGATAACAGAGGAATATGAGATAATGATTTGATAATTAATTGTCTGCATAATGATATATGTGTATTTAAGGGGTATTTTAAAGGAAATACATTCATGGGGTTATGATATTCTATCGATATTTATGATTAATATGTGACAGAAATTTTAATGAATTTAGATAGTTGTGTGTATTTCAAATCTTTTATGAGGATAGTTTTAGATGTAATTAGGTATACATGATCCACCTATAATTATTATTATATATTTTCACTTGTGTAAGGTATATCATGTCTGTAATAGAGAATAAAATTAACTGATATTAGAACCATGATAACAAATTAATGAATAACGTATCAATATTGTTGATAACTCATTCCACATTTCATAGAGTAATGTATGCTGATAAAATTTTCTCTATTACCTTTTATTTGGGATTCTTATAAATAATTCAATATATCCCTATATATTGAATGGTGATATCCCTTTCATAATAACATTCCTTAGGATTATTAGAAATCAAAAAAAAATAAGGTAATATTTAATTGTGATAGTCATTTTTTCATAGGTTAATTTTATTCATTGTCAATATAACTAATAGTTATATAATATAGGTAACTGGTGATACTACCATTAATATTAGTGAAAATATATTCCCCCTTTTATTGGTCGGTGTTCTTACCCTATATTTGACTTGTGATACTCTAGTCACCACTGGTGATTTTTCATTAAAAATTAATTACATTAAGATTAGTGATGATTTTTTCATTGATGCATTGAATAATGGATAGTGATATCCAATTTACCAATATAGTATTACATGACTATTGATAGGTCATACTCCATAGTTTATACTTCATCCATTTTAGTAGGTTTTATTTTCTAATCCCATTGAGATAGGTCATATCATATTCTTCATTTCTGTAACTATATTAACCACCAAGGGTGAATTGTAATGTACCCTAATTTGATTTTATAACCAACCCTATCCTATGATATGATTATAGGAACATTATCCAATTAAAAATCCAACCATTTTTTGGTGATTATACCATGATGAAATCCATTCAATTTCAAGTATATGTAATAGAAGGGTTGAGTATAATGTTACAAATATGTCTCAAGTACCCAATGATGTTTCTTGATTATCTATATGTTTTATATAAATTATATAATATATAACATGAATTGATATATAAAATATAAATACATAGCTTCAGTTTGTTTAGTTATTTACTATGTTTTATGTTCATAACCTACACACACACCACAATAATTAATCATATCTCTTGTTTCGAATATATGATAGACACCACTAAAAAATGTATGTTAGAAATATGGAGATTCATAGTTAGGATGAAGAGAATTGTTTGGGTCGTGTTCGGTGATTGGTAAATTTTTTCTTGTTATTGACATTATTTTTTTCTTACACATATTTTGTATCCCACTATGCACATCCCATTATGAAGGGTAGTATTAATGGTGAAGATGTTTTAGATAATTTATTATTATGAACATCCTATTTTGAAGCCACAAAACATAACTTCAATCTAACAATCATCTCTCAATGGTCTCCCCTCCATTGAGTTTTGACCTCATATAAACACATTTTGAGTTCTACATTAGTTCCACTTCAACCATCACCACCAATTTACCAACAAAAAACTGGAAATACTGCCACAAAAACACCTCTTTCTTCACATTCTATGTTTATGTAAGCTTGGACCGACATCAACTATCACTCATCTGAAACCTCTTTTTTCTAACTGGTCATATAAATATATTATAAATGCATCCACCACCATATTTCTATTAACTGATGTCTACATAATTTCATCGTAATACATTTAGAGATACTCTATCCATATTCATTGTCTCATATTCAAATCTTGTTCTCATAAAAAATGTATTAAGATCTTATTTTCTACCAAAAAAACAATACATTTATCATAAAATATGTAAGGATTCTATGTCAGAAATGCATGACTATAGGATCTTACTCTATATCATGTGTTGGGTAGTAATTCTCACAAACACTTAACTACTTTGAGAAATAACCAATAATACAGACTCCCTTCATGTGAAGGCATTCCAACCATAATCCAAAAGACTAACAATACAAAATATACCTTTGTAATGAAATTAGAAAAATCATGATGGATGTTGAAGTAAGTTAAAAATTATTCTATGGAAATGAATTATTATATTCCTAAATCCAATATAATGGAAAATTATTTTTTTTTCTTAGCTATCATAGTTGAGGATATTTGTGGAAGTCATTAATAAAGCATCATAAATAACCAAATCTCCCATGAAAACCGCATATATCAAAGACATTCATTGGTGGTTACCAATATATTACCACATATATCTTTTCTAGATCCACAGATACTCCAATTTCAGAAAATACATTCCCATGGAAACATAGTTCTACTATAAAAAATTCACACATTGGTAATTTGACATACATCTGAGGATATCTAATGGTTCCAAAAACTATCAAGAAGTGTTTCTCATGCTCAACCATTGTCTATGAATACAACAATATGAAATCCAGAAAGACCACCCCAAAATAATCCAAATACCTCTAGAATATATTATTCATCAATTCTATAAATAATACTGGTTCATTCATCATAACTAAAGACATTACCATATATTCATAATCTACATATCTACTTTTAAAATATATTTCTGAAATACCCTCCTTCCAATCAGGAAATTGGTGATATGCTGACCGTAGCCAATTTTCATGACCCAATTATATCCCTTAAATTAATTTTAAATATCATAATTTTTATAAAGATATAGATTGTATATCATTACATGGTAAAACTTTTGATAATCCACACTCACTCGAAGAGTTACATATACATTTTTTACAAAAAAGGTACTTACCACAGAGATGTACTCTACTGAATGAACTCTTTTCCTTCCATCACATCCAACTATAATTTTATATCCCTTAATTTTTTTAGTACCATCTGAAATGTTGGATATGAATAATGAATTGTTCTCAAAAGGATATAAGAGATAAATTAAATGTCTCTTGTGGGTGGAATACTTGAAAATCATTTAAGAAACTCATTTTGTAACTAATTAATAACTATAGGTAAACTATTATCAATAGTCTCTTTCCTCAATTCCATGGTCATAAATGAAAACTGGTACCAGATATATTCAACTTCTTGTTATGATAGTTCCATTTCACATGGATTAACATTCTTGTCTCCTCAAAAGAGATTCTTGATGCCATTTCTATTCATAAAATTGGATGTTCATGTATAAATCCATTTTGATCCACGATCATTGTTAACAAATCCATAAAAATTAATATATCCTTGACATCTATTTCCATCATAGAAAAACCCCAAATCATCTAATCTCAATCAATAGTCATATAACACTCCCTAAACATAATGGTTTAAAATTATTTTTGGCCAAGACGAGTTTGGCGTTTAAAAATAAGACGGATCATCTCAACACTCAAACATTGAAAATTAGTAACACGATACGAAAAAAAGGAATGATATTCACATATATCAAACCCATCTTTTACAAGGAAATATATCAAAATAATCTAACCTCTCACCTTGAATGGTGAAAATCGATCATCCAAATTAACTTATTCATACCCATATAATTTGATGATTTATAACATTTGTTCTTTATTTATGTGTTGATATTAACCCTATTAATTAGTCATGGTATTCCGAGAATCATCATGGATGGACCTGTTATGCAAATTAGTGGTATTCTACATTTCAATTCCATTCAAATCATATGATATATTTGACACATGATTAGTTTCTTGAACACCTGACCTCATATCACTATGACAATATCACTAATGATTCCCCAAGAGGTTGTAATTGGGGCATTCTCTAGGTTGCGTCCTACACTATGTCTTCTTGTGATCGAATGAACCTCATTAGAAAAATCCATCATTGCTCTTAGGTCGTAGAGGAAGATTTATCGATCCAACTATCTGATTCTGAGTCATTCACATTCCATGTAAATAGGTGTCTCTCATCTGTTTTCTCCCAGCATTATAGTGAACACCATTTACCATAGGAATCAATACACTCCCTCTAACAAAATCCTTGATATATACTTTATCTTACACAATTACATTATTGAGAAACTCTCTAGAATCCATAATATAGGTCAGAATAATCATTGATAGAATCTCATACCTTAGTCTAGATTAAAATTTGAATTCCTTAAATGACACACTGGAATTAACATTGGGTGAAAGGAGGACTATATTCTTAAATATATTTGCGTACTTTCTCACTATGAGTCTCTCCTGCTTCAAATTAAATAAGTCCATAATTCAATAAATTCAGAAAATATGAGGATACATTTTTTTAATAATTATTTTTAGTCATCCCATGAAATACCTTTTTCCAATTTAGTAATAAATTAAATATACAATAGTTAGGATGGAATATCCTCACCCTTATACGTAAATTATTTGACTTTCATCTCTACTAGTGTGCTAAGGAAATCAAAGATTTGATTCATCCTATTCCACAACACCTCTAACCACTCTAGTTATGTATCACAAAAAAATATGAGTGGAATATATTTATTGAACTAGAGGGAATGATCTAATTGACTTTGTTTATCCTTCATGTTGCCTCTATCAACATATTGAAAAAAATCAACAATTCTTTGAACCATCTATTGGTTCCCCTATGGATAAGTTGAACCACGTTCACAACAGCTTCCTCTGGTAGGTTTTTAAAACACATACTGATTTCTATTTTCTATAAACACAAATTATTCAATAATTCTCACCTTTTATCAACTAAATAATAATCAATTTCAAATAAAACCACAATATATTTTCAAAATATTTATTTAAATAATTCCACATTCTCCATATTCGACCTTTTTTTTAAATTTCATCATACTTTTGAAAATCATTCCATTTAAAAAATAACCATTTTATGCCTTATCCTGATCAGAAAAATGAACAAAACATTAAAAAAATTCAAAAAAAACACCTTCACATCAAATCATGATTCATTAGTCAAAATGAAATATGCACTCCTGTTAGGACATAATTTCTGAAGTGATTGTAATATTTATCTCATTGAATGAACCCATTATAGTGAGATAACACTCATATAAGATTCTCCAAAACCCTAATGTTTCCTACTCCAAAGTAATATTATGTTAATTATAAAACGTTTTGGTAAAACCTTTAATGATCAATATTTCAGTTCTATACAATCATATTCATTTCTACCATCTCAACTCAAGGATGAGACTAGAATGAATTGTCAACTCAGAAAATGATAGAACTGCTAACAAAATATTCCCAAAAGATATTTAAACTTTCCAATAATGATACCACTTATAACATCCCTAACCTCATAATTTTCATGATAATGTTGAATGAATCTACCTTTATTTAAGATATATCCCAAATATCCCAATGGATGGTATAAAATTCCATGGGATTCATTAAGAGATAGGTGATTATTTTCTATTCGAAATTTAAACAACCAAATGAATCACTACACAACCAAAAACAAGTATATGATTCATGATAATAATATAGAGAAATAATATTTAATATTAAATGCATAAAAACTAACTACAACTATGTACCAAAATAGAATACTACAAATGTCATAGTAGGGAATGAATGAAAAAAAAAACAAAAGAAAACTCCACACCGACCCACATAACTCAAATCCTCAAACATTATCTATGATCAAAATCAATAAAGCATCCCATCTATCATGTTTCCCCACTAAATAAGTCTGATATATTAAATTTTTTTATTGAATGATAAATTATATCTGAAAAATATCCAGAGTTCCAAAGTAGGGGTGACTAATGAGTAACCTTAGGTTATCCCAAAATGTCTTCCCTTTTCATGACACTAGAATAGAAATTGATAGCACATTTATATAAAACAATTTATATATTACAATTGGACATATAATATTTGAAATCTAATAATATTTCTAAATTTTTTCATATTAAAATAGTTTAATGAAAAATTGAAAATACAATACCATAAAATCATTCCATATTCATTTTTGAAATACTCATTCCATGTTTCACCAAACACCGACACATTCATTCTTCACTAACAGTTCCCTACTTTTTAGAGGCTTATCATACATCCACTATATATTTTCCAATAACTTTATGCCCCAATGATAGATTTCTCTTATCCATGGTGATTTCCTTTTGTACCCCATAATTACACACCCCTTATTTAGGGTCACATCGAAGGAATGAACTCATACAACCCATGTATTCCAATTCAATTTCAATAAAATCAACTCAAATCAAATCTATAAAAATTTTCTTCTATTAATGTCCATTAAAAAATCACATTTCAATAAATTTAATAAACTTTTATTGAAGTCATCTTAATTAAACCATTTACCAATGATATATAAAATACATATTTTCAAATCGACATATTAAAAACAATATAACAATGCATATTACCGAACCACATTCCACAATTCCATAATTTCACAAAATATTAAAAATTATACTCATCCCAAAACTAATAGGGTTTTTTTACTGGTTATCCCAAAAATTAAACAATAAAATTTATGTAATTGAACTCATTCAAAACAAAGATTTTGTGTCCTTTTGAGAGGAGTCGAGAGTGAAGCCAACAACCCCTTGAATAAAGAAAAATGAATAATTACAAGTAAAAAACCACAAGACATGGTTGAATATGTAAAAACCTACCTTATATCTAGTACCCTATAATACAAAAGACCAAATTTAGTCCTATTGGCATTAAAAACATGAGATACATCAACCGTGATATTAGATCTATGAAATTAGGAGAGATAGGGAATTTAATATAAGAACAAATACAATAAATGAATACTTATCAATGTAATCCTACTTCAAAGTGCACTGAATCACCTGAGGATCACATAATATTTGATGGGGAAGGGTTATAGAGCCTTATTGTGGGGTAAATATCAGGTTAGGGTGAATTTGGAGAAACAAATTAAGGGTTAAAGGATTATCCCAGTCTATATCACCTTATTATCGATCAGGATTTTAAACCAGTCATGGTTAGTCACTCAGTTAGGAAAACATTGTGCTCAATATTCAGCAAAATATTCTTTAAAGAGGACTATGCATTGTTGGCTGGCATTATTAGTCAAACCGTGTGTAAACCACGCATAATTCCACTATCCCACATTTTACTATTTCTCCAAGTATGTCACATGGTTTGTAAAAATCGTGTTCCTACCCAAGTTCCATCCCCTTATCCCCTTCCTCAATGTCCACTATTTCCTATAGGATTTTCAAAATTTCTACAAATATCTAACCAACCATGCATAGTTATAAAACCTAAAAATACATTCCAAATTTAATCCAAACCCTCCCAAACATTACATAAATACATTAAATTCTAAAAAATTTACATAGGGTTTTATTTTTTAAATTGTGGGTCTGATAGTTAGTAATAATGTATATAACTCCAAAAAAGAATCTAAAAATGATGCCCATTGATCAAGAATAATATATAAGATAGTAAAATAATAATTTAGAGATGAAAATATTTTTAGGCTAACATACATGAAAATTATTTCCCTCATGATCATCAAACTAAGATGATGGTAATGTTCCATAGTTTAATAAAATAATTTGACAAAAGAGATGTGGAGTATGAAGTTACCTTTACAAGGTTATCAATATATTCTAAGGATTATATATTCAATAAGGTATGAATTATTGAGAATTTTTTTATGGAGACAAGCCATTATTCAGAGTGGAATCAGTCTCTCAAGACACTTCTTCACACAGTGAAATAATATTATGTGCTATCAGCGTAGAGAAATAAATCATTATGTATTATGGTATAAAATAGAACAAATAGAGTAAGAGGATGGAATATAATATAATTGATAAATGAAATAAGGGATTCAATGATTTTATCACAAGTGATAAATGTGGAATGAATAATACATGGTAATTATTGAAGGGATCGGGTGTTCGTTATAAGTGTGGAGAAAAGGGTCACCAGATAAATGAATGAAAATGGAAGAATTAATACACTACTAAAAAGTGTTTCATCTGTAATGAGATGGTTAACTAAAAAATGAATTTAAAAGGTGATTTTACACTAAGATTTACTTATATTTACGAAAAATATGTTAATATTAATGTATTTAAATGTCCATAAACACCATTTTTGTGCATTTTAGAAATTGAAATTCATTTTGATTGATTCTGTTATTCATGATAAAAGTGTAAATTTGGGACCAATTAATAATATTACATTGGAATTAATTATGTTGATTATATGAATATGAAATTTTGGAATGTTAGTAATCACAATGTTTGGAACATTTTATCATTTTGGATTAAATGATGAATTACATGGGAATATTATGTGTTTTGGAAATGAATGAAGATATTTTTAGGAAAATAAAATGGAAAATTAGGCCCATATAGTAAATGTGGAGACCAAAAATAAATCCCAATGAATATATAATATTATATTTCGATGTAGAATATGATGGTTTATATTTTATTCAACTATGTAATGAGATAATTATGATCTTTTAAGAAATATCAATGGATCAAATGTTGACATTTATTTTGTGGGACAAATTTTAGGACCCATAAAATAATCCCCCAATTTAGATAACAAAAACATAATGGATGATAAAATTGGCATAAAGTTTCTCCATATATTACCAAACACATGTATGATGATATGTCTCTCCTATGATCCCTAAATATTCATTAATCATCAATTTCTAATTAGCACGTCCAAAAGGGGGATGAATTTGGTTCTATAGTTTTGGTAAACATTGAAAATTGAAATTTCATTTGATTAATCCCCCACCATTTAAATATACCAATTAATGGGGATGAAATTTATTGATAGGTTCTTCAACATGGAAACCAACTTTCACTATTGAAGGATCCAGTTGTGAAGTGATTTTTAGGGCATGTTTGTCTTTGTATTTAATTTTATGCTCACATTATCTAATTGAAACTTCAAATTTTTTCATTTGTGTTTTTTATTCAACAAAATTTCATAATAAAAATTATTCATCCTCTTATTATTCATTTACATTTTACTTTTCTTTAACATGTTGATTCCCTTGAATCATAGTGGGAATATATTCACTCCCATAATTGTGAAATTTCACACAAAATGGTGGAGTGTAAATTATTTCATTATTTTGACTTCTTCAATCCCACTTCATTAAGTCAACTTCCTAATTCCATTGATATAATAGAAAATATGGAGGGTTAACCATTGATGGGTTGATCCAAAGGAGTTTTATAGGGTGGATTTAATATTATTTTATGATCTTATATTTTTTTCATTTCATTTTTGTATATTTCATTCAATGAATTTTTTTCCTTACTCTTTTTAAACATTAATGACTACACATTTAGAGTGTATTACAATCTAAATCTTTAGAGTGATCTTGAATGTGAGCCTCTATGTTCATTGGTAATTTGATTTAGAATTGTGTATAAATTAAAAAAATGAATGATTTGGGGGACATGTCTCGGTGATTGGATATGTGTTGATCCAGTGATCTAAAAATACCTAATAAAAAAATTTCATGCATTTTATTCCCAAAAAATAGTATAGAATTAACCCAAAATCATTAATTATTTTAAATCAAGTAGCTATATTTTTTTATTGTTCTATAAATTAAATCATTAGTTCATTAATTAAATTCATCCCCCATTAAAAGAACTTAATAATCAATCCTACCATAAAATCTGAAAGTATCTAGGTTACTTAATTAGTCTATATGGATTCCATAACCAATGTTAATCTACAAATGACTGCCGACACCATAAAAATGGGTAAAATTTTCTATAACCAAATTTTCGAACCATTTCTAGGGAACCAACTGAGTCTTTGAAAAAACTTATTCTATTCTCCCCCTTTTCTATTTTATCATCTCATATCTCTTTTCATTTTCCATTACATTTAGCCTCTTTTATTGGAACTTGTCCACCTATACCAATGAGAATTCAAATCTCCTTGTTTGTGTGGATAATTGAGGTGTTTGGGAGTCAAGTACACATCGAGTTCTCACTCCATTATTTCTAAATCATCCTAATATTCTGTATGTAGTCATTGAACCCAATAAAATGGAGGGTATTAAATCAATGAAACACATAAATCAAGTTGGGAAAGAAATGAATATCCAAATGTGGCATCTCCAAACATGGTGAATACCATTTATTATGTAGCTCCTGACAACCTCACAGCTGGTTAGACCAATGCACCCTCTTTCATTAGGACAGATACCATTATATATTCCCAATTTTTTTTACTCTCTCTTACCTAAACCACCATCAAACCATTCATGGGATGGATAATAGAAGACTTAATATTATTTTAAATAATTCAATTAAATTTTCTAATCCATGTGGAATCCAAAAAAATTGAATCACCTAAAATGAGACTCATTCCTTTTTCTCAATAGGATCGATAAAATAATTGGTTATATAATTTTATACCAAGAACAATTCACTCTTTGGACAAACTCCAGGGAGAATTCTAAAAAAATCCCCCATCAAAAAAGAATTTCACATAATGAATTCATCAATTTGGTAAAAATTACGAGAACATGTATTTGAATCATTGGTAATTTTGAATTACACATTGAAGACATTACAATAGCAAGGATTATCAATCCCATAATAAGAGTTAATATTTCATTAAGGGTTAGGGATAGGTAAAAAATAGTTTATTTACATTAAATGAAATGAAAGATTCAAAAGAAAATGCCAAAATAATGCTTACATGTATTTGGAAAATCATTATGAAGATAAACAAACATGTGGAACATCTACATACTATGAGAATAAAAAATCATAAAATAATATTTTTATAATAGACTAATTATGAAAAGTGGAATGGGATGTTGAGATGAAAAAAAATTTACATATTTTATAAAATTTAATTCAAAACCTTTTGTAAGAGGTAATATAAAATTAAACATCAAACACCAAAACAAATTATTATCATGATAAAAAGTTTGGACTACATATCATAGTATGTATATAATTATAAATACATGTATAACATGAAACATGTCTTATAGAAGGAAGTTTGAAAAGAAAAATCCTTGAATTTATTCACACTTTATATAAAATACCAAAAAACCTATGAATAATTTTATTATGATTAATAAATAATTTATTATAAAAAATTTATTTGTGTATTTCAATTGTTATGTACCATCTTTAGTCATTTTTAAATAATTTTTTGTGTTATTTTTTCCCATCGACAACATTGGGTTATCCATTCAGTTCATCGAAAACAACATTTTTATATCGAATTTGATCCAAGGAGTTATAATTTTCTTTATATCATATTGAATTTAAATGTATGATAATATGATTCCAAAAATGTTTTATTATGTTTTTTTACATCTCCATGGGATTTTGGGTTATTATTCATCAAGAAAAAACCATATTTAATTTTAATTTTATTTAAAAATATTATTTAATACTAATGATTGAAAAATTTATATTACCATTAAATAAAATAAATTCTAATTAATATCATATCATAATACTATCAAAAAAGAAACATATCATAATATATTGTTAAAAATATATTTAAAATATAAAAAATGAATCTGTATTCAAATTTTATGTTATTAAATTTTCAATGACCACATAATACTTATATTATCAATATAATTAATATATAATAATTCCATAATATATATGATGCCCAAAACATACTTTTTTTTAATTAAAATAATTTTAAAAATTATTCATTTTGGGTGGTGATGAAAAATTATATATTTCATTGATGGAAGCATTAATCCCACAATTACAAATTGAAAATTTATATACTATAAAGAATGGACGCAGTTAGAAATAGGTATTAAATTAAAATAATAATAATTATATATTATAAATAATCTAATGTTATTATATTTTTATGCGTATAATATAATTGGTTGTGGTGGAAGAAGAAAGAGTCTTGAAAGATATAGGCTAAAACAACCTCTTCTTTGAATTACCTCTTTTGGACCACTCCTTTAGGATTCATAGATTGGACTTTTTGTGATACTAGAACATATAATACATTTCAAAGAGGATTGTTAAGTGTTTTTTGTAGAACCTGGTTGATTTAAGAGGCTTTATAAGAGAGGATAATATGTGTGGTGAACTGTTTCTTGTATAGATTAAAAGGGTGTCATTTTTAAAAATAAAAAATTATAATCATAATATGTTTTGTCTTATTCAAGAAAATAAAATTAAAAATATAAAATTATTGATTAAAATTTATATTTAGTGCTATATATCCACCATATTCCCATTGTAATGGTTGTATTTCGATATATTCTAATACTTTACCATATGACTTAAAATATTTACAGCATTCTAACCCTTCCCTGGGTGACTAATTTTACAAATGACGCATTTTTTTCCATAAAACTAAATTCGAATTATTATCAATTTTTCATTATGATTATAAAAAATATGAAATATATTTTATCAGAACAAAAATTTAAAATGTGATAATATTTTTTTATAATAAAATAAAACCAACATTTCGGAATGTAAAACATAGAATTATAAATATAACATATTATTTTAAAATGACTTATTTTACTACAAAATTGCATATTGTGCTGAGAAAAAGATTTCATAAAATTTTGATCCCTGATCAAACCACGATGATCTCATGTAATAATTTGTTTTTTAAAACATATTTTCTATTATTCATTAAATTTGGTTCTTTCATAAAAATCAAACATATTCACCAAAATCTAATCAATAAATTTATAACCCAAAAAAGAAACTGTTATGAAATTTAAATATAACTATTATATAATATATCTTTGTAATGATGTCATAAACTATAATTAAATATAGTTTTTATTAATAATTTTTTTTAAACATAATGTTTTCTCTATATTATCATATTTAAAATTTTAATTAAAATATCAAAATATATATTTTCACATTGAAGAAACTTATTACATGAATCAATTAAATTTTATAAATTTAATTTAATTTTAATATATAAACCTTGTTAAATAGAATTATTTATAAAATATCACTTTCTATAATTATATAGTGTTAACCATATCCCGTTATTTATTTATCATATAACAATTAAAATTTCATCTATACATTTTTATTAAAAAAATTAAAACCACTCTTCAAACCAACATTAATAATAGTACATTAATTAGAATGAATGGTTTTATTAAATTTGATTTAAATTAATTATAAATAATTTAATTACCTATCATTTTACTATTCTCGTAATTTCTTAATGATGTTTTAAATAATATTTTCATGATATATTAATATTAATCATACATTCTGATAAAATATATTAATACTCATTTTAACATGGTGGTGTATTTGATGCAATATATATAACAATGTGATTTTAAATGAAAATATACTCTAAAATATTGAGGTATAATGTGATGGATTTAGACTACGGTCGATACAAGCTGGGTTTAATGGATTGAGAATCATAGATATGAGGATTAAAGGACAGTGATCCGTAATTTAATATAAATTGTGTGTAAACTCAAATAATAGGTCATATAATAGTGGGGGTAATTTAGAATTAATAACTATTGATGGAGAAAATGGGTCTTCTCATGTACGTTGTGAGAATTTAAAGGTATAGTAGGATCATAATGGGTCCATTGAGTACTCTTCACCGATCATGTAGCCATAAATTGTTATTTTAAAGATTTTTTTTAATTTATAGTTATGGAGAAATATGAATCCATGGAGGGTTATATATTTTAAGTTATGTTACATTGGTCCTTTGGTGGATGAATGTGATCAGTTATGATAGTCACATAATGTGATGAGTTTTGGGAATGTCAAGTGATTATTTTTTGTGGAAACCTTATAAATATTAGTTTATTTAAAAGTAGTAATATAACAAAATTAAGGCATGATTTTTGTCAACGAGTCCCTCATATTCATTGAATATAGTGTACAAGCTAGGTTTCCCAATGAAAATTAACCACCCAATGAAATTTCTACTTGGAAGTCGCTGTCTGGTAAAATATTGTGATAAGAATCCTTGATACTTTATCAAAATCCATGATGACTAGTGAGATGTGTAATATTAAATTGGATATTACAACATGGAATTGGGGGAGTATAGTTGAATTTTTACCATGGGTATATAATCATATTCATATATAATATGGGTATACTCTATGATGGATATGAAAGATTTTATTTCATATAACCAAAAGATTATAGTTAAGAGTAATTTATTTATACTAATATGTTTGATCCGCAATGAGTGCATTGGATTACATGACTCGCATTTTGTGAACATCAATGACAACATAGGAATATGAGATAATGATTTGATAATGAATTGTCCTCATGATGATATATGTGTATTTAAGGGGTATGTCAAAGGATATACATTCATAGGATTATGATATTCTATCGATATTTATGATAAATATGTGACACAAATTTTAATGAATTTAGATAGTTATGTGTATTTCATATATAGTATGAGGATATTTTTAGATGTTATGAGGTATACATGATCCACCTATAATTATTATTATATCTATTCAGTTGTGTATGGTATATCATGTCTATAATAGAGAATAAAATTAACTAATATTAGAACTATAATAACGAATTAATAAATAATGTATCAAGATTGTTGATTACTCATTCCACATTTCATAGAGTAATGTATGCAGATGAAATTATCTCTAATACCTTTTATTTGGGGTTCCCATAAATCATTTAATATATCCTTATATATTTAATGGTGATATCCCTTTCACAATAACATTCCTTAGGATTATTGAAAATCAATAAAAATCAGAAAATATTTATTTGTGATAGCCATTTTTTCATAGGTTAGTTTTTTTCATTGTTAATATAACTAATAGTTATTATAATATATGTAACTGGTGATACTACCTTTAATATTAGTGATAATCTATTCCCCCCTTTTATTGGTAGGAGTTCTTACCCTATTTTTGACTTGGGATACTCAAGTCACCACTGTTGATTTTTCATTGACAATTAATTACATTATGATTAATGATGATTTTTTCATTAATGCATTGAATAATGGATAATGATATCCAATTGACCAATATAGTATTAAATGAATATTAATAGGTCATACTCCACATTTTATACTTCATCCATTTTTTAGTAGGTTTTATTTTCTAACCCCATTGAGATAGGTCATATCATATTCGTCATTTGTGTAACTATATTAACCACCAAGGGTGAATTGGTATTCGCCCTAATTTGATTTAATAACCAACCCTATCCTATGATATGATTATAGGAACATTATTAAATTAACAATACAAACTTTTTTTGGTGATCATACCATGATGAAATCAATTCAATTTCACGTATAGGTAAAAGAAGGGTTGAGTATAATGTTACAAAAATGTATCTAGTACCAAATGATGTTTCATGATTATCTATATATTTTATAGAATTTATATAATATATAACATGCATTAATGTATAAAATATAAATATATAGCTTCAGGTTGGTTAGTTATTTACTATGTTTTATGTTCATACCCTACACACACACCACAATAATTAATCATATCTCATGTTTGGAATATATGATAGAGACCACTACAAAATGTATGTTAGAAATATGGAGATTCGTAGTTAGGATGAAGAGATTTGTTTGGGTCGTGTTCAGTGATTGGTAAATTTTTTCTTGTTATTAAAGTTATTTTTTTCTTACACATATTTTGTATCCCACTATGCACATCCCATTATGAAGGGTAGTATGAATGGTGAAGATGATTCAGATAATCCATTGTTTTGAACATCCAATTTTGAATCCACAAAACATAACTCCATTATAACATTCATCTCTCAATGGTCTCCCCACCATTGAGTTTTGACCTCATATCAACACATTCTGAATTATACGTTACTTCCACTTTAACCATCACCACCAATTTACCAACAAAAACACTGGAAATACTGCCACAAAAACACCTCTTTCTTCACATTCTATGTTTATGTAAGCTTGGACCGACATCAACTGTCACTCACCTGAAGCCTCTTTTTTCCAACTGGTCATATTAATATATTCTAAATGCATCTGCCACCATATTTCTATTAAATTATGTATACATAATTTCATAGTAAAACATTTAGAGATACTCCATCCATATTTAATGTCTCATATTCAAATCTTTTTGTTAGAAAAAATGTATTATGATATTATTTTCTTCAAAAAACTTTAAATTTATCATAAAATACGTAAGGATTCTATGTCAGAAATGCAAGACTATAGGATCTAACTCCATATCATGTGTTGGGTCGTTATTCTCTTGAACACTTAACTACCTTGAGAAATAACTAATAATACATACTTCTTTCATGTAAAGGAATTCCAACCATGATCCAAAAGACTAACAATACAAAAAATACCATTGTACTGAATTCAGAAAAATCATGATGGATGTTGATGTAAGTTAAAACTAATTCTATTGAAATGAATTATTACATTCCTAAATCCAATAGAATGGAAAATTATTCTTTTTCTAAGCTATCATAGGTGAGAATATTCATGGATATCATTAATAAAGCATCATTAATAACCATCTCTCCCATGAAAATTGCATATATCATAGAAATTCAGTGGTGGTTACCAATATATTACCGCATATATCTTTTCTAGATAAAAAGAAACTACAATTTCAGAAAATACTTGGCCATGGAAACATAGTTATAATTTAAAAAATTCACACATTGGTAATTTGGCATAAATATTAGGATATCTAATGGTTCCAAAAACTATCACAAAGTGTTTCTCATGCTCAACCATTGTCTATGAATACAACAATATGAAATCCAGAAAGACCACCACAAAATAATCCAAATACCTATAGAATATATTATTCATGTATTCTATAAATAATACTGGTTCATTCATCATACTTAATGACATTACCATATATTCATATTCTATATATCTACTCCAAAAATAAATTTCTAGAATACCCTCCTTATAATCATGCAATTGGTGATATGCTGACCGTAGCCAATTTTCATGACGCATTTATCTCCCTTAAATTAATTTTAAATATCTTAATTTCTATAAAGATATAGATTTTTTATCATTACATGGTAAAACTTATGATAATACACACTCACTTAGAGAGTTACATATACATTTTTTACAAAAAAAAACAAGTACTAACCACAGATATGTACTCTACTAAATGAACCCTTTGACTTCCATCACATCCAACTATACTTTTATATCCCTTAATTTTTTAGTTCCATATGATATGTTGGATATGAATAATGAATTGTTCTCAAAAGAAGATAAGATATAAATTAAACATCTCTTATGGGTGGAAGCCTTGAAAATCATTTAGGAAACACATTTTGAAAATAATTAATAACTATAGGTAAACTATTATCATTAGTCTATTTCATCAATTCCATGGTCATAAATGAAAACATGTACAAGATATATCCAACTTCTTGTTCTGATAGTTCCATTTCACGTGGATTAACATTCTTGTCTCTTTAAAAGATATTCATGATGCAATTTCCATTCATAAAATTGGTTGTTCATGTATAAAAACATTTTGATCGATGATCATTGTCAACAATTCCCTAAAAAGTATTATATCATTGACATCTATTTCCATCATAGAGAAACCCCATATCATCTCAACTCAAACAATAGTCATAGAACACTCCCTAAACATAATGGTTTAAAATTATTTTTGTCCAAGAGTAGTTTGACGTTTAAAAATAAGAGGGATCATCTCAACACTCAAACATTGAAAATCAGTAACACGATACGAAATAAAGGAATGATATTAACACATATCAAACCAATATTTTACAAGGGAATAATTCAAAATAATATAACCTCTCACCTTGAATGGTGAAAATTGATCATCCAAATTTACTTATTCAAACCCATATAATTTCATGATTTATAACATTTGTTCTTTATTTCTGTGTTGATATTAACCCTATTAATTAGTCATCGTATTACGAGAATCATCATGGATGGACCTGTTATGCAAATTTGTGGTATTCTAATATCTTATTCCATTCAAAGCATATGATATCTATGACACATGATTAGTTTCCTGAACAACTAACCACATATCACTATGACAATATCACTAATGATTCCCCAAGTGGTTGTAATTGAGGCATGCTCTAGGTTGTGTCACACACTATGTCTTCTTGTGCTCGAATGAACCTCATTAGAAAAATCCATCTTTTCTCCTAGGTTGTAGAGGAATATTTATCGATCTAACTATCTAATTCTATGTCATTCACATTCCACGTAAATAGGTGTCCCTCATCTGTCCCAGCATTATAGTGCACACCATTTCCCGTAGGAATCAATATTCTCCTTCTAACTGAATCATTGATATATACCTTATCTTCCACAATTACATTATTGAGAAACTCTCTAGAATCCATAATAGAGATTGGAATAATCATTGATAGAATCTCATACCTTAGTCTATATTAAATGTTGAATTCCTTAAATGGCACAATTTCATTAACAATGGGTGCAAGGAGGACTATATTCCTAAATCTATTTGTGTACTTTCTCATTATGAGTCTCTCCTGATTCAAATTAAATAAGTCCATAATTCAATAAATTCAGAACATATGAGGATTAATTTTTTTAATAATTATTTTTAATCATCCAATGAAATACCTTGGTAAAATTTAGTAATAAATTCAATATACAATAGTTAGGATGGAATATCCTTGCCCATATACATCACCGATTTGACTTTCATCTCTACTAGTGTGTTAAGGAAATCAAGGATTTGATTCATCCAAATCAACAACACCTCTAACCGCTCTAGTTATGAATCACAAAGAAACATGAGTGGAATATATTTATTGAACTAGAGGGAATGATCTAATTTACTTTTTGTATCCTTTATGTTGCCTCTATCAACATATTGAAAAAAATCGACAATTCTTTGAACCATCTATTGGTTCCCCTATGGCTAAGGTGAACCACATTCAAAATAGCTTCCTCTGGTAGGTTATTAAAAGACATACTGATTTCTATGTTCTATAAAAACAAAATATTCAATAATTATCACCCTTTATCAACTGAATAATAATCAATTTCAAATTCAACCACAACATAATAACAAAATATTTATTTAAATAATTCCACATTCTCCATATTCAACAATGTTTTTATAATTTCATCATACTTTTGAAAATCATTCCATTTAAAAAATAACCATTTTATTCCTTTTCTTGATCAGACAAATGAACAAAACATTTAAAAATTTCAACAAAAAAAACCTTCACGTCAAATCATGATTCATTATTCAAAATGAAATATGCACTCCTAGTAGGACATCATTTTTGAAGTGATTGTAATATTTATCTCATTGAATGAACCCATTATAGTGAGATTACCCTCATACAAGATTCTCTAAAACACTAATGTTTCCTACTACCATTTAATATGATGTTAAGTATAAAATGTTTTGGTAAAACTTTTTATGATCAATATTTCATGTCTATACAATCATACTCATTTATACCATCTCAACTCAAGGATGAGACTAGAATGAATTGTCAACTCAAAAAATAATAGATCTGCTAAAAAAAATATTCCCAAAAGATATTTAGAATTTCCAAAAATGATACAATTTGTAACATCCCTAACCTCATAATTTTCACAATAATGTAGAATGAATTTACCTTTATTTAACATATATCCCCAATATGCCAATGGATGGTAGAAAATTCCATGGGATTCATTATAAGTTGGGTGATTATTTTCTATTTGAAATTAAAACAACCAAATAAATCATTCCACAACCAAAAGCAAGTATATGATTCATGATATTAATGTAGAAAAATAATATTTAATATTAAATAAATAAAAACCAACTAAAACTACGTACCAAAATAGAATACAAAAAATTTCATAGTAGAGAATGAATGAAAAAAACAAAATAAAACTACGCACTACCCCACATAACTCAAATCCTCTAACATGATCCATGCTCAACATCAATAAAACATCCCATCTATCATGTTTCCCCAATCAATAAGTTTGATATATTAATTTTTTTTATGGAATGATAAATGATATACGAAAAATATCCAGAGTTCCAAAGTAGGGGTGACAAATGAATAACCATAGGTTATCCCAAAATGGATTCCCTTTTCATGACACTAGAATAGAAATTGATAGCACATTTATATAAAACAATTTATATATTACAATTGGACATATATTATATGAAACCTAATAATATTTATAAATTTTTTCATATTAGAATATTTTAATGAAAAATTGAAAACACAATACCATAAAATCATATCATATTCCTTTTTGAAATACTCACTCCATGTTTCACCAAACAGCCACACATACATTCTTCACTAATAGTTCCGTACTTTTTAGAGGCTTATCATACATCCACTATGTATTTTCCAATAACCTTCTGCCCCAATAATAGATTTCTATTATCCATGGTGATTTCCTTTTGTATCCCATAATTACACAACCCTTATTTAGGGTCACATCGAAGGAATGAACTCATACAACCCATGTATTCCAATTCCATTTCAATAAAATCAACTCAAATCTATTCAATAAAATTTTTCTTCTATTGATGTCCATTAAAAAATCACATTTAAATAAATTTAATAAACTTTTATTGAAATCATATAAATTAAACCATTTACCAATGATCTATAAAATACATATTTTCAAATCGACATATTAAAAACTATATAACAATGCATATTACCTAACCACATTACACAATTCCATAATTTTACAAAATATTACAAAATATACTCATCCCATAACTAATAGGGTTTTTAGAATGCCTATCCAAACAATTAAACAATCAAATTTAGGTAATTGAGCTGACTCAAAACTAAGACATCATGTTCTTTTGAGAGGAGTCGAGAGTGAAGCCAACAACAACTTGAATAAAGAAAAATCAATAATTACAGGGAAAAAACCAAAAAACAGGGTTGAATATGTAAAAACCTCCCTTATATCTAGTACCCTATTATAAAAAAGACCACATTAATCCTATTGGCATTAACAACATGAGATACATCAACCGGTACATTAGATCTATGAAATTATGAGTGATATGGAAGTTAATATAAGAACAAATACCATAAATGAATACTTAACAAGGTAATCCTACTTCAAAGTGCACCGAAGGACCTGAGGATCACATAATATTTTAGTGGGAAGGGTTATAAATCCTTCATGTGGGTTAAATATCATGTTATGTTGAATTTGGAGAAACAAATTAGGGGTTAATGGATTATCCCAGTCTATATCAACTTATTATCGATCATGATTTTAAACCATTCATGGTTAGTCACTCAGTTAGGAAAAAGTTGTGCTAAATATTCACCAAACTCTTCCTTAATGATGACTATGAATTGTTAGATAGCATTGTTAGACAAACCGTGTATGAACCACACATAATCCCACTATCCCACATTTTACTATTTCTCCAAGGATGTCACACGGTTTGTAAAAATCGTGTTCCGGACCAAGTTCCATCCCCTTATATCCCTTCCTCAATGTCCACTGTTTCCTATAGGATTTTCACAATTTCTAAAAATAGTTAACCAACCATGCACCGTAATAAAACTTAAAAATTCATTCCAAATTTATTCCAAACCCTCCCAAACATTACATAAATACATTAAATTCTAAAAAATTTAATAGAGGGTTTTATATTTTAAATTTTAGGTGTGATAGTTAGTATTTATGTATATAATTCCAACAGAGAAGCTAAAAATGGTGGTCGTTGACCAAGAATACTATGTAAGACCATAAAATAAAAAGAAAGGAATGAAAATATTTTTACGAGAACTTACATGAAATATATTTCCCTCATGATCATCAAAATAATATGATGGAAATGTTCCTTAGTTTAATAAATTTTTTTGAAAAAAGATATGTGGAGTACAAATATACCTTTACAAGGTTATCAATATATTATAAGGATTATATGTTCAATAGGGTATGAAATATTGAGGATTGTTTTATGGAGAAAAGACATTTTTCAGAGTGTAATCAGTCTCTCAAAACATTTCTTCATACAGTGAAATAATATTATTTTCTATCAAGGTAGAGAAATAAATCATTATGTATCGTGGCATAAAATGGAAGAAAGAGAATATGAGGATGGAATATAATATAATTGATAAAGTAAATAAGGGATTCAATGATTTTATCACAAGTGATAAATTTTGAATGAATCATACTTGGTAATTATTGAAGGGATCGGGTGTATGTTATAAGTGTGGAGAAAAGGGTCACCAGATAAATGAATGAAAATGGAGGAATTATTACTCAAATAAAAAGTGTTTCATCTTTAAGGAGATGTGTAACTAAAAAAAGAATTCGAAAATTGATTTTAAACAATGAGATATAAATATTTAGGGAATATATATTAATATTCGTATATTTAAATGTCCATAAACACCATTTTAGTGCATTTTATAAATAGAAATTCATTTCGATTCATTTTGTTATTCCTATTTAAAGTGTAAATTTGCGACCAATTAATAATATGACATTGGAAATAATTATTTTTATTATATGAATATGATATTTTGGAATGTTAGTATTCAAATTTTTTGGAAAAATTTTTCATTTTGGATTAATGGATGAATCACATGGGAATATTATGTGTTTTGGAAATGAATGAAGATATTTTTAGGAAACAAAAATTCGAAATTAGGCCCATATAGTAAATGTCGAGACCAAAAATAAATCCCAATGAATATATAATATTATATTTATATGTAGAATATTATGGTTTCTATTTTATTCAACTATGTAATGAGATAATTATGATCTTTTAAAAAATATCCATGGAGCCAATGTTGACATTTATTTTGTGGGCCAAATTTTAAGACCCATAAAATAATCCCCCAATTTAGATAATAAAATCCTAATGGATGATAAAGTTGGCATAAATGTTTTCCATATATTACTAGACACATGAATGATGATATGTCTCTTCTATGATCCCTATATATTCATCAATCTTCAATGTCTAATTAGTACGTCCAAAATGGGTATGAATTTGGTTCTATTATTTTGGTAAACATTCAAAATTAAAATTCCCTTTGATTTATCCCCCACCATTTGAATCTACCAATTAATGGGGATGAAATTTATTGATTGGTTCTTCAACATTGGAACCAAAATTCTCTATTGAAGGATCTGGTGGTGAAGTGATTTTCAGGGCATGATTGTCTTTGTATTTAATTTTATACTCACATTATATAATTGAAACTTCGACTTTTTACATTTATGTTTTTTTTCAACAAAATTTCATAATGAAAATTATTCATCATCTTATTATTCATTTACTTTTTACTTTTCATTAACATGTTGATTCCCTTGAATCATAGTGGGAATATATTCACACGCACAATTGTGAAATTCCACAAAAAATGGTGGAGTGTACATTATTTAATTATTTTCACTTCTTCAATCCCACTTAATTAATTAATCTTCCCAATTCCCTTGATATAATATAAAAATGGAGGTTTAACCATTTTTGGGTTGATCCGAAAGAGTTTCATAGGGTGGATTTATTGTTATTTTATGATCTTATATTTTTTATCAGTTCATTTTTGTATATTTCATTCAATAAATTTTTTTCCTTACTAATTATAAAAATAAACGACTACACATTTTGAGTGTATTATAATTTAACTCCTTAGAGTGTTCATGAATGTGATCCTCAATTTTCCTTGGTAATTTGATTTGGAATTGTGTATAAATTAAATAAATGAATGATTTGGGTTTCATGTCTCATTGATTGGATACGTCTTGTTCTAGTGATCTCAAACTTCTTAATAAAAAAATTGCATGAATTTTATTCCCAAAAAATAGCATAGAATTAAACCAAAATCATTAATTGTTTTAAATCATGTAGCTATATTTTTTTATTATTCTGTAAATTAAATCATTAGTTCATTAATTATATTCGACCCCCATCAAAGAACTTAATAATAAATCCTACCATAAAATCTGAAAGTATCTAGGTTACTTAATTAGTCCATATGGATTCCATAACCAATGGTAATCTAAAAATGACTGCCAAAACCATAAAAATGGGTAAAAATTACAACCAAATTTTGGAACCATTTCTAGGGAACCAACCGAGTCTCGAAAGAAACGGAATCTATCCCCCCCCTTTCTATTTTTTCATCTCATATCTATTTTCATTTTCTATTACATTTAGTATCTTTTATTGGAACATGTCCACCTATACCTAGGAGAATTCAAATATCCTAGTTTGGGTGCATAATCTAGGTGTTTGGGAGTCAAGTACACATCGAGTTCTCACTCCATTATTTCCAAATCATCCTATTATTCTGTATGTAGTCATTAAACCCAATACAATGGAGGTTATTCAATGAATGCAACACATAAATCAAGTGGGAAAGAAATGACTATCCAAATTTGGCAACTCCAAATATGGTGAATACCATTTATTCGATAGTTCGTGACAACCTCACAGATGGTTAGACCAATGCACCCTCATTCATTAGGATAGATACCATTAGATATTCCCAATATTTTTTAATCTCTCTTACCTTAACCATCATCCAAACATTCATGATATGGATAATATGGGACTTAACATTATGTTAAGTAATTTAATTACATTTTCTTATCCATGTGGAATCCAAAAAAAATGAATCACCTAAAATGAGACTCATTCGTTTTTCTCAAAAGGATCAATAAAATAATTGGTTAAATAATTTTATACCATCAAAAATTCACTCTTTGAACAAACTCCATGGAGAATTCAAAAAAAAATCCCCCATCATAAAACAATTGCACATAATGAATTCATAAATTTTTTAAAAATTATGAGAACACATTTTTGAATCATTGGTAATTTTGGATTACTCATTGAATACATTACCATAGCAAGGATTATCAATCCCATAATAAGAGTTAATCTTGTATTAAGGGTTAGGGATCGGTAACAAATAGTTTATTTCCATTAAATGAAATTGAAGATTCAAAAAAAATGCCAAAATAATACTTACATGTATTTGGAAAATCATTATGAAGAGAACCAAACATGTGGAACATCTACATACTATAAGAATAACAAATTATAAAATAATATATTTATAATAGACTAATTTTGACAAGTGGAATGGCATGTTGAGATGAAAAAACTTTTACATATTTTATAAAATTTAATTCAAAGTCTTTTGAAAGAGGTAATGAAAAATTAAACATCAAACACCAAAAAAAGTTATTATCATGATAAAAAGTTTGGGCTACATATCATAGTAACTATATAATTATAAATACATTTATAACATGAAACATATCTTATAGAAGGAAATTTTAAATGAAAAATCCTTGAATTTACTCGCAATTTATATAAAATACCATAAACCCTATGAATAAGAAATTTTATGATTATTAAATAATTTATTATAAAATTTTTATGCATGTATTTCATTTGTTATGTACCATCTTTAGTCATTTTTCAATCATTTTTTGTGTTCTTTTTTTCCATCAACCACATTGGGTTATTCGTTCAGTTCATTGAAAACTACATTTTTATGTTGACTTTGATCCAAGGCGATATAATTTTTTCCATATCATATTGAATTTAAATGTATGATAATATGATTCCAAAAATGGTTTATTATTTTTTATTACATCTCCATGGGATTTCGGGTTATTATTCATCAAGAAAAAATACAAAACCATATTTGATTTTAATTTTAATTAAAAATATTATATAATACTAATGATTGAAAAATTTATATTACCATTAAATAAAATTAATTCTAATTAATATCATATGATAATACTATTATAAAAGATACATATCACAATATATTGTTCAAAATATATTTAAAATATGAAAAATGACTCTGTATTCAAAATTTTATGTTATTAAATTTTAAATTAAGACATAATACTTATATTATGAATATAATTAATATATTATAATTCCAAAATATATATGATGTCCAAAATATAATTTTTTTTAATTATAATAATTTTTAAAATTATTCGTTTTGGGTGATGATGAAAAATTATATATGTCATTGAAGGAAGCATTAATCCACCATTACAAATTGAAAAATTATATATTACAAGGAATGGAAAAAGTTAGAAACAAGTATTCAATTAAAATAATAATAATAATATATTATAATTAATCTAATGTGATTATATTTTTGCGCGTATAATATAATTGGTTGTGGTGGAA
Organism: Viscum album; assembly: GCA_963277665.1. NCBI lineage: Eukaryota > Viridiplantae > Streptophyta > Magnoliopsida > Santalales > Viscaceae > Viscum > Viscum album. The sequence goes on from OY728126.1 coordinate 1,236,407,315, forward strand.
GAAGAAAGAGTCTTGAAAGATCTCAACTAAAACAACCTCTTCTTTGGATTAGCTCTTTTGGACCACTCCTTAAGAATTCAAAGATTTGACTTTTTGTGATACTAGAACATATAAAACATTTCAAAGAGGATTGGTAAGTGTTTTTTATAGAACCTGGTTCATTTAAGAGGCTTTATATGAGAGAATAATATGTATAGTGAACTTTTTCTTGTATAGATGAGAAGGGTGTAATTTTTAAAAATAAAGAATTATAATAATAATATGGTTTGTCCTATTCAAGAAAAGATGATTAAAGTTATAAATTTATAGATTAAAATTTATATTTATTTCTATATATCCACCATATTCCCATTTATTGGTTGTATTTTGATATATTCTAATACTTTACCTCATGACTTAAAATTTTTACCGCATTTTAACCCTTCCCTAGGAGACTAATTTTACCAAGGAAAAAAATTTCCATAAAATTAATTTCTAATTATTATATATTTTTCATTATGATTATAAAAAATATGAAATATATTTTATCAGACTAAATTTTAAAATGTGATAATATTGTTTTAGAATAAAGTCAAACCAATATTTTGAAATGTCAAACATAGAATTATAAATATAACATATTATTTTAAAATGACTTATTTTATTACTAAATTTCATATTATACTGAGAAAAAGATTTCATAAAATTTTGATCCCTAATCAAACCACGATGATCTCATGTAATGAATAGTTTTTTAAAACATATTTACTATTATTCATTAAATTTTGTCTTTTTATAAAAATCCAACATATTGACCAAAATCTAATCAATAAATTTATAACCCAAAAAATAAACTATTATGAAATTTAAATAGAACTATTATATAATATATCATTTAAAAGAAGTCAGAAAATATAATTAAATATTTTTTTTATTAAAAAAATTATTTTTAAACATAATGTTTTCTTTATATTATCATATCTAAATTTTTAACTAAAATATTGAAATATATATTTTCAGGTTGAATAAAATTATTACATGAATCCATTAAATTTTATAAATTTAATTTAATATTAATATATAAACCTTGTTGAATAGAATTATTTATAAAATATCAGTTTCTATAATTATATGATTTTAATCATATCCCATTATTTATTTATCGTATAACAATTAAAATTTTATCTACACATTTTTATTAACCAAATTAAAACCACTCTTCAGACCAACATTAATAATAGTTCATTAATTTGAATAAATTGTTTTATTAAACTAAATTTAAATTAATTATAAATAATTTAATTACCTATCATTTTATTATTCTCATAATTTCTTAATGATGTTTTAAATAATATTTTCATAATATATTAATATTAATCATACATTCTAATAAAATATTTTAATACTCATTTGAATATGGTGGTGTATTTTATATAATATATGTAAAAATTTGACATTAAATGAAAATATACTCTAAAATCATGAGGTATAATGCAATAGATTTAGACCATGGTCGATACAAGCTTGGTTTAATGGATTTAGAATCACATATATGAGGATTGAAGGATAGTGATTCGAAATTTAATATAAATTGTGTTTAAATTAAAATAATTTGTCATATAATAGTGGGGGAAATTTAGAATTAATAACTATTGATGGAGAAAATGGGTCTTGTCATGTACGTTGTGAGAATTTAAAGTTATATCAGGCTCATAATGGGTCCATTGAGTACTCTTCACCAATCATGTAGCCATAGATTGTTATTTTATATATATTTTTAATTTATAGTTATTTAAAATAATGAATCCATGGAGGGTTTTATATTTTAAGTTATGTTCCATTAGTCCTTGGGTGGATGAATGTGATCGGTTATAATAGTCACATAATGTGATGAGTTGTGGTAATGTCAAGTGATTATTTTTCTTGGAAACCTTATGAATATTAGTTTATTTAAAAGTAGTAATATGAAAAAAATTAAGGCATGATTTTTGTCAACGAGTCCATTTTATTTATTGACTATAGTGTACAAGATAGGTTTCCCAATGAAAATTAACCACCCAATTACATTTTAACTTGGGAGTCACTGTATGGTAAAATATTGTGATAATAATTCTTTATACGTTATCAAAATCCATGATGACTAGTGAGATATATAATATTAAATTGGATATTACAACATGGAATTGGGGGAGTACGGTTAAATATCAACCAAGGGTAGATAATCATATTCATATACAAGATGGTTATACTCTATGGTGACTATGAAATATTTTATTGAATATAACCAAAAGATTATAGTTAAGAGTAATTTATTTATCCTAATATGTTTGATCCGCAATGAGTGTCTTGGATTACATGACTCACATTTTGTGAACATCAATGATAACAGAGGAATATGAGATAATGATTTGATAATAAATTTTCCTCATAATTATATATGTGTATTTAAGGGGTATGTCAAAGGAAATACATTCATAGGATTATGATATTTTATCAATATTTATGATTAATATGTGACACAAATTTTAATGAATTTAGATAGTTATGTGTATTTCATATCTAGTATGAGGATATTTTTAGATTGTATGAGGTATACATGATCCAAATATAATTATTATTATATCTATTCAGTTGTGTAAGGTATATCATGTCTATAATAGAGAATAAAATTTACTGATATTAGAACCATGATAACAAATTAATCAATAATGTATCAAGATTGTTGATAACTCATTCCACATTTCATATAGTAACGTATGCTGATAAAATTATCTCTATTAACTTTTATTTGGGGTTCTCATAAATCATTAAATATGTCCCTATATATTGAATGGTGATATCCATTTCACAATAACCTTCCTTAGGATTATTGAAAATTAAAAAAATTCAGGAACTTTTTATTTATGATAGCCATTTTTTCAGTGTTTAATTTTTTGCATTGTTAATATAACTAATAATTATTATAATATAGGTAACTGATGATAATACCTTTAATAGTAGTGAAAATATATTCCCCCTTTTATTGGTATGAGTTCATACCCTATATTTGACTAGTGATACTCTAGTCACCACTGGTGATTTTTCATTAACAATTAATTACATTAAGATTAGTGAGGATTTTTTTCATTAGTGCATTAAATAATGGCTACAGATATCCAATTAACCAATATAGTATTACCTGACTATTGATAGGTCATACTCCACATTTTATACTTAATCCATTTTTTAGTAGGTTTATTTTCTAACCCCATTGAGATAGGTCATATCATATTCTTCATTTGTGTAACTATATTAACCACGAAGGTCGACTTGGAATCCGCCCCAATTTTATTTTATAACCAATCCTACCCTATGATATGTTTATATGAACATTATCTGATTAAAAATCCAATTTTTTTTTTGGGATTATACCATGATGAAATCCATTCAATTTCAGGTATAGGTAAAAGAAGGGTTGAGTATAATGTTACAAATATTACTGAAGTACCAATGATGTTTCTTGATTATCTATATGTTTTATAGAATTTATATAAAATATAACATGTATTAATATATAAAATATAAATACATTGCTTCGATTTGTTTAGATATTTATTAGGTTTTCTGTTCATGCCCTACACACACACCACAATAATTAATCATATCTCATGTTTGGAATAAATGATAGAGACCACTACAAAATGTATGATAGAAATATGTAGATTCATAGTTAGGATGAAGAGATTTGTTTGGGTCGTGCTCGGGGATTGGTAAATTTTTTCTTGTTATTGATGTAATTTTTTTCTTACACATATTTTGTATCCCACTATGCACATCCCATTATAAAGGGTAGTATGAATGGTGAAGAGGTTTCAAATAGTCCATTGTTATGAACATCCAATTTTGAAGCCACAAAACATAACTCCAATATAACAATCATCACTCAATGGTCTCCCCACCATTGAGTTTTGACCTCATATCAACCCATTCTGAATTATACGTTAGTTCCACTTTAACCATCACCACCAATTTACCAACAGAAAAACTGAAAATACTGCCACAACAACACCTCTTTCTTCACATTCTAAGTTTATGTATGCATTGACAGACATCAACTGTCACTAATCTGAAGCCTATTTTTTCCAACTATCATATTAATATATTCTAAATGCATCCTCCACCATATTTCCATTAACCGGTGTATACATAATTTCATAGTAAAACATTTGGAGATACTCCATCCATATTCATTGTCTCATATTCAAATCTTGTTGTTAGAAAAAATGTATTAAGATCTTATTTTTTTTAAAAAAACTATAAATTTATCATAAAATATATAAGGATTCTATGTCATCAATGCATGACTATAGGACCTAACTCCATATCATGTGTTGGGTAGTTATTCTCACGAACACTTAACTACCTTGAGCAATAACCAATAATACAGACTTCTTTTATATAAAGCCATTCCAACCATGATCCAAAAGACTAACAATACAAAAAATACCTTTGTACTGCAATCAGAAAAATCATGATGGATGTTGATGTAAGTTAAAAATTATTCTATTAAAATGAATTATTACATTCCTAAATCCAATAGAATGGAAAATTATTCTTTTTCTAAGCTATCATAGGTGAGGATATTCGTGGAAATCATTAATAAAGTGTCATTAATAACCAGCTCTCCCCTGAAAACTACATATTTAAAAGACATTCATTGGTGGTTACCAATATATTACCACATATATCTTTTGTATATCCATAGAAACTCCAATTTCTGAAAATACTTGGCCAAGGAAACATATTTCTACTATAAAAAATTCACACATTGGTAATTTGGAATACATCCAAGGATATCTAATGATTCCAAAAACTATCACCAAGTGTTTCTCATGCTCAACCATTGTCTGTGAGTACAACAATATGAAATCTAGAAAGACCACCATAAAATAATCTAAATACCTCTAGAATATATTATTCATCAATTCTATAAATAATACTGGTTCATTCATCATACCTAAAGACATTACCATATATTCATAATCTACATATCTACTCCTAAAATATATTTCTAGAATACCCTCTATCCAATGATGCAATTGGTGATATGCTCACTATATCCAATTTTCATGACACATTTATCTCCATTAAATTAATTTTAAATATCATCATTTTTATAAAGATATATATTTTTAATCATTACATGGAAAAACTTCTGATAATCCACAATCACTTGTACAGTTACAAATACATTTTTTACAAAAAAACAAGTACTAACCACAGATATGCACTCTACTGAATGAACCCTTTTCCTTCCATCACATGCAACTATACTTTTATATCCCTTAATTTTATTAGTTCCATATGATATGTTGGATATGAATAATGAATTTTTCTCAAAATAAAATAAGATATAAATTAAATGTATCTTTTGGGTGGAATACTTGAAAATCATTTAGGAAAGTCATTTTGAAACAAATTAATAACTATAGGTAAACTGTTATCATTAGTATCTTTACTCAATTAAACGGTCATAAATGAAAACAGGTACAAGATGTATCCAACTTCTTTTTCTGATAGTTCCATTTCACATGGATTAATATTCCTGTCTCCTCAAAAGAGATTCTCGATGCCATTGCCATTAATAAAATTGGACGTTCATGTATAAAATCATTTTTATCCACGATCATTGTCAACAAATCCATAAAAATCATTATATCATTGACATCTATTTACATTTTAGAGAAACCTCATATCAACTCAACTCAATCAATAGTCATAGAACACTCCCTAAACATAATGGTTTAAAATTATTTTTGGCCAAGAGGATTTTGACGTTCAAAAATAAAAGGGATCATCTCAACACTCAAACATTGAAAATCAGTAACACGATATGAAATAAAGTAATGATATTCACAAGTATCAAACCAATCTTTTACAAGGGAATAATTCAAAATAACTTAACCTCTAAACTTGAATGGTAAAAATTAATCATCCAAAATAACATATTCATCCCCATATAATTTCATGATTTATAACATTTGTTCTTTATTTTCGTGTTGATATTAACCCTATTAATTAGTCATGGTATTACGTGAATCATCAGGGATGGACCTGTTGTGAAAATTAGTTGTATTCTACTATCCAATTCCATTCAAAGAATATGATATCGATGACACATGATTATTTTCCGGAACACCTGACCTCATATCACTATGACAATATCACTAATAATTCCCCAATAGGTTGTAATTGAGGCATGCTCTAGGTTGTGTCGTACACTATGTCGTACACTATGTCTTCTTGTGCTTCTAGTTCGTAGAGGAATATTTATCAATCGAACTATCTGATTCTGATTCATTCACATTCCTTTTAAATAAGTGTCTCTCATCTGTTTTCTCCCAGTATTATAGTGCACACCATTTCCTTTAGGAATCAGTATGCTCCCCCTAACTGAATCTTTCATATACACCTTATCTTCCATAATTACATTATTCAGAAACTCTCTAGAATCCATAATATAGATCAGAATAATCATTGATAGAATCTCATACCATAGTCTAGATTAAAATTTGAATTCCTTAAATGACAACTGGCATTAACATTGGGTGAAATGAGGACTATATTCTTAAATCTATTTGCGTACTTTCTGAAAATGAGTCTCTCCTACTTCAAATTAAATAAGTCCATAATTCAATAAAATCAGAACATATGAGGATACATTTTTTAATAATTATTTTTAATCATCCCATGAAATAACTTAGTCCAATTTAGTAAAAAATTCAATATACAACAGTTAGAATGGAATATCCTCAGCCATATACATCACCAATTTGACTTTAATCTCTAGTAGTGTGCTAACGAAATCAAGGATTTGATTTATCCTATTCAACAAAACCTCTAACTTCTCTAGTTCTGAATCACAATGAAATATGAGTGGAATCTATTTATTGAACTGGAGGGAATGATCTAATTGGCTTTGTTTATCCTTCATGTTTCCTCTATCAACATATTCAAAAACATCAACAATTCTTTGAACCATATATTGTTTTCCCTATGGCTAAAGTGAACCACATTCACAGCAGCTTCCTCTGATGGGTTTTTAAAACAAATACTTATTTCTATTTTTTATAAACACAAAATATTCAATAATTCTCACCCTTTATCAACTGTATAACAATCAATTTCAAATTTAACCACAACATATTATCAAAATATATATTTATATAATTCCACATTCTCCAAATTCAACCATTTTTATTAAATTTCATCATACTTTTGAAAATCATTCCATTTAAAAATAACCATTTTATGCCTTTTCCTAAGCAGGAAAATGAACAAAAAATTAAAAAAACATTAAAAAAACACCTTCACATCAAATCATGATTTATTAGTCAAAATGAAATATGCACTCCTAGAAGGACATCATTTCTGAAGTGATTGTAATATTTATCTCATTGAATGAACCCATTATAGTGAGATAACACTCATACAAGAATCTCCAAAACATTAATGTTTCCTACTCCCATGTAATATGATGTTAAGTACAACACGTTTTGGTAATACTTTTTTATGATCAATATTTCATGTCTATACAATCATACTCATTTCTACTATCTCAACTCATGTATGAGACTATAATGAATTGTCAACTCAGAAAATGATAGAACCGCTAACAAAATTTTCCCAAAAGATATTTAGAATTGACAATAATGATACCACTTATAACATCCCTAACCTCATAATTTTCATGATAATGTAGAATGAATTTACCTTTATTTATGATATATCCCAAATATTCCAATGGATGGTAGAAAATTCCATGGGATTCATTAACAGATGGGTGATTATTTTCTATTCGAAATTTAAACAACCAAATCAATCATTCCACAACCAAAAACAAGTATAAGATTCATGATATTATTGTAAAGAAATAATATTTAATATTAAAGACATAAAAACCAACTAAAATTGTGAACCAAAATAGAATACAACAAATGTCATAGTAGAGAATGAATGAAAAAACAAATGGAAACTGCCCACCGACCCACATAACTCAAATCCTCTAACATGATCCATGTTCAAAATCAATAAAACATACCATCTATCATGTTTCCCCACTAAATAAGTATGATATATTAAATTCTTTTATAGAATGATAAATGATATCTGTAAAATCTCCAGAGTTCCAAAGTAGGGGTGACTAATGAATAAGCTTAGGTTATCCCAAAATGTCTTCCCTTTTCATCAAATAAGAATAGAAATTGAAAGCACATTTATATAAAAAAAATTTATATATTACAATTGGACATATATTATATGAAATCTAATAATATTTATAAATTTTTTCATATTTAAATAGTTTAATGAAAAATTGAAAATACAATACCATAAAATCATTTCATATTTCATTTTGAAATACTCATTCCATGTTTCACCAAACACCCACACATACATTCTTCACTAACAGTTCCATACTTTTTAGAGGCTTATCATACATCCACTATGTATTTTCTAATAACCTTATGCCCCAATGATATATTTCTCATATCTATGGTGATTTCCTTTTGAACCCCATAATTACACACCCCTTATTTAGGGTCACATCGAAGGAATGAACTCATACAACCCATGTATTCCAATTCCATTTCAATAAAATCAACTCAAATCGATTCAATAAATTTTTTATTCTATTTATGTCCATTAAATAATCATATTTCAATAAATTTAGTAAACTTTTATTGAAATCATCTTAATTAAACCATTTACTAATGATCTATAAAATATATATTTTCAAATCGACATATTAAAAACAATATAACAATGCATTTTACCCAACCACATTACACAATTCCATAATTTCTCAAAATATTACAAAATATACTCAACACATAACTAATAGGGTTTTTAGAATGCTTATCCAAACAATTAAACATTCAAATTTATGTAATTGAACTAATTAAAAACTAAGACATTGTGTTTTTTGAGAGGAGTCAAGAGTGAAGCTAACAACCACTTGATTAAAGAAAAATGAAGAATTACAAAGAAAACCCCACAAAACATGGTTGAATATGTAAAACCCTACCTTGTATCTAGTAACCCATAGTAAAAAAGACCAAATTTAGTCCTATTGGAATTAAAAACATGATATACATCAACCGTGACATTAGATCTGTGAAATTAGGAGAGATAGGGAAGTTAATATAAGAAAAAATACCATAAATGAATACTTACCAAGGTAATCCTACTTCAAAGTGAACTGAATCACCTGAGGATCACATAATATTTTATGGGTAAGGGTTATACAGCCTTCTTGGGGTGTAAATATCATGTTAGGGTGAATTTGGAGAAACAAATTAGGGGTTAAAGGATTATACCAGTCCATATCACCTAATTATCGATCATGATTTTAAACTATTCATGGTTAGTCACTCAGTTAGGAAAAAATTGTGCTCAATATTCAGCAACATCTTCTTTAAAGAGGACTATTCATTATTGGATGGAATTATTAGACAAACCATGTGTGAACCACGCATAATCCCACTATCCCACATTTTACTATTTCTCCAAGTATGTCACATGGTTTGTAAAAATCTTGTTCCTGCCCAAGTTCCATCCCCTTATCCCCTTCCTCAATGTCCACTATTTCCTATAGGATTTTCATAGTTTCTACAAATAGTTAGCCAACCATGCATCGTTATAAAACCTAAAAATACATTCCAAATTTAACCCAAACCCTCCCAAACATTACATAAAAACATTAAATTCTAAAAAAAATTACATAGGGTTTTATATTTTAAATTTTGGGTGTGATAGTTAGTATTAATGTATATAATTAAAAAAAGAGAAGCTAAAAATGGTGGTCGTTGATCAAGAATACTATGTAAGATGGTAAAATAAAAAGTAAATACTGAAAATTATTTTAGGATAACTTACATGAAAAATATTTCCCTTATGATCATCAAACTAAGACGATGGTAATTTTCCTTAGTTTAATAAAAGTTTTTGACAAAAGAGATGTGGAGTACATACATAACTTTACAAGGTTTTCAATATATTCTAAGGATTGTTTATGAAATAGGGGATAAAATATTTAGCATTGTTTTATATAGATAATCCATTTTTCAGAGTGGAATCAGTCTCTCAAATAATTTCATCATACAGTGAAATAATATTATGTGCTATCAAGGTAGAGAAATAAATCATTATTTATTATGGAATAAAATGGAAGAAAGAGAATAAGAGGATGGAATATAATATAATTTATAAATGAAATGAGGGATTAAATGATTTATCAAAAGTGATAAATGTGGAATGAATCATACTTGGTAATTATTGAAGGGATCAGGTGTTTGTTATAAGTGTAGAGAAAAGGGTCACCAGATAAATGAATGAAAATGGAAGAATTAATACACTACTAAAAAGTGTTTCATCTTTAAGGAGATGTGGAACTATAAAAATGAATTTAAAAAGTTATTTTACACTAATAGATACTAATATTTAGGGAATAAATGTTAATATTCATGTATTTAAATGTCCATAAACACCATTTTTGTACATTATATAAATTGGAATTCAGTTCAATTCATTCTGTTATTCCTGTTTAAAGTGTAAATTTGGGACCAATTAATAATATGACATTGGAATTAAATATGTTGATTATATGAATATGATATTTTGAAATGTTAGTAATCACATTTTTTGGAACATTTTTTCATTTTGGAATAATGGATGAATCACATAGGAATATTATATGTTTTGGAAATGAATGAAGATATTTTTAGGAAGCAAAATTGGAAATTATGCCCATATAGTAAATGTGGAGACCAAAAATAAATCCCAATGAATATATAAAATTATATTTAGACGTAGAATATTATTGTTTCTATTTTATTCAACTATTTAATGATATAATTAGGATCTTTTAAAAAATATCCATGGAGCCAATGTTGACATTTATTTTTTGGTCCAAATATTAAGACCCATTAAATAATCACCCAATTTAGATAATAAAATCATAATGGATGATAAAATTGGCAAAAATTTATTCCATATATTACCAGCAAAATTTATGATGATATGTTTCTTCAATGATCCCTAAATATTTAACAATATTTAATGTCTAGTTAGCACGTCCAAAAGGGGGATGAATTTGGTTCTATTGTTTTGGTAAACATTGAAAACAGAAATTTCCTTTGATTTATCCCCCACAATTTGAATCTACCAATTAATGGGGATGAAATTTATTGATAGGTTCTTCAACATGGGAACCAAAATTCTCTATTGAAGGATCTGGTGGAGAAGTGATTTTTAGGGCATGTTTGTCTTTGTATGTAATTTTATGCTCACATTATCTAATTGAAACTTAAACTTTTTACATTTATGTTTTTTGTTCAAAAAAATTTCATAATAAAAATTATTCATCATCTAATTATTCATATACTTTTTTCTTTTCATTAACACTTTGATTCCTTTGAATCATAGTGGGAATATATTCACACACATAATTTTGAAATTCCACACCAAATGGGGGAGTGTACATTATTTCATTATTTTCACTTCTTTAATCCCAATTCATTAAGTAATCATCCCAATTCCATTGACATAACAGAAAAAATGGAGGGTTAACCATTGTTGGGTTGATCCAAAGGAGTTTTATAGGGTGGATTTAATGTTATTTTAGGATCTTATATTTTATATCATTTCATTTTGTATATTTCTTTCAATGAATTTTTTCCTTACTCTTTTTAAATATTAACGACTACAAATTTTGAGTGTATTAAAATATAATTCCTTAGAGTGATCATGAATGTGATCCTCTATGTTCATTGGTAATTTGATTTGGAATTGTGTATAAATTAAATAAATGAATGATTTGGGGGACATGTCTCATTGATTGGATACGTCTTGATCTGGTGATCTAAAAATACTTAATAGAAAATTACATGCATTTTATTCCAAAAAATAGCATAGAAATAACCCAATATCATTAATTGTTTTAAATCATGGTAATCTAAAAATGACTGTCGACACCATAAAAATGGGTAAAATTTTTTGCATCCAAATTTTGGAACCATTTCTAGGGAACCAACTAAGTCTCTGAAGAAACTGATTCTATTCTCCCCCTTTTCTATTTTATCATCTCATATCTCTTTTCATTTTTCATTACATTTTGTCTCTTTTATTGGAACTTGTCCGCCTATATGTATGAGCATTCAAATCTCCTAGTTTGAGTGGATAATTGAGGTGTTTGGGAGTCAAGTACACATCGATTTCTCTCTCCATTATTTAAAAATCATCCTAATATTCCATATGTATTCATTGATCCCAATAAAATGGAGAGTATTCAATTAATGTAACACATAATTCAAGTTGGGAATGAAATGACTATCGAAATGTTCCATCTCCAAACATGGTGAATAACATTTATTAGATAGTTCATGACAACCTCATAGCTGGTTAGACCAACGTACCCTCTTTCATTAGGACAAACACCATAAGATATTCCCAATATTTTTAATCTCTCTTACCTGAACCACCATCAATCCATTCATGGTATGGATAATAGAAGACTTAATATTATGTTAAATAATTCAATTACATTTTCTAATCCATGTGGAATCCAAAAAAATGAATCACCTAAAATGTGACTCATTCCTTTTTCTCAAAAAGATCGATTAAATAATTGGTTAAATAATTTTATACCGGCAACAATTCACTCTTAAAACAAACTCCATGGAGAATTCTAAAAAAAATCCCCCATTAGAAAACATTTATACATAATGAATTCATCGATTTTTTAAAAATTATGAGAACAAATTTTTGAATAATTGGTAATATTGAATTACTCATTGAATACATTACAATAGAAAAGATTGTCAATGCCATAATAAGAGTTAATCCTTTATTAATGGTTAGGGATAGGTAACAAATATTTTATTTACATTCAATGAAATGGAAGGTTCAAAATAAAATGCAAAAATAATACTTACATGTATTTGGAAAATCATTATGAAGATAACCAAACATGTGGAATATCTACATACTATGAGAATTCATCCAAATATAGTGGAATTAAAATTGTTAGAGAAGGGGAAAATCATATTGAAAACAATTCTTCATAAACTAGGATGGTCGAGGAGATAGATTAATGGACGGTTCCAAATCCTATCTATTTACCATATTTTAACATTTTTTGACAAACATCACCACAGGGCAGGTAATTTTTAAACCATTATGTATATTAATGATGTTATTTTATAGAGACCCCAAGAAGAGGTCAATATGATAATCTTTCAAAATCAATAGTAATGAAACACATTAAATCCAAGGTCTGATGATCATCACTACTTCCATTAGATGTAAAATCAACAACCAAGTCAAAAAAATGTCACATCCCCGGCCCTCAACATAATTTTCAAACCCATAATCATTTCCAAACATAATAAGTGAAATACTATCAACCTATTATCCAATACTGACAACCCATTCAATAACCCATTCATGAATCAGTCCAAAAAACAATGTATCTTCTTGAGGTAATCCATCATGAACAAGCCCCTTCAAAATCATTCAATCTGCCCATCGTTGATCAATTTTGTAAGAAAATATATAATATAAATACATATGTATCACCAGTTAATAATAAATTAAAACTCAGAAAAACTACCAAGTAACCCATAGCTACTCATGCAATCCAATATGTAACCATAATGTGATAATCCAATTACACATTGTCTTCTCATGACCCACTCAATTCTGTGACAATTTTATGTAGTGGGAAACCATTATAAACATGAAACAACCATTCATATTACATTAAATTTATCAATATAAAATGAAAATTACAATGAAAAAACTCATCAAATCTAAAAATCCTAATGATATTGTTGAGAATACACCACCGCCCAAAACAATCAAACATCCTAATCCATTCCCATAACATGTGAGTGGAAAAGCAAAAAAAAATAACTAAATGAAGGATTTAGTGAAATATTAACACATTTTTAGTTGAACATAACCATTAATGATGTAATTAAAACCATTAATTCATACTCCATGTACTTGAAATACTTGTGTACATTCAAAAGGATGTTTTCATTCAACATCCATGTCAAAATATTTAATCTGAACACTAATATTACAGATGATGAAGAAGTTCACGAGGTGAATTTGTTTAGTACTATTGAAAATGAACCTAAAAATGTTCAGGGAATTGCAGTGGTATTTTTATTATAAGAGGAATTAAAATACTTGTGTTCACATGAGTGAAACATGATTCCATGGATTGATTACCATTTATATACATTTAATAGTGATTTTCTATAGTAGTGATCACATATATATGAGGGGAAAAACAGCGACTCTATAATCACTTCTATAAATCAACTGGAAAATTTTTTGGTTGATACATCTGTCCAAATAGAGCATATTCGGTTGAAACATTTAGAATCTAAAACTGAGTACAATTGAAGATATCATCTTATTTATGAAATAGGTATCCACCCTGATCTCAAATTGGTGTTTCATCCACCCCCTCATAGTTATTCATTCATTGGGAATAAGTAAAAAATTTAATTTTTATTTAATCATCTATGAAGGATAATGATAATAAGTTTTCCTTGATTTATTAACATATATTAAAAAATGAATTGGATGAACCATTGTTGATATTCAAGGGATTATTCCACTCACTAGGACAGATATGATTTTTCTAGAATTAATTTCAAAACATTACAACCAATAGAAATAGATAATCAATCATTATATACTGGATGTGGAGAGAAATATAAAACACGAAATGCTGAAATTTGGTGTTGTTCAATTTTGGGGTCTATGTAAATCTATCAATTTGAACAATGCTATTTTGGGATGGAAACCCAGAATCTACAATTTTTTATTTTATTTTTTGTGTTTTTTTATCAAGAGAACCCCCTCAGGGATTTTTATGTTTTTTAATGTTTCTTTTGTGTTATATTTAACTGTTGTTGAATTTTTACATTTACAAATGAAACACATACCTTTTAATATTCAAACCTGATATTAACCATCTGTGAGGCTTCCACTTGTGACATTAATACAAAGAGATGGATTTCTTATTGATTTTTCATAAAAAAAACCATGTGATTACCCATGATTTCATTACTTATCCACTTTCCCCCTCTTTGATCCCAGTTTAAAAATATCAAATTCTTTTATCCTTCAATACTGAGGTCAATGTCATTCTACATTGGAGGGAGTCAAAATAAGAAAATTTATTATGAAGGAACAATATATTCATTAACCATTAAGGTGTTAATGTGCATTTGGAATCAGGAAAACATAATGTAAAATTCTATTGAATGCCTTGATTATGATTTTAATTAATTTTTATGTTCATAATCATAGTTTTTGTATAATAAAACTGTCTGATGTGACTTTTCACTACTAATATTTCTATCCTCTTAATCTAAATCCCATAGTGTACGTCTATTGGATTTTGTGTGCAATTTTGCTTTATGGGGTTCCTTTCATTATTACATGGTGTTAAGGACCACTTTTATTTTAATTTGAGTATCTAATAATAATTAGAATAATGACTTCATATATCGATGTTTTTTATAAATGTGTGGCGTTCATCACAAGGAGATCGTGTCTACATATTTTCATTCACAAAATAAGCCTTTAAATCTCTAATTTTGAACATTAAATTTAAAAATGTGGGGATATTACTATTGGGGATCGTGACTGCAATGTTTTATTACACAATATTATACTTTTTTGAAAATATTGTGGTTTGAAAAATAAAAAATATAAAACATGTATATAATTGGATACTCATATTATGTTTCAATGTCATTCCCACCTAGATCTTCAAATTTTCCCCTTGAAAAAGAAAACGGTCCCCATTCCATTTAGATACACTAAACATTATCATGAAAAATTGTAATTGGATGAAATGTGTTGTTGAATTTAAATAATGGAATGGGAAAAGGATTGGGATATTCTTAAAAACATAACTTTTTGGAAATTTTTTAATGGGATTCATGATTATTTAGAATGATGTATTTTAGTGGAAATTGTAATCACATCATCATTTTTCCATTGTATGTTTCCAGTTTAATTTAATTTCATAAAAAAAATCATCATAATGTTATTCATCATTTTATTTTTCATTTCCCTTCTCCTGTTGTTAAAATTGAATTAATCTGTGAATTATTCCCACAATAAATTGTGAAATTCCTCACACGATAGTGGTGTGTTAATTTTTTCATTGTTTACACTTCTTCAATACTTATTATTTTAGTCAAATTCACACTACCATTGATAGAATGAAATTAATAGAGGGGTAAAATACTATGAAACCCTTGATCTAAATATTCTAATCCTAGACTGGAACTGAAGAATGGTAGATAATGAACCCCGAGTCCCACCTCCAGTAGGCCCCAGGGTGGAGACCAACATATAGGGTATACAAAAATAAAAAAATGGAAGGAATTAACCTTTTATAGTAACCATGATCAAAATATAAGATGTATAAATAGAAATAAAATCCAATACATATATAAAATAAACCAAAATATATCTCACAATAACGTTTAATGAAAAACTACTGAAAATTGAGTGAAATTATCCAATGTAAATACTTAAAAGTATAGCTATGTAGTGATAAAACAACTATCCCAATGACCTAACTAGTAATTCTTGACATGGTCCATGTATTCCTCCTATAAACATGAAAGTAGTTATACAATTTAGGGTTACAATATTGTCATGCATAGTAGGATAAACCAATGACACTCCTGCACATGTCATAGAAACCTCGTAATTCTCCTACTAGAAAACAACAAATCCAAATGCACATAACAACGTATTCTAACCATCCCCACCTCACCATGGAATGCTTACTGAGTAACGCAAGTCATGTAAAGTAATTTACAAATCAAATAAATGATATGGTATCCCGTACTACATTCCCACTAATTACCTGATGTAACACCCAAACATAAAATTTCATAGTGCACCAACATCTTCTGAAAGAATCATGTCACAACATAATCACATACACATGGACCCCACAATCACATCTCGTCCGCAGACACCTTGGTCACATACCACTTCACATCCTACCCAAACAATGTTGGTCCTCAAAACTACATGTTTCCCACAGACAGCTGGTCCATATACACATGACATCCCAAAACCACTTAGTAACAAAACACATCTCATTCTAAAGAAACCATGAAGACAACAAATCTCATACCGATAATAGTTTGGAAACACAACCCTCCTACATACAACTTAGCCCCATGAATCACAACCTTACAAAATAATCTTGGGCTATAACCTCTTAGAGGAGGCAGCTGGGAAGAGTAGGTTTCCATCCACCCATCCTCCCATCTAGATTTTTTGAAAGACACCCTCCCCCATTACAACAGGGGAGTATGGAAATTAGTTCTCAACTTGGGTGAGGTCCATATGAAAATTGATAATACAATACATTTATATATATATATATAATTACAAGCACTAAAACCCTACCTATAGGATCCATGAAAACTGCTACCTCTTTATGAATTTTTCAACCTAATCAACATTCATTCTAGATGTTGTCAAATGAATGTTGTGTCACAACAAGCCCCAAACTCATTTCATACCCCAACCAATTCAATTTAACTAACAATAATTTATTATTATATATTCATTTATTCACTCCATCGCTACCTAGGAAACAACTTAGCACAAATAGAAGGACAAAACAAAGGAAAATGGTCAACACCATCATAGTCAAAATAGAAGGTGAAGAGAATACTGGTATAAAAAACGTCAAATATACTCTAGGTTTATCAACCTTAATTCTATAACAATGTAGGATTCCTAAGACACATAGTGATGCATTATTCATGTAACTCATTGAGAAATATATGACAAATTGCCTATAATAACTATGTTCATCATCATTTTTCAATTTCATTCCTCCAAATCCATCATCTCAACCACAAAATTCTGCAAACTCTTATCCACACACAAAACTAATCACCCAAAATATATGGTATCCCCACTACATAACAACATCACACCGATAACATCAAAACAATATAAACATACCACAACCAGATGGAAGTCATACTGCACTATCCTATACATCAATTCCACAATCAATCATTCTCTCAACTTGATATTCAATGACACAACACATACAACCCCACATCACAAATCAAACCCCAGAACCCCAATTCAACACAACTAAGAACAAACTCACACCCAGCACACCACCGCATAGCCTGGGGCTGAGAATTTTCTGATTTAATAAGGCATTACTCGTTGAATTTTTTATTTTTAATCCAAGAAAACCTCATATAAAATTTACTAACCCAACCGACCAGAAGTGTCACCACACTAGCTCAACAACCAGAATGTCATAACACATGAATAAAATAATCTTGAACTCCATGTAAAGATAATATCCACAATGGGTGGAACAAAATCACCCAAACATATTTAATCACATCAAAATTAGTGCATCTCGATTTTGAATATGGTATTCCCCTTTTCACATGTCAGGATATTTGTAACACCCCAAGATCTCATAGTACATTATTTCTTCATTGTAATTCAATAACTTGCACGACACGTAATACTGAGTTCAAGCGCACCACGACTTACCAAACTAGCTGTTCAAAAGCAGTTATGAATAGTATTATCTTAAAATTTTAACTTTATATAATCTTTATAACTTTAGAATCCATATTATTAGTTTCTTATACATAATGTAAGAACAAATACATTTTTTCAGATAAAAGAAATATTTTTAAAAAATGCAATTTTACCGCCTTTTAATAGTGAACCCTTTCTAAATCCAATATTTGAAACTTTAATATATAAAATTTGTAAAAATAAACTTCTTATTTAGAATCGGGACATAGGAATTTAGTTTCAATAAATATTTGGTGTTTTTCTGATAACTTTTTTATTTGGGTGAATAGTGAAAATTACTATATTTTAACTAAAAACAACTTTTTTAATCAAAAAAATTTTTAGTGTAAAATTATACATTTTAATGGTTTCGAAGTATAAATAGATTATATTTTTACCATTTAATTCAATACTAGTCATTGTAAGTAATTTCACTTTGAAATTGGACATAAACAAGTGTCAATCTTTTGATAGTTATTATTTCTTAAAATTACGCCTTTTGGTTTTGACAGCGGAGATTAATTTTAAATTAATAAATGAAACATATATGTTTTGAATTTGGTAAAATAGACTTCATTATTGAATTTGGAATATCAATATTAGGTTAGGGTGAATTTTTGGTATTTTTTTGAAAACTTTTAATTTTTGATGAATAGTGAAAAACACTATGTTATAGTTTAAAAACAAATTTTTATTTAAATAATTATTTATTTTATTTAAATTTATTTTAGGCCAAAATAGATACATAATACCTATATAAGTTTAATGTAATTCATTGGAGTCAGTTTATAATAATTTTAAATATATAATAATTTTAGTTAACTTATCATCGTCTTTTACCCACCACCTAGTAGAATTTGTAAATTCACATAAAACATAATTTTACCGCTTTAGTGAGTTGAATTTAAAAAATTCAAGAGAAATGTCTAATATCAAGGAGTAAAATGTGGTTCAATAAGATAAAATTAATTTTTTTTTGAAGAGTAACTTTTCATTTTTATTTACCACTATTAAAAGTATATAGGTTAATTAAGGGTAAAAATGATATTATTATTACCCTAACACATATAATAATTCTGTTTGATAAGTTTAATTAGACCAAAAAACATTAGGAATAATATATGACCCTTTAGGCCCACTTGTATTAGATTAATACATTTATTATTTTTTTAATTAAAGAAGAGTTAAAATCAATGTTTAATAACTAAACCATTTTTAATATAGGATTATACATAAGATAAATTCGACTATAAATATTCATTAGAAATATAAAAAAATATCCTACATAATGGTATTTTATTTATAATTTTTAGAGATTAAATAATTAAATAAATTTATGATACAATCATGATGCAGTAATTACCTTATTAATGAAAGAATCAAATAAATGGTATTATAAATATTAAAATAAATATAATTTCAAAGTTTTTATGAAATACACGAATTTTCAAGGTGACTATGACATGTTAGGTCTGATTAAATGTATCTTGTTCGAAGTACTCAAGTTTTGATGACTTTCACTAAAACAAAATACCAAATAGTGTCAAAATTGACATAAATTAATATTTAAAAAAACTATATTATTGGTTGATATAATATTCCTAAAAATGTAATACTTTGGAAAAGGGCTTAAATAATATTATATATGTCAATAATGAGCCACTTGAGGTTCTCATGGAAGTTTAGAGTGATTTTATTAACAATATATAGTAAGAATACAAGAAGACACGGTAAAAGTTAAACTATTTATCTAAGAGTTAAATCTAAATGATAAGGTTACAATGGTAACATAAACTTGTCTAAAACCTATTGGTTGAAATGATTTCGACCCATAACCACATAAGTCTATAAATAAATTCATTTGGAACCATTATAAACCGAATATTATTGTATAATAAATTAATATTTTAATCTTTTCCTAAAGTGACCCTCACCCCTCTTATAAAAGGGCACTTCCCCTTCTCTAAAAATAACACCTCCAAATCCATTTGGCTCGGCCAGACCCAACCCAAATATCCTCCAAAAATCCCTCACATAAACCTAGAGGCCTTAGTTTTATCAGAAATCTATCTTATGGAGCCATTTTGGTCAAATCAAAAGGATGAACCGGAAGAAGAGTTAATGATTTCACCACCCTCTTTCATGTTCCATTCTTTTTCCACTTCTTCTTTCTTTATTATTTTCATTATAAAATAATAAATCTAGTTTCTTCTATATACTATGATTTTATTATAAATATTTCACAACTATATTCATTATTCTATCAATATTATGAATGATAATGTCACCATGTGTCCGTACATACGGCTTACCGTCTCCACGTCGTGGTGTAATTTGTTATTCAACACTATGTTATTTGGAAGGATATAATGATGAGTAATATTTATATAAATATGAAAATAACATGATAATTTCTCTGTAAAATTAATATACCATCCAATTCCACACCTTTAAGAAAAATATATTGTCACTCGTGCGTACGTATGGATTACCGTCTCCATGACGCGATTAGATTCATTTCCATATTCACCATTCATCGGCGATTATAAATATATATATTACTTATATGTTTGTAATATATGACATAATAATTCTACTGGAGATATATATATTTATATATATATATAAATATATATATATTTACTTACATATATTTTATTCACTTAGTTCCGTTCAATACGTTATGAAAACCTAAACAGTGTTTATGCGTACCTACAGACTACCATCTCCATAAACGGTGTTTTCCATTTCATATATATGTCTGTTATACATATTTATATTCTAAATATATATGATATCTAAATCATGTTTTATATATTTGATGTATTGAAATCATGATCTAAGTGATACAATCAATATTAACAAGTTAAAACACGTACGATAAAGAAAGCAATTATTACCCGAAATGTTAATTTAACATGGAAATTATTATTAAATGGGTAGTATAAAGTCATAAATGAATATTGTATGATATCATAAATATTAATATAGTTCTGGTATAATTTAATAACATACTATTGTCTTCATACAAGATGTTAAACATTCCCTCGACTAAAGGAATGTGCATGGTATGGGGTTTTCATCTCACTCCATATTCCCATGAGATTCGTGCCATATTTCTTCTATTACAATTTGTGTGGTGTATGTACTGCCCATAATTGTATTGATTGTGTAATAAACTATAATTTATGTGAATTTACATATTCATTTTATGATACCTCTTTCATGGGGTGTATGTTTCATAAGTTACCAAATTGGTAAGGGTTTATTTCACAATCTCTTCATTATCTGAGGTAGTTTATACGTAATTATCTAGTGGGACCTCTTTATCATCCACATCCATGTTTCTTAAAAATGTTTTTAAAATCATTCTTAATATTTTATAGACTATTGGTTAAAGTCATTTATACCCTTTTTTAATTTTATAATATGTTTATAATGGAATCTTTCCGTCGTTTTCCAAACAAGGTCCTTTTTAACCTTTTCGACAGAATTAAGGTATGAATGTCTTTTTTTAACTTATACAGAGGGTGCGGCTATTTTCCGGCCTTATAAAATCTTCGAAGCTTCCCTTAATAGCTTATAAAGATATTTTCAAAATAAATTTTTTATTTTATAGTTATTTTACTTTTATGTGATTTAAAAAAAAGATATATTTCTCTCAAATAGTTTTGATTTCATCTATGTTAACATACTATGATTGATTTTTAGCTTATTTGAAGTTGATTTATTATGATAAAAAACTTCCATATTGTATTGAAGGTTTGGTGATATGTTTAACTATGGATGTGTTATTTTTATACCATTCATGGTTTATAGATAAAATATTGACATTTCGTATGCTAGTTTTAATACGAATTTTTATGTTATGTTTAAACCTATTCATATGAGGATTTCATTGGACTTAATAAGGTGCAGGTGGAGCCCACTATAGCTCCTTGATGCATCAGTAGGTATCACAAGACAAACTAGTGTCTTGTAAGAAAGCCTTGACAAAATCTTATTTGTAGTCTTGGGACAAGGCCTTGACTATGTGGTTATGATAGTCTGGTATTATGCATTCCATCATTATGAAAGTGGTTAGTGATATTTCATGTGATTTTTCGACTAGTAGAATATCCATGTGAATAAGTAAATGGCATTAATTCATTTTATTTTTTTCATATTATGCTGAAGTTCAAGTTTAAAAAGATTTTTTTTAGTTATACATTGCCTTAAATGTTTATGCTTATTTATGAATGTTTTCGCTGTATTGTTACCCTTATTGAGCTTCTGAGCTCACCCATTTCTATGTTTTATTTTTCCCAAGATTCCAAGAAGTTAATTGTCATGGATATGATGGGTTAATACAAGGGAATAAAGACGTTCATAAAGGATTATTTATGTTGTTTTGTATGTTATAAAGTGTAATGTAATATTTTTGTATGTAATCTATTTTCCAAGACTGGTAAACTAGTTGGTCCTTCAGGAGTTGATTCCTTGTAATCATGCCAATGTATTAAAATAATGCACCGGCTCTGGGTAACTGGGGTCAGGGATTTACAACATTATCGCTCAATATGGAAGATGGATACAACTCATACCACAAAAACAAGGTCCAAACATCAAATTATAAGTAAAGTAGCATTGGTATAAACTCCAAATGACTCTGGGCATATAGAATTCATTTTCACTTCTCGCTCCCTAGTACTCTCTTCCACGCAACCAAGCCTCCCCGACACATGGACCAATGGAATGGTATGTCCATGAAGCACCTTCTCATGATGATCATGGATCTCTACTAGATGTTACATGTATGTTGCATCATCTTCAATATCCTACTCTCCCCAATCGATGAAATTTGATTCTTTATGAAGATTCTAGTGAAACAGAGAGTTCTGATTGATATCATGGATCCTCTCCAACTATGGTGGTAATTCTCATAGACATTCCACCTTTCCAAATCGCCACAACACCTACAAGGGTTCGATGAACCTGGAAGAAAGCTTATTCCCTCTACCAATACTCCAATACAAATTTCAAGGATGACCCTTCTAGAATATGTGGTCCCTAGCCTTGAACTCCATTGGAATCCTCCAGCGTTCATCTTTTTACTTCTTCTAGTCTTGCACCACTTTCATCCTCTCATAAAAAAGATGAACCTTATCTTTCATGATCTTCACCACATCGAGTCTATGAATATTTTTATCCCTATCCATTGTCCAACACAAAGTTGAATGAAACTATCTTCCATAATAATATTCGTATGGATCTATTCGAATTGAAGAGGGATATCTATTAATTTAAGAAAACTTGAACAAGTGTATGTGTCTCACCCAAGACCACAATAATCCAATACACGTGACCCAAACATGTCTTCTAGTATCTAGATAGTCCATTCTATCATCCAGTTTTTCTGAGGGGGAATTCTATTCTGAAGGGTAACGGAGTTCCAAAAGTATGTTTTAATCCCAGCTAGACCAATGAGGTAAAACATGTATCCTGATTAGAGACAATGGATCTCAAAATTACATGAAGATACACCACCTCATCCAATAACCCCATTACCAATAAATCCACTAAACTCAAATCCTTAATTACTAAGAACATTGTTGATTGTGTCAACTGATCAAGTACCACCAAGATATAAAGGTATCCTCCAATGATCTTGGCGACGTAATGAAAAAATCCATCGAGTCGTCACCCAAATTCCACTCGGGGACATCTAAGGGCAATAACAAACGATTGAGAACTTGGTTCTCATCCATAACCTACTGGAACACTATGATATTCTCCAAAAACTCCCCTACATCCCATTTCATCACGGGTCACCAAAAATACGTCATAAAGACATGATACATCTTGGAGACACCAATGTGTACCATTAAGGGATATCTATGAATCTCAAAGAAGACTCCCTCATGCATTTACAGTAGAAAATCAGAATTCTATGGAACAACATATGATTCTAACCATCCTCTGACCATACATATGGAGAATCACCTTGGTCAACATGATCACACATCACCTCTGGCATTGGGTCTCACCTTGGTAGAGCTTGATCGTGTTTTCCATAATGTTTAATCGGCCAAGACAACAAATATTGTTGAGGCCAACACATAACATATCAAACATCACCATAGTAATCACAAATGGCCTATGGAAATTAAATTTGAAGATTCCAATGGATTCCATTGATGAAACACATAGGACCAAGCCCAAATAAATGTATGAAGGACCAAAAGTTTGAAACAAGAACCTTTGAGGTTTACTACCTACTGGTCGAAACATCAAAGTCCCTAGTGCATGAGACATGATTCTCGTAACCATGCCTCTCAAAGAACCATGATGTTTCCCATATCGTGGTAGACATCATCAAGAGTGCATCCTTTCAATAACCTTTACATTCATCTGAACCTCCATGTATGGTAGAATGGTAAAGGGGGTAACTGCATAGGGGATAGAAGGAAGAAGTGTCTCCTCTAAGCGTATCACACAAGAATCCTCATCTGGAATGAGATACCAAGAAAAAAGGAAATCGTTGAACTTAATCCCCAACACTAATAGGGACATACTCTCCTACAAGATGGATAGTAAAAACTATCTTGCCCAGAAAAACCGGAGCCACATACCACATCACATCTTCCTCACACACACCTGAGTGTCAAAACTACATCTCTATCATAGACACCTGGGCCAAATATTACATCACATACCAAAAATCAAATGGGAATAAAACAGATCTCATCCCAATGATACATTGGAAAAAAACGCATATCATCTACAACACACCTGAGAAATACAACTGGCCCCCAAAAACATGGGCCCCACAAATCAGAATCTGCCTGAAGAATCTTGGGCTATCACTGCTTATATGAGGGAGGAGGGAAGTGCAGGTTACCATCCATACATCCTCCCATATAAAATTTTGGTAAAGACACCTCCCTCGTGACAATGATGTTGTTTGGAGCATAATTATCATCTACATTTTGGTGTGTAAAAAATAACAATGTCAATACATGTATATATATAATAACAAGCACTCAAGCCCAACCTATGTGATTTATTAAAAAATATATCACTATATGAATTTATCAACATCAACAATAGTAACTAAAGATGTTGATAATTAAATGATGATTCCCAAAAAGTCCCAAACTCATTTCATACCCCCAACCTACTCAATTCAACCAATTCTCATTCTTTATTAACTATTCATTTATTCATTCCACAACTACCCAGGAAACTACTAAGCATAACTGGAAAAAAGAAACCAATGAAAATGATCAACACCACCATAGTAATCCCATAAGGTGAAGAGCCTTCTACTTTAACACAGACCACATTTACTCTCTATTTAATGACCATTCATGCTATAACAATATACCAATACTGTGTCATGGAGTGATGTTCTTTTCAAACTACTCATGGAGAAACATCAGGTAAATTTATAATACTAACTACTACCATCATCATTATTTTATATCATTCCACCATTTCATCATCTCAACCACAACAAACCCACAACGCAAAATTGAAAAAAACAAAACTCAATAAAACCATAATGGAATTCTCAATGCATAAAAACACCACACACATCACATCCATCAATATAAACAATGAATAACCATTTGAAATCCTTGATTCCCAAAATTTCCAATCAATTCCATATAAATCAATCTCCCAACTTGATATTTCATTACACCACCCTATAGTACATATCCAAACCCACAACACTACTACAACACATGTATGAACAATCCCACACAAAACACACCATTGCACAACCCAGGTAAGAGATGATCAGATTCAATATGGCATTCCTCATTCAATTTCCTCTTGTTAATAGAGGGGTTACCATAGAAATATTTTGATCCTGGTGCATCCATTTATTAGATGAGTGTACATGTTTAATAAATTTTATGAATATAATTTTTTCAGTAGAATACCATCAACAAGAATTCACAACCCATTCTATGTGTACAATCAAAGACCACCAACGACCATGATTTTTACTGGGTGATTATCCCATGCAAAACCTAATATCATCACCAAATAATTAAATACAGTCATGCATCAATTTTTCCCATCCTCTTCATATTGATCTTAATATGATTCAATTATTATTATTATTTAGTTGGTATCCTTCCATCTTCACAAGGGAGACACTCATACACCCACACCTCAAGATACAGAAAAATAGAATAGAGATGAAGGAATCCCTACGTCAAAGAACAACCGATCAAGACTTCCTTAATGCACAAAATAGGGGTTGAACATGGATTATGAAGAACCTATAGGGAAAAAACTATCCAAGGGATACAACACAATTCCTAACTACTTGGGTAATAAACAGGGTGTACCAATAGAAAACCGAATGACACAAGGAAGATAACATGTCACATTCATAAAACCCACATCCAATATCAATGGAAGGGATGGTTTTTAAAAACAAAAAATGTTGTATCATGAAAAATAACATAATGTTTGACTATTGGAAGGACTTTTATATTTATAAAATTCAAGTACATGATTAATCACATTTAACCGAATCTACAACCATTTAAACATGGTATTAAATTCACTTCACATTAATTTGAATGTTAAAGAGGAGAACCTGATATAACAAGGAAGATTCTTAAATTTTGTAAAATGTTTGTAATTGAATAACCATTGGGTGAATCACTATCGCAAATCACCTGTGGATGATTCACCATTGGGTGACTCACCATTGGACGAGCAACCTATAACACACTCACATTTTGAGAATTCTTATTTTTGGAATAAACTTATCTATTGAAATTTTTTAATTTAACATGAAACTAGAGATAGTTATATATATATATATTAAAACACTATGTAAAACATTACATCAACATGTAATAATTTCTTTTATTTCACTACATGCAATTCCAACAAAATTAGAGCTATACACAACCTAGACTAGGTGAATGATGCACACAACACTGAGTTTTTTTGAAACATCAATATATATATATATGTCTGTGTGTGTGTAATTAATTAAATGAGATAAAAATAACATACTCTTTAAATATAGTAATATTAATAGTAATATATACCTTCCAAATATTTTTTATTTATTTTTATATAAATAAAACATATGGATAATGAATGATATGATTTTTAGTAATGTTGTTCGATGTTTCAAACCATTGTTTTATAGAATGAACCACAACTAATAATGAATGTAATTTTAGACACATTAATAAATTTTATTTTATAATATTAATATAATTTTTGAATTCATATTGTCATAATTATCCTGGGGTGATGTTTTGGGATTTTTTTGAGAAAAATCATTTATTGAAAAATAGTGAAAAATATTGCATTTGGTTACAAACTACATTTTTTTCTAATTAATTATAAATTATAAATGATATTATACATTTTTTTGAAGGTAAAATTAGATAAATATTACATATATTATTAAAATTTATTTCATTATCATCAATTTCACTTAGAAACTACATATAAAATCTTTTCAATCTTTTGATGTTTTTTCTAAATTAAAACCCTGTTATTTCGTCCTGTATGTGGGATTAGAACTCATCATAATTTTTTAACATCTATAATTTGAATTAATAAAATACAACATACAACACAATATTAAGTATATTACTTAGAGACTAATAATACAATATTAATTTTAACCAAATGATAAGTAAAAGTTATTAAAATAAATCACACAATTTAAGGGCAAATTACTCTTAATTAGATAACAAACCTTAACATTAAGGGCCCAAATGTCATCGAAACATGTCCAAAACCAATTATATATATATATATGGTCCATAAAGAATTTATTATTGTGTTTTGTATTTGTTTTTTATCATATATTTTGGGTCATAATATGTGCACACCTTTCTTGTTTCTAAAAATGTTAAGTGACCCCTTTTTCCTTCCCTATAAAAGGACACACCATCTACCCATTCCTCAGACCTCTCAGTCATTTCAATGACTTCCAATAAAAAAATTATAGTCCGAAAAATATTCACTTATACCTTTAATCTTCCATTTGGGGAGAAATAATCTCAATGATGCCTTTGGGTAGAAACCAAAAGGAGTTACCCGATTTAGAGGTAACGTTTTCTCTCAAGCTCATTTACTTTATTTTCATTCTCCACCACCACCACCCTCTTTATTCAATTATTATGTGAAACAACTGTATTATATATATATACTATTATTCTTTTATTCAATTTTTATGTCATAAAATTACACATACCTCTATCTAATAGATGTTGACCATACTGCTTCTCTGTACAATAAACAAGATGCCTCACGATATGATGATTGTTAATTTCTCATTTACCACCAATAATGGTGACCATTATGATGTAAAATATGTTTATATATTTGATATATTATATTTAATATGTATTAATGTTTCTTTCTTACTTGTATAACACACATCTCATTTCATACAATTTGGGGTTAATACATTAATCTTGTTTTAGGAATTGTGGACTACAACCCACTCAAAGTGATGTAGATAATTATGTATTAGGGATAATTTTAATGAAAATACATGATATATATATATATATATAATATAAATTCCACATTATAAATTTTATAAATATATATACATATGTCATTTACGTACTTTCTTTCAATATGTCAATAATAATGGAAACAATGTTCATGTGTACATAAAGCTTGTCGTCTCCATGAATAGTGTATTCGATTTCATACATATTAATGAAATAAACTATTATAATATGAATATAATAGATAGAAATGAAATTTATATCCTTATTTAATATTTTTAATCAATAAATTTGTATAAGGACCAATTATGTAACCAATTAAGACACATGCGAAGAATAAAGTAAATTTTACCTGAAGTGAAACCTTAACATACGATCGATAATGAGATTGTAATATAAGTTAATAATCAAATAAATTATATGTTAATATGAAAAAAATTATGATTCTATATATTTTTTATAATAAACATATGTTTATTATACAATATTCTTTTACGAGTATTTAGAGAGTCAAGATATAAGGTATAGGGAATTCATCCAACTATTAACTTCTATAAGATACAAAATATGTTCACCACTAATTCCATTTGTGTGGAGTATGTAGAGACAATGATATTATATTAAGTATCTTATAAATGAATGTATGGGTATTAACATGCACATTTTATGATCCTTATTTCATGGGGTTTAATTTTTAGAAGATACCAATTTGTAAAAATCCTTTGTCTTAATTTTCCTTCTATGATAATCTTTTTTTTATTAACATAAACACATTTTCAGGGTTAATATACATAATTTTACATTACATATCTTCAATATCAATATTTTCCGGATATTATATGATTCATTTATTTTCCATTTCCTTACATGGAGAGAACGATCTCATTATTCCAATTTATAAGAGTTTATTAAGACAATTGCATTTTGTTTTGAGATTGTTTGAGATTATGCTTCCTTTTATGAAATATTTTGATCCATATATCACAAATATTAATTATTTTTCTTATCCTTTGTTATTTAATGATATAATCATCTATTGGTTCTATTTTATACTCATTGTTAGATAAGATAAATAAGAAATTTATCTTTGGAATGCCCGATTTTACCCCCTCTTCGATCAGAAATATTTTTTTTCTAAAAAGAGTATTTAAAAATATTATACCATTCCCCTATAATATCTATGTTTTTTACTCTTTTATTATATAATGAATCTCTTCAATGGAATCTTCTTATTTCTTTCCAAACAAGTCCAATGTTTACCCTTTTTACCATAAACAATGAATATTCTTTTGACCCGGTATGACATGTATGGATTTACACACAATTATTTAATTGAGGAATCCTATTAAAATTTAAAAATATAATATTTAATAAATTTTATTAAAATAAATTTTCATGGAAAATGGTTTTGAAAATGGGTCAATTCTTATTTTCCTGGTTTACTATTATTTTATGAGAAAAGTATTTCTATATGATTTCATGTATTAACACACATTTTTTAATAAAAGAACATATATTTAACTCCAGAATCAATTTTGATTGATATTTCAAAAATATTTCCCATATAAAATTAAATTCAAGGATTTTCATCATTCTATTTTTGGGAACTCTCAAAAGGTTCTATTCATATCCTCTCTATGAATTGATTACAATTAATGGTATGGTCTTCATGAAACCTATTTCTTTTTCATGGGATGATATTTTTATAAAATCATTTCTTCCACGGATTATGCGTCAATGAAATGGTTATGAATTTTATCACTTTTACATATGGTATGATTTGATTAAATTTTAATGACACCCATTTCATTATATGGGTTATGATTTGATGTTTATATGACCTATAACTTCTTATGGGTCAAGATATGAGGATTGTTTTGTTATCCTGTGGAACATGTGTGAATTATTTTACTATGATATGGGTGAAACCCATATCTCCATCAAATTAACTGGGTAATGATATGTTTTTTATGTTCTCAATAGATACACAGGTTGTATCCCAACCCCAAAATGAAAGAGGGTGCATGGGTTTTATCCGATGCCTGAATAGAAAAAGGGTGTATGTGTTGTCGTCCAAGCCTAAATAAAATATTCTCCATGGGTCATATCCCAAACCCAAAAACAAGAAGGTACATGGGTCATTGACAAAACCAAAAAGAAACAGAGTACATTGGAAGTAACTGAAGCCCGAAAACCATAATTTAAATGGGTTGTAGCCCAATCCTAAATGTGCGTTCATTGGTTGTTATCCCATGACCGAAGTAACTACAGGAGTCGTAGATGAATGTTAACTTGTTTTAAAGCACCTTGTACGTATTATTAACATAAATTTTTCTATTATTATATGTATTCCAAAAATGTTTAGTCTTATTCATTAGTTATGATTTCATGGCTCATGATGTATTATTTTTTTTATTAATAATATCTTATGAATGACCCAATATTATACCATAACTCATTTTTATCACCTATAATATAGAGGGTATGATCTATTAAGGTTTATATCCTATTATCATACTACTATTTTAATTTTCATTCTTACATTTATCCCTTATTTTTCCTTATTGAGAATCTAAGTTCTCTCATTTCTTATGTTTCCTTTCTCACGATTATTAAAGAGGGTTTTTGGTAGATGTATTAATGGTGGAGATATTTTTGGGAAATGTTGAATATTTCTCACTGGGATAAAATATTTGTGTTCCATGTTTGGAAAGTTAATAATCTTTTACGGTCCTTTAGATTTTATTATTATAATTTACTGAATATTAATCTAAAAAGATTGAATGTCCATGTCTGTTATGCCTAGGTCGCTCTAGTTGGTATCAATGATATGGTCTATTCAACCACTAGAAAGTATGATGAGAAATACATAGAGAGATACCTAGGTTTATCTCTAAAGATATGTCCTGGGATATGTATAATGATAATTATAAGGATGAGTTAATGTTTAGGAAAATGTCCTTGAATTTGTTTTAATGATAGGGTAAGTGGTATCCTAGAAATGCATCACTATCTGGATATTACATGTAAATGTGGCTACAAAATAGATTTACCTAGGGGTAAGAAATCTAAAAATATGTTTTGGGACAGACTCAGGGTAATATGGTACGTGAAAACAGGCCTTACATCCCACAAAATTTGACACTTTGGAGGATATTCATTGGGATTTTAGAAACTCTTCACGAACCACTATAAAGGATTTAAGTATAAGTTGTCAATTAATTAGTTAGGATGAACCTAAGGTGTCATATAAAAGATGGGGTCATGATTTGGATATTATATAACTAATTCTTTCCATAACTATATGGCTTTATTCTACATTAAGAAAATATCTCATTGTGCTTATGTTTTCAGTCAATGGTGGGAACCGGAAGGAATTGGATTAATGTTGAATGTGATGGAAGATTTTCTGATAAGGAGTTAGGTTCGACGATCACTAGAGTGAAAGATGTAATAATCAATCCTAATAATTTTTCGCAGAATGTGATTAACAATGTCAACATTAACCAACTCTTAGACTCAACATAGAAGTTAATGAATTAGTTTGCTTAGTGTTTGGGTAATGGAGACCACGAAAGAAGAAATGTTAAATTACAATTATTCTTATAATGTGGAAATAATCACCTACATGAATGTATTAGTGTAACAAGATGGTGTTTTTTCTATGGAAAGTAGGACAAAAGGTAAGTGACTAGAAGGGTTAAATTAATAGTTTCCTTAATGAATCAGATAGAAATTTTGGACTCCCTAAGTCTTCATCAATGGTTAAGTGTATTATGTGTTGAGATGATGGTCATTATGAAACCCAATATTTCATGAGGAATGTTCCTAAAGATAATCCACTAGGTTTTTCGAGTAAAGGTCACATTTTAGATGATGTAGACACTACATATGAAATGTGTAAGGATAGACGTATTATTAAAAATGGATTATAGATAAAGTAATAGATGTATTTTTGTATTTAGATTCAAATGTTATAAATGATGAAATATACATGTATTGATCTATTTAATTTTTTCTATCAATATTTTCATGTTTGTGTAGATTTTTCCCTATGGGCTAGTGAAGATATTTAATAACAAGATGATATTTTGACGAAAGAACCATAACCCTTAATATGTTCTTAATGATTAGATAACATTTTTTAAAAAAATATACATGGTATATGAATATGTAAAATATAAAATATTGATTGCCGTGGAACTATGTCATGAGATTTTTTTAGGTTCTTTGTGATACAATAAATTTTGTTTACTACATTTTTGGATTTAATAAATAATTCCAATATACTTTTCAATAAGGAACCATGCATGTTTTCCAAAAAGATTTTCGGTAATTCAGGTTTTTACCATGTTTCAAGAGAATATATGAATTGGGTATTTAAATTTTGGAATTTGAGAACGAATAGATACTTTTGATATAAAGGGGAATCAATGTTAATCTAATTTTGTAACACTCGTTCTAATGTTTTGGATTTCTACATTTGGGAAGGGTTATATGGTCAAGAATTCAGGAAGAGTTTAAGTTAATCATCAAAGGACATATTTGTGCATCGAGATTGATTTGAAAACGTTTTTTAAAAGGATAATCAGTTATTAAACTTATTTCAAGGTTGTAAATAATATATATTATATTAGTTTGGTTTTTAAAAAGGATATCATGTATGCTGGGTGACCACCAATCATGTCTATAATGTTTGCAGGTCTTGAACTCATAATCAAAGGATGATAAGGGTTTCACGCCACCACCAGCCTATACAATTTCCTGGTTAATGTATATTAATTTTTAAAGAATACATATTAATGTTAAAATATTAGTCTCACTTTTTATTTTTATATTTTAATTCAATTTTTTTTAGGAGACAAATAGATAGAATTTTTTTCGTTATGGGGCTTAAGGTCTGTTAAAGGCCTATTTTATTTCTTTATTCATCAATGTTGGTTTATAGACATTAATTAAATGTGGTAATGGATTTATTATAAATTTATCAAATCACAATCCAATAATTAAACTTTTTTGTAGAAATTTATCAATAATTAGTCAACATTGTGAATGTGATCAATAAAATTGTTGTCCCAATACCATAATTTTTATTTGAGCTTACGGACTTTTAAATCATTAGAGATTTATGACTTTGAGAACCAAAACAATCCTTTGATAATTAACTTGATTATTATTGAATAAATAATTAACTTCCTATGTATATTTATTATTTTTATCCATGTACAATCTACACTCCCAACATATGTTCTCTTATGTTGAATCCATGTTATATGTTATTGTGGGTAACCATTATGGTTCCAAATTTCCATTTTTATGTGAAGATATAGTATCCATTTTTGATATGTGGGGTTATATGAATGATACACTCAAATATAAAATATATTATAATGAATGTTAATTTTTAGGGATAAATTCATTTTATGGGGTTAGATTGTAACACCCAAAGATTTTGAGAATATTTTTTTTTTGAATTAATTTATCATTTTAATTTTTTTTCATTTGACGCGATTGTAGAAATAAGTATTCATATATATATATATATATATATATATATATTAAGACACTAATTAATTCATTATATCCCGAAACAATACATACATTTCATGCACTACATGTAATTCCAAACTGGCTTGAGCTACATGCAACATAGACATGGCGTACGATGCACACGACACATAGTTTATTTGAAACATATATATAAATATATTATTAAATATGATAATTATAACATAAACATGAAACACATTTATAGGAACAGTAATATCTACATTCTGAATTTTATTATAATTTCATTGTATAAATAAAACCTATTTATAATGAAATATATGATTTTTGGTAATGTCTTTCTTTGTTTAAAAAATCAATTTTATCCAATGAAGTAGTTATAATATTGAAAGTAAATATAGACACCTTTATATATATAATTTGATAAAATAATCCATTTTTCAATTAAATACATCTAAATTGACATAGTGAAAATTTTTTGGATTTTTTTGAGGAACTTTAATTTTTGATAAATAGTGAAATGTGCTACTTTTGGTTAAAAACCGCCTTTTTTCTAAATAAATAATAATTATTACTTATATTGTATATTTTTAAAGAAAAAAATAGAAAAATTTTGCATCTATTAATACACTGTAATAAACTATAATCAATTTCTATTTGGAGGTGAATATAAAATCAAAACAAACTTTTGACCTTTTCCAGCATTAAAACCACATTGTTTTGTCCCATTTATGATATTATAAGTAATATTAATTTTGATGATTCTATGAATTGAATTTAAAAATTATCCCACAAACCAATTTATCTAGTCTAATTTATAATTTATAATAAGACTATTTCAATTTTTGAAAAAAAAGGATCAATAAATGTTATTAAAATTAAACACAACACTTTATGAAAAATTAATCTTAATTATGGACTATGATTTAAAATTAAGGTCCCAAATGACCAATACTGTAGTAAAAAACTAATTTTATATAATTAGTTAGTACATAATTCATAAATTATTATTTTTTGTTTAATGACATTTTATATGTAATAACATGTGTACACCTAGATTGTTTCTTAAAATTCCATTTGAGTATTTTTCCTCCCTATAAAAGGACACCACCTCCACCCAGTCCCAAGACCTCTTAATGCATTTAATAATGTCCAATATATGAACATTTATACACCAAAAAATCCTCCCTTAGAACATTATTCCTACCTTTTGGATTAAATATTATCAATGAAACCTTTTGGCTGAAACCAAAAGGAGATACCCGATTTAAAGGTAACGTCTTCTCTCAATATCCATTCATTTATTTTCCTTCTCTAGAACCTTTAAGATATTTAATCCAAATATTTGTGAAAAAATATTATCCAACATAATATATTATTTTTTAATGAAAATGGACTAACCTATACTTATAGGAACCTCTATCTAATGGTTTTTGAAGATATTGATTCTCTGTACGGGGAACTACTACCTCAAGAAACTATGCCTGTTAATTTCTCATTTATCACAATTAATAGTTTCCATTATAAATAATAATATATTTATAAATATCATATATTTTATTTAATATGTATTTTTTTTATTCCTTTTAAAACAGACATCTTTTTATTGTCTATTTGGTGTTAATACGAAAATAATGTTTGAGGATGTGTGGATCACCGCCCCTCAAAGCGATGTGATTCGTTCACACAGCACATGTAATGTAGTAGGGATAATATTAATGAATGTATATGAAATATATGAAACATTAATGAATATAGAATAATTATATATATGTGTGTGTGTGTATTTACATTCTTTCATTCCATACGACAATAATATTGGAAATAATGTTCTTGTGTACGTATAACTTACCCTCTCAATGAATGGTGTCTACCATTTCATTCATTTTTATGAAATAAATTATTATATTATAAATATAAAAGATATACATGATATTTATATCATGATTTGAATTCTGGAATCCTGATATATGTATAAGGATGAAAGATTTTAACAATTAAGACACATGCGAAGAAAAAGTAAATTTTTCCCGAAATGAAACTTCAGTATATGATCGTTAACAAGAGGTTAATATAAATTTATAATAAAATATTATATGGTAATTAATATTAAAATATGAATCTATAATATATGTATAATATTCTTATATTTATTATACCAAAAGCATGTGTGAGTACAGAGAGATTTAAGACACAATGTAAGGGGATTTCATCTCACTATTAATTTTTGTGAGATCCATGTTTTGTTTTCCACTCATTAATTTTGTGTTGTGTATGTACTATATATTATTGTATTATAGGTATCACCTAATTAAATTTATGGGTATTCACATGCCCATTATAGGATCTTTATATCATGGGTTTTATATTTCATAAGACACCAAATCTATAAAATTGTTTTGCCTCAATTTTCCTTCATTAAGACTCATGTTTTCTTATAAACCAGAACACTTTTTTGAGGTGAATAAATATCCATTTAAAATTACACATCATTAATATAAATATTTAAATGATATTATATGCTTCATTTAATTTCTATTCCTTACATGGAGATAATGATCCCAAGATTCCAAATTATACAATTGGGACAATCTCATTTCTTTTCTCTATTGATTATGTTTATGCTTCCATTGAAGAAATATTTTAATCCATATCTCACAAATTGTAATAATGTTACTCATCCAATATTATTTCTAGATATACACAAGTATTGGAACAATTTTATACTCATTGGTAAATAATATAGTTAAGAATGTGTTTTTAGGAAAGTCCAACTTTATAATCTCTTTGGTTAGAAAACAATGATTTTTAAAAAGAGTTTATAAGAATATCATACCATTCACATATGATATCTAAAATATATTTTAAACCTTTTTATCTTTCTGAAATATCTTATTGGGGGTATTATTTTGACTTTCTTAAGAAGGAACTTTTCTGTCCTTTTTATCATGCAAAATAAATGTTCATTTGACCTCATATGACATGTACATATTTACCCATCATCATTACTTTCAATCTTCCTTTTCATTTTTAAAATCATAATATTTAAAAAATTGTTTTAAAATAAATTTTCATGGAAATGGTTTTAAAAATGGTTTTAATCATTATTTATATGCTTTAAAGGTATTTTTCTAGAAAATAATTTTTACATTGATTTATTTATTAAAAATCGTTATTTAAAGAATAAGGATATTTTCTTCAAGAAATTTTTTTGAAAGTTATTTCAAAAGTAGTGTCCATCTATGATGACATTTTTGGATGTTAATCATTTCCTTTTTGAAAAATATCCAATTGATCAATTTATATCATTTCCATGAATTGGTTATGCTTATTTTCATGGTCTTTATGAAACATGATTCTATTTCATTGATGATATGATTAAGAAATCCATTTCTATTTCAAGGGTAATGGTTTGATGAATTGGGTATGAAATCTATCACATTTTCATAGGTTTTTTTTGGCGTAAATTCTAATGATACTCATTTCATTTTTTCAATTATTATTTGATCTTTATAAGGACTATATATTTTAATGGGTCATATTATGATGAATTTTTTATTTTCCGGTGACACATGTGTGAATGATTTTACTATGAGATGGGTTGGACCTATATCATCCTACATTGCATTAGACGTTGCTATGTTTTATATGATCTCAAAGGGTAAAAGAGTTGTAGCCCAACCTGAATAAATAAAGGTTGTATGTTTTGTTGCCCATTCCTAAAAATAAATAGTGTTTATAGGTTCTAGCCCAAGCCTAACTGATGTAGAATACCTGGTTAGTATCCCAAGACTGAAAAAAAGAAGGTAGATGGGTTGTATAACAATCCAAATAAGAAATATGGTACAATGGTTGTAGCCCAGGACCTATAATAAAAAAAATACTTGGGTTGTTTCCCAAGCCTAAAAGAAAGTGGGTACAAGGTTTTCTATCCTAAGCTCGAAGTATGTAAATGGGTCATAGCCCAAGGATAAAATTTTTTAATGGTATTGGTAGAATCCCTGACATAAATGTACATATTCTTAAATGTTTTCCAAAAATCCAATGTCTTATTCCTTACTTATGATTTAGTAGATCATGAAATTTATTTCTATTTAACTAATGTCTTTTGATATTCTATGCATTGTCCCATTACACATGTTTATGACCATTGACATGCAGGGTATGATCACATATTGTCATGATTGAGTTATCATACTACTATGTTTATGTTTATGCATATATGTCTCTATTCTTTACCCTTACTGAGCATTTAATCTCACCAATTTCATATTATTCATTTCTCACGGTTTTGATGAAATGTTTTAGGTATAAGTACTAATGGAAGAGATCTTTATTGTTTATTTTTAGGGTCATTCACTAGGATAGAGGATTATTCTTCCATGTTTCCAAAGACACTAACCTTTTACAGTCCTTTGGAATTTATTTTTTAATGTAATTAATATTAATCTAAAAAAATGTAATATCCACGTATGTTAATTTTGGTCACTGTACAACCAATGGAAGAGTCACCATTGGGTGACTGACCTTTGGATGACTAACCATTGAACATGTAACCGTTGGACTAATAACCATCATGAGCCACAGACAATGACCTACTACTGTGAGTCATGTTTGTGACTCACTATCGTGAATTTCCTTTCCCGACTCACTAGTCATGACCCACCATTCAATTTAACCATAGGATGAGTCTCTATCACGAGTCATTGCTGGTGACCTACTGGTTTCAGTCACTATTACGACTCACTGTCATGACCTACCATTCTTGAATAACTAGCCCTTAACAACCGATACGAGTCATTATCACGTGTTACTAGTGTCTGTGACCGTTTCGACTCACCATAAGATGAGCTACCATTGGAAAAGTTGATTTTAAAAAATTTCTTTAAATTAGTCACAATGACCTACCAAAACACTCCAAATAGTATATTTTCACAATTTCATGGTTGGAGAGGTTTGAACCATTATAAAAACTTTTATTGGATTATAATAATGAGGTTTTTGAGCTGTATTGAATATTATTTTATAATCATAAATTTTTATATTTATTTATTTATTTTTAGATTTCCTTTTAAATAAATGTATTTATTCTTCATCTTTACACACTTTAATCACTAGATATTTTTTTACTAGTACATTACAATTCTTTTGAGTTATCATGAATGTAGTTCTCTATGTAAATTGGTGATTAGTCATAGAATTTTATATTGATTTTATAAGAGAATGGTTTTAGGGAATTTTCTAAAATATTGTATATCTCTTGAACTAGTGAAATAAATATCCTTGTAACGCCCTAGGATTTCATAGTATGTTATCTCTTTAAAGTAATTCAATATTTTTTCACAATACGCATCACCGAGTTAGAGTGCACCATGACTTACCAAACTAGCTGTTCAAAAATCAGTTACGAATAGTATTAACTGCATTTTGAATTTTATATTGTCAATATAATTTTAATATCCATATTATGTGTTTCTAAGGCATAATATAAGAGAAAATTCAATTTTTCAGATAAAATATGTATTGTGAAAACAAATCAATTTTACCGCCTTTTAATAGAGGACCCATTTTAAATAAAAAATTTCACACTAATATATATTCAATTTGACAAAATAAACTTATTATTTAGAATAGGGACCTAAAAATTTAGTTTGGATAAATATTTGGTGTTTTTCTGATAACTTTCATATTTTGATGAACAGTGAAAAATACAATGTTTTAATTGAAAACAACTTTTTTAATAAAAATAATTTTTACTGTTAAATTATACATTTGAATGTGTTTAAGGTATAATTACATTATATTTTTATCATTTAATATAATTTAGGTGATTTTAAGTAATTTTACAATTATATTGCACAAAAATGCATGTTAATCTTTTGATAGTTTTTACTTCTCAAAAACGCGTTATCATGTTTTGACCATGGGAAATAATTTTAAATAAATTAATAAAACATATACATCTTAAATTTGGTAAAATAGATATAATTTTTGAATTTTAAATATTAAAATTATCTTAGTGTTAATTTTTTGTTTTTTTCTGAAAACATTCAACTTTTGATGAATAGTGAAAAGCACTACGTTATTGTTTAAAACTGACGTTTTATTTAAATAATTAATTTTTTATTTATATTATTTTTAAATTAAAAAAAGATAAATAATACCTATATTAGTACAATATAATTTATTGGAGTCATTTTATAATAAGATTAGATATCTCAAATTTTATTGAACTATTTAATGTCTTTTTACCCAGCTTCTAGACACATTTACCCACCTTCTAGGCACATTTTCATATTTGAATAAAACGTTATTTTATGAATTATGTGAAATGAAATTCCAAAATCTGAGTTACATGGTTGACATCATTAAGTATAATGTGGTTCTATAGGACGAAAATAATTTTTGGTGAATAGTAACATCTAAATTTTATTTATCACAGTTAAAAGTAAATAAGGTAATTGAAGGTAACAAATATTTTATAATTACCCCAATAGATGTCTTAAATATATTGGATAAGTTTATTTCGACCATAATAATCTTTAAGAATAAAATATGATCCTTTTTTATCCACATGAATTATATTAGGAGAATTATTATTATTTTATTTAAAGAAGATACAAATGTTTTAAATTGAAATTGTAATGACTAACCCATTTTTAATATAGGGTTACACATACTCAAAATTAGACTATAAAACTCATTAGAAATATAAAACTATTTCCTAAATCATGGTATTTTATTAATAATTTTTAGACATTAAATAATTAAATTTATTTATGACACAAGGATGATGCAGCAATTCCCTATTAATAGAAGATTAAAATAATTGATATTATAAATATCAAAATAAATTTAAATTGATACTTTTGACGAATTAAATAAATTTTATATGTTAATATAACATATTATGATTTATTTAGTTTATTTTTTTCTAAGTAATAAACTTTTTTTTACTTTCAAAAAATCCAAATACTAAATAGTGTCAAAATTGACGTAAATGTGTTTTTAAAACAAATACGATGTTATTAAATGATATATTATTCATAAAAATATGTGGCTCAGTAAAAGGAATTATATAAAGATATATTTTCATTAATTAACCACTTGAGTTTATCTTGGAATTTTATTGTATGTTTATTAACCATGTAATATAAAAATTATGAGAAGTCATTGTAATAGTTAAACGATTTTACTAAGAGTTAAATAGAAATGATAAGGTTAATATGGTGACATAAACTTCTCTAAAACTATTTTTTGAGATGTTTTCGACCCATCACCACCTTATCCTATAAATTAATCTATTTTGGGCCATTATAAAAAGAAAATTATTTTACAATAAAATAATATTTCAAACTATTACTAAAGTGACTATCACCTCTCTTATAAAAGGGTACATTACGTTCTCTAACAATCACATCTCCAATTTCATTTGTCTTGGACAACTCCTTCTCAAATAACTTGAAAAATACACTCAAAATATCATAGCGGAAATAATTTTAATAGAAATATAAAATAAGGATCCCTTTTGATCAAATCAAAAAGAAATCACACGAATAAGAGGTAACAATTTCATCATCACTTTCAATGTTTTTCTTCTTTTTCCACTTCCTATTTCGTTGTTGTTTCCATACCAAAATAATAACTGAATTAAATTCTACATATTTTTATTTCATTATAAATATGGTACAACCATATTCATTATTATATCCATCCTATTAATGACAAAGTCACCATACGTGCGTACATGCAGCCTACCATCTCCATGTCATTTTGTAGTTTGTTATTGAACACTTAATTATTTGTATGGGTATAATAATAAGTATAATTGATTTAAATAAAAAATACAACATTTTATTTACTCTTTATATATAATATACCATCCAATTAAACATTGTCTCACCATAAATAGAATGACAATGCCGCTTGTGCATAGGAACAGCTTATCATCTCCACGATGCGTTGAGATTCATCTTCAATGATCAACCTTACATTTTTTAGAAAAATCTATATATTGATTAATAATGAAGTATATGAAATAATATGTCTATTGGAATAATATATATTTATGTAGATAAATATATTTCATTTACATACTTCCATACTATATGATAAGAAAATAGAAACAATGTTCATTCGTATGTACGGACTACCATCTCCATGAACGGTGTTTCCATTTCATTTATATATCTATTATAAAAAATTTATATTCTCAATATATATGATATAAAAATAATGTTTTATATTATGAAAATATGTAAATCATGAGCTATGTGATACGATCAAGAATAACAAGTGAAAACACATATGATAAAGAGATACTATTACCCAAATTTTATTTTAACTTGGAAGTTATTATTAAATGGATAGTATAAATAAATAAATGAATAATATATTATATCATTTATATTAATATGGTTCTGTTATAATTTAATAACATACTATGGTCATTATATAGGAGGATAAATGTACCCTCAACTAAAGGAAAGTACAAGGTAAGGGTTAACTCCTCAATATAATTATTATATGAGATAGTTTATATGTAAGTATTTAATGGGATATATTTATCATCCATGTCCATGATTCATAAAAATGGTTCGAGAAGGAATATTTTATGTTTTTTTGTGGAAGGGACTCTTTATCATGATCTTCATTTTTAATGCTTCAATGATTTAGTTTTTTAAATATATTTATTTAATGTCCATGTTTTCAAAATGATTTTATGGATTTAATTATATGTATATGGTTGTTTTAAAATGATAGTTCAATTCAAAATTTTCAAACTATTTTGGGACCCTTTGATTCAATAATATCTTTTAAATGTATTCCATTAAAAATGTGTGAATTTTGAATAAAATCACATCATAAAGGTATATTTTTTTCTAAAAGAGTTTTAGGAATAATTTTCAACTATATCAACATCCTTTACTGGATATTAATCTTTATTGAGGTTTATTTATTATAATAAAATATTCTATGTTGTATTGAATGATTTATGATATTTTTGACAATGGATGTGCTATTTTTATACCATTCATTAGTTATGGAAACATTATTGAATTTTTGTATGCTAGATTTTATATGAATGTTTATGTTATGATTCAAAATTTTCATATGAAGAATGTATTGGACTTAATAAGTGATAGGAGGGGCCCTTTATAGCCTCCCGATGAATCTGTAGGTCTCATGATAAAAACTAGTGTCCTGGCACAAGGCCTTGAAAAAATTATTATTTGTAGTCTTGGAATAAATCATATGTGGTTATGGTGTCTATCATTATGCATTCCATCATTATGAAATTAGCTATTGATATTACATGTGATTATTCAACAAGTATAATATCCATGTTAATTAGTAAATGAAAGTATTTGAAATATCTTTTCCATATTATGCTGAAGTTTATGTTTAAATGTCTTGTGTTTCAATTT
This sequence comes from Viscum album, assembly GCA_963277665.1. Taxonomy (NCBI): domain Eukaryota; kingdom Viridiplantae; phylum Streptophyta; class Magnoliopsida; order Santalales; family Viscaceae; genus Viscum; species Viscum album. Next base: position 1,236,451,374 of record OY728126.1, read on the forward strand.
TGTAACTTTCCATAAATGTATACACTTATTTATGATAGCTTCCTCTATATTTTTTATCCTTATTGAGAATCTAAGCTCACCCCTTTGTTATGTTTTATTTTCCCAAGATTCCAAGTATTGTATTGTGATTGATATTCAGGGTTAAGAAAGGGGAATAATGGCATTCTCAATAGATTATTATTGTTTTGTTTTATGTTTTAATGTGTAAGGTAATGTTCATGTGTGTAATCTATTTTCCAAAACAACTAAATTGATCTTTTCTTCAGGACCTGATTCCTTGTAATCATGAAAATATATTAAAATAATGCACCAGCTCTGATCATCTGGGGTCAGGGCATTACAGCTGGTATCATAGAAGTTTAGAAACAACCTTGGAAATAGATTTAGAAAAATCCAGATTAAGAAACATTACCCATTTATAGACATTTAGGATTAGTATAGAAGATCATCCAAATTTTTGGTAATGTATATATTATGTGGGGTTTTGAGGATATACATCCGAGTATGGACACTATAAGTGTATGTGATTTTTTCATAGATGTACCTATTCCTGAAAACACTAACAATGAGTTTTGGGCTAGACCTAGGGTATCCTGGTACATGACAATGGACCTTACTGCACACCTGGTTTGATGCTCCCGACGGATATTCTTAGGATAATTCACATTTTATTCACAATAAATTATGAAGGATTTCTGAGTAAATATATCCCTAGAGAAACCATTTTTATTATTATGAGACTATATGTGTAAGAATCATAAATTAATGTAGACAATTCTTATACCTTTTAGATTATACATTATGATATGATCTAACCTACTTTATGTTGTCATTTGGAAATGGCGCCCAGTATAAGGAATGTGAACTTCAAAAATACGCATGATTCAATGCGTATGAAGGATCATATAATTCATGGTCTTTAGCCAGCAATTAGAAGGGAAATAGTCACCCACGTATCTGTATCATATGATGAAATAGTATCATGTGTTAATAAGATAAGTAATGAATTCCTTGAGTCTTATGGCTTTGAAGGGAAGGAATAAAAGAAGTGGATGGGAAAAAAGTTAGATAAAGGGAAGAAGGGAAATAGGGATTTTCCCACATGTGATAATTGTGGATAGAATCACCTAGGTAAATGTAGGATGGGAAGGGAATTATGTTATATTTGTGGAGAAAAAGGACACCAAGATCATGATTTCAAGGGTAAGAAAACAATTTCAAATGTAAAATAATTCATTTGCAAAGAGTTGTGAAACAATGTGAATCAGTCATTAGAGTATACCCCAAATTTTGTTATTGGATAATAACAATGTTATTGAACTACCACAGATGAAGAGGAATGATTAGTGTTCAGTAGTTGTTATTAAAGAATTGTGTCATTTTATTTTTGTATTATTAATGTACAAGTTGTAATTATTATAATGTATATAAGAAATGTACTGCTGTACTATTTCATTAAGGATTTAAAATTGTGTGGTACCAAGAAAAGTGACTCAATAGCTAGTTAATAATTTTGAAAAAATATATAGTATAGAGAAAGATTAACCTTAATATTGTCATGATACTAAGGAATTGATTTTGGAATAAGATATGATTTATTTTCAGAAATTATATTTGATTTTCTTGACTACCTTGAAACTGATTAATGATTTGAATATCCCATCACTGTTGGATTTTAGAATATTTATGGATTTAATGAGTATAACCAGTATTCTATATGAAATATGGGAGCATGAATATAATGAATAATCTTTTATAGTAATTCAGGGTGTTACCATGTTTATAGAGAATACATGATGATGGTATTCACATGTTATTACGTGGAAAAAAGAGACCTTCATTATGTTTACATTCCTTATAAATTTTGTTCTGTTAGATTGGAAAGAAGTATTTTGTATAAGTTTAAAGGTTGGAATGGATTATGTTGGACATTGGATACTATTGTATAAGGTTAAATAATTTTTTTAATTTAATTTTTGAGTTGTTATAAAAAGTAAAACTTGGAGTTCGGGCGACAACCAATCGCATTCAACAAGGCCGTGAGACTTGAACTCACAACCGATGGACGATAAGGGTGCACCACCTACCACTGGCCTACGTGATGTCCTATATTTTATAATTTGTTGCTTTTTAAAAGTACTGACAGATGAATTATAAATTAATTTTTTTTGAAACCCTATACAATTAGGATAAATAGAGTATTTTTTAGTTCTATTATCTTTTGGAGTGAAATATGAGTTTGTGGTAGAAATTAGTTAAAGGGTATAACTCTACTTGTCAAGTATTTATTTTTCTTATTATATGAAGAAATTAATTATTAAACATTAGGAAAAGGATCTTAAAACCAAAAATGTGTTATCCTATTACCTTCTTTTTTCTTAACACATGATATTTTAAATTATCATAGATTTATGGATTTGAGGACCTCAATTTTCCATTTATTATTCACTTTTTTGACCTCAATAACTCCATATAAATATTTTCATTTTTCCTCCAATTATGTGTCTCTGATTTCCACCAATGTTCTCTTATTCTAAATTTTAATTTGGTGGTGACTTTTGCAATTCATTTTTCCTCTCATTAAGACTAAATTTTAGAAACCCTATTTCTAATGTGGGTTTTCCACAAATGTATATTCTATTTTCAACCTTTTAATTTCTAAGAACAATTTCAAATTGGGAGGAAACAGTTTATTGATGGAGGGGAGAATGTAACACCCCCATATTACATAGTATGTTATCTCTTTAATGTAAATTAATAGTTTTTGCCACACACAACACTGAGTTAGAGCGCACCACGACTTAACAAACATGGAGTTCAAAAAGCTGTTATGAATAGTATTAACTACATTTTGAATTTTATAGACTCCATATAATTTTGACATCTATATTATGTGTTTATTAGATATTATATAAGAGAAAATTCATTTTTTCAAATAAAATAAGTATTTTTCAGAAAATCTAATTTTACCACCTTTAATGGAGAACCCTTTTTAAATATAAAATTTAAATATTTAATATAATAAATATGAGAAAATATACTTATTCTTTATAATTGGGACATAAAAATTTACTTTGGATAAACATTTTTTGTTTTTCGGATAACATTCATATTTTGATGAATAGTAAAAAATACTATGTTTTAATTGAAAACAATTTTTTTAATAAAAAATTTATTTTATTGATAAATTATACATTTTAATGGTTTTAGAACATAATTAGATTATATTTTTATCATATAATATATTTTATGTAATTTTATATAATTTCACATTTTTTATTGGACATAAACATATATCAATCTTTTGATAGTTTTTACTTTTTCAAACACACTTTCTGGTATTGACAACCTGAATAAATTATAAATTAATTAATAAATCTTTTATGTTTTAAATGTTTAAAAATAGAGATCATTTTTTAATTTTTATTAACAAAAAAAAATTTGGGTGAATATTTTGGTATTTCTCTGAAAACATTCTATTTTCTATGAATAGTGAAAACACTATGATATTGGTGAAAACCTACTTTTTATTTAAATAATTAATATTATTATTAAAATGTATTTTAATGTAAATATTAGATACATAATACCTATATTAGACAAATGATATTCATTGGAGTAATTTTACAATAAGATAAGATATATAATTTTTTTGAACTATTTAATGTCTTTTTACCCACCTTCTAGGCACATTTACCCGCCTTCTAGGAACATTAGAAAATTTTCATAAAATGTAATTTTACCACTTATATGAATTGAATTTCAAATGTATGAGAGTCATGGTTGACATCAGTAAGTAAACATTTGTTCAATAGGATGAAAATAATTTTTTGGTGAATAATATCTTTTGAATTTTATTTACCATGGTTAAAAGTAAATTTGGATATTAATGGTAAAAATAATATTACAATTACCCCAACACATGTCCTAATTCTATTTCATTAGTGTATTTTGACCAAAATTAGCCTTAAGAATTAAATATGATTCTTTTTTATCTCCTTGGGTTATATTAGGACATTTATTATTATTTATTTTAAAGAAAAGTTAAAATTGTTAAATTCAAATTTTAATAACATATCCATTTTTAATATAGAGATATATATTAGATTAAATAGAATATAAATATTCATTAGAAATATTAAAATATTTCTTACATCATGGTATTTTATTTATAATTTCTAGAGATTAAAAAATTAAATTTATTTATGAAACAACGATGATGCCTTAATTAACTTATTAATGAATGAAAAAAATAATTGATATTATAAATATCCAAATAAATGTAAATTGTGACTTTTGATGAATTACACTAATTTTATATGTTATTATGACATTTTTGCATTTATTTAATTTATTTTTTCAAAGTAATAATGTTTTTTTGACATTCACAAAACCCAAATACTAAATGGTGTCAAAATTGACATAAATAAGTTTTTATAACAAATATTATATTATTAGATGAAATATTATTTCTAAAAATATAAAATTTGTATGAAGGACTTATATAATGAAATATATATCATTAATTAACCACTTGAAGTTATCCTGGAATTATATTGTATGTTTATAAACCATGTAATACAAAAATACAAGAAGGCATTGTAAAAGGTAAACTATTTAACTAATAGTTAAATCCAAAAGATAAGGTTAATATGGTGACCTAAACATTTCAAAAACCTATTGGTTGAGATTATTTCAAGCCATCCCCACCATAGACTCTAAATAAATCTAGTTGAATGCATTATAAACCAAAAATGATTTTATAATAAAATAACAGTTCAATCTTTTACTTAAGTGGCCCTCACCTCTCTTATAATAGGGTACTTCACCTAATTTCAAAATAACACATCCAAATCCATTTGTCTTGGCCAAAATCTACAAAAATATCTTCCCAAATACACTCAATTAATCCTAGTGGCCTTACATTGATCATAAATCCAACCAAAGATCCATTTTGATCTAATCAAAAAGGAATCACCAGAAGAAGAGGAAATAATTTCATCACCTCTTTAAATTTGATTTCTTCTTCAACTTACTCTTTCAGTATTGTTTCCAATCCAAAAAAAATAAATCCAGTACCTTTAGATGCAATTATGTTATTATAAATATTGTACAACTATATTCATTATTCTTTCCATCCTATAAATGACAAAGTCTCCATATGTGTGTACGTACAGCTTACCGTCTTCATATCGTGGTGTTTTTTGTTATTCCACAATTAATTATTTGGATGAGTATAATAATGAGTGTAATTGATTTAAATAATAAAAATAACATGATAATGATTTTTTATATATAATATAATGTCCAATTAAACACCTTTTTACCATCAATAGAATGATATTGTCGCTCGTGCGTATGTACGGCTTACCATCTCCACGACCCGATGAGATTCAACATCAATGATCACCCTTCAAGAAAATATATAAAAATATATACATTGATTAATTATGAGGTATAGGAAACAATAATTCTACTTTAATAATATATCTTTTTGTAGATAATCATATGTCATTTAGATACTTTCGTATTATACGATAAGAAAACGGAAACAATGTTAATGTGTACGTACGGACTACTGTCTCCATGAACGATGTTTCCATTTCATATATATGTCTATTATACATATTTAAATTATGAATATATATGATATATAAATCTTTTTTTATATTCTGAATGTATTAAAATAATGAAAAGAGTGATATGATCAAGAATAACATGTTAAAACACGTATGATAAAGAAAGTGAATTTTTCCCGAATTTTTATTTAAACATGGAAATTAATATTAAATTGGTAGTATAAGGTAATTAATGAATCATATATGATATCATAAATATTAATATTGTTCTATTATAATTTAATAACAAATAACTTCCATTATACAGGGGTTAAACTTGCTCTCAACTAATGGAATGTACGTGGTAAAGGTTATTTCCTCAATCTCATTATTATGCGAGATTGTTTATGTGTATGTATTTACTAGGAAATATTTATCATCCATGTCAATGTTTCATAAAAATGTTTTCCAAATGAATATTTTATTATTTTTTTGGAAGGGACTAATTATCCAGATCTTCGTTTTTATTGATTTAATGATTTATTTTTCTAAATCTTTTTAATTACTTTTAATGTTTTCAAAATGATATTATGGAAGTACATATATGGACATGATTGTTTTCAAATGTTCATTCCATTAAAATGTTTCAAAGTGGTATGGGAAACTTTTATTCAATAATATCTGCTATATAAATGTGTGAATTTAAAATGTTTTCACAAAAAATGGATATTTCTTTAAAATAATTTTTCTGGACATTTTCAACTATGTCAACATCCATTACTAGATATTATTCTTAGTTGATGTTCAATTATTATAATACAATAATGAATGTTGTACTGAATGGTTTATTATATGTTTGACTAAGGATATTATATTTTTAAACCATTCATGGTTTATGGTTAATGTATTGACATTTCATATGCTAGTTTTAATACGAATGTTTATGTAATGATTCAACATTTGAATATGATGAATAAATTGAACATAGTAAGTGATGGGTAAAGTCTGTTATATCCCTTCGATGAATAAGTGGGTCTCATGAGACAAACTAGTGTCTTTACATAAGGCCTTGACAGAATTATTTTCTTTAGTCTTGGCACAAGGACTTGACTATGTGGTTATGATGTCCTGCATTATGTATTACATCATTATGAAATTATCTATTGATATTACATGTGATTATTTGACATGTATAATATCCATGTGAATTTGAAAAATGGAATTATTTGTTTTATCATTGCCATATTATGTTGAATATTATGTTTAAAGGGCTTTTGTTACAATTTAATACCTTGCCTTAAATGAATACTATTATTTATGATAGATTCCGCTATATTGTTAATCCTTACTGAGTATCTAAACTCACCTTGTTATTATGTTTTATTTTCCCAGGATTCCATGAAGTGTAATGTGATTGATATACAGGGTTAATCTAGGAGAATAATGGTGTTCTGAAAGTATTATTCATGTTTTTCTTTATGTTTGAATGTGTAATGTAACGTTCATTCCATGACTGTTAAACAGATAGGTCCTTTGGGACATTATTTCTTGTAATCAGGCCAATATATTACAATAATGAACTTTTTTCGTGCATCTGGGGTCAATTCATTACAATTCTTAAGAAAATAATAATAATCATTTTATTCATAATTAAAAACCAAAATCAATCAATCTGAATTAAATATTTTAAATCATTTATATTTTTGTAATTATTTTTCTATAAATTATATGATTATTTCATCATTTAAATTCAACCTTGTAATGGCATGGACCTCTCTGGTCCATTCAATTGTGAAAATCTAGTTTTTCAGGTGTTCAGGTGGTTGAGGTGACTCATCCCCAACACTTTTCCAATTTTCCACTTATGTGAATAGTGACACTAGAGACCTTCTGTGAACAGTGAGATCAGTGACCTTTTGTGAACAGTTATATCATTGACCTTCTATGAACAGTGTATTCAGTGACCTTTTATGAACAATGACATTAGTGTCCTTCTGTGAACAGTGTCATCAGTAACCTTCTCTGAACAATGCAATAGTAACCTTATGTTAATAGTGTCATCATTGACCATATGTGAACAGCGTCATCATTGACCTTCTGTGAATAGTACAATGGTACCCTTGGGTGTAGAGTGTCATCATTGACCTTTTGTGAAGAGTTTCATCAGTGAACATCTGTGAATAGTGTAATGATAACCTTAGGTGAACAATTTCATCATTGACCTTCTGTGAACAGTGTCATTAGTGAACTTCGGTGAACAGTGAAACAGTAACCCTAGGTGAACAGTATCATCAGTAACATTATGTGAATAGTGAAACGGTAACCCAAGGTGAACATTGTCATTATTAACCTTCTGTGAACAATGTCATCATAAACTTCTGTGAACAGTGCAACGATATCCTTAGGTGAACTATGTCATCATTGACCTTCTGTGAACAGTGTCATCAGTAACCTTCTGTGAACAGTGCAATGGTAACCATAGGTGAACAGTGTCATCATAGACCTTCTATGAACAGTATCATGATTAAACTTCTATGAACAGTGAAACAGTATTCTTATATGAATAACATCATCATTGAACTTCTGTGAACAGTGTCATCAATAACATTCTGTGAACAGTGCAACAGTTACCGTAGGTGAATAGTGTCATCATTGACCCTTTGTGAACATTGTCATCATTGTCCTTCTATGAACAGTGCAACGGTAATCTTTACTGAACATTGTTATCAATGTCTTTCTTTGAACAGTGACATTTGTGACCTTCTATGAACAATGACATTAGTTACCTTCTAGGAACAGTGACATCAATGACCTTCTATGAACAGTGTTTCCAGCTTCCCACAGTCTCCCCTTTGACATTTTCATTGCCGTAAAATGCATTCAAGACCTTGTTTTAAGGGAATTAAGGCCAAATAAAATCTCATAACTTCTATATTAATTTTTCCTAAATCCCAGGATTTATTTACATGGTAAACTGTGTGGTCTAATGTGATCCACTTTTAATGGAGAATCCAACATATCTTAAACTACTTCTCCATTAAATCTTCTAAAGGGATGATATATCTTCCTTGTTCTTCCCCATTGTTCTACCTTGTGCAAGAAGCTCAAACCTTTTCTTATTCCCATATGAGCGGTGTGATCGAACCTTAATCCTTAAATCATTTTCCCCTTTATGTTTTCCAACTGCATGTACACCCCCTTCTTTGGTTCAAGCAGAAAGGGTCAATACTTCATCAAAATATGGTATGTTTTATCATGGTTCATTGGATTTAATCTTATCTTAATTCTCTTTTACATGTTGTTTCATGTGATCTCCATGCTTCTAATAAAGTTTTCATGGGTTTCGGTTGGCACCATTGTATCCTGAAATCCTCAGGTGGATACAGTTGTCACCAGAGGAGGTGATTGTGATTTTTTGTGTAGATCGTTCTTGTATAAAGAATCTCATGAACCATTTAAGGTTGGGTACTTGTTTATTCTCTCTTCTTTTATGTGCAACAGTATCGTTAGCATGTTTTATCCCACTGTATGGTAATGAAATTGACAAAATAAATATTTGAACTGGATAAATAAATTGATAATGATCGTATTTTATTGCCTCTTGTTTTGTTACATAGTGTGATATCTATGCATGCTTTGTTTAGCTATGTGTTCTTGATGGAAATTGTTAAAGAACGTAAACCGGGATTAATTGATAATTCTCTGGCTAAAGATAAAGATGAATGTAAAAGAATATGGTTCTTATTTTATTTTTGATGTTAATCAAATTGGCAAAGTAAGCATGCTTAATTATTTGTGATAAATTACTGATTATGTTTCTAGAATTTGGAAACTAAGAATAATAATCAGTTAATCAATGATGGATTAAAGAACCGGTTGTTCGATAAATGATAACTCGTTGTAGGGTTTTTATTTACCCTCTTGGTTGTTAAAGGGATAAGAGACCAATTGTTAAGATGTTTGTATTCCTACTGCTTGTGTTGTGATGTGAGCCTGAATGGATTTTTTGAAATGTGGGGCCTAGAAGCCTTTTAGTTGTGCCAGCAGATGACGCCTAGATTGGAGAGATGTATCGGTTTATGTATGTGGGTGTCGAGGAGGACACGAGGGATGATGAAATAGGATGGATGTGATTGTGGGATGCTTTCTAATTCTTATTGGTTGATTATCGGCTTTACATTTCCCCACGGCTCAATGCATCTGTTCTTGCTTACCCTTCTTCCAAAATAGGTGAAGACGCGTGGGGTATTCCATGTGCATTCCGTGTTTAGCTTCTCAAGGGAGGATGGGTCTACGCTCTTTCTATAGGCGGAAAAGTCTTGACGGGTAGTATATATACTCACCGTGTTGATCTCCCTTGTGTTTAGAAGCATATAATGTTTTTATAGAATGCTTGGGTATATGGGGAACTAATTCTATAATGAATAATTGAATAAATGATGTTAAACCATGGGGTTGGATTTTGCTGAAACATAATGATGAGGTTGTAATTTTAATGGGAGAGTGGACTTTGGTTGTGGTTCTAATGAAATTTAATGTGGAATTGTAAATGGTTAATTAATTCATAAAGAATTAATTAACATATAATGGAACAGATAAAAATGGAATGAAGTAAGGCAGTAAATCTTTTTAAATTGTTGTGTGCTTAGAGGATACCTAGTCTTAGAAGTGGAAGCCGGGAGTCCGAGAGACGTTAGCTATACTTGAGTCTAAGACTAGGTTATTCCCTTACTATGGTTGTGAGCTATAATATATATTTTGTACCTAATTGTGTTTCTATACGCTACTCCACCCTATCAGTAAGGGAAACTGACACCCTGGTGATTCAAATTCCTTGGGGGGGAGGTTTCCCCAACATTCTGGTGGGAGGATGGATGGTTGACTACCCCTTTTGGCCTCGCTCTCTTATCTTGGTAGATACTTATACTAGAAGGTAAAGTGGTTAGTGTTCCCCAATTATGTGTGTAGAGGGTCGTAATAGCTTGTGGTTTTTCACACACAAATATTCTGGATATAGTATACTACGGACTACTATAGGCGTAACATGTATAGGCTGTGATGGTGTGAGTATCATTACTTAGTGTGTGGGTTTTAATGGCTTGAGGTATAATACATGACTTATGATACACCTTATGCGAGCTGTGGTGGCTCCTGAAAACTACCTAGTTACATTCTTGGGTGGACGTGGTGGTTTTGTTGCATGAGGTGGATATTTTGGTGCTTCACCTAGGTGTCTATGAGAAATCCTTTTTGGAGACAGATGCAGAGGATGTGCGACGTTGGGGCAAAGTGGAAAACTATTGGGGAAGTAGTAGTGGGGTACCCTTGATATTCATTATTATGTAATATACTATTGTATGCGTTACTTTGTGAGAGTATCCATGGTGAGGTTGGGAACTTTGTATATGTGTTTAGATGATGAGTTAATTTCACTTGTTGTTCACCGTTCTTTAGCATGCTTTATTTACTTTTTCATGAGAGGATTCAGGAAGGATCCTACTGAATATACTATTATAATCACCCTATGAATATATAATCTATTTTTTAGGTCACTTGGAGCAGGTTGGAGACCATGTTGGTTTCTACTAGCTTGGGGTTGTAGGAGTTGCTCGGGCATGTGGTTTCTGCTATTTTTATTATCTTTCTGGTACATGTAGTTTTCCCATTCTAGTTGTAGTATTTTTTCATGAAATTACATATATTCACTTGGGTTTTCTTTTATATTTTAGTTCTGAGTTGGAGTTGGTTGGGGTTTTTCCTATCTCTCTCTTTCGCATGTGTTCCCTTAGAAGGTAATGCCTTACAGTTGTGTGTTTAAAATACCCTTGGTGGTAGTCGCCAACCCGGGGCCTATTGGAGGTGGGACTCGGGGGGTCATTATCTCCCTTCTCAATTTTCCAACCCAAGAGGGATACAATTTGTGTGTGGAGGAGGCTGTCACACAGTGGTATTAGAGGTCAGGTTGAGGGATAGGATGGATATTGGTGTTAGGAAAAACCTAGGTTTCATGGGTTGGTAGGGAAACAGTGTCATTTATTATTAGCAAGTGATGTAGACACTAGAGACTGACTGAGACATAGGCATTTAAAACCCCCTACGATCTTATGTACAAACCTTTAAGTTTACAATGTCTACTAAATGATTTGATACTAGTTGCAGGGTAGAGACCTAGGAAAGTACCATGCATCATTCGTCTTTGTGCCTATGTTTGAATCGGTATACCGTGGGATAGGTTAACCTAGAATGAATAAATAAAAGAAATTAATTAAATAATGTTGAGTCTTCCATATTCCATGTTTATGTTCCCTAACTATTTTTTATTTTATTGGTATGGCTCCAGACCGACATCCTCAACAGGATCGCATATAAGATTCCCAACAAGTTGTTCGAGCAGATTGCCACAGGGTAGAGGTTGACGATGACAAAACATGGAGAAATACACTCTGAGAGTTTCAGTGCCAGAGTCTGTAGAAGTATGTGTGCTCCATTTCAGATGCAATCACTAAAGACTTGTTGGAGTAGGTCGAGATCGGCTTCAGTTCGATCCTTTCTCAGAAGGAGCATTGGGTGTCCTTGGTTGTGATGATGTTGTGTGGAGCAGTGAGGCAGTGGTGGTTATTTTTCCTCAGCAATCGTGAGGAGTTAGTGATATCAAGGGAGGAGTTCCCAGAAAAGTATAGAGTATAATTTCTTTCTTCTACTGGGAAGGCGTCAAGTTTCCATGAGCTTCTTACCCTTCGACAGGGGAGCTCCAATGTGCGAGAGTTTGGAATCTGTTTCAGTAAACTTTTACAATATGCTTTGGACATATTTCTAGACGAGGAGGGCAGGGTGAGGAATTTCAAGGAGGCTTTGCATCTAGAGATCCAGTGCCAGGTCACCCCATTTCTGCTGAAGACATATCTTGGGGTGCTGGTGAGGGCATAGGTTGTCGATAGAACTTTGGCCAGAACTGGATCTTCATGAGAGGGGAGTCAACATGATTCCTCATGAAGTAGAGCTGTGGTCCGGGGTTCCCAGTTTTTAGGGAAGAAGAGTTTCTGCTTAGCTGGGGGTAGGTCCTAACCCTTCACATCTTGTTTCTCCAGATACAGTAACTCTTAGGACTATGCCAAGGGATCAAGTGCTTTTTTTCTTATGGTGGTGGAGGTCATCACAAGCGGGGGTGCCCGGCCTTTTAGAGCAGTCATCGTGCACCAGGTTCTCTGCTATAGTTTCTTTTGTTGAGGCAGTTCCAGCCGAGGTCATAGCAATAGGTTGTATGAGCTGTATATCAGAAGAGGGTAGATTTGGTGGGTAGAGGAAAACCTTGTGATTCTCCCCTTCCTCAGAGAGTAGAGCGTGGCCATGGTGTTAGTCGTCATTAGGGTCAGAGAGGTCGTGGAGGAGGTCGTGGTCAGCTTCATCTTCTAGCGTTTCCAGCTCTTGGAGAGCCAGACGTCGTGCAATTTACCCTTTTCATGTTTTCTAACTTGGTGTATGCCTTTTTTGATTCTGGAGAAACACACTCTTTCATATCACCTACCCTTGTCCATGCTTTGTGACTTTAGGTAGAGAGGCTTCTAGTTCCCTTGGCATTGACTACGCTAGTTGGTGCTCAAGTTGACTTGTTTGATGTATGTAGAAACTGTGAGCTAGTGTTGGGGTAGCACTGCTCTTGGAGAGATTTAATATGTTTACGAATACAATCATATGATGTTATAATTGACATGGATTGGTTGTATTCAATGCAGGATATCGTGGATTTCTTCAGGAAGAAGGGCGTTTTCAATGGTGCGGATGGACATCCGGTGGTTTTTGTTGGCAAGAGAGATCCTTGGATGGATCATAGGCATGTTCCATCCTTATCATCCATGTTGTCTGAGATGATGTTGAGTTCGTCAGAGTTTCAGCAGTTGGTGTTTCCTAGGGTTGTAGAAGAGTACCATGATGTCCTTCCAGAAGATGTTGTAGCATTTCCCCCTCGACGAGAGATCAAGCTACAACCAAGAGAATCTTCTATATCTATGACTCCATATAGGATATCCCTTTTTGAGTTACGAGAGCTACATATATAGCTTGATGGTTTGTTACAATGTGGTATTGTTCGGCCAAGTGTGTCATAGTGGGGTGCACTAGTTTTTTTCGTGAAGAAGGATGACTGCAGTTTGTGGTTGTGTGTTTATTATCATCACTTAAACAAAGTCACAATAAAGATTCCCTATCCTATTCTAGTGATTGATGATTTATTCGATCAACTGAAGGGTGAATGTTGGTTTTCAAACATCGACTTGCGGTCAGGATATCATCAGATGCGTGTGAAGGACGAGGATATCCTGAACAATGCATTCTATTGTCGTCATGAGAATTATAAGTTCATTGTAATGTCATTAAACATGACGAATGATCCGGTTGTGTTCATGTGATTGATTAATGTTGTGTTCCATGAGTTCCTGGAAAAGTTTGTGGTATTTTTAATCGACAAACTCCTTGTGTACTCCACGCCTAAGGAGGGATATTCACAGAATCTATACACTATTTTGGGAGTTCTTCGTCAAAATCAGCTATATGGGAAGTTTTTCAATTGTGATTTTTGGGTTCTAGAAGTCCATTTCTTGGGGAATGTTGTGTCCCAATATGGAGTAGTTGTGGATCCATCAAATATAGAAGCAGTTGTGTCTTGGGAAGCCCCCAAGACAGTGTTGGAGGTGCGCAGTTTCCTTCATCTCGTAGGATACTACAAGAGGTTCCTAGATGATTTATCACAAGTTGCGACTCCTATAACAGATTTGACCAGGAATGATCAAGTATTCATATAGACGGATCATTTTTAGGCATCATTCGAGTATCTAAAAGAGAAGATTGTAACTGCTCCAGTTCTTTGTCTTCCTATTGAGGGAGTTCAGTTTGCTGTTTTCTACGATGCTTTGCATCTAGGGTTGGGTTGTGGTCTGATGCAGAAAATGTCTGCTGTTTCTTAATGGTCTCAGTAGTTATGTCCCGATGAACGTAAATATTCCACTCGTGATCTTGAGATGGCATCTGTGGTGTTTTCTCTAATGTTTTGGAGACATTACCTCATTGGTGAGATCTTTGAGGTGTCCAACAATCATAAGAGATTGAGGAATGTTTTCTCCTAGGGTGACATGAACATATGATAGTGTCAGTTGATGGAGATCATATAGGAATATGACTTCAAGATTTCATATATGATTAGAAAGAGGAATTTTTTAACTGATGCGCTGAGTCGAAAGTAACATAGTAATGTTGTGTGTCAATCTGGTGATTTTTTGAGAGTAATAGTAGAACTATCAATATTACATCTTGATATGGGAGATGTTGGGGGCAGAGGATGTATTTCATAGATGATGGTGTAGTAATCTCTCATGATACATGTGGAAGATTTATATTTGGGCGATCATGTGGTGGAGGTCTGGAGAGACCGAGTTGTTTTTGGTGAGGCCCCTAATGGTTGGTCGTAGGATGACCAACCCCGAGTGTTGTATCACAGAATGATTTTTTTTCCTTGACTATGCGTGATATGGTTCTCATAGAGTTTCATATTTCGCCTATAGCAGTGCATCCTGGCATGATAAAGATGTACCGAGCCTTGAAGAGCCAATTTTTGTGGCCTAGGCTGAAGTGTGTGGTTATAGAGCTTGTGTCTTCATGATGGTTCAGCCAGAAGATTAAGGTATACCACAGTGTTCCAGGTGGTTTTCTCTAGCCATTAGAGACTCCTCAATGGAAGTGGGAGGAAATCTCAATGGACTTTTTTACTGGTTTACCTTGAGCTCCAGGAGGACATGACTCTATTTGGGTGATAGTGGATCACTTAACAAAATCATTCCACTTTATAGCAATCAAGGAGTTGATCTGAGTGGATGTGTTGTCAAGGAAGTATCTAGAGGAGGTGGTGAGACTTCATAGAGTCCCAAGGACGATCATTTTTGATCGAGATCCTCACTTTACTTCTAGGGTGTGGAGAGGTCTCCAGCATACATTCGGTACTCATCTATGCCTTAGAACAGCTATTCATCCTCAAACGGATGGTCAGACAGAGCGATCCATCCAAACTCTTAAAGACATGTTACTCTCTTATGTCCAAAATTTTGGAGGTTAATGGATGAGTTACTTACATAGGTAGAGTTCACTTAAAAAATAGTTTTTTCTCCGCCATCAGTACGGTGTCATTTCAACCTTTTATGGTCGGCCTTTCCATTCTCCGATGTGTGGGACTGTGGTTAGAGAGTCAGCAATTATCAGACCGGAACTAGTGTATAATAGAACAGAGATGGCTCAGTAGATTCTTGCGAGGATGAACATAGTGCAAGATCATCAGAAATCATAAGATGATCAAAGGAGGAGACCCTTAGAGTTTAATGTTCATGATCATGTGTTTTTGAAGGTGACTCCCCGTCGTGGGAAATGAAGGTTTGGTCGTGGGAGTAAGCATTATCCCCGATTTGTTTGGACTTTTGAGGTGTTAGTTTGTGTTAGAGTTTTGGCATATCGAGTGGCACTTCCCCCACAAATGAGTTGGATACATGATGTTCTTCATGTATCATGGCTCCATATTTATCTTCACGATAACTCACACATCATCGATTGGGGAGAGAACATTGTTGATGATGATGGAACCATTGAGGAGCGACCTATGGAGATCCCAAACCATAAGGATAAGGTGTTTCACAGGTGTTATATCCCCTTCGTTCATGTCTTGTGGCAACACGGTGGCATGGAGGAGAGTACCTGAGAATGTGAGTTGCAGATACGTTCTCAGTACCTAGAGTTTTTTGATGTTTTACTCTTTACTTGTAAAGATGTCCCCTTTGTAGTTAGACCTTTCATGTTTATAATATGGTTTTCTTTTGTTGCTTCTTGTGGCTTTCTCTCTTTTGAGAGGTATCTCAATGGGTGGTTGTTCGGACCCCGTTTCGTTTTCCCTTTAGGTGGGTTTTGAATTCTTGAAGATGATAATGGTTTGAGAGGCATCTGATGTAATGGCCCGGACCTATCTAGTCTATTTCTTTGTGAAAATCTAGTGTTTGAGGTGTTCTAGTGGTCAAGGTGACTCATCCCCAACACTTTTCTAATTTTACACTTATGTGAAAAGTGACACCAGTGACCTTCTATGAATAGTGAAATCCATGACCCTCTGTGAACAGTGACATCATTGAGCTTCTGTGAATAGTTTCATCGGTTACCTTTTGTGAAAATAGACATTAGTGACCTTCTGTGAACAGCGTCATCAGTAACCTTCTGTGAATAGTGCAATGGTAACCTTAGGTGAACAGTGTCATCATTGACCATCTGTGAATAGTTTCATCAGTGACCTTCTGTGAACAGTGCAATGGTAACCTTAGGCGAACAGTGTCATCATTGACATTTTGTGAATAGTGTCATCAGTGACATTCTGTGAACAGTGAAACGGCAACCTTAGGTGAACAGTGTCATTATTCACCTTCTGTGAACAGTGTCATTAGTAACCTTCTGTGAACAGTGTAATGGTAACCTTATGTGAACAGTGTCATCATTGACCTTCTGTTAAGAGTGACATCAGTGACCTTTGGTGAACAATGACATAATAACCTTCTATGAATAGTGTAACGATAACCTTAGGTGAATACTGTAATCATTGACCTTCCATTAATACAGTCATCAGTAACCATCTATGAATAGTGAAACGGTAACCATAGGTGAACTGTGTCTTCATTGACCTTCTGTGAATAGTGTCATTAGTATCCATCTATGAACAATGCAATTGTAACCATAGGTGAACAGTGTCATCATTGACCTTCTTTGAACAGTTTCATCAGTAACGCTTTCTGAATAGTGCAATAGTTATCCTAGGTGAACAATGCCATCATTGACCTTCTGTGAATAGTGTCACCAATAACCTTCTATGAATAGTGCAACGGTAACCTTAGGTGAATAGTTTCATCATTTACCTTCTCTGAACAGTGTCATCAGTGACCTTCTGTGAACAGTTGCATCAGTGACCTTCTGTGAATAGTGCCATCAGTGACCTTCTGTGAACATTATTTCAAGCTTCCTATAGTTTCTCCCCATTTACATTTTCTTTGACATATAACAAATTCAAGGCATTTTTTTAAGGGACACAAGGCCAAATAAAATCTCATAACTCCTATATTAATTTTTTTCTAAGGCCCAAGATGTCTTCACCTGGTCACACCGTGTGGTTTAATGCCATCTGCTTTCAATGGAGAATACATCATATCATAAACTACTTTTTCTTTAAATCTTCTAAAAGGATGATATATCTTCCTTGTTGTTTCTCATTTATCTACCTTGGGAGATACGCTCAAAAATTTTGTTATACAAATATCAGCGGTGTGATTGAACCTTAATCCTCATATCTTTTTCCCCTTGATGATCTTCCAGCTACATGTGCACCCCCTGCTTTGGTGAAAGAAGCAAGGGTTGATGCTCCATCCAAATAAGGTTAGTTTTATCATGGTTCTTTTGGGTTAATCTTCTCTTACTACTCCTTTCCATGTTGTGGCATGTGATCTCCATGCTTTGAATGGAGTTTTTCTAGGTTTCAGTTTGTGCGGTTTTACCGTGAAATCCTCGGGAGGATACAATTGTAATGGGAGGAGGCAATCGTGATCTGTTGTGTGGATCGTTCTTGTATGATGAATGTCAATAATAGTTTGAGGTAGGGTATTCATTGCTTCTCTCTTCTTTTATGTGAAACTATATCATTAGTATGTTTTATCCCACTAAATGAAAATGGAATTGATATAATAAATATATGAAGTGGATAAACAAATTGATAATGATCGTATGTCATTGCCTTTAGTTTTTCTACATAGTTTGATTTCTATTCATGCTTTGCTTATCAATTTGTTCTTGATAGAAATTGGTAAAGAACGTAAACCGGGATTAATTGATAATTCTTTGGCTAAAGATAAAGAGGCATGTAAACGAATATGGTTCTTGTTGTATTTTTGATGATAATTAAATTGGCAGTGTAATCATGTATAATTATTTGCGACAACTTACTGATTAGGTATCCTGAATTTGGAACTTATGAATAATAATTGATTAATAAAAGATGGATTAATGAACTGGTTGTTCGATAAAAGATAACTCCTTGTAGGGTTCTGAGTTACCCTCTTGTTTGTTAAAGAACCAATATCCCAATTGTTAAGATGTTTTTTTCCTGCTGCTTGTGTTTTTATGTGAGCATGTATGGTTTTTGTCAAACATGGGGGCATGGGGGACTTTTGGTTGTCGTAGAAGATGACTCCTAGAGTGGAACGATGCATTGGTTTATTAATGTGGTTGTTGGGGAGAACACCAGGGATGATGGAACGAGATGGATGTGATTGTTAGATGCTTACTGATTCTTATTTTTTGATTATCTGCTTTACTTTTCCCGCTGATTAAGGCAGCTTGTCTTTCTTACCCTTCTTCTGAAAGAGTCAAAGATGCGCGGGGTATTCCATGTGATTTTTGTGTTTAGCTTCTCAAGGGAAGATGGGTCTACGCTCTTGATATAAGTGGAAAATACATGACGTGTAGTACATCTACTCACTGTGTTGATCCCCTTGTGTTTAGTAGCATTGAATGTTTTTTCTAGAATTTCTGGGAATATGGGAATGTAATTATATAATGAATAGTTGAATAAATGATGTTAAACCATGGGGTTGGAGTTCGCTAAAACATAATTATGTGGTTGAAATTTTAAAGGGAGAGTGGACTTTGGTTGTGGAGCTAATGAATTTTAATGTGGAATTTTAAATGGTTAATTAATGTTCAAATAATTAATTAATGTAAAGTGGAATAGATAGAAAGGGAATGAAGTAAGGTAATAAATCTTTTAAAATGGTTGTGTGCTTATAGGATACCTTGTCTTAGAAGTGGTAGTCATAATTCTAAGAGACGTTAGCTCTAGTTGAGTATATAACTAGGTTATGCCCATAGTGTGGTTATGAGTTATAATATATATTCTGTAATTTTTTGTTTCTATATGCTACTCCACCCCATCAGTATGGGAAACTTACACCATCGGAACTCAAAGCCCTGGGGGGAGGGTGGTTTCCCCAACATTACAGTGGGAGGATGGATGGATGACTACCCCCTTTGACCTTGCTCTCTTCTCTTGGTAGATACTTGTACTGGTAGGCACGGTGGTTATTTTTCCCAAAATATGTGTGTGGAGGGCTGTAATGGCTTGTGGTTCTTCACACACATATATTTGGGATATAGTATCCTATGGACTACTATAGGCGTAACATGTATAGTTTGTGATGGCTTGAGGATCCTTACTCAGTGTATGGGCTGTAAGGGCTTGAGGTATAATACCTGACATATGATACACCATATGCGAGCTATGGTGGCTCTTGGAAACTACCTAGTTACATTCTTGCGTGGACGTGGTGGTTTTGTTTCATGAGGTTTATATTTTGGTGCTTCTCCCATGTGTCTATGGGAAAGCCATTTTAGATTGAGATGCATAGGACATGTGACGTTGGGGCAAAGTGGAAAACTAGTGGGGTAGTTGTAGCGGGGTCCTGTGATATTCTTTATTATATTATATACTATTTTATGTGTTACTTGGTGAGAGTAGCCATGGTGAGGCTGGGAACTTAGTAAACTTGTTTAGATGATGATTTAATTCCACTTTTCATTCACTGTGCTTTAGCATGCTTACTTTACTTTTGCACGAGAGGCTTTGAGGATGATCCTACTGATTATACTGTTATACTCACCCTATGTATATATAAACTATTTTTCAGGTCACTTGGAGCAGCTTAGAGATCATGATGGTTTCTACTAGCTTGGGGTTGCAGGAGCTGTTAGGGCTTGTGGTTGTTGGTGTTTTTACATTATTTTGGGTACTTACAGTTTTCACATTCTAGTTTTAGTAGTTTTTCAGGACATTGCATATGTTCACTTGGGTTTTCTTTTATATATCAATTTTGAGTAAGATTTTTTTGGTGTCTATCTTATCTCCCTATTCTGCATGGGTTCTATTAGAGGGTAATGCCTCCCATTTGTGTGTTTACTATACCCTCAGTGCTAGTCGCCAACACAGGGCCTACTGGAGGTGGAACTCAGGGGTAATTATCTCCATTCTCACATTTTCGGCCTTGGAAGAGTACACATTGTGGGGAGGGGTTCATGAAAAACCCACTTGTTTGACACTTCATAGAAAATCATTCCATAAAATATAAGTGACCCAATGATACTTCTTTCATCCCTCTGGATTTGATAACATCTGTTATTACAAAAATTACCATATAATATATAAAACATTGGTATATTTGTGAAAAATAAACATGCTTCAGAGGAATATACATTAGATGAATATTAAGAGATCATTGTGAGTATTATGAAACATTTAAATCCAATATGGAATGATTGTTGTTTATATATATTTATATCATTGAAATATGACGTAAACTAATTTTATATCTAATATTTTGGTTATAAGAATTATGAAATATATATGTATTGTGCAATAATACGACATACATAAAGATTTTAAAGCGTGTAATGAATTATACCAAGAAATGAGATCTAGGTGAAAGATGAACTACCTAAAAAACTGATGATTGAAGGAAATGTTACCATTAAAATGTTCCTGATACTGAGGTAATGTTTTTATAATAATGATACAGTTGATTTGGAAAAAGAAAATTGGATTGTATTGAATACCATTGAACTAAATAATGAGAAGATCATTTTGGATATTTAGTGTCCTTCATTCTAATGTTTTGGATGTTGATCTTTTGGAAAGGGTCATCAAGTTAACCATTTATGAAATCTTCTTATTTGATAGTTGTAAGATGTTATATATATAAATTTATTACATCACCATATAAAGGTTCATGTATATTGGAAAAAATGTGCTAATAATATTGTTTTTGGAAAATATTTTGATTTCTATATAAATAATAATAAAACATATATGGGTGTTATGATCCACTAAAGGTAAATATTACTGATTCAAGTATAATTTTTGAGATATTAATTTCATTGAGTAAGAGATGAACTGGAAATTGATCAAGGAATGAAAAAATGATGAAATTCTTATTATAAAATGGAATTAAATCAAGTATTAATATAATATCATGAATGTTACAAAATATAAGGGGAAAATGTATTGAAAGCAAATGTACATTTATTCCAATAATTTTTTTACTATATAAATTAGCTTTTTCAAATCTGTTTGATTTATGTTTTTTGAGAAATTAACCTTATATGTACATCAAAAATTCATATGATCAATGTTCTATATCACTCTCTATCAGTTTTTGGGTGTTATTTCTCTCTTCATTGTCTATGTTTTCATTTCCCAGTAATATCTTCTATCTCTAAAACATACTTATGTTATTATTAAAAATGACATTTATACATATTTTTATCTCTTATAAAGGGGAATTTTTTGTTACCCATTTTTGATGTTTTTTCCAATAATGGAATTTCAAAATATCTATCTATGGTCTACTGGGATCATGTTAAAATTCCAAGGACAAAATTTATTTATTCTAGAGAGAATGTGAAAAAATAAAATTAGAAAATAAAATAATATTATTCATTATTTTATGTGTCATGAATCATTGATTTTATCTTATGTCATACGGGATGATGTCATTCTTCAAATTCTTATATTTCATGCAAGATCATGCTTCGAAAAACCACAATATTCAATTAATATTATAAATTAATATATGAGTTAATACCTCATCAGTGGAATGAAGTGTCTAAAGGGGATTGATTGAAAAATAAAATATATAGGTTACAAGTGATTATTAATTATCTATTTATGTATAATAAATTATGTATCATTTAAAATAAAAAAAATCAAAAAAGAAGCATTTTATCTAAAAGTACGTTTAAACATTCTTGATGCACATAATTCAAAATTAAATTTTATTTATATTATAAAATTTAATCAAAAAAGTAAAAATATTTTTTTAAATCATAATATAAAAATTTTATATGAGGAATTTTTTGGGTTTTTTTTAATTGATTCATTTGTTGATTAAAAGGGTGATATACTTGATATTAATAGAAAAATGTATTTTCCTGTAAATAATGTATTACATTAAATTATATATTGAATTGGTTTTACCAAAAAATCTCAGTTATATATCTATTAATCCCATTTACATCTTTGTAATAATTTTTATATTGAATTTTGATATAAAAACATTGTAAACATTTGATTATTTTCGCTTCAAAACCCATCTTACTCGTCACTTAATTAAGATTAATTATTCATTAAATTTTTCCACTTTTATGAGTTGAATTTGGTCAAATGGATTATATATTGTGAATAATAATAATTTTTAATTTCAAATATGGTCTAAATACATTTTTACCCGAATGATTAGTTATGATAGTTAATATTTATTATAGAGATTAAGGTAAAACCATGTGTAATTAGTGGTTAAAAATTTCATATATGGTGTTAAATGACCTACCAATTTACCAAAAACCCATTCACCTTCCATATATCAACCTATTATAATATTGTTTCTATTTTTAAGATTTATTTAGGTAATTTTAAATGAATGTGTCAAATATAATATGTTATGTAGATAAAAATCAAATGAAAATTCTTTCATTATTTTAGAATATATAATGTTATAGGATATGAAAAAAATGATATATTTATATATATATATATCATTTTTAAATGTAATTAATATAGTTTTAGAATTATATTTTATCTTAAATTTTTATTTTTTATTTTGTTATTTTTTTTAATAAACTCCATCTCAATAATTAATTAATTATAATTTTATTAAAATAAATGGTTCTATTGATATTAAAAGGGTAGAAAATATAATGAATTATTAGATAAAATTAATATTTTAGAGGAATATATTAATTTATATAAAATTTGACAGAAAATATTTTTACTCCATATTATTCTTTGTATTTTTTTAAATTTAATTTAAATGAATAAACTTAAAAATGAAACTTACAATATTTTATGATAAATTATATATTAATAAATGATTTATTTTTTTAAAAAAACATACCCTATTTTTATGTGATTTTTAAATGTTAATAAATATCAAATATTTTTCCCTTAACTGATAAGTTATTCCTTAATATTGATTATATTTGCTGTTAAATACTAAAAACGTGGGAAATGTTATTACAGTTAATGATGTGTTTCTGAAGGTAATATTCACTTCTATTAATATTAATTTTCAGAAAACAAAGAATTATAATGCTGTAAATTAGATAAAACATTTATAATCTATAGTAATATTTTTTATACTAAATTTCAGTATTATTTATTAAAAAAAATTAATTTTGTTATAAAATTTATTATCATAATGATGAATCCAAAATGGAAAAATAACAAAACAAATGAGTTAATGAAAAAAATATTTTCAACATGTGTTATATTATGTTTTGGAGTTTTTCACGACCATATCATTCACAAAAAACATTAATTATATATATAGGAAAAAAATTTCAACAGGGTGTCCTCCAAATATTTAATATATTTTAGTATTTACAAGAATACCATTACTCCTAAACTATAAAATGGAACTTACTCACCTCACTTCATCACACCCCCAAGTTATTTGGCTACGAGAATCTCTATAAAAATAAAATAATACATCCAAACTCAAAATAAAAGACTTATTTTGAACATAAATATATCATTTTATGTTTTTAGTTCAATCCTATGGAGGATACCCGAAGAAGATATAATATTCTTATAAAAGTGATTTTACATTATTTCATATTGAATATACATCAATTAATATTTTACCATGAATATGTATTGACCTATATATCTTATAAATAGTAATATGTTGTTACGTAATGGTTATGACCTAACGACTCATATAATTCCATCAAATGTGTTTTGAAATCATCATTATTGTGTACGACAGACAACCGACTCATGAATTGATATCATTCGTTTTTTCTTTACCACTTTTCAAAGATGGTAATAATGATAAATATATAGTCTATATAAAATATATATGATATTTATGAGGTTATTATGCTTAATTAATTATTATATCATACATAAATTCATGCATTACATTTTTTGGTAATATGATTACATCACATGTGGGTATGACGGGAAACCTCCACGGGAAGTGATTAGATTAAATAATGCTTCACATGGAATGAATTAAGGGTGACTTTATTAAAAATATTTGTTTTATATGACATAATAATAAAATTTTAATGAATATATATACATATAATTTTCCTTTAAATATTTCAATATGAAAATAATATGTAAACAACGTTTATGCGTACGTACGACCTACCGTCTCTATGAACAATGTTCACCTTTTCCAATCTCCAAATTTTTTGAATTACTCTAAAAACATCTATATTCAATATATATGATATGTAATTCATGTTTTTCATTGTATATATTATCAAATCATCAACATATTAATAAGATGAAAATAAAATATCAAAACATTCTTGAAAAATAAAGTAGTTATTATATGAAAATATGAAAATAAGGATAAATTATTAAAAATGGGTGACAATATGTCATAAGAGAATAATATATGATAATATTAATATTAACATCTTTCTTGTACAAGTTAATAATTTTTTTTAAACAATTATACATTTTTTTAATCAGTGATAAACCAAAATGAAGTGTAGGGTCCTAGTATTCATATCAATTTACATTTCATTGAATCTTATTTATTTTCGATAAGAAATTCACTTTTAGGATGTGTATGTACTTAGCATTTTAAATGTAATATCATTAATAATTAATAATTCAGGGAATTTTGTATTTCAATTGGAATTATCATATCAAATGGTATTTTTATTTAAAATTTTAACGTGGTAATTTTTATCATACAATCTCAATTCCTTATGTGATTATTAATATTTTATTGAAACAATCACTTTCATTTAATTTTATTCATGGTAATTTATAATTCTTCTTAATATCAATGTTATCTTATGATCTATATGATTATTTCTGAAAATGTATTCCATTTTCACAAACATAGTTTACATTGATTGTTATAGTATTTTTCCAGGATATTTTGAAAAATCTATATCTTATACACAATGCATCTATTTTATAAGACATGTTATTAATGATTTAAATTGAATGTTTAATATATGAGGAACTTTTTGTAAATTAATAAAATGGGTTGGGGGTAGTGAACCTAACCATCGTAATGCATTAGTAGACTCATGGGTTTAATCATTTGGCCAAATTATATGGGTTTATACCCATATACATAAATTATCATTAGGGTATACCTTGACAGTAACTATCTTGAGGATAGAACTTGATAGTTCATTTAACCAACATTATGAATTCCATCATTATTGTCATTACATTTAATTATTTTATTAGTAAATATATCCATATTCGTGTTTTAAGAACTTTTAAACATTTATACGAAATAATTTTATCATCAATTATTCCAACTATATTATTATGAAGTTATTAATTAATTACCCTTTCTTTTATAAATTTTACATTTCCATGATGATTATTAGTTATTTGTTTTGTGATATATCCCCGTACACATAACCATTATAGGAAATTTTCTTTCACCCTTATATTGTTTCATTTCACTCAGAAATGATGTTTAGATAATGGAATGATTTCTCATGAATGTTGAGAATTTTATTTTATTTTTTATAATGATTCATTTCTTATTCTCAATGTAAAAATGTTATCTTTTTCATCCAGTTTCCTAAAATTATAATCTTTTTTAACTTCATCATTTTATTCCATGAATATTTGAAATTTCAAAAATGTATGGAATCATCTTCAGGTTTATGAATCTAGGTTCATTACAAATATTTCTCAGGATATATATAAGAACAAGATGCATCATAATGGGTGGATTCTACAAAGAATCAACTGAAAATAATTTATATTATAAAGATGTTGTATTTTTATTGTAAGGTTTTTCTACTTGATATTTATGTTGTAGATCATGTCTTTGTTTATGTCTGAAAATTCTTGGGATATCAATGATTTATAAATAAATTTGAATTAGATCTAATGTTTATTATGATTTTTACAATTTCAGAGAATATAATAGAGGGTTTTTATCTCTTATCATCACATCAAAATTATAATATTATCGACGAGCTATTTCATAAATAAAAAATGAAAAAAATATGGCCTAAATTTATATAATTTGTTTACATTTTTTATGTAAAATTATAACTAGATATAACTTTTTTAGAATGACACATGAATAGTATAAGATGATGTCAGGACAAATTATTGGTTATATTATGATACATGTACTTGTTCAATGATAGTATAAATGTATAGGAAGTTATACATGGGAATAGTAACTTAAAATAATGTCTCCGTAGATGATTTCCTCCATTAAGGATGCTCCATTTCAGTTTTTGAGTATGATAAACCAGATGGTTGGGAGTTTGTTTTGACAATGGAGTTTTGATGAATTATTGATTTTGAAATTATATAAATATATATTTATTTATTTAGAAAAAATTTATTATTATTTTTAACTTTTGTGGGTGTAAGAATTTGGTATGATCAGGTATAAGTGATTTATTATTGAATTATCTAGTTGTAACAAACTAGTACCAGAATAAAGCATACCATGTACCCAATTGGGCTGGTAGAGTGGGGATGTTCCTTGGATGGAAAACATAATTGCGGTGTTTATCTAATTTGTACCTATTGTCCTATTATATAATTTTGAATATGTGTATTATAGTCTTACTGATATTATGTACTTTCTTCTAATGGTTTATATTTTTTATTTTAGAGGGATTTTTCTGTGAAAATAACTAACATTAAACATTCCCATTATACCTAAAACATTTAAGGACTTATTTCTCACCATTTTTTAATTAGAATAAAATAAATCATTAGTTTTGGATTTTTCATCCTATATTCTTCATGATAAATATCATTATGTGTGAATATTCCTTATTTGATCATCACCATTTTATAATTATCCCACATTCCTTTATTTATAATTTTTATTTGGACACCATGAGATCTACATTTATCTAACAATTTATTATTTGAGTATAATCATTATTATGTACATAGTTGGTGGCGTGTATAATTTTTTTTGATCAACATTTTTACATTATAGGAATTGTTCACATTTCATGTTATTTATGTATTAGTTTAATTTTGTGCCATAGATATATTGTTATAATAACAGTAAACAATTTGTATTGATACTATATGTGTTTTACATAATATAAAAATGAATTTTGTGGTTGAAATTATTAAATTTCATTTTTAAAATTTCCATACACAAAACCATGTGCCTTAGAAACCCGATAATTGACCTAACTGTGACATAACTGGAATGTTATTCCCAAACTCGATGGGTTGGAATAAATCACCTAACATCATACAAAAAGAAAGAGGGAAGGAGTTTCCACGAATATTGTGGAAGTATATACATAAAAGAAAGTATGAATACAAAATAATCTCTATAGATAGGTATGTACAAGAAGTAAAATAGACATAACATCCCAATGTACTAAAACAAGTAGAAGAAATTAGGAAAAGTAACCCTTGTCCCAACTCGAACACAACACACATTCACTAGAGGTCAATAGTTAAAAAAAACTTCATGTGGTGATTTAACCATACTCGAACATCGAATGAGACAACCTACAATCACTCGACAGAATAAGTAGGGTGTGATATGAAATCCCCAGTAGGTTCTAACTAATGATTCTATAATATATTTTCATATAAAATTAACCAAAGAGAGGTTTCAATTTAAAAGAGATGGATTTTTCATTTAAAAATTATATTTAAACAATTCATGATTTACATTACAAATGAGGGAAATATATTTTAAAAAATTCACATTTTAAATTGATTAAAATATTACAGAAATATTTGTTTAATAAAAACATTATTTAAAATACTTAATATAAGACAGAAGACTAGTAAAACAGTTTACAATAAACAGTGAAATATATTTAAAAAAATAACAAGCCACATGGTTATATGCATAAAAGGTATGTTAGTTCCAAGATAAGGGACTCCAAAATCTCAAGGTGACACGACAATATATACATATATCCCATTGAGGTCATGGAAAAAATATATCATCACCATCATCTAAGAGATGTGAAGTGTTTCATTTAATTCTTAGAATGATATGGAATCATATAGTACAATATAATTAAAATACGAACTATGTAAGGGTTTCATGTACTCTAGTAAATGTTCAATGATGGGAAATTTCATTCATGGAAAGATAAAATAAAATAATGTCATATTATCCATTTCAAATATTCAAAATTTCCATTAAAAACATATAACACATGTTTTTTATCAAAGTATTATTTTTCGATTAGATTAAAACAGTAGGATTCTATAAAAACTATTTTAATATATTTTAAAAAATCCTAATATGAAATAAATAATCATTTAATTTTCAAAAATTCAAATTGATAATAAAATTAAATTTTTATTTTTTTCTCAAAATTCCATCAATTTAACTATGAACCTATAATTAATTGGAATTTATGGTTTTCGAAATTTTCCAGCAAATCCATAATAAAAATTAAAAAATGTATTTTACCTAATTTCCATAAACACACCCATATTCAATGGAATGGTGGTTTTTTCCAAATTTGAGGCAAAAGACAAATTTCAGAAAACATTAATTCAATTTCAGTGGGTTTTTCTTCAAATAATTGATACCAATCTCATTTTAATTAAAAAAATTAAAATAAAATAGTATTATAGGTTTCATAAAAATATTTCATTGTAAAACAACCACCACAATGTGTATCAACATATTTGGAATCAACAAACCCAAAATATGAATTTTCAACAATGAATGATGATCAAAAAAATTGGGTATAGTGATCTAGAATATGTTTACAAATTAAAACCCAAGAGTATTAGATCCAAAAATAATCATTGGGATCCACATAAACCTAGAGATGAGAAGGTAGATTGTGGTAGAATGAGAATGGGAATAAGAATCCTATAGAGTGATGATTGAACAACTTTCCCCATGCATCAATCCACATTCAAGAAGGCTCTATGAGGAAACAAACTCTTCTTTAGAACTCCCAGAAATGGATAAATCAATTAGGGGTCATTGTGGTTTTTTTGGGACATAAAAATGGAGTTCAAGTATTTTTTAATAGATTTCAGATTAATTAATAACCTATGAGCATGATTAGCTGTGAGGACTCACACTGTTAGTTCAAATTATGCTACCTAGATGTGTTTTTTTAAATAGGACACATAGTGTCTCAGAAGAGGGCACATAGTCAATAAGACCATGTGATAACCATAAAAATTACCATTTCATGGGTTTCAATAGTTTGGATTGAGTGGGTGTACATTATATGAAAAAAATCCAAGCGTGCATCAGCCCAGACTTTTTAAAACTTCCATAATTTAACCCAAAACACTCCCAAATGAAACACAATGACATAATTTTTAAAAAAAAGTTGTTTATGATTAGATAAGAATAGTAAAATAAAATTACAACCTCCTCATTATAGAAACTTTTTTCCCTACAAATCCTAAAAAGAATCTTCCCTACCAAAAAGATGAGGCCATAGCTCTCTTATTATTATCTCCATCTCCCATGTCTCATGAGAATCAGAACTGTGCTCCTATAGAACAATAACCAAAGGTATCATCAAACCATGAATTATCATGTTTTTAAAATAATATATCATGATTGTTCATCTAGTCATGAATAAATCAATCTCGACCATTAAATCACTTCATATCATAAAATGAGATAGAACATATATATACATTCTTAGCTACAATACATGGAACATGTTATGTATCATATTAAATTTTTATGGATGTTATAAATGGTACGAAAAGTTTCCTACATACTCAAATACCTCACAAGATCCCCAAACATGAGAAGAACTTTTCCATTTCCTCCCATGCTGATGATGAACCAACTATAGTGAAGCGTTCAACTACACATGGTCAACAAAAAATAATTCCAATGGTCTTTGTTAGTGATCAGAATAAGACTTATACTAGGTCTTGGATATGAACACTATCTAATGAAGAAACGGAATCCCTATTTTCAACCAATGGACTAGGCCTAGAGAAAAAAGTAAAATACACCAACATTTTACCAAAAAAATGAGATTTAAAAGTTTGGCCAAAACCTATTTGAATGTATGACAATGAAAAACAAACTAAGTGATTTCACATCTCATTCCTAGCCAACAGAACTTCTACCACATGTCAAAAAACATCATTTGTAGTTTTTATGTTCACATCCCCTTGGTAAATATGATAATACTCCATTACATCATTACTTAAAGAAGATGGTACCAAAAAATGCTATCAAAACCATATAATTATCTCTTTGTAGAATGACTAATCTATAAAATTTTCTCATCTCTAAATAGTCTCTCTTTCTAGAGAACTCATCATCAAGATACAGTTCCAAAAAAATCAATTAGAGAAGTGTGGATTTAAACTGAACAATGGATAAGGAAATCTTGACCCTTGATTCATGAACTCAAATACCCAACTGTGAAAAGAGATCCATAAATGTCTACTATTAGAATGATTCATTCTCAACATGGGTTCGAATATTTTTGCTCAATGAATTTTCAATAAAATATCCCTTCCACGATGAATAAGTGATATCGATATCAAACCACTTCTTGAATTCCTCCAATTACTTTTGCAAATATTAAAATATTTTTGGGTTAACATATAACTCAATATATTCTAGTAGGATTAAATGGAACATCTTTCTCTACAAGCGTAATGATGCAATCTCTAAAGTGAATACATCACAGATGCATGTTTATGATCATGTGTTGGATAATTTTTCTTGTGAGGGCAATGTTGATGAGTTTTATATGAAACTAAATGATCACCAAACATAATAACTCATTCAAAAATGTATGTCATCCATCACATTTGACCTTGTATCATTACTCGAGGATTGGAAGAGGAAACATCAATGCAGTTTTCAAAAGACATTTCATTTGAATAAAAATTTTAGGATATTTTTCATCCCAAGAACAAATTATGCCTGTTTCAGTTAGAGTATTCATTGAATAATCAATCTTTTAGATGTCATTCACGAACAATCGATAACACCCACTTAATCTTAATAAGATCCAATTCATGAAAACATTTCATGTGTTTTCCCAATTCATAACATCCTTCTAAATCCCACAATCAATTGATATCACTTGTTCTGAAACTACATGAACCATGAACATCACTTCTTGAATCCAAAATTCACATTTCTAAATATTGGTATAAAGATAGTGATTTCACGGAAAAATAAAAATTATTCGTAGATGGTGAAAATGATCCTACTCACACAGATAGTAAATAATTATTTATTCCCCATATACTACCATAAAGTAACCCATATAATCATGGATCATCAGGTTCCTCAAATCCACAAGAATGATAGGATCATTAGTTTGACCAAGGTCCATAACATGGTACTAATAATGGTCGTAAAATTATTAAAAGGCAGTTGTTTGAATGTTATATTATTTTATACTCAACTGGTGGTAACCTGGTCGAAGGCTGATCTACGAGAACCACTTCTCCCCATATAAATGCTCTTGAAATATCATCAATCAATGATAATTTAAATTTTTTTATAATCATTTCTCGTTTTTGTTTTTGATAATGAACACATAGGTGATGTGAACCTTCATCTTTTATAGAAAATATTGCGAGCACTTCCCAAGCTGACACCCTTGTGAATCTAATTTTTTTTTCTAAAATATCATCAAATATAAACATAAAATCCTTCATTTTATATAGTATTGTGTAATAAGAATGAATAAACACTATTTGAGTAAAATGAATTAATTAAATTGAAAACTCAACCTCACTTACAAGTAGGAAACTACATAAGTAATATTGAAACTTGTCAAGAAACACGATAATGAATCTGGGGAGATCAACGCCCAAATATTCATCCTCAAGATCACAGGAAAACACATTTATTAATTTCTATATCTCTAGATATGAATTCACATCTATGATCGACCTTGAGTCCCATTATCCTTGTAATACACGACACACACCATAGAGGGTCGTGATGTAGGCCCATAAAAGATAACAATAGAACAAATAATTATTGGAAATGGTCCAATCAATACAAAAAATGAATTGAAGAGATTTAGTGTCATGAACCAGAACACTCTATGAATGTACAACATCATACAGAGAGGTAACAAAAGTGGGATTGAGCATAACATTATCTCATATAGTACCAAGGGGTGTATTAATATGCACATCCAAAAATAATATATCATTAGAAATATTAAGAAGATTAATAATATTATATTAGATAAATGAATTAAATGAAACATTATCAAGTAGAGCTATAAAAAATGATGTAACTAAAGTAATGGTAAATCTCATGGTCACTTGACCCACAATTGCTTACTCTGGAGGCTCTTCCACTTTGTAAAGAAGTATGTTATGGATTGTAGTGGATGGAACCCTTTTCCACATGATTTATTTGATATCTCCATAGTTGTATATGTTTCTAATGAGCATGATCCATTTTATATTGTGTAATAATCATTTAATATTCTCTCTAGGTGATCCGAGAATCTACAGGTTCAATCGTTCTTGGGCTCCTCAGTGGAAAACCTCTTCGAATTCCCATGTTTTCCACACTAGTAACATACTAAAGTCCACTTCTAGGAACTACAAATAGTTTAAGGAAACCCTTTTATAGAGACCCCCAGGAGATTAATCACTCTTCTTATTTCCCTTAGATGAATTCACATAGCCCCTATGATAATAGAAAACTCCTAATAACACTATCATACCAACCAAGTACATTTTTACCATCAGTTCTCAATCCACAAAATCAGTGTAAAAAAATACTTTACATTTTAAAAACATGAGAAAGAATATCTAATAATATTCCAAACTCAAACCCATGATACTTTAGATTCTCATTTGATACTATATCAGGTATATAATAAACAAACTCAGAAAAACAATTTGTAAAATTTCTCATGGTCCAGTAAACCGGCTTAGGATTCAAAATACTTAGTGGCCTCAGATAACAACATCGAATCTAGATAGAAATGATCAATGAATATATTTTTTATGTATTTCCTCTCTAATACCACATGCTTCATTTAATTCACCATTCTTTCCCACCAAATATTGATTGTCCTTTGTAGTAAAAAGGGGGAACACTTTACTTTGATTTCATTGGTTGTGTCTAGGAACCCAAATAAACATTCGATCCAGCTCAATCATTCCTAAGCCTCTTGTGGATTTTTTTAAAACATGAATGATGATTGATTCTATTGAACGAACACTTTATAACAAATATTTAGAACATCCCTCAATGGATACATAGTTATACCTGAAATGGGGACAAAGGTGGTGCATGTCCCATATCTTGGACTATATGTACAATCACATCAACAAGATATTAGTCCATGTGAAGATTCTCTTACAAAGGATAATCTTCCAGATCCTCCTTCATCTGATTCTCACATCTTCATAGAATAATGATTCTACAAAATATGAATATACATCATTAATAAATAATATAACCACTAAAATTGATAAAAATGGGAAATTGATCCCAATAGATTGAAAAAAATAATATTTCATCTTATCTAAAAAATGTAAATGACTAGAACTAATCCTCAAAATTTATATCATAAATAATGAATAGTAAATTAAGCCTCATTTTAATGAGAAATGGCCAAGAACAAAATAGTAACTACCTCCTTTGTCCCAAAAATATTATAAAAAAAATGAAAACTGACTTATAGACTATATCTAAAACTTGTCTTTGATTTAAATTTTTTTCAAAGCATCTCGGGTACCATGGAAAACTAATAACTGATCCCACACTTACATAGACTAAATGGATTTCCTGATCCCCATGGTTTTTCAAACACTACTTAGAATCATGCAAAAATTAAGGTTGAAATATTTTTCAAAAAATATCTCTTATGTAAATACATACAAGATTTTATACATACAAAAGATTCTCCATATAGAGGAATGTACCCAAATTCAATCAGACACAACAACCCAAATTAAAATAAAAATATCTAGAAAAAAGAAAAAATGAATAATTAAAACCACGAATGAAACTCACCGTGTAAAAATATAAATATCTATATCCACTTACAAGTGGGGTTATACCCTTTCTTGAACCTGGATAGATATAATCTAGAATCACTATAAGGAACATGTCTGGTGTGAGCTAAAAATCCCAGTTTGGACTCACCAATTATTCTATAATAGATTCTAATAATAAAATAACCGAAGATATCATTCAATTTAAAACTAATACATTTTATAAATATAGAATAATATTTTAAAATTTATTCCTTACTATATGAAATATGGATATAATTTTAAACAAAAGGATCACATTTTCAATTGATGGAAATATTTCAATAATAATTTAATAAATAAGAAAATTATTTAAAATAGTTAATATAAATCATAAGGCATATAGAAGAGTTTACAATATACGATGACATATATTTTAAATACAAAAAATAAAGATAGTTCGTCAAATGACTAAATGGTATGATAGCTCCAGGCTATGAGACTCCAAATAGTCATGGTGATATGACAATATATAGATATGTCCACAGTTCAATAGAAATCGAGTAGTCAACAACATCCTCTATCGGATATAAACTGAATTGTTTATGTTTTATAACATTGTAGAATATTATAGTGATTTCCAATTAAATCTCTAACTACATAAGGTGTTCATTTTCACATATAAAAAATTAATGATTTAAAGTTTTTTTCGAGGAACCATAAAATAAAATTGTATTCTCTTATCAATTAAAAACATGCATATTTTCAATATAAATCCCATATCACTGGATTCTAACCAAAACAGGCACATTCAAAAAGATAAATTTAACAAACTAGGTACTTATAAACTAGTTTTATCATTCTTGAAATAATTATTTAAATTTGTATAAATTTTTTAATTATATAATTAGTATTAACAGGAATTAAAGAATATATAATGATGGAATAATATCGAGATCATAGGAATAGTAACATGACAGTTTAGAATTGTTATTTTTTTAATTGAATAGTACATCACCTACAAGAATATAAATAATTTTTTTTATCATATAAGTGTAATCATGGTCTATTTATATCATGGAATAAGTAAATAAATGTTTTTAAAATTATAAAATAAGTGTTTTAATTTTTGTGAGTCATAAATACAAAATTGTAATTTTATATTTAATTTAATGATTTAAATTGAAAAATATATATTATTTAAATACATTGATATATTATTATTATATATTATTATAAACATTTGATAATTTCATGAGACCTTTGTTAATTTTTCAAGGTTTCATAAAATCATTTATGTTCTTAAAATTGTTATTTTTCCAATAAATAATGAATTTATTTTGATATAAAATTTATCATAGAGAGAAATTTATTTTTACAAAATGGATTTAATTTATGAATTAAATATAATGAAAAATGTTTGTGGTGATTTTCTTATATTTTTCTGAAATACGTGAACTTTTGGTGAATAATGAAATACAATAATTTTCAAAATAAGATAAATACTAGATTTATTGAGTCATGGATGATGCTATGATGAGGAAGCGAACCTAGGATATAATTCACAATTCTATATTTAATTTTTTAGACATATTAACCAAAACTATTTCTTTTGTTGAGAAAAATACTAAAATAATGATTAAGATAATTAAAAACCCCTCATCTCCTCCACTATAAATAGAACCACTATCCCCTTGTTTTGCTCACACCTATCAAGATACGATCCTTGTCAAATTTATATAGAAATATTTTTCCCAGTACTATTACCCAATATAAATTCCTTAAATTCTCACAAAAAGGCCAAATCAATTGTCTTCATGGAGTTTGTTACGGAATAAAATCCCAGACGTACAAATCCTCTTTAATTTTTCTTTTCTTTTTATTTAAATTATTTATCATTTATTATAATATCATCACCTAAGCTAAATCAAGATGCATTAAAACTATTAATTATAATATATAATATAATTTTTTTAACTTTATGGAAAAAATAATCATCATACGTCTCTTTTACACAATTTTATTCTTAAAATTAAAACATCGTCGGTGATGTTTCCATTTACTGATAGTAAGGACGATGGGTTTTCCATTTCAATTACTCCCTTAATGTCTGGTCATAAAATATTTTTATTGGATGATAAAATTTTCAAACATTAAGATGCAACTTCTTTTAAATACTATAATGAATACATATTCATAATATTGAATTATATAATGAAACTAGTTTGTGGTTTCTGATGAATAGAAAAAATTATCTAAATAATTATCATTAGTGATTAATATAATGAACCATCCTCATATATAAAAACAAAATGATATATTTTATAATTTAAATTTATTAAAGAATTTAAATACCAGTTCATTACACTTTAGATGTTTCTCTTCTATTCTATAAGAAATTCCATTACGAACCAACCATAGAAACCATGTAAAGAACACCCATGAAATGATGGAAATAACAAAATATTACTTTTAACTGGGTGGAAATAAGTTATGAGAATATAATATATGTAATTTTTAATATGCATATGGTTTTTTAATATTTTAATATGACTCATTAAATCATTATTCATGTCATTTGAACACATTTTAAATAAGACAAACATAAGGTACTGGAATTCATAACCAAATTTCCATTATTTGGGTTAACTATGTACATCATTAATTGTATGGTACTAAGATTATATGTTTGATGAATTTTTTTATATTATTTTTATTATGTATATTTACTGCGTATACAAATATTCCTTTAATTTTATTAATTTTCACTTCAATTATATGATGTTTAAGGGACTTTTATTTCAAAAAATTATAAAATATCTCTTTGTAAAAAAAGTAGATTGTATTTTTTAATCCTTATGAGTGGGTTATCCCATTTTTATGATTACATATTATTGTAATAATCCCATTATAAGGCATCATTTTTCTTTTTTCAGAATATTATTTTATTATTATGTGTGTGTTTTTTATATTTTTAAAAAGTGAGATATTTACTAAATGTGTATTTAGTTATGTGATTCTATTTCACTCCTACGTTTAAATTAGATATGAAGATTTCTATTCCTGATATTTTATATGTATATTGTTTATGTTTCTTTGAGCCCATTATAGCTCATGATATTATGGGTTGATCCCCATTATAACTCAAGATATGATGGGTTAAGCAAATTATAGATCACGATATGACTTGTGAGCCCCATTATAGCTCCACAATAAATTGGGTACTCTAGATATAATATTTGACCAAATGGTTATTCCATGTGTATGGGTGAATGTAAGAGTTATAGGATAAATATATTCCTATATAACTGCATGTGTTTTATATTGATTCTATTGATTTTTTAATGAAATTTTATTTGTTTTTTTATGTTCTCACGTGACTAATGATTTTATTATTTATATCACTTACTGATATTTTTACAGCTCATCCCATGTTTTCGAATGTTTTTCACAGGTTATAATGATGTTTTAGAGAAAGGATGAATTCAGGTAAAATTTAGAGAATATTTATCAATGAAATAATTTTAAATTTTAAATTATTTATATATTTTATATAATGGATACAGTTTTAGTAGAATCTAATCTATATAAATATTGGATGTTCTGTTTGAATTATGTTATTCTTCTTATAATCTATAAACAAAAAAATATACTCAATGAGATATAAAGTAATTATTTTTACTATAACTAATGATTATTTAAATTTTTATGGTTGGTTGTTGATAATAAAATCTCATTGTTTCTATCTAACCAATTTAAAGATATTTTAATAAATAAAAATTTAAAATAAAATCACTATTTAATTTCAAAAAAATTTATTTGCAGTTAAATTCAATAATTTATTTTTTTCATAAAATTCCATATATATCACAATGAACCCCCAATTCATTATCATTTGTATTTTACATATTTTTCCATCAAATGATCCATTTAAATTAAACAATTTAAATTCATCCAATTTTCAAAAACACTCACCAATACGATGGAATTTTGGGTTTTTTCAATTTTATTCCAAAAACAAATTTCCAAAAACCTAAATTCAATGTTATTGGGGTTTTAATAAAATAATTTAATGAAAATTCATTTAAATAATGAAATTTTTATTAAAAGTGGAATTTATTGTTTCAAGAAATTGGGGATCGTAATGGAACCACTTACCTCTAGATTAATAGATCATGAATAACAAGTTCCTAATTTAGACTCTTCGATGAAGAATTTTTGTCAGGAATTTTAGGTCACGATTTTCAAAAATAGGTTCAAAAACCAAAAGAGATGGTATTAGACACACAAAGAAACATGGGGGCCCATAAAAGCCTATAGAGAATAAGAGAGATATAATAAGAATGAAAATTGTAAGAGGAACCCAATTGAGTGATGATTGAACAATGTTCATCAAGCTTTGGTCTACTTTAGGTAGTGTTTTGAGGGTAAATAACTCTTTATTAGAGCTCCATGTAAGGTAGAAATTGATTATGGTTTGTTCTAGTCCATCAAGGACATAAAAGGTGGGTTATAGTATTTTTTAAATCAAAATTCAGATTCATTATAAAGATGTATGCATGGTTAACTAGGAATAACTACGTGGTTAGACAAAACTGAGAAGCCTAGAGATGTGCTAAATTTAAATGGGCCTCATGGTTTCTTTTAAAATAGTGAACAAATTTACAAAATAAAAAACAACCATGACAACCCCCATTTATTTAGCATTCATGTTTTCTTTGATAGATCGAACAATTTGGTCTAATAATGCACCAAGTGTGAACTAGCCATGATATTTAAAAACATTCAATATTTAACCCAAAAACTTTTAAAATAAACCCAACGAATGATTGAATAAAAAGATAGTTTTATTAAAAACTAAAATAGTAACCGGATTTTACCAAAAAATATGTTGTAATGAGGAATCATAATGTTATAAATTATTTTTTATCATTTATTGAACATTGAAATTAAATATTTCAATGTGTGCATTGAATTGGTGTTTGGATATTCAATTTATGTGGTAATGTCTAGTTCTTTAATATACAAATTTATTTCATTCCATGATTGTATTGAAGTGAATTTCAATAAATTAAATGGATTATTTTATTAATTACTTAACATGGATACAATATAGTAATAAATATATTTTTAAAATAATTAACACATGTAATTGGTTTATACACTTAACAAAAATGTATTTAAATATATTTTTTTATTTTATTATTATTGAACTAAAGAATTTATTTTTCAGGATTCATTCTAAAATTGAATTTATAATTATGTAAAATTATATATATATATATATATATTTATGTAGTGAATAAATTATTTCATACATATTTAAATTCTTATTTTTATGTGATTTTCCTTCAATATAAACAAAATATTAAATCATGACTCTTTGTTTGAAATTAAATGTGTTTTGAAATTATTTTCGGAGAACAATAGTTATTTGTAAGGGATAACTACAATATTAATTTTAACTAATTTTGATGAAAATAAATCAATTTATTGTGTGTTTTATTCTAAATCAATATTTTTAAACCATCCTTGAATATTATCACTTTCACAATGCATTGGGTTTGGTAAAATTGTAGAAAACTAAAATGTTAGTCATTTTTTGGAAACAACAATGAGACTTACTATGGTCGTATTTTTTCCATGATCATGGAATATGAGATTACAAGATCCATGCGATGGGATACAATTTTCTATGATTTATGTTAATGAATATGTCAAGTTCATTAAAAATAGGTATTGTATTATTTAGGAATTTGATATGAATAATAATATTGTATTTTCATAATCAAAATTATTCTATTAAATCATATAAAATATTTACATAGTTTATATAAGATCACATTAATCTCTATTGAATATATGGGGTGGTATATTTTCATTTATTATTAATTATAACCCATTTTATAAATTCACCTTATGTTAATTATGATTTTATTGATGATGTTTTAGGTAAAAACAAGAGGCCTTATTAGTTGGGAATGAATGTCAAGATAAATCATGGACCAGTTTGTGTATGATTTTAAAGTCATGTGGAGGGGTAATCAACAATTTTACTTATTTAGCTTTATAATTTTATTATTAAAATTTTAGTAATTTAGTTATAAATTGATTCTATAGCTTAATGTATGACTCATATGGTAACTATGAGGATCATTTTTTACCATATTAATCATGGTATTTCTGGAATCATTAATAATTATATTCTAGAGAAAATTTTGTTATTTCTTGTTTGTGGAAATTAATTGTTAAATTTGATCTCAAAGGGGTAGATTTAAACACTTGGTTATAGCGATTGTCTACTGGTGATTAGGGAGTTTATGTGAGGTTGTGTGAAAATTCAACCCAAATTTATCATCTTACTCGAAAATAAATTTAATGTAATGATATTATAAAATCATTTAGAAAATTTATATTTTTTCTATAGGATTAAAATGGGGACATTTATTAGTGTTAAATCTAGTACATATCATATATAGTTTATTATAAATTGTTGAACCATGAGATTAGAGTAATGGTAAAAAAAATTAACTATTGCACGATCAAAGATAATGGTTTGGAGTTGATAACTCTAAATTATGTTACTTATGGTAGCACTTTTATTAATGTTTGAGAGGTTATATAGATTAAAAACATGAAATTATTATAAAATATCAATCATGTTGGATTTGATGATTTTATGATCTATGTACACATACCTTATTCTATATTATTATAGTCTTAAAGAGAGTCCTTTAGACACCAATGAAAAATAATTTTATTTATACCCACATTCTAGAGTAATATTATTTTGATTAAAATTAAGAAGCATTATCCTATTAATATTAAAATGTTTTAATACTCATACTCAATGTTGAATCATTTTTAATTTTAATAATATTCAATATAATCTATAAATTTCATTAATTTTTGGATGTTTCTGTATAACTATTTTTTATAATGTATGTCCACATAGAGCCATGATTATATGGTTGTTGTTTAAATTATATTAATTTTATATATTATTTTATATTTCTAATTATAATTTAATTTTGGAATTCATATATGAGTAAAATTATTTCTAATAATATATTTTATATGAAATTTATTCTTGATTGATATAGTTTGTCTACTCCTCTATAAATTTATGTATTTTTTTGGTTTTGGGGAATTATTCTAGGAATAATATGATAACACATTCTTGGTGTGATGAATCAGAATTATGGTGTTATATATATTTTTATTAATTATATATAGAATTGGTTTTCAATTATAAAAGTGTTAGTTTTTATAATTATGTATATTTAACTCATGAAGGTGTGTTTGAGCATGATATATTCTAAAGACATATTTAACACGTAGTTTTATTTAGATTTTTTCCTATACTACTCTGTTAATTTTTCAATTTTTAAACATTTCATTAGTCAATAGGTATATGCTATAACAACATAATATTAATGGGTTTATAAATTTTTTTAAAAGGTGGATATTTTTTAATTTAAAATTATAGACAATTATAATTTAAATTTCTCGTAGATGGTTTGTTGATAATATTGTTACCCAATAAATATTTTTATATAAAATATTTTTTGTCGTATTAAAATAATTTTTGAATTTTGAATTTATTTAACTGGAATAAAAACTTGTCTGTATGTGATATTTTTGAGTGTTTTTTTATTTTCATTACCAGTTCAGTCTATTAGGAAGGTTTTTAAGTATATTTCCTCTTTAATATAACTACACCATTCATCTTGAATAATTTATACATTTACATAATGGCTACATAAATTAATTTTTATGTATGATGTAGTCAATGGTATTTTATATCAAAGTTTTTATCCCTACATTCTCACTGATTGTATGGGATTAGATTAATAAATAAACATGCTACACTATATCATTATATATGTTAAATTTTTGTGTCTATTCCTCTCATTTAATTGAGAGTCTTATATATGTGTTTAATCATACAAAATTTTCATAGAATGAACAATTGAGATAAAATATAGCACATTAAATTAACTATATATGAAATTATAACTTCTCAATAACCGCTTTTCTCCCTTTTTATATGATGTTATACCTTTTTTGGGGCTTTTAATTCTTGTTAATCCTTGATAGACATCAAAAAGAGGGAGAGGCAGAGAGGGAGATGGAGATGGATGGAGAGATATTGATATATCTAAATATTTATTTCATGGTTCTTTGGTTTTATGCTATATCATGGAATATATAATATAGGCCCTGAGTAAAATTGACGAGCATTGTTCTTATAATTCCACAGTTATTTCTTGGTTTTGTTTTAATCTATAGAAAATAAAAAAGTTATTCTTACCATGTTTTTTATTTGAACATTTTTTTAGCTTGTCATCAAAAAGTATGTTGATGAAATATGTTGGACGATTATGATGTTGATCATTATTAAGATCATGGAAGAATTGGACACAAAAAATTATTATACCATACCTTGGTAAAGGGGATTATGACTAGTTAACATATACTATATTTTAATTCATTATTATGTATTAGGAATATTCGATGTGTGTGATAATATAATTAGTCAGTTCTTATTTCTTTTCACAATTTTGGATTGACATTAAACATATTTTGTATAAATAATTGTATTCCCTATATAGTTTTTTGGACCTCCAATGGTTCTCATCAACAATATTTAAATTGTCATTTAGGTATTCAGAGAAAAATTTTAGGATTCTTTATTGCCCTATAGGTAGATACAACATGTATTAATAAATATAAATGCTGGAGTTATTCTATGTTTTATTTATTTCATTCATTGTTTTATAAAATGAATGAAACTTTTATTTTAATTATTACTGTTTTATTCAATTTATTTATATTTTAATTAATTTTAATGAATAAAAATTGTAATGTTTTTTAAATGAATGACAGATTGACCCATTATATATCTATGATTCATAACATTTTATTATAAAATGACCATTAATTTTTATATTTAGTTGAATGATTATATTGTAATCAATAATCTATTTTCTATAATAAATATATTGAGTTGTTAATTTAATTAAGGAAGTAATTATCTAATTTCATCCAATAAATTTTATGAATAATTTCCAATAATTTAGATATATTATATATTTTATATCTTCAAGGATAATTATTAAATGATCAAGAGTGCGGAGGTTCGTTGGCCACATTAAAATTTTAAATACTTATAATATTAAAATGAATTGTACATCAATAAATAAATATGAAATAAAATATTTTTATCATAATTCATATCAAATTAAACTTCTATCTAAACATTAATGATATTAAATGAAGTGAAATATGAATCCCAAAAAAATAAATCTTTACATTTTCTAGTGGATCCATAACCGTTTACATTTCCCTTTTAATCCTCAAAGGCTGAAACAAAGACTTAAACTTGAACTCCCAGAGCATAACCCAACTCAAAACGTTTTTAAGTGGAGGAAGAACAAATTTTTTTAAATTTTTTGGACTATGAAAAAAATAAAACCACTTTTCTTTTTCGAGTTATGAAGCAACCCACAAAAATTGTTTCGGTCGTATAACATTATAATCCAACATTTTAAAGTGTGTCATAACCCAATCATGATTATGAATATAAAAAAATATAATAAGACACCCCGAAACAATGTGATATGGTAGATATATCTATTTTGATGTAGAAATGATAACTCTTATCGTAATGGATCAGAACGATGTATTTAAAATGAGATTGTTGAAACAATATCCAAAAAATATTATGTAGTATAGATTATTTTTAATTTTTCATTATCCTCGATATCAATAATTGTATATGGATAAGTCTATATGATGATTTTTCCCTGTAAAAAAAATTTATAAAATATAAACCATTACATCTATTATTTTCACAATGAAAACACAATTGTGACTTCAAATAACTACTTCATAGTTTTTCAATATAGTTTACCCATTAAATGATTACCTTGT
The DNA here is from genome assembly GCA_963277665.1 of Viscum album. Taxonomy (NCBI): domain Eukaryota; kingdom Viridiplantae; phylum Streptophyta; class Magnoliopsida; order Santalales; family Viscaceae; genus Viscum; species Viscum album. The sequence continues at coordinate 1,236,495,900 of OY728126.1, forward strand.
ATTCTTTATTTATAAATCACCAAAAACAAACTCAAATGGGGTCATATTAGTTCTTTGAAAACTAAAATAAAATATTAAAAAAATCCTTAAAAAATTAATTCAATAGTTAGTATTCCATTTTAATCAATATAAATGTTCTTCCAATACTCCCACAACACATGCATAACATATAATTCATATTTTACCCATTTTAAATTTTTTATTTAGAATATTCAAAAATTATTTTTTAGGTATTTGAACTCATTAACGGTCATTTAAATATATATAAATCCATTAGAAATGATTTATCAAAGAATCTAAATAATTATATTATTATTATTGAAAAAATAAATAATGTAAAATTACCTTCACATTCATTATTTAAATCAATATAATAATGTATAAGTAAAACAAACCATGTTTAATGTTTTTGAAAAAAACAATATTTGTATGTTCCATTTTGTTTGTTGTGTGTTCCATTTTATATTTTATGTAAAAATTATTATGTACTTATGTTTATTTCATTTTATACATAAAAGAATTTATATTTTTATTATGAGTCATTTTTTATTTTGTATATCAGTCATTCTTCCTATATAAGTTTCAATATATGAGTCAGTATACCTTCATAATTGTGATTTATGTTCAATGTTTGTATGGATTATACACAACATACATTCCATTCAGCATTATGATATATTTTATTATTTATAATAAAGTTATGGGTATGGAATACACATAGATAAAAAATAGTAACAAAATATAATAAATAAAAAATAATAATAATAGCAAAGATGATTTGAATAAACCATAATATAAAGATATGAAAAATTAAAATTATCCAATTATAAAACATTGGTATACGTGGATTAAACAAACTCATATAGGGTTATATTTTTCAAAGAATCTATTCATAATTTAAAAAAATTGATTAAGAAAAATTCATTAAACAATAGAAAATGTGTTATTATATATATATATAATTTATGTTTAAGAACCAATTGATTTACTCAAGTTAGAGGTGATAAAACTATAACATTTTATTTTATGAAATCCAAATATATATAATTTTTTTATTTTTTTATTTTAATAATATGATTACCTAAAGCATCAACTATCTAATTACAAATTCTAACCCATTTTAAATTTAGAAAAACTAAAATTAATAAAAAAATATTTTCCATTTTTAAAATCATAAAAAATATTGAAAACTAATCATACCTTTAAATATATAGTAGTTAACTTTGACATATAAAAAATTATACTTCCATATTGAATTTAAAGAGACATTACTCGAAAAGAAACCAACTCTTCTAAATTTATCATCGAATACTAAAGAAAAAAACATAATTTATTAACCTTTTTGAATGAACCCAATGTAAAAAAATTTATATTTTAATTTAATACCCCCCTAAATGAAGGGAATATAATTTATAGTTATACTTCTATCATTCCAAGACCAAATTTTATTTTCATAAATTTATAAAATTCCATCATTTTTCTAAACAAATCAATATATTGATTTTCTATTGACTTTTACCCAATACAAATATTTCTCTTATAATAATTATATTTAATAAAATGAAATCTAATTAAAATTTCTTTAATATTAGAGGTCAAAAATAAGTTCTTTAGAAATATAAGTTGGGGATATATTATAAAAATATTTATGGATCTTATAAAAGTAAATCCCAAATAGATAATAATATTCGTAATGTATAAATTTTTTTGAAGAGAGTTATACTAAACACATATTCAATTTCAATAGTAGATAAATAAAATGAATTCTATTTCATTTAAATCCATGTTTTCAAAAAAATTACAACTAATTTATAGAATCTTGATTTAGTTATCCTATCGATATTGCATCTTCCAAAATTGAAAGCATACAAGATAATGAAATCAAAATTTGTATTAGTATTCTAAATAAAATCATTATTTAAATATCCATCAAAATATTTTATAATATAATTTACATCCTTTAAATGAATTTGTTTATAACTACTTTGAAATCATCAACACCTGAAAACAAAAAGCATCAAATCAAAGCTTAAATATAATAAATAAAACAAAGTACCAATTAAACCTCTAAAAATATTAACACCAACTAATTTTCTAACATTATAATTTCAATATTTACATAATGTAATAATAATATTATTTGAATATTTTCTTGACTATAATACAAATATATCAACCAACTTCTTAGATAACATATATTAATTAAAAAAATACCACTATATCATTGACATATTTGATGACCAAGTATTAATCTACATTCCCACATTAACTCATACTAATGTCAATTGTTATGAAATATGAATATTATTTTTTAATCAATTCTCATGAACATAAAAAATTTATCAGGAACATAAATATTAAAAATCAAGACACAATTATAATCTTTAGTAATAAATTATTATGGATACAATTTTCTTTTATCAAAAATTTTTTAAAGGAAAATATGACATCCTCTCAAAAAATTCCATGGATTACTATTGTAAACATAAACAGCTTCATATGAAATTAAAATAATATGTTAAAACTATTTATTATATAATATATGTGGTTTTAGTTTTTAAAGTTATTTAGAAACTTAACGACGTAAAATGAACTTTTGAAACACTTTTGAAATAATTTGAATCCTTGAATTTTTTCATAAAATATGAATCATTATAATATATTATAACATTGTCACATGTGAAAAATAATTCTAAAAATTAGTATCATCGCCTTTGGAATATCATTGAGTAAAAAATCTATATTTATTGTTAAATATTTGACTGTATTTATCTTGATTTATTATGATAATATATTTAGTTGTAATCGTATAATAATCCTTAGGAGGAGTAACTAGAGTCCCCACATTATTTAATATAAATTAATATATCTCATCTTGCAGAGACATGATCCAATAAAATTCAATTAAATCATCATCTACACTTTTTGGAAAAATATATTCATTAAAAATTACCATCATAAAATCCAAATGTAGGGATCATAATTTTAACAATTCATTTATATTTTCCATTGATAATTTATACATGATTTCTATAATGAGTTTTTTAAATATAAGGATCTTATTTTGATGGAAAGTGTTCATTATCCCCCTCAAAATTTTTATTATTTCCAAGAGGTTCAGTAGCTCAAAAATTAATGTCTATAAAATCATCAATAATTTATTCCAAAACAATATTATTCTATTTTAATGATAATTAATAAATCCTAACAAGAAATATTTCAACATAAAACCAAGTTAAGTTTATTTTAAAAAATATAATACTTGATTGTGTTTGAATATTTTAAAAATAGACCTTCATTATATATACAATCAAATGTATCTATGAAATTATTAGTATTATGAATTAAAATGCTTCAAAAAAATAATATAAAATATAAAATTTTAAATATAAATCACTATTAATGTTCTTAATGGGTTTTTAATATATTCAATTTATGAGAACTATATTATATATAACATGAATAATACACATAATTTTACAAAATGAAATTTCGTAAATTATATTAATTTAAATGGTTCTAGTTCCATTATAATGTGTTCTATTTTTCCTATCCAAAGAATCATTTTGATGGGTTGTTCGAGGATATAAGAAATTGTGTGTATATACATTTTCAGCAAAAAAATTAAATTCATAAATTAATGGAACTCTACCACTATAAAATATTTTTAATATAAAATAATTATTTACATTTTATGAAAACATATGTAATAATTTAATAACCTAGAAAATGTTTCTAATTTATGAGATAGGAAATAAATCCATGAAACTCTTTGAAAATAATATATAATAAATAGTGATTATTTCGTTCCACCTAGATTAGAATTCTACTATATGTCTCAAATAATTAACATGAATATGATGAAAATTTCTTAAAGTTCATTCTTATAAGATGGGTTTGTAATTTATTTTATGATTATCACAATTCAATCATGAGCCCCTAACATTAGTGATCTCCTCATTAAGTTAAGGAAACTATTGAAAATATTTTATTATGGAATTATTTTGGAATAATAAAAAATTAACATGAACTAAAATTCCTACCCAAAAAAATTATATGAATTTATTGAACCTAATTTTATTTTTTAAAAAAATTTTCATTTATTTAATCATAATTAATTAAGTAAAAATATTATTTTGGAAAAAAATATGCCAGTTTTATCCATAAAATAATAAATTTTTGAAGTTTAAATATATAAAAAAATCCATCATCACATTGTTTATAAATATTTTATGAATTATTATTTAAACTATAAATAAATAATAGCTTTAAAATAATGATAGAAATCGGAATTTCTACTTCACCAAGTCTATTTAATTTTCCTTTAGATTTTTCAATAAAAAATAACAATACTAAAACCTCATCTATTAATAGATTATATTTTTTTAATATCACTTTAAATTTTTTAGTATCATCCACTATAAAGATTCCATATATCATTATATATATCATCAAAAAAATGTGTTAAAAAATTGATTATTTATTAAAAAAAATTACAAAAGAATATTTGCGAAAGTAAAAGATTGGTATATTAATTTTCTTAACACAAAATTATATCATATATTTATTTAGTGTTAATATAAAAAATATGTATACATAAATAATGGATTATGTATGTAAAAATGATTTTAGAAATCTTAGAAAAATCATTTACATAATGAACTTTTTTGTGACATTTGGATCATAAAGAAGTTGATGTATTTATAATTCAGATTTAAACAATGAACATATTTTAATCATTGTTAAAAAGATCATCATAGTCATGAATAGTCATACATTAATTTGATTTATTGATCCTTAAAATTTTAACACTTTTTTTCCATTCTTGATCAAATAACGATAGATATGATTTCCAACATTCAATTTCACTTTTATATTTTCCATTCACTCCTAGAACTGTACAAAAAATAATTTGTTATCAACGTTTATTATAGACATATAGTCAATGTATTATTATTTTTCATTCATTATTATTTTTTCATTTTTTTTCATGATATTTTCTTTTAATGAGACTGTAATTTGATTCTTCATGACTAGATTCTAAATAATTTAATAATTTTATAACACTCACATCATTACAATTTAAATAAATTTTATTTTGGTTTTCATTTTGTTTAATAATTCATTATGTTTACGGTTATTATTTTTTAATATTCAATTAATTTTGTGAATTTTATGATTAATACATTAAATACATACATATTCAATTTATAAATGGTAGGATGATAACCTGATTCATTATTTTTAGTAAAATATGATTCTATTATATGGTATAATGGGGATATAATTTAATGATTCTACAAGAACATTCAATAAAAAATTTGAATAAAAATATCCATAAAAGATATAACAACATCACTAATTTTTTTATATTAGATGTTGAATTTTCTAAAATTATCATTTACTATGACATTAATTTTGAAATATAGTAGTTAGGGAGGTTAGGTTTTAGCATTATGGGTTTAGGAACCAACGGTTGGAATAGTTTTTTGAGGACTGGGCTTAATTCGGTTAGAAAATTTCCATTTTATTACTAATGGTACCCACTAGATAGATGGTGGTGTTCCAATAATTCTTTTTGTTTTTGTAGACCCCACAAGAATGTTAGTGGTTCCACCAGCTCACATTTGAGGCTCAGTGGGTAGTTGGCACACCCATTATGGGGGATGCATTTAACTATCCCAATGAAATTTAATTCCTCATGATTTTCCCCATTATTTTATTCCATATTTTTACCCACCAAGGGCCTACTAAAAAATTTTGGGTTCCCATCCTGGTTTATGTTTCTCCCACTATTCTCCCCATATGTATCAATTTTTGGAATGATCCAAAAATGCTTAATTAGTAAATCTTACATAAATTTATTACTTATTTTTATTCTTTATCGATATATGATAATAGATCAGTGATAGATTTGTGTTTTCTATGATATTATGATGACGAAATCTACCTTTAATTATAGATTATAGATTTATTTAGTGCATTTACAATGATTCATGATTAGATTGATATATACAATTAATAATAAATGTTTAACATATATGTGTTCATTATTTATATTCAAAACCTCTTTTTGGTAGATTATTGATCATATAACCTTAATAAAATTAAAATTCATTATTGTTTCTGAGGAAGATTAAATGTGTCAATGAAAATCCTCGTGAATGGATTTATAATTATCAATACCTGTAGATGTTTCTATGTAAGCTTATTTAGATCAATCATCATGATACTTTCTCTATCTTGAATCTAATCTAGAATCTTTTTTATATTGATATATTGATCATATTGTGATTATTTTGGAATTTCATGAGGATATATTCTAGAAACTGTGATAAATTGATGATATGTTCTTGATTATTCAATGGATATGGTGAATTATCTCCCCCTCCTTTTATAGAACTCATAATTGGATTTGTTTATGGTATCCTACAAATATTTAATTCTAGAAAAAAATTCTTGACACGATGTATTCTTTAGTATCAATTGAAAACATATTTTAGGATAGTAGAAGCCTGAGTTTTGAAACCCTTAACATGGGATCTTCTTATCCAATGATTTGTGATGTGTTTAGTTTTTAATCATTATAGAAAACTGGTGTTCAATATCAATAAATATAAGTAAAAATGATTAATAAAATTTGAGTCGCTTGTATATTATTTTTTATTTTTTAACCGATCTATTGAAATTGTTATTGTTTTTGAATGATGATGATTACTTATGGCATTCTACATTGCAGTCATGGGATGTCTGTTGTATTCTGGATAGGTAGCTATCAAGGACTTATTATCTATGGGTTTAAAATAAATTCCAAGAGAGTTTCATAGAATGTTACATAACTCAGCTTCATTTAAATATCAAGAAACACTAACACTTGATTCATTGAAGATATAGGGTGAATCGTCTGCAGACACGGAGGAAGTTCTTCAATATTTCTTACTTCTTTCCTTTCATTATGACATGGATTTGATGTAGGTTCCACTAGGGATCATGGATTCTTGGTTATGAAATGAGTATTTTTATATGATTATAATGTTTCCTTATTCATTTACTATTACCATGGAATACGCCATTTATACAGCATTAACTTTTGTGGGGGATACATTGGAAATTCTATACAAGGATTTATTATTAACACCCATTATATAGATTTCAATGAAAATTCATAGTTCACATATAGGGATCTAGTTAAGGGAAATTTTTGTGTGGAAATGGTTTATGATAGTAGAAAGGTGATGGGGTTTTTATCGGGCTGTACACTAGAGGATACTATGATTTTATTTATTTTATTTTATATTTTTCATAAAACTATAGTTTTTATTTCCCTTTTAGGATAACTTATACTTAATAATTGTACGAATATAGTGAAATATGATATTATATTTATAATTATTTATAATTATTTTTTGAAATTATATGATACTATGTTTATATTTTCCCTACTAATCATATTAACTTCCTCACTATAGTCATGACTTCTATTGCATATGGGGAGATGCACATGAGGTCATGTTTCTAAAGTACTAGGAACTGGTTTTTTAGGTTTGGGAACTATATAATGGTTTGATAAGAAGGTTCTTCCTATTATCTTCTGACAAAAAATGTCAAGGTTGAATGGAGATATATCTTTTGGGACGTGGTTATAAATGTTTCCATTTTCATATCCATTGCATGTGTAATGAACAAAGATATTACCATCGATGAGATTATCGTTAAAATATTATTGTATTTGGATGAATTCAATCCTCATGAGTATACTTGTAGAATAAAATTACATATATATATACATTCAAATATTTTAGGGAAAAATAATTGTGATTTTAATGCTTTGATGTGTTCTTTATATTTGGGATATACTTGTATATTAAATTGTGTAATATTTTTTTGATTTATTATTATTATTTTACCACTAGAATAAATTAATTGACAAGATAATAATTTTATATTTTGTATATATATACATATATATATATATATATATTAATAAACCACATATATGGAATACTTGGTTTTGATAAATAAGTGGTATCTCCAAGATTGATTAATATTTATCTTAAAGACTCTTGTTTTTTATAAGTGTCATATCATGATTCAAAAGGTTTTCCCCCAAAGATGAATAATGAGAAAAAAATTACATGAAACTCTGTGTTCTAAATAAGAAAGATTCTCATAACCCACACTCTAATTTACATGAGTTAACATATGTGTATACTCCCAGACCTACTTCTGGTGTATGTGGAGTGGTCCCACCATAGTGAGGAGTTCTTCTGCTTATACCTCCCAAGTGTGGTAGGGCACTGAGTTCCATGGTCAAATAATCTAGAGACCTCTATCTCTAAAATACACTAGTAATTCAATTAAATAGAGGGCCACATGATTCTTAGTATTAGATTGAAATCAGTGGGTGTTTCTTTGACAACTTTGAGATACCTTAGGATAAGAATGTTTAGCATACAACATTCTTACAACAAGGGTGTGGTAGGTAGTGGGGGTGATTGGATAGCCTATAATACAAGATAGTATCACCTATGAGTTATTAAATTTCATACTATTTGAGGAATAATTAATGAATATGATAAATCTAGACCGAGCACAACATTAAATAAAGCTGCAATATGGTTCTTTGTCAGTATCTTTTAACTCTTCTCCATTTACAGATCTTATACTTTTTCAACATATCAAGTATAGAAATTTAATATATGAGCATAATATATATTAAGATAAAATATTATTTTAGTTAAACTATAATAAATGGGAAATTTTAATGTTTTATAGTACAAAAAATCAAATTTTATAGGATGAAAAAATATTTTGAACTCACGATGACATTATTTTTTTGAAAATGTCAATAAGAAATATGGTTCTGGAATTAATTAAAAGGTATTAATTATATAATCCTCATTTTATTTATAATTATTTTATATAATATATATAATATTTACCTGGTAATTATTATAAATATGATTGAAATTAATAAATGTTCAATTGAAGGTAAAGGGTTACTTTTCAGAAAACATTATTTAAATACATAATGTTTTATATTTTAATTATTTTAAAAAATAAACAATATTGAAGGAATAAAATGAATATTTTAGATTATACTTACATACATTAATTTAATTTAAACTTTTAATTACCAATAAAATATTAATTTTTATATCAACTAATTCTTAAAAAATTTATTTTAATGAAAAAATCATGTTTCATCATTTTTGAGTGTATATTAAAAAATTAATATTTCTTACTTATAGTAGTGTAATGTAAAAATATTGTATAAATATTTGGAGTCACAATATCCAAATTGTTTAATGATAAAACCTTCATTTTTTTATTATGAACAATAAAAATATGAAAACTTTAAACCATTGTTAGAGTTAAAAAGTGTTTGTTAAGGGTTTAACTAATCTGATAACAGTAAAAGTAGACTTAAAACATGTAATAATCAATTGATTAATATAATATTAACTATGATTATATAAAAAACATTATATTCTCAATTTGGTGAAATTATTCATAAATAGTGACTTAATCATAAGTTAAAAAAATTGAAAATTTAGAAGTGTGTCGCACACCTCAATTATAAAGGTTGAATCGTCCCCTCATGGAATCCTAAATTCTCCTCCATTTTGATTGATTAAACAGGGAAAAATTGATCATAAATATCATTCTCTATTATATATAGGTTTAAAATTTATAAAATAACAACTCTTAAGTCAAAAATTAGAAATCTGTAGGATCTTCATCAAATAAATAGAAATTATCATGATCATAAACATTAATTTTTATTATTATTTAACCAAATTTAGCTATTCAATAACCATTAAAATATAATGAAATCAATATTAAACATATACTATGAATATTTAATGTTGACATTATAATATTTATCATTATCGTTCACAATCAAATGGGAAACAAAATTATCACTACTGTATAAAAAGTACTTCGCCTAACGAAACATTGTAAAATTTTTTCTATAACCACATAAAATGGATAGTCATAATGATCTAACTAATGAATATATATGATTAATATACAATAATAATTAATGATGAAATTTATATATCATCAACCTCTTTACCCTTCCACCAATTAAAAATTATAATTTCACTCGTGCATATGTGTGGACTACAACCTCCACGAAGCGGTGTGATTTATTTTTCATGTTTGGTTTTCAATGATGAATATAAATATATATTAAATGAATATGTATAATGTTTAAATAATTATTAAAATTATGAATTTTATTGAACCATGATCAAGACATAATAACATTCTTTTCAATGAAAACAATTGAAAGACAAATAAACCAATTAACAACATAAACAACTATAATAATGAAAAACTATCAATTATTGGGTGATAAGATGTTATAATATGATCATATAGGATATTAAAAATATTAATATTTTTATATTATTAAATAATGACTAGTTTGAAACCATTATATTATTTTGTAACATTAGTTTCAACGTAGTGGAATTACGAGGAAAGGGATATCATTTCAATTTATAATCTATTGACACATATTCGGTATTATGAAACTATTTTTTTTAAATTGTAAGATATACTACCACATTGATGTATTTAACATAAAAATATGTTTACTATTTCTAATTAAATTTTCAATTCAAGTTTACTTGCTCAATATTTAATTATTTAAAATATACTAAACGAATTAAAATTAATGTTAAAATATCATTTTTCAGATTACATTTATTTTTTTAACGAACAGGAAAATAAATCCTTCATTAACTTCAGATACAATTTTATAAATTATAAATTAACGAATTTTAAATATTTTATTCCAAATTATGATCTCTTTGGAAACTGAATCATGTAATGAAATTTTTAATAGATTAATCGATCTTATTTGTCTTTTTTATTGGGTATATTTTTATTCCATGTTAATATTTTTTTATTCTGTACAAAATTCATTTATTATATTCTCAAATTATTTATTAGTAAAATTTTATATTATCCTTGAGTTTTTACTATAGTTGAATGGAATCTTTCAAATAATTTCTGAATGGTTCATTTTTTACATTCTTTATGAAAATAAAAAATGAATATTTCATGATAAAATATACAGCATTAATATATTTTCTTGATACCATAAAAATGTTGCAATATTTTTCTACTTCAATAAGTAATCAATATTTCTACAATGAAATTATATTAATATTAAATTATTTAAAATGTTTCTCATGCATTTGTTGAGTCAATAAGGTTTTAATTATGTCTTTTTCCATTCCTTCATTCTTGGGGGAGATTGATAAGTCATCATGGTTTCTTTATGACATGATCATTCCTCTTGTTTTGAAAATCACAAACACCTTTTCTTAAGGAAATTTTCATTTTACCCCTGTTTTACTTCCATAATGAAAATTTTCTTTCCAAAGGAAATTTACCACTACCTTGTTTTCATTGTTCACATCAATATTTTTCCAATGTATAAAAATTAGATTCATATCTAAAATCTCGGAATCGTATAATACTTATACATGAAGCGTTCTGTTTTAGGATCTGAATTATGGATACGAACTCTAATGAAGTCCAACTCTAAATTATGGATACAAACTCTCATTAAGTTCAACTCTGAATTATGGATACAAACTCTAATGAAGTTCAAATCTGAATTATGGATAAAAACTCTTATTAAGTTTAACTCCGAATTATGGATACGAACTCTAATGAATTTTAACTCCAAATTATGGATACGGACTCTCATTAAGTTTAACTCTGAATTCTGGATACAAACTCTAATGAAGTTCAACACCGAATTATGGATACAAACCCTCATAAAGTTCCGCTCTGAATTCTGATTATGAACTTCTATAAGTTCTGACTCCAAGTTCTCTAAATTCAATCTCCGAACTATGATGAGGTCTGACTCCAAATTCTCATGAACATAGACTCTGAACTTTGTATGTTCTAAATCCTAATTCTAGTGAAATCAAAATCCGAATTTCCTTGAAATTCAGACTCTGGATTTCTACAGAATTAAGGTTTTGAATCCATACAAAACAGAATCTGAATATTCTTATGTCTATAGACTCTGAATTTATTTTTACTTTCATTCTGAACATTAAACTTTTCCATTCTGAACTTTCATTTTCTACTTCATTCTGAATATTAGTTTAGTTATGCTTACACTTGTTTTTTTACAAAACGATTTTGTGCTTTCAGTTATTAACAAACCATTGTTTGAGTGACACGTGTACAGGACCCTCTGAAATTCAAGGAAGAAGATGATCATTGGAGGAGGGAGCTGATCGTTGGAGCTTCACCTTAAAATAGGAGCTCATTTGAACATGTTCAGTACTTTTGGCAATTTTGGAATTTTTGGTGATCAGAAGTTCCTGAAGTGATTTCTAGAGAGAGAGGCTCTTATCAACTCTCAAGCTTCATGCAGAAAGTTTGAATAGCTAGTTTAAAATTTTCCTTGTACATATTTTCTTCGTGTGACTCTAATTGTTGATGTGTACAATCGAGCGCTTCCGGGGATAGGAAGACAGAGGTTCCAACACCTTGAAGTTGAGGGCTTCCTTGCTGAGGAAGACAGAGGTGCCGACTACCTGATAGTTAAGGTCTTGCGGGGATATCAAGACAGACACCGATCTTCGTATCGAGGGCTTACCCTGGTGTGGGTAAGACATACTTTCTTGAAAGTATAAATCAAGGGACCTTTATCCAAGGTTGTTTTATACCCTCCTCTATGGGTTAAAAGAGTTTATACTTGTTACTTTTAGTTTTATTACTTTTTTTTCCTCTACACTTGTATTACTAAGGAAAGTATAACTATCTTGTACTTCCTTACTCTTTCACTCTGATTATAGTAAGATTCAATATGCTTTAAGGTAGAATCTTCATCTTTGTAAACTTTAGTTAAGTTTCATTTTCGAAATAACTTTTTCGGAATTTAGAAAGTGATTAGAACTTATAGAGGTCTTATGAATTATCTTGTTTAACCTTGTTAAACATAATCATCTTTAAAAGTTCCAAAGTAATTTTTAAAAGGTATTATTCACCCCCTCTTGTATTTGACCATCTCATACTTGCATATTTGATCCTCAGTTTCGTATTATAGAGTATAGCATACTCAGACATACCGTCCTAACAATTGGTATCAGAGCCAGGATCAATATAAATTAATCACACAATTAAATTCAAAATAGAATTCTCAGAATTGATTTCTCAGTATCACATTTTCCAGATTCATATTTTTTCGAAATCTGTTTTTCAGACTCATAGTTTAGAATCAATTTTTCCTAGAGATACTCTTTCACTATATTTTCTTGCTTAGAATGTTTTCCTTGTTTACAAACATTTTCTACTAACTAGTTTTTGTGGAAAGATTTTATTAAATATAGAAGGAATCAACCTTGGTTCCATAGACAATCTAAATCCAACCAGACCGCCAATATTTGATGGTAATGATTACGAATATTTTAGAGATCGCATGAAGACTTTCATTATCAACACTGGGGTTGAAAATTTTGTTATGCTTACTGGTGGATACAAAATCCCAGATAAAGAAGTAAGTGCCTTTACAAATCAAGAGAATCATGAATATCAACTTAATTATAAGGTACACAATACATTACTTTTTTCAATGACTAGAAATATATATAGCCAAATTTCATCTTGTGAAGCAGAAAATTCTATATGGAAGAAACTAGAAGTTACTCACTTTGGAACCTCTAAAGTAATTGAGACTAGAAGAGCCATGCTTAGAGGTGAATATCGTGGTTTTAGTTTTCCTTATAGAGAACCCATATGCAAGGTGAAACAGAGATTCATGACTGTAGTGAATAGTTTACAATCAATGTGTGAAAAAGGTTTGGATAATGAATCCATTGTTGACAAGATCATCAAAATCATTCCAAATGAATGGGAATCTAAAAGGACTGAAATTTATGAGAATATAAAGGTCACTCAGATTACCCTTGATGAGCTAATTGGATCTCTTATTTAGCATGATACTAGAATGAAGAGATATGTTGATATTGTTAAGAAGAAGAATGGAAATGGCAGTGTAGCTTTTACTACTACTTCCAGTCATATGAAATCCAAGACTCCTGAGATAGTTACTAGTTCGAGATCTAAGAAAGTCGTTATCCATTCCAAATCTAGTGGAAGTGAGTCCTCAGAAAATGAATTAGCAATTTTTTCTCGAAGGACAAACAAGATAACTAGACAGAGGAACTTTCCATCCAAATACAAGAATAATGAAGGGAAAGACAAGAAATATTCTGAAGTTACATGCTATAAATGAAAGAGAGTTGGACACATAAGACCTGATTGCCCTATGCTCAAGAGAAAAGAGAGAAAGGAGAGGAATTTTGAAAAAAAACAGAAAGAAGTATTACAAGTCCAAAGCTAAGAAAGTGTTGAATGCTAATGACACCTGGAGTACCAGTGGTGGAGACTCTTCAGATGAATCTTCGGATTGTGAATCTTCTAGATAGAAGAATCTTGGTCTTATTGTCAGGCTACCTATTGATAATCAATGCTTGATGGCTAAGGTACACAATGCTGAATCATTGACCAATGTTTCTTTGAATTCTAATGATAGTAAATATTATAACTCTTTGATGAAGAATCATCTTCTGATGAAGACAATACTTTACCTACCTATGAAGAAGTTTTTAGGTTTTCCAAACTCCTTGAAAATGAGAATTCAAAACTCATAAAAAACATGATAAGGAAAATTCTAAGAATATTATTCTTACTAAGGAAATATCAGATCTTTATAAATATCTTGATAAGAAAAATACTGATTTAGAAAGTATCTCGAAAAATCTTGAGGAAGTAAGTTCTGAGAAGAATAAACTTTCTAAAGATCTAGAAAACATATTTTCTAAGAACAATGTTTTTAATCCTAAATCTAGTTCAAAGTAAAATGTTTTTTAAGACAAGAACATAGTTATAAAACTCAAATATGAAATATTATCCTTGAGGAAGTGTTTGTCGAAATTTACCCTAGGTAATGAGAATTTTGATAAAATGTATTCACAAATCCGACCTCGAAGGAATACTTCTGGTTTTGGTTACACAAGTTCTAATCTGATTTTTAGTAACAACTACTTTGTTCCTCAAAGTGACCCATTCTACACAAAGTGTCAATGTGGTGGTCACTGGGCAAAGAATTGTTCCTTAAACAAAACCCAATCTTTAGGTTTTCATAAAGCCTATTTTTCTATGAAGATGTGGGTTCCCAAAATTTTGTTTTCTAAAATTTCCAGATCTAAGCAAGTCTGGATTCCGAAAACCTAACTTTTTCTTGTTTTTAGGAAAACAGGGAATGTAGCAACAACAATACATGGTACATGGATAGTGAATGTTCCCAGCATATGACTAGTAACAAATAATATTTTGAAAATATTATCAAAATTAAAGGAGGAAAAGTATCTTTCAGATATATGCTCAGGGTGAAATTATTTGTATAGGTAACATCGTTATTCTTGGAAAAACATTTATTTCAAATTTTTTATTTGTTAATAGTCTTAAGCACAACCTCATCAGCATAAGTCAATTTTGTGATGAAGGCTACCTTGATAATTTTAGGAATGTTAAGTGCTTAGTACACAATTCCAAGGAAGAGTTTATTCTTTCTACCCATAGACAAGAGAATGTTTACACACTAAACATAGAAGACCTTAGGAGCCAAGACTTACCTTGTCGTAGTGCAATGGAATATCATTCCTGACTATGGCATAGAAGGTTAGGACACTATAAACTTAGGAACTTATGAAAAATTTCTAAGAAGAGTCTAGTTAAGTATCTACTGGAGCTTAGATTTGATTCTTCAAAAGTTTGTGACCCTTGTCGATATGGAAAACAACATAAATCATGTTTTAAATCAGTAGGTGGAGTATCAACTACTGATGCATTACAACTGGTGCATATGGATCATTTTGGTCCTACACAAACTGGAAGCATAGGTGGAAAATATTATGTATTTGTCTTGGTTGATGATTACACTAGATTTATGTGGGTCTATTTTCTAGAAAATAAATCTGAAGCTTTTTCTTATTTTAAAAGTTTTAGAGCACATGTAAAAAATGAGAAAATCCTTCTTTTGATAACTATTCATAGTTATCATGGAGGAGAATTTCAAAATTCTGATTTTGAAACTTTTTTTAGTAGAAAAGGCATTACTCATAACATTTGAGCACCTAAAACACCTCAACAGAATGGTGTTGTTGAAAGAAGAAAGAGAATTCTTCAAGAGATAATGAGAACCATGTTGAGTGAGTATTCTATTACCAAAAAATTTTTGGGCTGAAGCTGTAAGTAGTTCTTTCTATACTATAAATCATGTTTTGAATATACCTTTTCTTAATAAAACTCTTTATGAGTTATGGAATGGTAGAAAACAAAGACTTTCCTACTTTAAGGTTTTTGGTTGCAGGGTATTTATCCTGAATACTAAAGATAACTTACACAAATTCACACCAAAATTTGATAACAGGATTTTCCTAGGCTACTCCACAACTTCCAAGGCCTATAGAGTTCTTAACAAAAACATGTGTACTATTGAAGAGATAATACATGTTAAATTTGATGAAACTGGTCCTTTTTTTTAAACAACCTCATCCTACATCCTCGGATGTGTTTTCAAAAACTGATTATTAACCTATTATAGAAGATCCTTCAGATAAGGAAAATATTCTAGAAGATATTTCTGAAACATTTACACCAGAAGATTTCTTACCATATGTTGATGAACAGGTTTTAGAAAACCCAAATCATTCGTTTCTAATGAATCATCCCAGTGATAATATCAATGGTGATGTGTGTCAACCCGTAAGGACTAGAAGTTCCTTAATAAATAATGTAGATCATCTAGAATTTATTTCCCAATTAGAACAAAAAAGAACTGATGAAGCTTTAGGTGATGATGATTGGATTAAATCCATGCAAGATGAATTAAATAAATTCAAAAGGAATAAAGTATGTACCTTGGTTGAAATACATAAGGAAACTTCTAGAATTGGAGTGAAATGGGTCTTCAGAAATAAGTGTTATGAAAATGGAATCATAGTAAGAAATAAAGCTACCTTGGTTTCTAAAGGCAATAACAAACAAGAATGAATAGACTATGAAGAAACCTATGATCCAGTAGCTAGACTTGAAACTATTCATATTTTACATGCCTCTGCAGCATTCTTTAATTTCAAACTTTTTCAAATGGATGTGAAATGTTCTTTCCTTAATGGTTATTTTCAAGAGGAAGTTTTTGTTGAACAACCTCCTGGCATTGAAGATACAAAAAATCTTGATCATGTTTTTAGACATACCAATGCTTTATATGGCCTTAAAGAAGTCCCTTGAGCATGGTATGATAGACTTATAGGATTTTTCCTTCAAAATAACTATGTTAAGGGAAATGAAGATCCAACCCTTTTATAAAGAAAGATAAGAAAAATGTTTTGATTGTTCAAATTTCTTTTGATGGAATTATATTTGGCTCAACTCAGCAATATTTAACTGATTCCTTTGTAGAACAAATGAAATATGAGTTTGAAATGAGTATGATTGTTGGGTTAACATTTTTCCTTGGTTTTGAAATTTCTCAAAAACTAGAAGGAATCTATATATCCCAACAAAAATATATAAAATATATTCTTAAAAAGTATGTATATGACAACACTAAGAGTATAATTACTCCCATCAGTACCTCAAACACAGTTGATCTTGATGAAGCTGGGAAACTAGTAGATCAAAAATCTTTTAGAGGTATGATAGGAAGTCTACTTTACATGATAACTAGTCGTCTAGATATAATTTTTTCAGTATATTTATGTGCAAGATATCAATCCAATCCTAAGGAATCTCATTTAAAGGCAGTGAAGTGAATTTTTCACTACTTAAAGGGAACCATGGATTTAGGACTATTTTACACTTGTGGAAATGATTTTGTTTTAAAGAGTTTCTCAGATGCTGGCTTTGGTGGATGTAAAATGGATAGAAGGAGTACATCCGAAACATTTCATTTCTTAAGAGATTCATTAGTTTCTTGGTCCTGCAAAAAGAAACACTCAGTACCACTTTTCACTGCTAAAGATGAATATGTAGTAGCTGGAAGTTGTTGTGCTCAAGTGTTGTGGATGCAACACACACTCATAGATTATGGATTGAGTTTTACTAAGACTCAAATTTTATCTGATAACACAAGTACCATTTCCCTTAGTAAAAACCATGCACACCACTCTCTTGCAAATCACATAGACATTAGGCATCACTTTCTTAGGGATCACACACAAAAAGGAGATATCATTCTTCAATTTATCGTAATGCAAGATCAACTTGGTGATATTTCCACAAAATCTATACCTACAGATAGATTTGAATACATTAAACAAAATTTTGGAATGATATCCATGAGTTAATATTCCTTCATTAACTTTCTATTGAATTAATCTCCTTACATTAATAAACTCCACTTCATAGGGGGAGTACAATTGTTATTGAAGTTTTTTCAAATTTTTTTCCAAAATAAAATTTTCATAGTTTGTTTCCCAAAATTTGCGTAATTTTTTTTTTCTCTTAGTCTATTTTTCAAATTTTCGTAATGAAAATTTTCGTAATCTGTTTTTCAAAATTTTCGTAATGAAAGTTTTCATAGTTAGTTTTTCAAAATTTTAGTAATAAAATTTTCGTTGTTGGTTTTTGAGATTTTTGTAATCGAAATTTTCGTAATCGAAATTTTCGTAATATAAATTTTCGTGATGGTAATTTTAGTACTGGAAATTTTCATAGTGGAAATTTTTGAAATATAAATTTTCGTAATGGGAATTTTCTTACTCCTAATTTTCGTAACCAATTTTTGATACTCAAAGCATTTACAATAAAACTTTTCGATTGTATGATTTCATAGTCATTTTTTCGTAGTGAGTTTTTCATAGAAAAATTTTCATCAAGAAGAATATCACCTATTACAAATAAACTTCCTAGCCAATCTGAAAGGTATGACTTCCTTACATAAGTTTTTGTAATCTTTTTTACTTGTCGGTAGTTTGTTTTTCTTTCAAAAATTTTCTAATTTGTTTCTTCTTAAATCCAAATGTTTTTCTTAAAACCTCAAAAGATCAGATTCAAGATTTCCTTGTGGGAATATTTTCAACCGTCGGATCAAAACAGAGAGTTTTTTTTAACTGTTAGATTTTTTTTGGAAGTTGAAAGGTCACCACCATTGCCTATATAAAGGGGACTTTTAATCTTTTCCCACATCTATTTCCAAGCTCTGGCGTCTCAATGCCCTGCCTCAGTTCTTAAAGCTCGTTCTGAATCTCTCATAATTCCTTGAATCTGAATGTCTGTAGAAGCCACTTCTCAAGAAATGTCTACCACGAAGCCAATCAAAAAATGGAAAGTATATAGGGAAAATATTGGTCCATCCGAACATTTTCAAGTATGATTCTATCATTTCTATTAATATCAAGATAAATGTTTGAGAAGATGTATGCATATCTAAGTCATGTGTTCAAGACATGGTGTATCTGGAATTGTTCATAGAGTTTTATAAATCTGTTTGCTTCTTCAAGGAAGAGGGTAGAGAAAAAATTTCTTTTAAGAGTTATGGGAATACCTACAAACTTACTTATACCATAGCTGGAAGCTTGGTGGGGATAGAATATGAAGGAGAAGCTAAATTTTTCTCACACAAACTCCCAGATTTTCTAAGTAGTTTTGTTAAGGTAAAGGCCTTACAATGTCTTGGACTTGATGATGTCAAGACATGAAAAATTTCTCACCAATCTTCCAACAATCAGATTCTTCAGTTGTGGGTGCAATGTTTTTTAGTACCGAGAAAGGGTGACAAAGACACTCTCAAGAAAAGTGATATATATTTCTTAGAATTCCTGGTAAATCTAAGGAAAATCAATCTGATGAGGCATGTACTTGTTACAATCAATAACATCAAGGATGGAAATATTATAGAATAAATTATCATGTATCTTGCCTTACTTTCAAAGATGATAGTTTCGTGTCATGAGTCATTCAATATTTCATGAAAATAAAAGTATCGTAATTTCAAACTTATGCTTGTTAGTGATGACACACTAAAAAGAATGAATATGGCTTTTTCCAAGGAGACAAAAGAGTTTTATGATCTTCTAGTGGAAGAGGTAGAAGTAAATCCGGAAATTGTCGAAAAGGCAGAACCATCTAAGAAGGCCAAGAAGAAGAGAAAGCTGAAGGAAGTGGAGGAGACAGAAAAAACTCCTAAAGCTAAGGACGCTCAATCCGCACCTCCCAAACTTAAGAAATAGAAAGCATATATGGGTGAGGTGGTTGCAAAGTGGAGGGAAAATAAGGAAAAGATTAAATAAGGGGAACCTCAGTACGTCTTGGACCCTACTGAAGCTAAGTCTTTAAGGTAAAAGACTACAGAATACCTTGAGAAGATAGAAAAATAGAAGAAGATGAAGGAAAAAAATGTCTAAAACTGAAGTTGTACAATCTCTTTTGAAATCCAAAAAAGTAGATTCTGAAAATATTCCAGTACCAGAAACCTTCCAAGTCGAGCCATTCCCCGAAACTCCTCGGAAGAATTTCTTCACTTTAGAAAAATCTAAAGATAAATAAGTTGTTGAAGAAGTAGAAGAAGAAGTTGTTGAAGAAGTTGAAGAATAAGAGGAAGTAGAAGAAGTGGTACAAGAAGAAAGTGGTGATTTAGATGATCTTATTAAACAAGTTGAAGAATATCAAGATAAAGAAAAACCATTAGAAAATTTACCACTCTGAACATCTAAGGCCGAGTCCTCAAATATTGTCACTCCGGGAAAAGAAGAAGAGAAAGATGGTAAGAAAGATGAAGACAAGGAAGAAGAGAAATAGAATGAATTATCTGAGTAATAAATCTATGAAAATCACTTTGTTGAGGAAGATGCAGAGAAGAAAAAACCTGATGAAGACAAGACAGTTCAATTATCTGAAAGTGAGGAAGAATCTTCTGATGATGGAACCATTCTGAAAGTTGATAAGGGTAAGAAAGTGCTTATGGACACACCAAAAAAAGATATCATAATCAAAAATCAAGTTGGAGTCTCTTCTAAGAGGAAAATGGTGGAAATAGAAGAAGAACTTTCACCTAGCAAGATGTCGGATTTAGAGTCATCTACACTAGGACACGATTTTGTTGTTGACTCTCTGAAGAAATTGGTGGTAACAATTCTGATCTTTCCTACAATAGACTCCAGATGCCAGATGCTTTAGCACTGCTTAAATCAGAAGTCAGAATTTGTATCCATGGTGATGGATAAAAGTGTGATGATTGAGGCAGATCATAAAAATTTTATTATCAATTATGATGTCCACAAAAAATCTTAAGGTAAAATGACTTTATGGTCAAATAAAATCAATGAGGATTTGACAGATCTTGATACCTTTCAGAATGATGTAAAAGAAGATTTTGATACTGAGGATTCCAAGATGAAGAATCTTCCAGAAAATCTGACCCTTGAGAAAAATACTCAGAATCAACAGGTGAAGGATCTGAATGGAAAGCTTAACTATGTTGCTCAAAGCTGGAAAAGGGAATGAGATCTCCGGATTGAGATCGAAGAGAAGCTTGTAAAGCAGGATGAAGGTCTTATGGCTTAGGCTGAGCTGCGGAAGGCTCAATATGAAAGGATTAGAGGCTTAGAAAACAAATCTGAGGAGGACCACAAAGACTTAAAGAAACTGAAAACCCTTCTGAAGAATCTAATCCCTAAGGAAAAAAGAAGACAAATAGACCATTCCGATCTTTTGTTGTACTGTTTTTTTTCCTTATACTAATACCTACAATCATAATGGAATTCTCAATGCTTGTTTGTTTTCATGTCATGACTAATGTTTCAGTTACTTTATAGTTTTTCCATTCCCTCAAATTGTTTTTGAAAATCACAAAGTGAGATAAGGAAAAAGAACTCAAAAGGGGGAAGGAAAAATCTAAAAGGGAGAAGAAAAATTTCTATGTTAAGAAGAACTATCCTTAAGTAAGGGGGAGTTCTCATTACGAATTCTTCATTCAAATGAAATATCTCAATACAAAAATCTAGAATACGAACCTTATAGTTTCAAAGCCTAAGTGGGAGTAAGTAGAATTCACCATTGATTATAAAAAAAGGGAGATAAGCTCTCATTACATGTCTAGAAATTTATCTAAGTCATTACATTCTTTTTCATAAGGATATTTGTGCTTTCCAAAAAGGGGGAGATTCTTGAGTCAATAAGGTTTTCCTTATGACTTTTTCAATTCATTCATTCTTGGTGGAGATTGAAAAATCATCAAGGTTTTCTTATGACTTGATCATTTTTCTTGTTTTGAAAATCTGAAACACCTTTTCTTAAAGAAAATTTAATTTTACCACTTTTTTAATTCCATAAGGAAAATTTACATTCCAAAGGAAATTTACCCCTACCTTATTTTCATTGTTCATATCAATATTTTTCCTCAATATAAAAATCGGATTCATATCTATAACATCATAATCGTATAATACTTAGACATGAATCATTCTGTTTTAGGATCCGAATTATGGATACGAACTCTAATGAAGTTCAACTACGAATTATGGATACGAACTCTCATTAAGATCAACTCCGAATTATGGATACGTACTCTAATGAAGTTCAACTCTGAATTATGGATATGAACTCTCATTAAGTTTAACTCTGAATTCTGGATACGAACTCTAATGAAGTTCAACTCCAAATTATGGATATGAACTCTCATAAAGTTCCACTCTGAATTTTGATTACGAAATTCTTTAAGTTCTGACTCTGAGTTCACTGAATTAAGACTCCAAACTCTGATGAGGTCTGACTCTTAATTCTCATGAACATAGACTCTGATCTTTGTATGTTCTAGATCTGAATTCTAGTGAAATCAGACTCGGAATTTCCTTAAAATTCAGACACTGGATTTCTACATAATTCAGGTTCTGAATCCCTACAAAACAGAATCTGAATATTCTTAAGTTTATAGACTCCAAATTTATTTTTACTTTCATTACGAACTTTAGCCTTTTCCATTATGAACTTTCATTTTCTACTTCATTCTGAATATCATTTTAGTTATGCTTACACTAGTTTTATTACAAAACGATCTCGTGCTTTCAGTTATTAACTAACCGTTGTTTGAGTGACACGTGTACAGGTCCCTTTGAAATTAAATGAAGAATATGACCATTGGAGGAGGGAGCCGACCATTGGAGCTTCACCTATAAATAGGATCTCTTTTGAACGTGATCATTACTTTTGGATCATTTGGAATTTTTGGTGATCAGAACTTCCTGAAGTGATTTCTAGAGAGAGAGGCTCTTATAAACTCTCAAGCTTCTTTTAGAAATTTTAAACAGCTTGTTCAAACATTGCCTTGTGCATATTTTCTTCATGAGACTTCGATTGTTGCTGTATATAATCGAGGGCTTTCAGGGATAGGAAGATAGAGGTTCCAACACCTTCAAGTTGAGGGCTTCCTTGCTGAGGAGGACAGAGGTGTCAACTACCTGATAGTTGAGGGATTTTGAGGATAGTAAGACAGACTCTGATCTTTGTATCGATGGATTACCCTAGTGTGGGTAAGATAAACTTTCTTGAAAGTATAAATCAAGGGACCTTTATCCAAGGTTGTTTTATACCATCCTCTTTGGGTTAAAAGAGTTTATACTAGTTACTTGTAGTTTTATTACTTTTTTTTGTTGCATTTGTATTTTTAAGGAAAGTATAACTATCTTGTACTTCCTTACTCTTGAACTCTGATTATAGTTAGATTCTATACACTATAAGGTAGAATCTTAATCTTTGTAATATTTAGTTAAGTTTCATTTTCAGAATCACTTTTCTGGAATTTAGCAAGTGATTAGAACTTATAGAGGTCTTGTGAATTATCTTGTATAACCTTGTTAAACATAATCATCATTAAAAGTTCCAAAGGAATTTTTAAAAGGTACAATTCACCCCCCCCCCCCCCCCCCCTCTTGTATTTGAGCATCTCATACTTGCATATTTGATCCTCATTTTGGTATTATAGAGTATATCATAATCAGACATACCATCCTAACACCAATTTCATTTATTCTATAATGTAATTTATTTTACTAAAACATATAGTTTTATACTAAATTTATTGTCAAATCCCATCCTTTTAGTATGTTTGTAATCTTTACAATTATCATGAAATTTAATTCCATGTGAATATATTGTATTAGACATTATATTTTTCTTACATATCAATTTTTTGGTTCATGAATAGTCTTATTTCTAAAACCATGTTCTCTTTTAGTATATGGTGGATTACTATAAATGTTATTTTATCAAATAGGAAAATCATTATATTATGTATTCATTTCTCAATACTGATAATTTATTATATGGAATAATATTTTTGAATTATATTGACCATTCAATATTTGATCAATGCATTGTATATAATGTGATGAGAGGGTCAGAAAATTTTATAGCTTGTGGTTCATCGACATGTATCATGAGAAAATCTAGTTGTATATGCTTATTAAATATATTTTTAGTGTATACCTACCCACCATGTTAAAAATTCTTGGAAGAAGTCCATAGTGGGAAGATATTGTATTGGAGGAGATAATGTAATCTAACTTTATTCATTTCCATTATTCAAAATTAAATCATTTTTATACAATGATTAATTTATTCATCAAGTAATTGATTATTTTATTAGTGATTACTATTATTATCCTTAACATAATGTCTATTAATTATTTAACCATGATAAAATTAAGTCCACAGAAGCCTTATTGAGTATTTTTTATAATCCTTATATTTTTTCCTATCCACTTGATACAATGAATTAATCATTGAATGAGTTTAAATTTGAAATTTTTTTATCGTTACTAGGTTTTATATATTTTGTTTCAATTTAAAAATTGTGAATTATGTATCTATATATTTCATCATGAATACTAAACTGATTGATCTACAGTGGATTTATTCCCTCTATAGTATGTAAATTTTGTTAAGTAGACACAGTAATAGGGATACTAAATTTGGGGTTGTCACTTCTGGTATCATAATATGTTTAGTAGAAACTATGTTAACTATATTTTGGAAAACCTACCTTATGAAACATTACCATGTATCATATATTAAGGATATTTTAATTTTATAATAATATCATAAATGTTTTTGTATTCTAGATATTATATTGTAACCATGAACTAAATACAAATCGGGATTAATAAAGTGGGAATTGTATTGGAATATATGATGTAAGTGTAATGAACCGTGAAAAGAATTTGACATGTATATCTCAACTGTCATTTTGGGGAATGGTGAATGGGACCTTACTTTACACCTGGTTTGATACTCCTGTAGGATATTCTAATGAAAATTTATATTTCAATTAAGAACCACTATTAATTTTTTGAGAATTTTTTTACAAATTGATGATACTAAATTTATTATTATAATCTTAGTTAATGTATAATTGTTAATTTTATACATTATATATTTTATTAGACGATATATATTATGAATTATAATTCACATTATTAAGAGTTTCTTCATTATTTTATATTTTATGGAAATGAAATATGGTAGTAATAATAGAATCCATAAAAAATGACAATTTATATACTTCCCAACATAGAATGAAAACATAATTAGAATTTTAGTTGAGTATATAATGGCTATATTAGTATATCAAACATTAGTTATAAGTAATCTGCATCCACATATAGATAACAAAGATTTTTTGGTGAATAATTCTCTTACACTGAATCATTTCATGTGATATACGCCATTATCATTTAGTTGAATGATTAATCCAATTTTATTTCATCAATTTCATATATCCCTTGAAAATATATTTATATCCATGGTATGAAATTATGTGGAAAAGGACATAAAGGTACTATATTCTCTTAAACGTCATTATAAAAAATGCTTCTTGTGGAATTAGATTACTAGGGTGGACGAATAAATAAGTAATAAAGAATATCGAACACTTACATTGTAATTATTTGATAAATATTTCTATTTTAATAAATTAACTAAAATAAAGGCAATGTTCTCCAACATAAAGAAATATGCAGAAGGAAATTACATAATTTTCATCATGCGGGAAATTTCTAGAGTTACATACTAGAAAATTCATAAGGGTTATGTATGTTTGTTACATGTAACTAGATTAGGGTCACTAAGATAAATAATACAAGGGAAATAATTAATAAACTATTATACATTCGATTTACTATATATAAATGGGTAATTATATACACAGATATCAAAAGTGTCAATGTAACCAACCAAAGAATATTCCAAGGGAATAGATTCTATTCTTATTTTATCACTATAAATGAGATTTATTTTCCAAAATATGTGGTTTTATGTAGATTAATTATATAGTAATATTTATCTAATGATTTATTTTATTTTTGATCTTCACAAACATTTAAATTTATCAACTTTTCCAAAAAATGTTAATATTTCCATTAAATATTAAGATCTGAGTTCCCAGTCAAGACAAAATGTGGAAATCATAGTTCAATAAGGACATGTCAGTCAATTTATTTCATAAAATATCAATGTACCATATTTTAATCATTTATATTTATACTTATTATTGAATTTAATATAATCTTTTTTATATAATGGATTTAAATTTATATTCAAAAATCATTTATATGAGAATTAAATTATGATTGTGGATGAAGATGAATAATATAATGTCTTTAGAGGGGAGATTCCATTATTTGAGTCTTTCCCAGATCAACTACAAATATAACTTTTGAATGTGATACAAGGGTTAGAAGAGTATCAACAATATATGAAAGGGAAATTTCATCATATAAATATGGATGAACCAATTTTAGAGGAATACATTGATGTATATCCTTACGAACTACCTTTACATCCACTATATCATGAATTTGAGTTCTTAGTTTACTTAATCCATCACAAAAAATATGTATCATATCCACCATATCGATACAATGTTTAATTAGTGTAGTTGAATAAACAATTATAAGTGTTTTCTAATAAAGGATGTATGCAACCTAATACATCACCATCTGGATACCCTTTTCTTTTTTAAATAATATGGATGGATCAATGAGGCTGTGAATATATTATATGGAAATAAATTTTAGTACTATATTGAAGAACCATCATTTACATAACAATGATGACTTGTTTGATCAACCTCATATAGAATAATATATTCAAAAAATTTCACTTTATTTGGGTTACTATTAGTTGAATATAGATATGGATGATATCCAAAATACATAATTTTTTATTGTTTATCAATCTTAAATTTATATAAACATTAAATTTCTATTTATAATAAATCCTCAATTTTTTTATCTAATGAATAGAGTAATGAAGAAATATCATTACATTTTTTTATATATATTATTTATGATATCATAGTGTACTCTAAAAGAAATGAGGACTATAGTAATCACATAGAAATCACTATTGAGACACTTAAGGGAAAATAGTTGTATTGGAAATTTAGTAAGTGTGAATTCGATATTCTTAATGTTTCTTTTCATGCCTATATATTCTACAGGGATTGAATATTAGTTGATCTTTTTATGAAAATGATCCACCAATAAAGGCTTATATCAATGAACATAACTAACATACATATTTTCATTTGTTTTTTGGTAACAATTCATGATTTATCAAAAAAATATGGATTGGCTAAACGGTTAACAAAGAATACGTGTATGAGGTTAGGTTCATATGGGAAAAGTAAAATGTAGAATTTTTTTCACCATGGAAGAGGAGATTGTTCAATGATTTGATATTTACCTTACCATAAATAATGGATATTTTATTTTTTTTATAGTGATTAACTAAATATGGTACTTGGTTGTGTCATTATATAGAATGAAAAATATACATCATATGCATCGTTGTAGTTAAGTACTCGTGAATATAAATATATTACACATGATATTTAGATGAAATCCATATTCATTTATTCGAATATATGGAAATATAATCTCTATGGTGAAATATATTAGATATAAAAATATTATAATAGTATGAAATATATCATTTTATTTAAAGTTTTCAACATGAGGAAAAACAATGGATCACATTACTCATGGATTATGATTGATCAATGGACTACATTATATGGAACCCAGATATGGTAGTAAAAGGATTGAACATTAAGGATCTTCAATCCCTAACCAAATTGTGGATTGATGGGGTTCTAATGTTCATTCATTTAGTGAATGTGGATATGTTAATTGTTAATTATGGGGATACATCACTAATTATTAAAATTACATACAAAACAACATTAAATAAAAAGATAAAATCATTACCAGCATGATGATGAAATTATTTAAAAGAATTTTATATACAAAAATGATAAGAATTTTGAAACATTTATTTGTGAATATGGTGAAATAAAAATTATAAATAAGATATTTTTTCCATGTAAAAATTATATAAAAATATAATTATTAGATAATTCTTATAGAATAAATTTGACTATAAACCCTTGTAGAACACAATATATATAGTTATTTGAAGGATCATTTTTCATGATATAAAATGAAGCATAAAATTACTGAATATATATCATGATGATTGCATTTTCAACTAGTGAAGGATATGAGATAGTCTCCTAAAGGAGTTGTGAATCCTCTACATATTCATATATTAAAATTAGATGACATTAATATGTAGTTTTTCAATTATTTTATATAAATCATTGACTGAATGATATTTTATGTTTAATTATTGATCATTTTATCCAATCCTCGAATTTAATCACTGTAGGAGACTATTTTTATCATGGGAACCTCACAAAAATATTTATTAATCATGATGTAATGTTTCATCATTAATATATTTTAATTGTGTTTGATCATGACCCACAATTTATATAAAAATTATGGAAATTTTTTAATATCGTACTTGATGAAGAGATTCATTTTAGAAGCACTAATCATCGATGATGGCTCCCAAGAAGGTTCCTCCTCCCATGGTGGTGGGTGGGGAATCCTTGCCTCTACTTTCTGGTGATCGTTTCTTTATCCACTTCTCGGATCTTGACTTCTTACCCACGTTCCCCAAAATCTCTCTCACCAAAAGTTCCAAAAATCTTCAATGGGATTCTATATATAAATTTATTATCTTGGGAGTTCATGGATTCCTCTTCTTTTCTGAACACGACCTTGATAGCATGATTCAAGAAACAATATCTGTTTGTGAATCTCTTTGACAGGTTTATCTTTGGCACTTGGGGTCTATAGGAGTGTTCCATAGTGGGTCTCCTTTTCTCAAGGCATATAATGTTTTGTTTGGCATGCGACGAATATTTGATATTGGAATTTTCGTCTTCTCCTTGGTTAAGTGATGGATCCTGAATTTTTCTCTTCTGATAGACATATTACTCTCATATAAAACAGGATTCTCTGACAACAGAAATTTGGGTACATTTTCCAGAACTACCACTTCCCTTTTTAGAATGCATCCATAATTTTTATGATTTCAAATATGATCAGTTGATATCTTTTCTCTAATAGTAGAACTAGGGTAGTGTGTCACCTGGTTTCAGTGATTATTTGAGTTGAAGTGGATATATCTACCACCCAATTAAATATCTGTTGATTGTTGTGGGTGAGGAGTTTAGGTACAAGAAGTTTGTTGTTTTTGATTCTTGCCTTGATTTCTGCTCTTAGTGCTTCAAAATTAGACATCTACTGGAAATGTGTAGAGGTAGAAAGTTGATTTTGTGGGTAGCTAAAGATGTGAAGCCTGATGTGGTGCCCTTTTCTCTATAGAGGAAATAGGGCCAAGATGATGGGGAGCAGGCGGGGTAAAGTCCTGGTACTGCAGAACATGGCATCTTGAAGGAGACAATAGAGATGTATGTGAACCCGAGAGTTGTTGAGGTATTTAAAAGACTATAATGGGACCAATGGGTGTACAATCAAACAGAAATGGTTTCCAGGGATACTGTAGTGAAAATGGGTGCTGGAAATTAATGAGTGGTAACACATCAAGACACGACTGCTCCTTCTGGTGGCAATGAGGATGTGAGGGATGGTAATGTAATGGACATGCAAGCGTCCTGAAAAGGTGGATCAAATGATAATAGTGGTGAGTGGGTGAGGATTTAAACTGGGATGATATTATGTCCTTAGAAGGATCTTCCAATCATCAAGATTTCCTATTAAGGACAAATCAATCTTGTCGAACCGCAAGGTATCGTCTTGGAGGATACTAACAAGAAACCTCAATTTTTGGGTCAAGGATTCGAGCACCCCAAAGATCCAGATATTCCAGTGCCCTTGTGTAGTGCTTCCCCTATGGATGAAAACAACATGGAGGTCGAGCCATCTGAGATGTAACTGTAGGGGAAGTCTTTTTTTCATGCTGCAACATGATCAGTTAGTGGACATGGGAAGTAGGATGGGGTTAGTGTCTTGTATCCCATAGAACAAAACACTCTCATTCACAACTCCTCATCCATTCAGATTTTTGGGAGAGAGGGGGAAAAGAATATCATGGAGGTCAATGAAGGAAGGGTAGATTCTCAGTGTAGTTCGATGCCCCACAAAGAAGACTCGAGGGAGGAGTTGAAAACCCATTTTGAAGGACTTTTGGATCTAGAACAAACATTAAGACATGAGGAGGATGATTGAGGTCATGAAAGATGTATCCAAATCTATGTAGACATTCTGGACAGTTTCCAAGGGGAAGGCCCACACATTGGAAGAATGAAGAAGGGGAGAAATGAAATCGTGACTCATGTAAATCCATTTTGGTCCAGGGGAAAATCCCAAGGGATGAATTGACTACTCTCACATTCCTAAACCGATGCAAACTAGGTTGGACAACATGTGTGGAAATAAGGAAAAAAGGCCAACAAGAAGGGAAATTTGGAGATCCAAGAAAAGAACCAAGAGGGATGGATGATGAGGTAGGGGTGTCTAAATCTCATCCTCTACTCAAAGGAAGAAATGATAGAAAATTTTAAATGAGGAAATTTTAATAATTTATGAAAGAAGGTTGAAAGTTGATGCCACCAAGGATCAAGAAGTGTGGATATACAAGATAGATTGAGTCATAGCCTGGGGATTCATCCAATGAAAAATCAAATTGGAGGAATTCATTTAGACAATTGAAATAATGGTTACTCACCTTGAAGAACTTATCAATAAGGATCTAAAAACCCATGTTAGTATTCTGCACTAGGAATTATATAGATTTTTGGATCCAAGTAATCAAATTCTTGTGTTTAATAATTTTTTGATCTCATTCAGTACATAATGGTTTTTTTTGTGAACTATGGTTTCCCACTTGGCCTTAAAGTGTCTTAATAAAAAAATTATATTTGAGTAGGAGAACCACCAATCATCCTCAAACATATGGTTAGTATGAATGGAATATTAAAAAAATCATACGTGATTTTGTAGATTTTAATTGAATCAAAATGCATGTTAGATCTATATTTACATTTGGTTTAGTTTTCATAAATCAATATATATTCTAATATAAAATTCATATAGTTCATTGTAAATCACAATAGTTCTAGATGAGTAATGTTTCTAATTGTTGTGATGAAATTAGTGAAAGTAAACCTATTATCCCAGAACATGTTCAGTAGATAATTATGAAGGTAAATAAAAATTATACCCATATTAAATTACATACTTATATAAGAAAGTGATAGATTAAAAACCGAAATAATTTTTTGGAGTTTTAATTGAGAGATCATGTTTTCATGAATGTATGTCCATGGAAGTGTATTGTCTTATTTGGAATGAAAATGAATCCAATACCCATGTACATCAAATATGTTCAGTCATTAGAAATAATTAAGGATGTGTATTACAATTTTGAAATGCAGACAATCCTATGAGAAGTAAAATACATGTTGTATATCTCAATGGTAAGAAAGTATATTCTATACCCCAACCATGTGCAACCCTATGATGAAATATATTTTGAACATGATCTATCAAATTTTTAGTAGATTATCTATATTATAGAAAAATTAAATGAATAGATAGTTAAAGAAAATTCAAATAAATCATAACATTAATGATGCAACATGGTAACCTATGCATGTTATGATGTGGAACTACTATCATTTAATTTTGATGTAACATAAAAGTTGATTATGTGGTAAAAAACTAATGAGGGATCAATGTGACACCTGTGACTAAAATATTGAATGTGATTATTTTATTTTAATGAAAATATAATGCAATCCATATTTTAATATTTTTTGTATATAAAATTATATTTTTATAGGTTGAATGTCAATTTTCAACACAATATATTTGAAAATTAACCTAGAATGAATTATTGAAATTTTCATTTATAAAAAAGATGTTATTATAAATTAAAAATAATTTATTTATATAATCATACTATAATTTATAATAACATGTTATAATATTCTATAATTAACCATGTATTCATTATATTTTTTTTACCAATAACATTAATATCATTTAGAGAAAAAATGGATATTTATAAAAAAATATAATGAAAAAATGAATTCATATATTAAATAATTAAATATTATCGAATAAATAGTTTCTAAAATAAAATTTTTATTTTTTATATCGAACGATTTTAATTTCAATTAATATAATGATCATTAGTAGTAACATAGTTTTTTCAAGATCATTTTATGCATGAAAATTTCAATTTAATTTAAAACATTTTTCAACATGTTTTATCAGATTATATTTGAATTTTTACATAATTAATATTGATATGGAATGATATTAAATGGATTATAGATTAGAACATATAATTTTAATCATTTTCAATTAGGTAAATGTATTTTTTGGTAAGTATGAATTGAAAAAAATATTAAGAAAATGGATTCTAGGGATAATGTTATAATGAGTTTACTAGGGGACAAACTATAGTGATAAGGGTTAAAAATATCCAAAAAACCTATATAAATCCAATTTTATATGTTATTTTAATCCTAAATTATTTAAAAATCAATATAAATTATTGTCTGGTTAATTTTCTAAATTAAGAGACTATGTAATGTTTTAATATGTTATAAAATTACTAGTGTTCCCACACAAATCAATTATTAAATGGAATGTTTTTCCTTCATTTCCTCCCAATAATTGACCCAGTTATGTTTTTAATCTGATAAAAATCCATAATCAAAATCCTTACCCATGTTATATATGTTTTTCTACCAAAAATACATACTATATAGTCGTTAACTGGATATTTGATGTATCTTTTTTAAATAAGATATAATTATCCTATCAAACACATTCTTTTTTCATTTTCATTTGCAACCTTTAATTATACCCTACCCATTAAAATATTAGAACACTAAATTTTGAAATATACTTAGATTTTTTGTGGTTTATTTATAATATTTACCCATATTATTCTTTGAAAACTCAGAAAAAAAATCATTACACCATTTTATGAAGGACTACAACCTCATGAATCATATATAATTTTTTCCATCACCGCATCGCATAGAATGAATTAATTATTAAAAAATGGATATATATGATGCCTATAAAATTATTATTATTCTATAAATTTCAAATTTCACATATCTATTACACTTTAACCCATTAAAATTTATAATTCGGCTCGTTCATATTGGTGGACTACCACATCCATGATGTGATGCAATTAATTTTTTTATATTGTTTTAAAACATGATTATAAATATTTATATAAATAATATTTATAATTTTTTCCATGATTAAAATTATATAGCTCATATAAATTTTGTCAATACCAAATAAATATAAATTATAAGCTAAAATATGTTTGAGAAATTGAAGATGTTAAAATCTAAAACAAGGATTATAATTTAAAAAATTCAATGAACATGTATAACATGTTAAAGTAGGATGACATATCATATTAAAAATATGAATATGTTTCTATTAAAAATTAATAAAAAAAATTGAAACCATTATATATGTGGTTACATTATATTAAAATATATTTATGTGTGCGGTAAAATATTATATCTACATTTCCACTCAATTAAATCATATTTGGTATTCTGAAATTATTTTTATGTGGTGTATATACTAATACCTTAATGTGTAAAATTTTAATATATATATTTATTCATTGTAATTTATGATTCAATTTAAGAATAATAATTCAATGGTTTACAATTTAAAAAATACAAAATTGGTGGAAATTAATTTTAGAATATCATTTATTTGGGAGTGCATCTTTTCTCGAAGAAAGCATAAAATATATATGTTATAAACTCGGTATATTTTTTTTAAATTATTTATATATTTATTATCCATTTTTATTTCCAACATATTAGTTTTTTTGGAATGTGAATCATTCAGAAAAATATTTAAATAAAAAAATTTCTTATTCCTTAATAGATTTTTACTGAAACATTTTTTGATAATATTTTATTTCACATTAAATATGTCTTCAATATCAATATATTTTTTATCATTGAAGTTCTTATTTATAAAAACATATACCATTTCTAAATATTGTGTTTTACTATGAATGTTAATTGATAGAATGAGAAAATCAAGATATTCTATATTTTTCACATAATACTAATATTTTTTGATATACCATATTAATTATGAATTAAATTTTCTATTCAATGTATTATGAATGATTTGGAAATATAGTGACATGTGGGGCCAAAAATTACATATTCTCTCCATGAAGTAGTTTGTATCATGATAAAACCATTTAACTATCCTTATAAAGTTGGTTTAGGTGTATAAATTATCATTGATGTGAACAATCTAGAAATAAGGTCATCGGGGTAGGATCTATGATGTAAGATATCACGATGTCCATCATTATGTTTTTTATTCATGATAATTCATCTATTATCCATTATACTATTGATTCATTAGTATTGCATTGTGTGAGATGGTTTTGCTCATTGGGCTACCAATGTCACATTTTTCAGAAACTCCCATTGGATCCTAATCTATAGCTAGGTACAGTCTTTCTTTCTGAATGTCAATGGTCATCTGGGTTTTCCGGGATAGTGACTCTTGGGGACTCACATTGGCCGATAGGATGGAATTTTGGACTCAACATGCCATTTTTTTGTGTATTACTTCATCCACCAAGCGTCAATAGTATATTTAATATTTGTTTTTAGATCTCATCCGGATCCCAATATGTGATAGGTTACCCTGACAAACTGGTTTATTAGTTTATTTTCTCTATAAAAGTATAATTGAGAGTTAATGGACCCATTTTTTATGTATCTGATGTTATTTATCCATTATTTATAGAGATTAATAGTTACATTATGTATTGTAACCATATAAATAATATCATCGGAATGTGATGAAATGAAAGGAGGTGGTTAATATTCTGAGGAGGGGATTGTTCCATTATGAGGAATCATACATATCCAATATATTTTAGGAATCAAAATTCACATAGTTCATTGATTCTCTTGGATAATACCAAAAGGTGTCTTCCCTTATACGATAAATATTCATTTTTTATGCCTAACGTGTTGCACATTCAAATATCCTTAAGACCACATGAGCTAAAATAGTTTTGAGAAACAATGGGAATAGATGATGAACCTCATGAAGTATATGTATTGGACTTGTGCATTGGGAAAAACCTTGGGATGTTTGGTAGAAAGCATGGTCCATGAGAAGGTATCCTACGTA
This sequence comes from Viscum album, assembly GCA_963277665.1. NCBI lineage: Eukaryota > Viridiplantae > Streptophyta > Magnoliopsida > Santalales > Viscaceae > Viscum > Viscum album. Next base: position 1,236,531,542 of record OY728126.1, read on the forward strand.
TCCAATATATTGCAATAATTAGAGTAATCATAGTTCAATTTATTTCAGGGCATACACATTGAGGTTACCCTATTACATTGTGTGGGTTTATAATGAAAATTATATCACCATTATAATTCCCTATGAAGACATTTAACACAGTGGTTTTTTTAGAAACAAGGGATAGAAATCCATCAATGTAATTACATTGAACAATGGTCTCATATGTGGTTTCATTCATAGATGATAAATATATAGATCAAACCTCAAGGATAAGTGACCAATATATCCTGAATATGGTAGGAATCAGAGTTTCCATTGTTCCCATTATGTCGGGGCTTACAGACTAGGGTTTACCTACTCATCGGGGCTTACAAACTGAGGAAAAATGTTGTTTTTTATCCACGAGATTCACTACTAACCCATTATTCATCATTGGTGGATATCACGAGACCCAATTGGAATGTCTTGGGAGCCATCACATGACCTGGACTAACACATATTTAAGGTGTCTCAGGAGAATGTGTGAATAATTCCAAATGATGTCGCATGTCATGTCTTGAACATTTGGGAGACATTACGAGGCTAGATTGACATATCTGTTTGGCGTGACAATTCTTAGTTGACATTCCCATAAGGTTCTTCCATAGCCTAGTTTTCATGCAAAGAATAATTCATAAGACTTGTTTGACATGATCCAATGATGTTATTTGAGTCAGTAAAAATGTCTGAAGGACATTGTGAGTCATTAGTTATAGTCCTAGAGGGTTTACATGATCAAAGTGGAATCCTTGGAGGAACCATGTGATTTCTTATGTCACTCCTATAGTATTTTACACATCCCAGATGACATGTCGGATGAGTTTCATGAGATCTGGGTAATGTTTCCTAGTTTTATCACATGTTCTTTGATTGACACTTGTGCAGCGCATGGGGGATGATGAGAATATTTGTCTCATAATCATTATTAATTTGATTTTGGTTATAACCCTTGTATTTTGAGTTCCATGGTTTTGTTCAGTTTCATTTTGTTTTCAGTATCACATAAACTAATAGAATGTGGTATGTTATTCTCATAACCAACCAAATATTCCTAATGTGAACCAACAATTATCATGTGAAGTACATTATATCTTGATAATGACTACTACGACTACTTAAAGGTGTATTACTTGATGGAAGTCCGGCTTCTCATGTGATCGGTTACTCCCAGAAAGACTCTTTGATGCTTGGAACTTTTCCATGCAAGAGTTCATTTCTCATTGTTGATTTTCAATTTTCCTGTACTTGTGAGGGAGTTTTATAGTCCTCGCTATCAGAGATAATCAGTGAATTGTGTTTTTTATCTGGTGTGAGTCCATGATTGAGTTGGTGAATGGGCCTAATGACACATGGTTTCATGATTCTCTGATGTGGACCACTCCGACCGTGTCACCTGATTTGATCATGAGTCACTTCCTCCAATGGTGAGTTAAATGGATTATTTCTGATGATTGAGGATTTTTTTTGACCAAGAGGATGTGTTTAAGTACATCCAGGTTGTCTGGTTTCCTTGTATGAGGATTTTTGTAGGTTGTATATTCATTCTTGTAGGCACTCATGAGATACTCAATGGCTAGTCATAGAGTCTCATGAGACACATATGGTCAATTCAGGGGTATTATCGGAAACTCAATATGGGTGTGATGGTCACATCACATGCATTTTAGAAACTTGGAATACACACCACATCGTCCCATTGTGTCTCCTTTATTTTAGGTGACAATAGCTGGGTGTCATGAAAAATTTAATGACTGATGTCTAGTATATTTCTTCTATTTTCAGTGATGTGTCGCATGACAAATATGGGACCAATGCGGTTTAGTGAGAATTTAATGGAAAATAAATTTTTTCCCTCTAAAAATCATGGATTTTCTTAGATATGCGCGAGGACTTCTATGCCATGATGATGACAAGCTGAGGGGATTTCTCTATGTGGGGCGGGTGAGTCACTGATGACTTGTAGTGTCTTGTAGGGCATGTCACATGTCCTTTAGTGTATGTGAACACCTCTCATTTCCAAAAAATATATCTCATTTTTTTATTCTAAAATGGTTTTGAGTTCATGTGAGTTTTTTCATGTAATTTATAGGATATTTACATGTTTTTTGGATGATGTCTGGTTTGACCAATGTGGGTTATATGGAGCTTGTAGTGGACATGTCCATACTTATGTCCCCAGAGTACCGAAGGGGATTCTTATACATACAAGAGGACTTCAATGCGGCCAAGATGAAAATAAAGAGGGATTCTGTGAGGTAATACAAGTGAGTCACCAAAGGGTCATATTTTCTTGTAGGGTGCATTGAATTTCCATCAGCGATCACTTTCTCTTCCTTCCCATTATCTCATTCTTTTTACCACAAAATGATTTGGGGGTCAAGCAAGCTTGAACGAGTAAGGTCTATGATATATAAAATATTTTTATATTATATATTTATTGACTAATATGGGTAATATAGAGCGTGGGATAGCATGTAGTGAGGATGTCTATATGTATGTCTCTAGAGTGCTTATTGGGCTACATGAAAAAACCCGAGGAAATCTGTGAGGAAAAGATGACAAGGTATAGGGATTCATAGATGTCATGTAGGTGAATCACTGAAGAATAATGGTGTCTTTTGGGGTGTACCACATGTCTTTCGGTGATCGTGATCCCATTTTGCCTCATACTCTTTATTTTATTCGCTTTACCCCCACCATATTATGGGGGTTATGGATGTTTTCCTTGATATCACCAAGGGATTTTATTATTCTAGATGATGATTTGGCACATGAGTTTTGTGAACACTAGGGATCTCAATCTTTAGAGCCTTGTTATCATTATTTTTGAAGGATTTTTGAGAGTTTTTATAACACCTTCCAATGACAACCCATTTCTCTTAGGGCTTTCATTCAGTTGTCATCATGTGGAAATTTATTTTCTAGAGGGCCTTTGTAAAAGCAGGATGGTTCATTGAAGGAGGGATCCATGTGACATGTTGTGGGGTTTTCTTTATAAGTTGAGTCTTCGTTTGAACTTGAAATGGTCATCGTATCATGATTCTTTTAGAGGATCAGGCAAACTTCAAGTCATGTCAATCCTCTTATTACATTTCTATTACAGTGAAAATAATACCAATATTTAGAAATTTAATCCTTCGGTAATTTTTATGATGCTTATTTGGAAGGCGTAAAAAAATTACCCCCATCAAGAGAGACATCCATGGGAATAAGGACTCAGTTATGAGGAAAACTAATTCCATATATAATACTTGTTGGAATGACAAACCAGTGCATTAGGTGATGTTTGATCTATCGGGTGATGTTTGGTATATAGTTAGATTTTTGGTATTCTATGAATATGCCATATATATAGGGTGTGTGGAGGAAACTTCATTCCATGAACCTCCTACTCCATAAAGCACTCCTATTTTTTCACTCATCAAAATAACACATTGAAAACCCTGATTGAGAACATTATCTGCAAGCCTTCAATGAAAGTCAATTATTTTAAAGAACATGTGTGTGGCTAAATCAGATACTCTACATTGGTAATTTTTTTATCTGCAACTGTGAGGGATTTTGTTCTGCAAGAGGACATCATGAGATCAGATGTCCTAATCATTCGGCCTTTTGTGATTTGTGTTACCATTTTCAAGTCATGCAATCATGATAATTCAAGGGTGTCATGCAGTTAGTGTGATGCCTTGTGGGGGTTTTGCGATCGGTGAATCATTTGGAGTTCGAGTGACCCACAAACACATTATGTGGTCTATAACTCCCTCATTGAATCATGTTATTTACATTGTGTAAGCAGGACCTTCATGCATCTATTTTTGACAAGATTTCATGTTATCCTTTTCTGACATGTTACACATAAATATTTTCATATGGAATCTATTTCCTATAATATTTCCTTTTCTATAGAAAACCAAAGGGCTATGATCGATATGAATCACAGTTCTGATACTTGATATAATGTACATATGGATAATGACTCCCCAAAGAGGTTCCTTCCATCAGAAATTCTTGATTATCGTTATTATCATCGACTCCCCCAGTATGGGTTTTTCATAATAAACAAAACCGTCATACCTTCCCTATATTTGAATCATCCATCTCAATGGATGTATGGTTCTCTTGTCTATGTTTGGGAAATGACTACTGGTGGTGGTCGGCTAAATATAGCTAAGTCATAAGGTTTGACTTATGTGTTGGCCAAATCCCATATATGTCCGGATAGTTGTGAAATTCCATAGAAACCTATTTCTCAGAGCTATTCATGTATATTAACCTCTTATCTATAAATTTTTTGGTGGAAGGTATTCAATGTGGGATATCATTCATTGTTCCAACTTCACTAATGAGTAGGCGTGTCCATTCTGGGATCAACAAAAACATTATGAAGTTTGCTGATGACCTATATAGGGTTCACATATATGAATTCATATGGATCTCTCAAATTAATATCTACTACCAACCTGACCATATTCAAGAAATCCATCTACCCTATATCGAGGTTGGTATCTATCTATGTCATATTCATCAGCTATGAGATATTCTTCCTCTTAGGTAGATGTACGGGTAATTTTTCACAATTTCAGATGTCTAGGATTCTCTTTTACAAACTACTATTTTTCAAATAGATATTCTTGTTATATTTATTAAGAAGCTGGAGAGAGATATGACATTGTTATCAATTATTTCATTCATTAACTTGATTATTTTTTATCTCGTGATGATTGGGTTAGGGGAAGTGTTATTCACCTCATTTGGTTCCCTTCCAAACATTCATGTGAAATAGATGTATAACATTGAGCCATTTTGGAAGCTAGGGACTAAACCTCACGGGAATATTGAGTGAATAAAGAGGTTTCTTCAGATCATAGGTTGGAAGGTTTAATTTCTATGTTTCTAAACAAGCGGCATTTTCTGGTTGGGTAGGAACACTCAATATTCTATGTCATCACAATGGTAATGGTTGCATGACATGAAGAAGGGAAATATCTAAACCTATATGTAGTAGTCCTCATATGCCTCTACCAAATTTTGTACAATATTCTTCATTGAATCACTTCTTATAGGATTAGTGGCCTCCTGCATATCCTATTTTGATGGATAGTTGGTATTTCCATTGTTATGAGCAATTAAATTCATATATTATCTCATACACCCACTCCCATAATATATTGATGAATATCTATGGGGATGGGGTTATGTCCCTAAACCATTCTGAGGTCAGAGGTTCACTTTTCCAATATGATAGTTATGATTTTACTACATTCCTTGCACCGAGTGGTCCTATTGTAGATTATAGATATTGTTCCCTTGATGAAAGATGTTATATGGTCTCCCTTCAAGATAGGGTACTCGCATCCTAGGAAGATGAGATTTTTTTTGATCCATACACACCATTCCCATTTGTTTGACAGTTTCATAGCATGCATATTGTTTCTTCTATTTCATTGTTCATCATCTGAGGGGAACAACATCCTAGGATTATCTTTCAATTTTTTAAGATTTTGTTGTGGTAAGACATAGGGGATGATATTATACATCTTCATACTAACTATTCTAGTTCTATTACCCATGATTACAAATAGGATTGGGAGATAGCTTATCCTAATGGTGTGTTAGTTCAGTTGATCTATCATGTGGAACATCCTCTTGCATCACCTGATGCTTTACCTGTAGATTTTATGGAGTTGATTGAATTCCAAGGTGAGGAATAAAGCAAGGGAACCATCATTTATTATCTTCATTCTGATAGTGTGTCAGAATATATTGAATATATTAGTCCTTTTATACATGCCACGTGTGATACTCTTATTGGGGGAGAGGTATATGGGGATTCCTCTCCCATTTCAGCATTGATCCTACTTGTTAGTCATACTTCGACTACACTTACCTAATCATCTTATGAGGCTCAATCAAACCATAAGATTATCTGGGAAAATATTATTTTATTGATTACTAAGACCACCTTGAGACAATTCCACATCAATGGGGACTACCTTTGAAATTTATTTCATGACTTAAGAGAAGAAAACATCGACCGACAACCTTTGTATGAAATTATGTATCATTTAATCTTGACTTTAATAGAATTGTATGTGAATTAAAAGGAAATGCTTTTTTTAAGCTTATTTCACTAAGAAAATGAGGGAGGTGGTGGGGGAACTAAAGTAGGTTCGCCAACAATTGTCTAAAATCATCATCAGATTGTTTCTTGGATGTTGTGGATATGGAGATATGAGGAGATGATTTCTCATTTGATTTACATACTTTTAGTATGGTCAAATTCAGTTTCCACTATATAGATGATGGTTAGAGAGTTAACTAATCTATTTGAATCTCTCCATCTGGAGGTATAAGTACGAGAAACGGGGAGAAAAATAATCCAACACTCCATTAAGGACCCTCACTAGAACATTCCCAATCGGTTGAGTTCTGCTAAATGTCATTTATCATGTCCATGATTTTGTACTACAATTTACTTTTTGATGATCATTTATATATACTCTTGAATGTGGTGATTCCTTCCTCCTTTTCACTCTATGAATTGATGAATTTTCTATACAGTTTAAAACACTATTTTATTTTCATTCCCTCATAATGTGATTGATATCATGTGACTCCATCATTTTGGAATTCTTTCTCGATACATATCCCTTACTTCAAATAGAATTAATATGAATTCTTAAAATTAAATGTAAAAATTCTCAAAGATTCAATTTTGGATATTCTCATAAATTCCCACCCAAACAATATTCTTTTTTGGTAATCTATTCCCCTGATCTTAATGTTACCTGATATGTCGAGGGTACAATGGGCCAAATAAACACCTTGGAGTGAGAGTTCTTTAGATTTGAGGAAGTTAATAGCCATGGTGGTCATATCCTGTTATATTTATTCCCATATGGAGAGTATTACCTGATTTTGTAGACCTATTTGATATCACATTTGTTTATGGTCTTTTAGGTCGGACCATCAGTCACTTTAGTTTAGGGACTTTTAGCTAGGTCCTTCTATCACTATAGTTTAGTTTGATTAGATTAGACATTATATTTCATTTGTTGAAGGAATTTTAGGTCAGACATAATATTACATTTTTTATGGAATTGTTTCTTGGACCATATATCACATTATTTTTAGGTTCATTATTCTCATACCGTATATCACATTTTTTTAATGCCACTTAGCTTGAACATTTTGCCGATTTAATTTAGTGTCTTTTACCCCAGACCATCTATATGATCGTAGGATGCAGTTCAGACAAGCCCTGAGGGACATAAAGCACTCCGATGTATAAGGTTCTACTATGGTGTTGCTAAGGATCATGAGGATCATAATTACCCTTTTAAGAGTGACTGATTTTGTTGGTGGTCATTGGTGAGTATTCTAGAACCATATGTATACATTCATAGGCAAGAAAATGGTCTCTTAAAGATGGGTATATTTTCCAAGGGTTATGACAGATATATGTAGGTAATAATGGTGAATATGAAGTACTAGGGATACTATGTCCACCTAGATAATTGGGGTATGGATAATGTAAATAAAAAACCAAAAGATTGAGTCTGTGAATTTGTGTTCGTAATGACACGCCTGGTATGTCCCATGAGATTCTGATATGCCAAGATCTGCTGAGGTGTTACTAAGACACACAAGTATAAAATCACCTTCTTGAAAGGATAATTTTACTTTGTTTAGAGGTCTAAGGCCCTTAAACATAAGAATCAATCCATGAAAATGATTATCTCCACTTCATTCTGAGGAAAAAATAAGACTTGTGAAGACTCAAATGTTCAAATGATGAAGGATGGTATTTGAATAAGGCTATCCAGAAAGGTTTCTATCTCTTAAGAAATTATCACTTAAATCATAATAATCGATCCATATGCCCCGTGGTTTCTAATCAGAAGGTTTGGGCTACCAAAATATCATGAATGGAGTACCACATTCTGGAATTGATAAATGGTACAAAACATAATTATGTAACATCGAGGATATTGACTCCTCTAGTATAGTTAGGTGTAGGGATTGAAAAGAACCACACAGAGTTCTCTATTACATAGGATGATATGGGCCCATCAATAGGATGAGTCCAAAAAACCTGAGGTGTTGAGTGATGTAGTGATGCTGTTAAGGTTCATGAGGATTGAAATAGAATGTTTTACTGGGACACATTTGGTAGACGTCCCTAGGTTCATATGTTAGAACCAAATAAATGCATGTATAGTCAATAAAAGGGTCCTTGAAGATAGATACACCTTCCATGGGCCATGGATGTTGTGGTGATTCAAGGAAACATAAATCATGAAGTGTGATTTACGATATTTTTAAGATCCTTGGTGGGATATATTACATTAAAAGTTGTTCCACTACCTAATGAACATATTCTCCATGTTATGATATTTGAGAAATCATCTCTCTAATATTTTCTCATACCAGGGGGTTCATCATGCATTTCATGTATTTAACTAGTATTACTAGATATACTGCCTTAGATTTGTACCTTACTTATTTATACACATATAGTTTCCTAAAAACCATTGATGAAGAGTCTATTAGGTGAAGACATGAATTTTTATTAGGATTACCTTTAAGGGTTTTCAAACTGACATGTTTTTTGTAATTTCACTAGTATCTCATGTTAATGCTTCTTGGACCATCATGGGCTAGAATTTAAGTTCATATATCATTGACCAAAATATTGGCAGTTTAAGGCTATGATTGACATGAACCTTATATGGATAGTGATACACAAGATCCTAATTAGGATATCCATTTCCAAGAGTAGTCCAACATCGTTCTAAGTGAGGTTGAAATGTTGTAAGTCACAGATTAAGTTCCTAAAATCATAAATTATGATATGGGTTAGTCACACACGGAGTCTTTTAGACATAGAGATATTTTTAGTGATGTTGTAGTGATGAATTTAGGTCTCACGAGAATTGGAATTCCCCTTTAGACAGTGGCGCATTTTTATGACGGCTATATGCGCATATACAAGAGCCATAGGAATGTACAAGTTGTTTAGAAAATGTTAAATGAAGTTGTACTTCCTTTCCATGTTCTAGGGATGATTTTGGTATCCCGATACATCCCAAACATGAAGCACAGCTTAGAGGTGTTGGGTGATTCCAAAGATGGTGGACGCACTTTTTCCTTTGGTCGACCCAGGTAATACTCTTGTGGTCCTTTAATAAAGAGATATGATAAATGATGGTTTCCTAGGATTAACATCATGTGGCAGGGTCATGCCATGATATACATTAACATAATGTGGTAAGGATGTACTTCCATGCATTTTAACGACATGCGGTAAGGGTGCAATTTTATGTAGTTTATCATCATCTAGTTAGGATGTACTCCCATATAGTTTAACATCTGTGGTATGGATGTGGGAGAGCCAAAATGAATGTCATGTGATGTTTCGATAGGGCCTAATGATGTGTACTTGGGTGTCATAATTTATCTTCTGAGGAAATGAATCAGGACATACATAGTTATTGAAGAAGAAATACCATATGCAGGTCTTTCTCATGCATAGAGGTGGGAATTATTTCTATTGACCATTGCTGCTGGGAGTATGTTTTGTGATCTACAAACCACTATGTATCTCAAGATATTTGGAATCATGATACATGTAGTTCATGATGTTCCATGATTTTTAAGGTGGTTGTGATAAAATCCATCGATATGTCCTCTCATTATGTTTTGAGTGTGGTTGTGTTTGTTGAAAAAGAAAGATAATTTCAAATGAGTATGATTGGTGTTGTCAAAGATAGATTATTAAGGTGGAAAAATTTACTAGGGTTTGGAAAAGGATGAGAAACACGTACCACAATTCATGGACCACATACCATGTTCTAGGAACGATATGCTGAGTGATGGGAACGGTACAGTGGAGTGGTTCGCAAAACCGAAAACGGTTCGTGGCAAAAGGCGATACGATATGTGGATGAATTTACATCGAAAAAGTAGATTGACCGTGTAGAATTAAAGGAAATATGCAGACCGCAAATGATAAATAGTTTGCATGTGGCTTTTGGTACACAATGGTAGAAGGATTGGTATCTGATGGATGCTAGATAGAAGATTTGGCCAATCATGGATTTGTGGATTTTGTGGATATCATTTTATATATTTGAATTTCTAATCCCACTGATTAATATTTAGAATGAATATAATTAGTGAAAATGTTTGTTATGGGATTTCAGAAAAGTATAAAGGAAGTTTAGAGTGGGAGCGTGAAGGCTGAAATGGTTCACGAGAATAGATTGGGAAGAAGGTTTTTGTGGATAACTGAAAAGTGCAAAGGACTCCATTTGTGGAGGAGGAATATCTAGTATGAGAGATGGATAATTCTACCAGTGGTACATGGAGGGGGTTCTATGGTACGCGAAATAAAATACGGTCATAGATTAGAGAATTTTTCATGGACAGACGGCAGTTCGTAGTGGTGGAATGAAGGTAGTTGTACGCGGAGGTGATAGCAGTTTGTGGAAATAGTAAAAGTACGCGAATGAGGAATTCAACAAAACATTCTTGATACACAGTATGTGGGAGGAGAATGTATTTTGATATTTTTTCAATGATTATTGTGAAAGAATTAAATCAGTTTGTGAAACTGTTTTCTGGTAACTAGTTGTACCCGGGAAGGTTGACGTCATTTGCGGGTGAAAAAGTAACTTCCACAGATCATCTACATATAGTTTAGGATGATGAAATTCATGAAAATTAAGGGACAAAAATTTCCATAAACAATTATTAACCTACAAGTATATAAATTGTGTATGTATTCATTTACATGTGTAGTGAGAGAAGCGAGAATAAGAATACGACCCTTCCCATCGGTAGTGAGCTAGAGATAGATGCATAAGGATTTACCATTGGAAATAATGTGAGAAAACCTTAAAACTATGTAAAGGCAGTCATCTTGGGAATAGAAGATATATCCTGAAAAATTTACTCATTATTAGAAATGATATTTAGTGAATAATGTTATCACCACATTATCGTTGTATTCTCCTTGGATGTTTCCTAGTCAGGGTGAATCTTGAAAAAATGCAGTGTCATGAGCATGATTTTATATATGTTTATATATTTTTATGGGAGGAAGAAAAAATTGATTTTTTTTACAATGGAAAATGATTCGGATTGGTAGATGTTTTAGTCATTCTTACCTTGATTCACCTCCCTCTTAGGGTATTAGACCTAGTGGACCTAACAATTGGTATCTAAGGGAGGTTTAAATTCAATGGTTCTCTCTCAAGAAAAAGAAATGGGGGTGGCCAATCATATAGGTATTCTGATCATTGGAAGAAATAATTTTCATCTATTGAAGAATCTGATGCAGGGATGCTTTCGATTTAGTAGGGTTGGATGTCTTCATAGTAGATATGCATGGAATATTAACTGGCATCAATTGTGGTTCCTTATCAGAAGCTGAGAGAAGAGAATTTGATTCTGATGCTAAAGCAATCAATGCTTTAGGGGGATCCCTATCAAAGGAAATTTATATGATCACTACCACAAAACTGGGCAAGGCATGCACCTACCTTTATCAGCGCTAACGGAAAAGCGCTGATAAAGGGGTGGACCTTTATCAGTGCTAAAACAATCACTGATAAAGGTGTACCCTTTATTAGCGCTTGTTTTAGCACTGATAAAGGGAACATTTATCAGTGCTTTAAATATCCCTTTATCATCACTTTTATTAGTGCTAATAAATGTAACATTTATCAGCGCTTTTCTTAGCGCTGATAATATATATTGTATACATTAAATAGAAAACACATGTTATAACTAAATATATATTTATATATATATTGAATAATTATAAGATTAATACTAAATATATTTATTAGATTTATTAATTCATTATATATTTTTTAGATTTATTAATTCATTATATATTTATTAGATTTATTAATTCATTATATATTTATTAGATTTATTAATTCATTATATTTATTATATATTTGTTATATTTATTTATATTTAATGTATTTGTTTTATTTATAAATATATAATGCATTCTAATATATATGTATAATTAAAATTATTGAATATATATATGTGTTTTCCAATGAATTGGGATCGATCAATATCATACATACGTGCGTCTATATATATGTATTTTCCAATGAATTGGGGTCAATGAATATATCATACATGCATATATATATTTTCATATTTAATAATGTTCATTTATGTATTATAATTCATTATATTACCCATATAATATATATATATATATATATTAATTAAATCTACACTTAAAATTAAATTATATTTAAAAAATAAATAAATATTTTATTATAATATCAATGATATATATATATATATATATAAATATATCTTTCAAATAATTTTATAAGTATAAATAGAGATATAAATATTTAGAGTCAAATAAATATATAAAAATATAAATAAATTCTTAAATTTATACATTTTTCAGCGCTTTTATTAGCGCTGATAAACTACGTATTTATATATATAATTAAATAATTATATATATATATATATAATTAAATAATTATATATATATATATATATATAATTAAATTATTATAAGATTAATAATAAATATATTTATTAGATTTATTAATTCATTATATATTTATTAGATTTATTAATTCATTATATATTAATTTAATAGATTTATTAATTCATTATATTTATTAGATTTATCAATTCATTATATTTAATATATATTTATTATATTTCTATATATTTAATGTATTTGTTTTATTTATAAATATATAATGCGTTCTAATATATATGTACTATAATTTAAATTATTGAATATATATATGTGTTTTCCAATGAATTGGGGTCAATGAATATCATACATGCGTGTATCTATATTTGTTTTCCAATTAATATATCATACATGTGTATACATCTGTGCATATTGAATAATGTTCATTTATAGATATTATAATTCATTATGTTACCCATATAATATATATGTTTTAAAAAATGTATACTTATAATTAAAATTAAATTATATTTAAAAAATAAATATATATTTTATTATATTTTCAATGATATATATATAAATATACCTTTAAAATAATTTTATAATTATAAATAGAGATATATTTATTTAGAGTTAAATAAATATATAATAATATAGAGAAACTCTTAAATTGATACATTTATCAGTGCTTTTATTAGCGCTGATAAACTATGTATTTATCAGTGCTAAAAAAGTGCTTATAAAGAGTGTCTTTATCAGCGCTAAAATAAAAAGCACTGATAATGTCCGTCCTTTATCAGCGCTAAAAAGAACTGATAAAGGTGTTATTTATCAGCACTATTCATTTTAGTGCGGATAAATACACCCTTTATCCATGATTTTTTACTACCGCTGATAAAGGTCTAGGGGGGATTGATAAAATCCACCGGGTCCTCTTCCTCCTCCCCACACCCTGTCAAGCTCTCGTGGAAGCCCTCCTATGCGCTGCTGCTGCCGCCTCCTTCTCCTCCTCCTCCACTGTGGCCACCACCTCCTCCTTCTCCTCCTCCTACGGTCGTCGCCTCCTCCTCCTCCGGCCACCGCCTCCTCCTCCTCCTCTTCACCTGCTCCTCCTCCTCCCCCTCCTCTACCACGGCCTCGTCCTCCTCCTCCTCCATCAGTGCCTCCTCCTCCTCCTCCTCCTCCTCCTACTCCGCTGCCTCCTCTCCACCGTGGGTCCTCCACCGCGACCTCCTCCTCCTCCTCCTCCTCCTCCTCCACTGCCTCCGACCTTCTTCTGCTGCCTCCAAGCTGCTTCTGCTACCTCTGATTCCTCTTCCTTGACTTCGTACTACCTCTGAACTGCCTCCGCTGCCTCCGGTGTCGACGCCTCCTTCTCCTCCACCACCGGGTCCTCCTACTTAAGTTGAGTAAAATTGAATTTTCATTAATTAATTATGTTTTCATTTATTGTCAATATTGAGATTAATTATTTTTGGCTTCTTGAGGTGTGGTTTGGTTTCTAAATGGCATAAAGGCCCATATGGAATCTTCAGAGATTACATGGTGTTTTCCCCTTGGTTTTGAAAATGGAATTTGATTTGTAAATTTTAAAGATCTATTGGTATTTTGTGGTGTTTTGGAAATTGGTTTTGAAACTCATGTGATGTATAGGCCCAGTTGGTACTTGTGTGTTATTGCTTTATACTATGCATGTGATGGCCTCTTCATTCTCTGGTATACTACTATAATGGAGCATCAATGTTGGTTGTTTACTATGGAGGTACACCATATGTCGGCAGGTGAGTCTGAACCTAGTAAGTCTAGGGATTTCTTCTCGGCATGTTTAGGTAATTCTAATGATTACCTATCTATATGTTCTTCTTTATTTTTCAGCACTTTGGTTATATAGTTTTCCATTATTTTTCTACTTTTATTGTTTCAATTAATTTCATCATGGAACTATGATCACCTTGTTTGGATTCTTATATTGAATTTTGAAATCATTTTTTAAACTAGATATCTATTTTAAAAAGGGAAGTCGTGATTTTTTTTTGAAAATAGATTTTCTAAAAAATATATGTTGGTTCTTTAAATGATAAAAACCTATTTTATAAATGTATTTCAAACTAGTGTTTTTGTATTATTTCAGGAAAGGTAATGTATGGATTCTGTGGTTCATACCTACTAAGTTGTTTTATGCTCACACCCTACTTGTGACACTCGGCATCAGTAGACCCAAGTTATTTTTAGGTTTGGGTTTCTTGTTTATGTTTCCTTTAAATTAGGTTGGTATTATAGTTAGTTCTAACCCAAAGGTCACAAGGATATCTGGTCAGGTTCTGATTTATTCTATCTCTATTTTTAGTTTCTTTTTTGTTCAGTTGACGCTGTATATGGATCATGTTTATGTATTCTTTATTTTCTATGCTTATGGATCCTCATGGTATTGTTGTGTGATCTATTTGGTTTATATATATCCCCATTTCTATATCTCACATCATATTATCACACCATGACTCTTATATATCCTTAAGAGGGTGTTCCTCATCATATGTGATATATAAAACTATATGATCCATCTTCTTTAGGCCTAAGACTCTAATAAAATAGCCTTAGAAAACCTAACTAGCCTATAAAAAACTCATACCAAATCCGATCCTTTCATAAACACAACTACTCCAAGGAGACATAATCTCTGGATGATCACAAAATCACAAACATTTGATAGAACCCTCACTCTATCTCTCAAAAACACCCTATTTATTTACCTTGGTTGCTCTTTATTTCTATCACATTCACTCGAACACATATACGCATGCATGAATGCACAATCATGCATAAATTAGAACATGGTTTTGTATTATAGGGTCCACATACCTCAGAAAACATGGTGCGGTCATCATACAAGGATAACCTCTAGACAATACAATCAAAATCTACATCATCTGAATTTATTTGAAGATGATATAATCATCACACAAATCCTAGTTAAAATCATCCCAAATAAAAGGAAAATAAAGGATATTAGTAATGGAGGAATTATGATGGGAAAACTCACTAACACACTATAAAAACTCTCAAGAACCACCCCTCATCTGGGGGGATCGAAGAGAGGAAGAGATTGGATGAATCCCAAGAACCAGCCATTATTTAGTATTAATGAGAGTTCCCCCTAACATTTTTGAAGTATCTAGTTTTTTATCTAAATTATACTAATATTCCTTCTCCCCTAACCTATATACTCATCCTATGGATTTCAAATAGGATGAATATAAATAAATAATGGATGAATACCAATCAGTTGACAAAAGAGTATGAAGAAGGCGTGAAAGATTTTATCAAGTTTGCACAAGATCATGCATGTGACTCTTCTCAAATCCTTTTTCCGTGTTTACGCTATTGTTATTCAAAACAAATTAGTCCAGAGGAGTTGGAAGAACACTTGATCTGTCATGGAATAGATCAGAGTTATACATGTTGGAATGAACATGGGGAAACAATGAAAGTAGGTAGTGAATGGGATGACACTGCGTTTTATGGATCATCTGATATGATTACAAACATGAACAATGAACATGACCGTATGGAGGATGTGATTACAGATGTGAATGATGATGAAGATCGTATTGAGGAAATGACAATGACTGTCGAATATGAACTTTGTGATTGCCCAAAATTGTTTGAGAAGTTAAAAAGTTGTGCAAATACGCCATTGTATGCTAGTTGCACTAAATATTTGGCATTGTCATCCGTACTGAAGATGTATAATTTGAAAGAATACAATGGGTGGAGTGACGCCAGTTTTACAAAACTACTTTCTCTCATGAATGACATGCTCCCAGAAGACAATGAGCTCCCGATCTGAACATACGATGCCAAATTAATGCTACGCTCGATGGGTATGATCTCTGAAAGAATACATGCCTACCCAAATGACTGTATATGGTTTCTCAAGGACCACAAATCACTTAAAGAATTCCCAAAGTGTGGTGCTTCTTGATATAAGAAAGATGAATCCAGTCCTACTAAAGTTGTATTGTACTTTCCAATAATTCCAAGGTTTAGACGCCTATATGAAAGTGAGGAGAATGTAGAACAATTAACATGGCATGAAGATACAAGAATTAAAGATGGGATACTACGTCACCTGGAAGACTCTCCTCAGTGGAAGAGAATCGATCATGAGTATCCTGAATTTGGAAACGAGTCAAGAAACCTTCGTCTTGCATTATCTACAGATGGAGTGAATCTTTTTGGTTTTCAAAGGAAGAGTTACAGTACATGGCCGGTTATGTTGATAAATTATAACTTACCACCATGGTTATGCATGAAACAAAAATACATCATGTTATCTATGCTTATATCAGGACCAAAACAATCAGGTAATGATATTGATGTTTATTTAGATCCATTGATCGAAGATTTGAAATTATTGTGGGATTCAGGTGTTTCAGTGTATAATTCTTATAGAAAGGAAGATTTCACTTTGAGAGTCATGTTGTACGTGATGATAAATGATTTCCCTGATTATGGAAATTTTTCAGGATATAGCATTAAAGGAACTCAAGGCTGTCCCGTTTGTGAAGAATGTACACAATCAATTAGGTTGAAACATTCATCAAAAACTGTGTTTCTAGGAAATCCCAGATTTATACCGCGAAAAAATAAGTACCATTCTTGTACGGCATCATTCAATGGAATTTCAGAGGAATTTAGAACACCATCTCCACTAACAATCGATCAATTGTTTGAGAAAGTTAAAAATGTGGACACTACTTTTGGTAAACCGGCTTCGAAAAACCTTATGAAAATCGATTGGAAAAAGAGATCAGTTTTTTTGAGTTATAATACTGGAATTGTCTATATGTAAGACATTTTCATGATGTTATGCATGTAGAAAAAATGTATTTGATAGTGTTATTGGCACGTTTCTAAATACATCTGAAAAAATAAAAGATGGAATTAAGGCTAGGTTGGACATGGTTGAGATGGGAATATGAGAAGATTTGGAACCAGTGAAGGGCAAAAAACGAACAATTCTTCCTCCTACTACTTACACTCTTTCCAGGCATGAGAGATATTTGTTTTTCAACTTCTTGAATGATGTAAAGGTTCTAGAGGGGTATTCATCAAATATCAGTAACCTCGTGTCAATGAGATACTTGAAGTTAAAAGGTCTGAAATGACATGACTGTCATGTTTTGATGCAAGATCTCATTCCAATTGCTTTACGTTGCATTTTGCCCAAAAATTTCCACCATACATTATAGAAACTGTGTTTCTTCTTCAAAGCTATATGCAGCAAAGTTATAGAACCTGCGAAATTTCCAACTATAGAAAAAGAAATTTCTGTCATATTATGTGAATTAGAAATGTTCTTCCCACCTTCATTTTTTGATATGATGGTTCATTTGATGGTCCACTTGGTGAGAGAGATTCGGCTATGTGGTCCTATAAATTACAGATAGATGTACCCCATTGAACGGTATATGAATATTTTGAAAGGGTATATCAAAAATCGAAGTCGTCCAGAGGGTTGTATTGTAGAGCGATATATTGTTGAGGAAGCTGCTGAATTCTGTACCGAATACCTGTCTGGTGTGGAAAGCAATGGACTACTGAAATCTCGTCACAATGGGTGACTTGAGGATGAAGGAATTTCTAGAAGACTCATTGTCACAATCAATATTACAGATCAGGAGCAGGCCCACCTTTAGGTTTTTCATAACAGTTTCAACATTGACCCAAATGTTGAAATCCACAAAGAAATTCTTAGGCATTTGAATCCATCTAGGGCTGAAAAATGGATATCAGATACACATAATCGACAGTTTAAAGGATGGTTTCAAAATCATATTTTTAAGAAGTCAGATGAAAATACAGAGTCAATTTCGGAACGACTTCGATGGCTAGTCGGAGGACCAAGTGTTTATGCATTATCTTACAATGTTTATGTAGTTAATTGTTATAAATTTTATACTAATGAACATGATGAAGACAGTACCATGAAGAATAGTTGGTTTACACTTGTGGCTAAAGTGATGCATGTTTCCTATGCTAAGGACAGAAATCCAATTTATGCAAATATGTCTTACTTTGGCATTATCAAACAAATATGGGAGTTGGATTATACGGAATTTCATGTTCCGATATTACAATGAAAGTGGGTTGATAACAGGAGGGCTGTTAAAATAGATGACTTGGGATTCATGAAAGTTGATTTCAGTAAGGAAGGGGAGAAAGACGAACCATTTATAATTCCATCACAGGCAGTGCAAGTATTTTATGTTTCAGATCTCGCAAACTGAAACTGGTTAATCGTTCTATTATAGACCAAAACAGCTGAAGGGTCAGATGAAAATTCAACGGAAGATGACCCTTTCATTGGGACTTCGCAATAATTTCATTGTGGTCCCAATGTAGATGACGCTTTGTATGTTAGAGGAGACCACAATGAAAGGATATGGATAGTCGATAGAGGGTTCAAATCCCTTCAACCTTTAAAAAAAGAGAGTTCAATAATCAAGTTATTTTTTATTGTAATATATATTGTGTTACATTATGTTATTATCTGTTCGCTGGTGCTTTTATGTGATCTAAATTAAATGTTAAACCAGTTCTGTAGACAATGACTTCTTCACCTGCTGATGCACCCAATCCTGAGACACAACAGGTCTCTCAACCTATTGCAGCTGGTCCCACTACTGAGAGACAATAGGTCTCTCAACATGTTGCAGCTGGTCCCACTGTTGAGGTACAATAGGTCTCTCAACATGTTTTAGCTGGTCCCAGTGCTGATGCTAGCACTTCGGAGAAACATAATGATGATGCAGAAACTGAGGAAACGGTATGCTATGAAACCCCAGTGACACAAAAAAAAATAGGTGCGTCATAGTTTGACAGTTTTAGCCAAAATATTTAAGGAAAAAGCTAAAGGCATCAAATATGAGGTGGGATGGAATAAACAAGGCCAGCATGTAAACCCCAACAAATCCATGTTTAGTAGCAACATTGGAATCGTCAATCGACAACGTGTGATGATTGTTATAGAGTCGTGGAACCATGTTATAAGTCGGATGAAAATATTAATGTGGGAAGAGATTACGGTAACATTACGATATCATATATTTAATTTATTAAAATAAAATAAAATAAAATACTGAAATATTGACTAACTCTTCATCAACTCTTGCAGAGTACATTTATAGTAGATTTTTTGCACAAAGAATATGTATTAAGACTGGCAGGAAGGATCCATAGAGGCTTTCACACCATTTTAACAAAACATTATATGAAAGATGTTGAAGGTAAAATCAAGTCACACCGGCCTCCTCTTTATGCACACTTGATATCCCAAGGAACGTGGGATGCATTTTGCAGTCGTTGTGCGGAATAGACTTTTCAGGTACATTGTGTTTGGTTACACGTTGTGTAACATTGCTTGTATTTATCACTTTGATTGGCAGTTTTTTATTTATGAAACAGCAATTGAGTGCTGAAAATAAAGAACGGGCAGCAAAACCATCATACCCCTACCGTAAAGCAAGTCTGGGGTACGCATCAATTGAAAAACAATTGGTACGTATTTTAAAAGTACTGTAATAATTTTATGTGACATAAAATAACACTATAACCATGTTTCTCTATTTATATGCAGATTAATTAAGCAAAATCTCAATCCACTTACATTCCACTCCATGTTCTATGGAAGGAGGCTCGTGTTAATAAAGAGGGAGAACTGGTAGATGAAAACACATAAAAAAGGTGGGAAATAGGTGTAAGTATGACATTATATAAACTTGTTTTTTTTAAATCATTATTACATAACGATGATTACTTATTTTACATATTTTCTATTTGACATAGTCACATGAATCAACAACACCCACACCGGATGCAGACATACTTTCAGCGGCCTTGAAACAGCCAGAACAGTATTGCCACGTCAGAGGTGTGGGTTTTGGGGTTTCACCCCAGGCATATTTTCAGAAAAAAAAACAAGAGGATGAACAAACTAAAGAATTGAAATTAATGAGAGATAGAGTAGATACCCTTGAAGAAAAAATTCCAAAGTCAGGGAGAGATGCTAGCGAGTTTGATGGAGGAGAGGCGAAGGGAACAAACAACTCAAGAATAACCCGCACGAGAAGATCCCGCCCCACCCCCCACCAGCTTTGAGGCGATCCATTCCCCTCAAAGACCTGGCTTAACAGAGGTAATAAATGTTCTAATATTCGTTTCTGTGAAATGTGAATCACATAGACACTGATACCTTTCATGTAATGATATTCCACAGGGTGAAAATGATTGTGATTTATATCTGTCAACTCCCGCCCATCGCCTTGTAGCGAGGGCTACAGTGTTCAATATGTAGAATGACACGCTACACTCCAGACCACTTCCATCCAGTCATGTCAAAGTGTCGATTAACGTAGCTCATGAGCCGAGCATTGAGCTACTTGTGCCAAATGACGATGATGACATTCATACGGTGGAAAAAGCTATTGGAACATTCATTGCATGGCCGTCGAATCTTGTAAAAAAACATGTCGACCAGGAGGTATTCATTTCCAATTCATTTTTCAAGTAGAACCTTTAACAATAAATTATAAAATGGCTTTATTGATGAATGTTATTACAGAAGGACAAAATTTAGGATCTAAAATGAAAGAGCAGCTCTAAAGTATCAACTAACAAATCAAAATGATCTACTGAGAGCACGTTCACCCCGCCTGTTCTATATCAAAATTTAATATCATTTAAATCTCATGTGGACACGAAAATGATAGGTGGAAGGAGTCACACAATTGTTTGTGAAAAAAAATATGTACGGAGAAGAAAAATTAGATTTCGTTAGTGCAGACGTTGTTGCTGAGATCATCACATATGACTGGCTAGGCACCTCAGTTATAAATGTATACATGATGTATGTTTTCATGATTTTATTTTACAGAAGTTTATATACTTTGATAATTATGGCTAAATACATCTCATATTTTTCATAGGTGTATATATGAAAAACAATTGAAGGGATTTTCTCATGAATACAAATTTGGACTCGTTAGTCCTCACACCATTTCTACATAACAAGAAGAAATAGATTCTGATTTTGAGGCTGAATTAATGTCAAATCTGCTCAAAACATTTCAAAGCAGAATTATAACTGACAGACTCTTTTTAATACCAACGTTGTAGGGGTAAAACTCTACATTTTAATCTTATCAATTATATTTTCATTTCTATCAGTACTTATTTCTTTTTGTGTTTTTAGGGATCATTGGAAGCTCGTTGCAGTCAATTTGGATACTCCGAAGATTTATTTTTTGGATTCACTGCATGGATATCCAACAAACTGACCACACATGATGGCGATTGTCAATTTTAATACACTAGATCCAACATTTTAGAACTAAATATCTAGTGATATAATTTATATTATCTTTTAATGAGGATTTTGTTATGATAGGGCAGTGTATGAATATCATCTAAAGGATGGAATGAATCCAGGGCATAAGGACAACAATGCCCAAAAGATCTACAAATGGAGAAGTATCTGGGCATATATAATTATATTTCACTATCCAAATACATATCAAAACAAATTACTTATTTTTTTCAATGTTTATATAGTGTCTGAAACAAACAAATGACAAGGACTGAGGTTATTATGTTTGTAAATTTATGAAAGAGATCATATTTCATGAACAAACTATAATCCCTGAAGAGGTATTTTTGAAAATAATTACTACTTCATTTAAAATAATTATTAATCTATTGTGTATTTATATTTTTTCAGTACTACTATTACTATCGCAAAAACTCATATTCAGAAGATGATATAAATGTGTTTAGAAATGAATGGGTAGCGTACCTGATGGAAGAATGTGAACAAATAGGACAATGAAGGTGAAATCATAATACTTAAGTTATATTTATATGGTTATTGATAGATCCCATTACACTTATTGAGCATCTATGGTCTCCCTATCTTATGTTTCATATCCTTAGATTAGTGAATTCCTACTACTCAGTTTGAAATTGACATAACTTTAGAAAACAACACAACTGACATACGTAAAACCAAGAAAACCCATTCAGACTATTTTTATACTTTAGGAGAATGATCCCTGAGTCATTTGTGACATTTAAGAATCGACCGCACCTCAATCCGACACATGGTGTGACCCATATGGCTAAAAGTATCTGATATCAGTTTCAAATTGATGCAAACTTTAGAAAACAAAGCAAGTGAAATATGGAAAACTGAGAAAACATGTTTGGATTGTTTTGATACTTTAGGAAAATAATCTGTGAGTCATTTTTGATGTGTACGAATCAACCGCACCTCAATCCGATGCACGGTGTGACCGGTACGGCTAAACGTCTCTGATATCAGTTTCAAATTGAGATGAACTTTAGAAAACAACACTACTGACATACAGAATACCGAGCAAACACATTCGGATTGTTTTGATACTTTAGGACAATGATCCATGTGTCATTTGTTATGTGTAAGAATCAACCACACCTCAATCCGACGCACGGTGTGACCGGCATGGCTAATAGTGTCTGATATTAGTTTGAAATTGACATAACTTTAGAAAACAATACAAGCGACATACATAATACCGAGAATATGCATTCGGATTGTTTTGTTAATTTAGGACAACGATCCATGAGTCATTTTTTATGTGTAAAAATTGACCACACCTCAATCCAACGCACGGTCTGACCGGTATGGCTAAAATTGTCTAATATAAGTTTCAAATTGAGAAAAACTTTAGAAAACAACACTAATGACATACGTAATACTGAGAAAACACATTCGGATTGTTTTGATACTTTAGGAAAACGATCCACGAGTCATTTTTGACGTGTACGAATCAACCTCACCTCAATCTGACGCACGGTGTGACTGTCATGGATAATAGTGTCTGATATCAGTTTGAAATTGACATAACTTTAGAAAACAACATAGGTTACATACGGAATACCGAGAAAATGTGTTCGGATTATTTTGATACTTTATGAAAATGATTCATTATTCATTTGTGATGTGTACGAATTGACCGCACCTCAATCTGATCCATGGTGTTACCGGCTTGGCTAATTGTGTCTGGTATCAGTTTGAAATTGACATAACTTTAGAAAATAACACAAGTGACATATGGAATATCGAGAAAATTCATTCGGATTGTTTTGATACATTAGGAAAATGATCCCTGAGTAATTTTAGATGTGTACAAATCAACCACACCTCAATCCGACGAACGGTGTGACCGGTATGGCTACAAGTGTCTGATATCAGTTTCAAATTGAGATAAACATAAGAAAACAACACTAATAACATAAAGAATACTGAGAAAACTCATTTGGATAGTTTTGATACTTTAGGAAAATGATCCATTAGTTATTTGTGATGTTTACAAATCGACCTCACCTCAATCTGATGCACGGTGTGACCGCTATGGCTAAAAGTGTCTGATATCAGTTTAAAATTGAGATAAAATTTAGAAAACAACACAAGTGGCCTACGACAAACCAAGAAAATGCATTCTGATTATTTTGATACTTTAGGACAAAGATCCTTGAGTTATTTTTGATGTGTAAAAATTGACCTCACCTCAATCCGACGCACGGTGTGACGGGAATGGATAAAAGTGTCTGATATCAGTTTCAAATTGAGATAAACTTTAGAAAACTACACTACTGACATATGGAATACTGAGTAAATGCATTTGGATTGTTTTTATACTTTAGGACAACGGTCCATGAGTCATTTGTGACGTGTGAGAATTGACCTCACCTCAATCTGATTCACGATGTGACCAGTATGGATAAAAGTGTCTGATATTAGTTTCAAATTGAGATAAACTTTAGAAAACAACACTAATGACATACAGAATACCGAACAAACATGTTCGGATTGTTTTCATACTTTAGGAAAATGATACATGAGTTATTTTCGATGTGTACGAATAGACCGCACCTCAATCCGACACACGGTGTGACCGGTATTTCTAAAAGTGTCTGATATCAGTTTGAAAATGACATAAACTTTCGAAAACAACAATACTGACATAAGGAATACTGATCAAATGCATTTGGATTGTTTTGAAACATTAGGAAAACAATCCATGAGTCATTTGTGACGTGTAAGAATCGACCGCACCTCAATCTGATGCATAGTGTGATTGGTATGGCAAAAAGTGTCTGATATCAGTGTAAAATTGAGATAAACTTTAGAAAACAACACTACTGACATATGGAATACCAAGAAAATGCATTCAGATTTCTTTGATAGATTAGGAAAACGATCCATTAGTCATTTGTGATGTGTAAGAATCGACCAAGCCTCAATCCGACACATGGTGTGACTGGTATGGCTAAAAGTGTCTGATATCAGTTTCAAATTGAGATAAACTTTAAAAAACAACACAAGTGACATATAGAAAACTAAGAAAACGAGTTTGGATTGTTTTGATACTTTAGGAAAATGATCCCTGAGTCATTTTTGACGTGTAAAAATTGAACTCACCTCAATCTGATGCACGGTTTTACCGGTATGTATAAAAGTGTCTGATATCAGTTTAAAATTGAGATAAACATTCGAAAACAACACTACTGACATACGGAAAACTGAGAAAACGCGTTCAGATTATTTTGATACATTAGGACAACGATCCATGAATCATTTGTGATGTGTACGAATCGACCTCACCTCAAGACGACGCACGGTGTGACCGGTATGGCTAAAAGTGTCTGATATCATTTTCAAATTGAGATAAACATTAGAAAACAACACTAATGACAGTTGGAATACCGAGCAAACGAGTTTGGATTGTTTTGATACTTTAGGAAAATGATCCATGAGTCATTTTCGATGTGTACGAATCAACCACACCTCAATACAACACACGGTGTGACCGGTATGGCGAAAAGTGTCTGATATCAGTTTGAAAATGACATAAACTTTAGAAAACAACACTATTGACATACGAAATACAGAGAAAACGCATTCGGATTGTTTTGAATCTTTAGGAAAATTATCCATGAGTTATTTTTGACGTGTACAAATTGACCTCACATCATTACGACACACAGTGTGACCGATAAATATTTTCATTAGATAAAGAATCAGTATTTATTAAATGAAAAAAATCAATCAAAAACATATTGATTTTACATTATTCCCTTTCATTGTTATCAGAATGAAAACATTTGAGTTAAAAATTTCATATTTTAGTTTCACATATCCATATTAATGTATTCTTTCATATTACTATTTTAATTTATTTCATTATTTAATTACTAACAGAATATTTGTTTTCTTATATAGGTGAATTTTTTTCCTTGAGTTCAGATGCTTTGTTCGGCAACAAATACCCTAAACGACAATTTTTTAGAGAGGATCATAGATATCAAAGGATGAAACATGAATGTTTATAACTGTTGTTGAATAATTGTAATTGTAACCATGTAAAACAATGTTTTCAATGTATATAGAAATGTGTTTTTTTGTATTCATGATGTTAAGTAAATGTATATACCATTTTCGGTCAAAATATTGTGTGCGGGTGCTATTTTGTGCAGGTGTGCATTTGCTACTTTGTACAGGTATTTTGGTGTGCAGGTGTGCAGGTTCTTTTTTGCAGGTGTAGGCGATGGGGCCTTTATCATCGCTTTTTTGAACACTGATAAAGGACACCTTTAACAGCGCTAGAAGAGCGCTGATAAAGGACACCCTTTATTAGCGCTCTGAAAATTGCTGATATAGGCGACCTTTATCAGGGCTAAAAAAGCGCTGATAAAGGGGGTCATTTATCAGTGCTTTTTTAGCACTGATAAAGGTCACCTATATCATTGCTTCTCGGAGTGTTGATAAAGGGTACCCCCCCCCCCCTTATCTACGCCAGCATTAACAACACTTTTCTAGCGTTGTTTATGGTAGTTTTTAGAGCTGATAAAGGGCCAAGTAGTAGTAGTTGATGGTGATTTCTTGTAAAACATCAAATGAAATTTTTAAAAAATTGCTGAAAATTTATTCTGGAGACAAAAAATTCTCATAAGTAAAGCTGTTGGTCCTATGGAACAAGTATGTGGACCTCAAAATTAACCCCAATGAGACTATTGATAGATTCTTTGAGAGGATAAATATTATTGTAGAGTACATACTGGGTCGTGGATAAGTCATTGAAGATATAAATATTTTGAAATGAATCTTAAGGAAACATCCAGCGCGGTTCATTCCAAATGATTCAGTATTGGATGAAAAAGCCTCGAGAGAGCAGACACTAGATAACCAATACAGTACAATTGTAGCATATGAAATGAGAAACAATGATTACGATGTAGTGGAATAGGGGAATTCTAAGGAAGTGTAATTCAAGGTTATGAAGAATCTCTATGTTGAAGATTGTCCGGAAGACGAAAATATTGATGATGTCATGTAATTTCTCTCCTCCAATCTACGAAGGGGAAAAGGGATGTTCAAGGGTAAACTTTAATTTGAATTCTTTTGATGTCAAAAGATTGGGCATTTTTCAACAAATTTTCCAAGCATGTTTGATGATGAAAATGAAGAAAATGATTAATTTCATCAAGATACGTATTCATCAAATGTAAAAGGTAAGAAAATTACTAAGAGAATGTTCTTAAAAATGAATAATCTACTTTCAAAATTGAATGAATGTTCAAAATAATTTAAGGCAGAAGAGATGGAGGACTGCAAGGATCCTAAAATAGACGCTTTAGTGGCAGTTGTAAGAAATTAATTAACAATAGAAGAAAGTGACAATGAGGAAGTATAAATTGAAGTAAGAGATGATCTTTGGGCAGAATTAGAAGATTCTATTGAAGAGATGGATAGTTTGAGATCCAAAAAAATGGATGTTAACAAAGTTTTTCATGATTTCAAATTATTTCTGCAGCAGCATGAAGAAGAGAATTATGATAGGAATAGAGAAATTGAAAATATGAGGTATTCAATGCTAGAAATATCCAAAATGGTGGTTGAGTACACTCTCAAAATTGAAGAACAGAAAATAGAAATTGATAGTTTGACTGAAACTTGAAAAGATAAGATCAAATGTATCAAACAACTAGAAGAAGAGGTCGTCAGTCTGCAATGGAGAATTGAATATCAAGAGAAACAAATAGAAATAAGGTCATACATGCAACATAAATGATGATATTTCAGCAGAGTGGTCCATCAGAACCGAAGAAACAATCAATTATGAATTATAGGGATGGTGAGGAGCTCAATCTAAAATAAAAACTGCTAATGGTTCAAGTAGGAAAACAATAACCCACTCTAAGGTTGAAAATCGATTTGGGTATGAAGAAAACGTAGAAGATTTAGTGAACCCAAGTCACAACTAGGGGTGCATCATTTACAAACATGAATGTACCTTACATAAGATGTTAATTTCGTGGTAATATGGGACATTATCAAAATCGATGTTCCATAGCGAAGAGGTAGCAAAGGAAAGAAGAAAAACAAGGGTGGTCTTATAGTGATCACAATTCTAGGTCATCATCTGATGACATGTGTTTTAGGTGTAAAGTATTCAGAAATATGGAATGATTTTGCACATCAACAATGGAGTGTAATGTGGGGAGGAATACCAAATCTATTCAAGAGAAGCGACGAAATTTATCATCAAGAGAGAATGAAATTAAAAATTGATTTGAAGCTATGCAAGTTGAATCTTGTCCATCATATGCTACAGAAGATCATGATTCTCATTCCATGATGGGTATGAAGTCAATGACTTGGGTCAAGAAGAAAAGGGTCTAGAAAGCAGTGGTTGAAGAAAATGCATTATAGGTATAAGATCACATTGGAATATGGGTCATTGATAGTGGAATCACTTCCCATATAACCAGAAAAAAGGATCTAGAGACTGTAATCAGGTATGATAAGGAATGTATCTTAAGGTTTTTCTATGATGAGGGATTGAAAATTAGTAGTTCAGCAAAATCCATGATTTGAAGAAATGACATGAGACGAGTAGATGTTTTGGTTATTGAGGGGCTTTGTCACAAATTTCGTAGTGTCATTCAATTGTGTGACTCTGGGCATTTCATACATTTTTATTAGAAATTATGTTTCATAAAGGGAATGGATGTTGTTGTTGTGTTACAAAAAAAATGTATTAAAGATAATATCTACATCATGATTGGATAAGAAGATTTGTGACTTCTATCTAAGGATGAAGAAAAAAATTTATGGCATAAGCATCATGGACACATAAGCCAACGTTCCTTAAAAGATTTGGTGAAATATGAGGCAGTGCCAAATCTCCCAACATTATTATGTGGTCGTACTCATACGTGTGATGCCTGTCAACATGGGAAGATAAATCGAAATACATATAAAAAAGGAGAAAAATCAAACACGATTGCTTGAGTTTCTATATATTGATGTATGTGGTCAAATTTCTCTAAGGGCTATTGATGGGAAGAGGTAACATGGGGAGGATCCGCTAGGTGGAGCATAAAGATAGGGGGAGTTGAAGTTGATATGATGCTATTGGAGGAGACGTAACATAGGGGGACCATTAAATCTAATGATTCTTAAACTGATCAATCAAATATTATATTTCACAATAGCTGAGGTTTTTTATAAAAGCATTTCATTAATATTAGTATAGTATCAGCAATTTGTGATTGGAAATGTAGTGATTTATTGATGAAATTTTCATCTACACATTATTCTCACATAGAGCCTAGATCATGTTGTCTTAGAATATGTGTTGAGAAAATCCTTGATCATTTTCTAAAATGCATAAAGAAAATGGTGGTTTGAGATGGAAGGAGTTTCAATTGAGTAAAAATATTTGAAAATTTTTTATGAAAAGAATTTTCAAAAAAACCAAAGGAGGATATTTTTGGTAAAAAAATCCCTTGATATGTCTTCTATGTATGTTTTGGGTGTGGTTATGTTTATTGACAAATCCAGATTACCAAAAATGAGTATATTTGATGTTTTTCAAAGACATGTTTTTATGCAGGAACAGTTCAATACTATTTGGAAAAGGATGAGAAACGCATACCACAATTCATGGACCGCGTACCATGTTTCGAGAACGATACATGCACTGATTGGAACAGTACACCGTAGTGGTTTGCAAAACCAAAAATGGTTCGTGAAGGAAGGCGATGTGAAGTGCAAATGACTTGATGTAATCAGTGGATATCGACCGCATAGGAGAAAAGGTAGTATGTGGACCTGGAATGTGAAATTGTTCATAGGTTGCTTGTGGTTTACAGTGGTCGAAGGATCGGTAAGCGTCGGAGGTTAGATTAAATATTTTATAAATCAATGATTATTGGATTTTGTGGAAATATTTTTCTATAAAAGAATTTTTAATCCCACTGATTACTATTGAGAAAAAACATTATTAGAGAACATTTTTGGTCCGGGATTTTGGAAAAGTTCGATGAATGTTCATGGAGGGAGCACAAAGGATAAAGTGGTTCGCACAGAAGAGATTTTGTTGAAGGTTTTTTTGGGAACTAAAAAATGCAAAGGACTCGGTACATGGAGGAGGAATTTTCAGTATGGAAGATAGATGATTATGCAATTGGTATGTGGATGGGGAGCTCCTATAAGCGGAAGATAAGACATTTTGTGAAAAAAGAACAGTTTATGGCTAGAGGGCCATTCATAGTGGTGGAATGAAGGAAACTACATGCGGGGACGATAGCGGTTTGTGGAAGTGTAAGCAGTATGTGGAGTAGGTGTTCTACGTACCATTCCATGTACTCTGTTTGTGGGAGGAGCAGGTGGTTCATGATTTTCAATAGGAATCTCTCATAAGCTTTAAATCAGTTTGCTAACGTATTTTTCGGTACCTAGTAGTACCCAGGAATGTGGACCGCATCGCAGGTAAAAAAGGAACTCAAACAGAGCATCTACCTATAGTTTAGGATGTATGAATTCCTGAAAAATAAGGGACCAACATGTCTATAAACACTGTTTGACCTACAAGTCTGTAAACTATGTGTCTATTACCTTACAAGAGTAGTGAGTTAAGGATGATGAATTCAGGGAACCCTTCCACTATTACTAATCGAGAGAAAGGGGCATAGGGTGTGACATTTGGGAATGCAATGAGAAGACCTGTAATATTTTAAAGGCATAGAACCTCAACATAAAAGATCTAGACCGAACATTGTACTCATTATTGGAAGTGAACCTTAGTGGATATGGTGAATCAGAATATTGTCGTTCTATGTTTTTTGGACGTATCCCAGTGAGGGTTATCCAAGTAAAAATTCAGTGTTCTATGCTTGGTTTTATATTTGTTCATATATTGTTAGGAGAGGAAGACAAAATTGAGTTTTATTTGACAATGGAACTTGATCCAGAGGGGTAAAAGTTTTTTTCTCTCATACCCTGATTCACCCCCCCCCCCCCACTCAGGGTATTTGACCTATTGGACCCAAAAAATTTCATGTAGTGAGGAAGAATGCAGGGTGACGTGAATTGGATGGAAAGTTGATGTTGGGCCCAAGGATAGAAGCTTGGGAATCACTACATATCTCATGAAAAATTGAGATCCAAACCACACATAGTTCATGGAAAACTATGCTGTTTAACATCATGTGGTAAGTATGATAACCCACCACTCTTGATGAGCCTTGTTCGTGTAGTGAAGACTTCGACATGATTTCAATGCCTATTGGAGCTATGCTAGGTGTGGGTAACAATGACCGACATGGACCCCATGTAGGACAAAAAAATTGTTCATTATGTAGTTGATAGACTAAGATATATGATATAGTATTCCCTACGTATGTCATTGGAAATGAGAATCAATCTATATTTATTTTGTGGATGATCCATTAATCTTAACATCATGTGGCAAGGCTGTATTTAAATCAATGTGAATGGAGATGGGTATCAAGGATCCATGAATTTTATTGTCGTGTGTTATGGAAATTGACCTGGTAGATTAAATTTTTGCATCAAGGACTCATTTTATCCCTTTTATGTTTCTCATTCAAGACCACAATAGACATTTTGAATACCTATGAGCATTGCTTGGGAGAGAGATCCCCTGTCACGATTCCAAATATCATGTGATCTAAGCATGGTGTGGTAATCATGGAATGACACATGTTTTCCTAC
This sequence comes from Viscum album, assembly GCA_963277665.1. Lineage (NCBI taxonomy): Eukaryota > Viridiplantae > Streptophyta > Magnoliopsida > Santalales > Viscaceae > Viscum > Viscum album. The sequence goes on from OY728126.1 coordinate 1,236,563,155, forward strand.
AATGTAGATATAGATGTGGGTACATTAAGATAATTTTTTATCATGTAGTAGTTGGACCATGATATATTATCACAGTGTCCCTACGTCTCTCATGTGGATGATAATATGGCCACAAGTAGTTGTACATGAAGCGTGAGGTTTAACATCATGCAGCAATGATGTTAACCATGTAGTTTGACATCCTACGGTGAGGCTAAAATATTTTCTATCATTAAGGGGAACTAGGGAAATGTGTAGTTTTATGTCTTGTGGTACGGAAGAAATGATTTGTACAGTTTAATGTGTTACTAGTTGTAATGATAATTATCTATTTATCGTCATGTAGTTGGGACAAGCCTATATTGTTTATTTTCATGTATTTAGGATGACTATTGGGGCTTACTCTAATACATATGCCCTTTTTTATTTCAAATTAAAATTATTTATTATTAAATCTCGCATTGGTGGGTGGTGTGACATGCTACCCATCCATGGTGGCTAGGAAATAGGCTCCATTATGACTCACCTTATGTACTCCGTAGGGACCTTCCCGTATGGGATCTAATATCAGAGTATTCTTTCCTAGTATCATTGAGGTTATAAGATCCATCAAAAGTTCTCCATAAAAGAATTCGTAGAGGAGATCCTTTTTATTGATGGATCATATTATCTTATTAGGAAAAATCTCTAGATTGTGTAGTGTGCACAACCATTTCTCATCCAATTACTATTGCGATTGTTCATCACTTTAGAGCCTTCCACAAATGGATATCCAAATTGTGGGAATCTAGACATCTATGGGTAGCATTGCCTCTATACCACAGTCTAATGAAAATGGTGTTTTCTCTATAGTAGTATGTGTGGTGGTAAGACAGGCCCATAATGTATGGAGTATTTTATCTATCTAGTACTTCTTATCCTTGTTCACCATCTTCTATATTTTTTTATTGATTATTATTAATGGAATCTGTCATTCCATTTTTCTCTTCATGATAGTGGGATATGTGATTCATATATATTATTTACTTCTCATAATGCTTCTTCAACTCTTTGGAATATTAGTTGGTGTCGTTTACATTCAAGATTGTTTCAGGGACTCCAAACTAAGGGATGATATAGGACATCAAGATTTTAATGACATTCAACATCCCAACTTTCATGCAAGGTATTTCCTCTACCCATTTTGAAAATATTTTGGTTCCAATATGTTTGTACATGATATCTTTGGTTGTGGAGAGTGGATATATCCCCCCATCATTGATCCCCCAAATAGAAAATGGCTAGCAATATTTAGCTATATGTAGCAATTTTGGGGGCTAGTGGATGACCTTTCCATGGATCTAGAGAGCATGTAATTTCTTAATGAACTCCTCATAGTCATTTTTCATGGTTTTATAGTAAAACCCCAACCCCATGATATTTTGAGAGATCCCAGTCTGAGATATATGGGCTCTGTAGTAGTCTATAGGGACTTCCTCCATAACAGTAAGAACATATCATTATACTATTCACCTATAAATAATTACATCAAATCAAGTTTTTAGAGAACTTTTTCCTCATTCGGAATATCCTATTGGTTGATGTTTTCTACCCGATCTAGAATCTATTCCCTTCTATCATGATCTTTTGGGGGAATCTAGTATCAAATATTGGGGATTATAGGCCTCATCTATCTAGTGGTGGAGACCGGTTCAGCATGATCTAGGGATGTGACAACATAATTGATCTAATCCATATCACATATAATGATCAATGACACCATTATTTAATACGTAATATGGAATGTTGCTTCCTCATAATCTGGTTTCTCCTGAATGATGACTGCATTAGCTAGTGAGTTGGCACAAGTATTCTGTGATTGGGGAACATCATCCAGTATGGGTTCAAAGGGTAGTTATTTGGCCAATCCCTAGACGTAGCCAATGTGGGGGAATTTTCTTAATTTTTATGGAAGATTCTCTACTAGAATACTTTTTCACTAACTCAAAAACAACTTTTTTGGTCAATTATTCAACTCATAGCTACATGGATAGTTCTAAGAAATTGATGAGAACATGATATTATTCTTCATTTTATGTGCATCCTTTTGATAGTGATAAATAGTAGGGGTGGGGATTCCTTGTCTAGAGAGACAAATTCAATCCACAAAAAAACCAATTTGTCTTTTGGTTCTCCATTATTGTGATGAAAGGACTCCGAAAAGTTCCATCAAATTACATCTCCCATGTTCTGGGAGTTTCATTAGCAACGAATACCTTTTCATCTTGTTTATATATATATTTAAGTGTATCTTCCAGGATTGGATGTGTACTAAGGAAAATGGTCATGGATTTCTATTTTATTGAAATCTATGATATGTACCAGATTTCATATCATGGATGAATGACCACCCATCGGGCAAAGCTCCTAATCAGCATCGGTTATCCAAGGATGTACTTGAGTGGATCAACATGGGTGACTAATTGGACGTCATTATGATTAATTCAATTTCCTATATAAATCACTACCAATATGAGTGTGAGTATGTTCTTCGTGACGAGATATATTATGAACTCTTATTGAATGAGTTGCTTAAGAGAGCTTTTGGGGCTGATAGTCTCCAATGTATTCATTGAGGATTGGAAGTGTTTGGACATCCAATAATTTTCTTGGGATCTTTACTATATTTATGGGGAGAACATAGTAACCATCAATAATATTATAGAGATTAAAATGGGAATTCCCCATAAAATTTGGAGAGGCAACCTGTATATCATCATCCATTATTAGTTTTTTTCCTCCCTTATTATAAAACTCTACATCAGCATATGCAGCCCCAAGGGTCTCAAAGAGAGTACTAACACCATTTAGTATATCAAGAATTCAATTAATGTGATACTTTAGACACTAATGGAATGATGTTGTTATCTCTAGATATCTATCAAACTATGGCATTTCAAGTAGGACATTATATGTGTAATCTTACTGGATTACCATAAACATGGTATCTGATGTGAGATCCCCAAACTGGGCTTTGAGATAGATTTTCAAAAGAGGTATTATATAGATTTTTTCACACCATTGGTTAGATAAATTAGTGAGAGATAGGTCCCATTCTTCATATGAAAAACATATTATGTTTCAGAATAAATAAAATTAATACTAGAACCATTATAAATTAACACCTTCTAGACACTAAAATTATTGAGTCTATCTAAAAACATATAGGGGCCTAAATGTGCATCTACCAGGTCACATCCTAATCATTATTAGTGAACAAGAAGAAGAAATTACCTTCTTGTTTCATTGTCGGTTAGGTCCACTAGGAAAGATACCCTAAGAGGGGGGTGAATCGAAGTATGAAAAATTATAACAACTGCCCCATTTGATCTGCTTTTTACTATTAGACAAAACCCTCTTCTATCTCTTTCCCATTGCAGAGTGTGAGTAAACCATAAAGCAGGAATATGACACATCAATTTTTACTTGGTTCACCCTCACTGGGCTACGTCCAAGGAGTATACACCAGCAGTATGCCGATGTACCAATTCCACTATAAGTGCACTGCTATTTACAATTTCGAAGCAGGCTCACTATCCCTCCTTGTTTACAACCACTCACAATATGAAATCTAACTGCTCTCTCAACTGAAGTGTGATCATTTCTTCTTCATAAGATCCACTCACAGTTTATAGACATGTAGGTCTCTTCATTATATCTAATGAAATCTGCATCCCTAACTATTGATAGATGCTCTTTTGACATCCAATTTTCACTCGTAGATGAATCTCTCTTTGCACCGGGTGTACTGGGAAACCCCAATTTTTATGTGAAGCCTTCACTGGGCCTTGCACATAATTCCCTACTTTTGTGCGAAATTCACTTTTCATACAACACCCCTTTTATGTACAACAAATTATTTTACATGCAACAGCCTTCTTTTACGCGCAGCCTCTATACTATCATGCACGTAATTCTCTACTTTTGGCGCAATCAAATTTTCGCACAGCTTGAGCTTTACGCGCACTCTGGTTTTTACCTGCAGCCTTCTCTTTATGAGAAAACACCTGACTTTATGTGCAAACATAACATTTATTCACAACACCCTTGAATATTCTAATTTCATGGGCCGAAGCTCAAATACTCTCTAAGTCTTGAGCTCTGCAGAATGGAGGGGGGTAACTTCAGTTTTATAGGCAAAATTGAACCTATTTGAAAAACCCTCCTTGAGTGCGTAATTCTATTCGAATGTGAAAAACACATCTTCCACGCACCATGTTTTTTCACACATGGATCCAATATTTCGTGCACCTCATTCATTTTTCAATTTTCGAGCATCGGACCTTGAAACACCTCTTGCATGAAAAACACCATCCCTTTATTTTTCACATCCCACAAATATGTCATGCACCACTTTCCTTTTTCACGCAACATAAAAATATTTCGCGTAACACATCCATATTCCGTGCACCACGCAAATATTTCTCGCATCACACAAATATTTTATGCATCACTTTGTTATTTCACGCACTTCATCCATTTTTTGTGAACCACGCAGATATTTCCCTAAATACTTTATTTTCCCGTGCACCCCACAGATATTTCGCACAACACATTATTTTTCCGCACACCACTCTGCTATTTCCCACAACACTTTATTTTTCGTGCACCCTTGAAATTTTGCGAGAACCTCCCTTTTCCATAAACACATCACTCCATTTTCCGATTTTATGGCCCAAAAATTTGGTAACCACTGGAAAACAACATCACCTTGTAACTACTCTTTTTGTACCACCTCCAGATCATCCATTCTATTGTTGGGGTTCTTCAATACAACATAGATAGCCATCAAAATCACTTGAACCTGAATATCACCATGTAATCCCCCATTTTCAATGAATAATACTTCGTGGTAAGTTTTTTGAACAATCACAACATGGAGGCCCACTTTTTCAAAAAGCACAATCACCTCAAAAATGATTCAATGATGCCTTGAGGGATTTTTTCCCAACATGGTCTCAACCTGAAAGTCCTCGACTATAGTAAATTCTATCTCAAAATATTCTGGGCTTCATCGGGCTTCAACAAGTTCCTCCCTAAGTTATTTTGAAATATAGATCACGTTGAGGACTAATATCTTAGTTGGTACTCCCACCAACAATTTTAGAACATTGTACTTTTTTCAAATGTTCATAATTTTCTTATATGAGGATGCTCTTGTGATTGTTATTTTTGATGAGGAGTTTTTATTCTCAGGGAAGAAAAATCATGTACTTTTGTGTAGGATATGGGAGAATCTAATGCTAGAGGCACCAGAAATCCTATACCCCCCTTTCTCTAGGCTGATCTGGCTGATCTCTTGCTAGGTGGGCATGCAATGCAATAATGTACAGATTGCGGCCGGATGGTTCTCAGACACCATCCATCCATTATTGGGCTCTTTGGAGTGCTTATCTATTCATCTAAACTATATATGTATTCCTTATAGGGTTCTAATAAGAAAATTGAATCAACCCCATATGATGTGACTTCTATATCCTCATCTTCAGTGTATTCCACCACCCATTACCCTATTATGTGTGATAAAATCATTATCTGGGAAAAAATACTCATCATAGAAGGGGTATGAAAGATTTATTTCATTGTAAGAACCAAATAGGTATTCATTATCCAATAGCGGTTACATTTTTGGAGCAGTTTACATGCTGTAGATGTCACATGGATGATATAAACAAGAGGTAACACTAACTTTGGAGGAGAATATAACTCATCCTCTTCTATTTAATCCCACCATAAGTGTTCCAGCCCATCATTTGGAGGTAGAAATAATGTATCTAACCTTATTGGTGTACCTACTAATGGTTTTTTAACTATTCTCTAAGAGTGGCATCAGCTCAATTAACCATCTTTTGAACCATCCCATTTTGGAAATTCCGCGCACATCTTCCCAGGACCTTTTTCCAATAACTGTTATCATCCAATTAGAAAATATTAATAAAACACACCTTCTATGTGGAATTATCAAGAACCTATTTTCTATAATCAATCATTCCATGGAGGAAATCATTAAATATGAAACAATTCTCGATATAATGGCACATCCTTCTGTGGAATGTCCGGTAATCGGGACAGTTAGTGAAGTTTAACTCATTGATGTTTCTAGGATGAGGATGTGTGAAATGTTTATTATCTATGGATTACAAGAAATATCATGGGAATCATTCATTCTAGAAGCATCACACATTACTCATCTTTTCTTCATATCTCATATGATACTGATTTCTTAGGGCTACTAAAAGAGGTTGATTCAGTCGTTGTCACTACTTGATAGGAGGTTCTAGGCAGTTCAGTGTATACCTGGTCATTTAAATAGGCATCACTGGATGAATAAGAGTCATAAATGTAGCTTCTTATCAGGATGACCTTTTCTCTATATTTCTGGAAAGAGTGGTGATTTTGATTCAGTCCCCTGAATGGCCTCCTGTAGACGTCAGGATATTATAGATATTTTGTGATATCTGCTTAAATTATTTCTTTCATATCAGGGGAATATGAATATCTTATGTAATATTTTTATACCATAGTTCCAGTAGATGCTCTTGCGATAGAGAGTTGTTGAGTTAGTAGGTCAAACCCTTCCACCTTGAAATGAAATCAGACACCCTCTCATTTTGGGAGTGTTTGTAGTTTTTCATGTTAATAATCATTGACTTACTCAATATAGAATTGAATTTATCAATGACTTGATGATTTAGTTCATTCCCTCTATACATGTATCATACTAGAAGACTAAAATACTGAATGAAGGGAGACCTAGACAGGATTGTATAAAACCCCTCATTGTGGTTGCCTCGTATGGATCTTGAGGGCCCATCATCAGTCCACATCAGTACACAATGTGTTTGAGATGATTTCAGAGGTCTCTATCCCATAAAAAGGTTCAGATATTAGGTTTTATGATTTAAAGAGGAGGTAGGGTATCATCAACCCATTAGGAATATCACTTCTTTTTATGATGCACGTAAGTGTGTCTACCTTCTATGGAATTAATTTGAGTATCCTGGGACTTGATGATGTTAATGATCTTTGGGGGCCCTATTTCCTAATATATATCCCATACATGGGGATCTGGTGGGGTTTGATATGGTTTTCATGCTTTCAACTCTCTTTGATTTTCAATTTCTCCTAGGAAATTTTTTTTATCTCAGCGGGGTGAGGTTTTTTCCCCAATTGGGGGATGTCACAATAATTTTCAACATCCTCATGTATGGGTGATGGATTCATAGATCTGAATCCAATCTTATATTTAGAACTGATATTGCTGGTTTATTAGCTATGGGAGGTAGTATATTTTTATACTCTCAAAGCTGATACCATGTGGGAATATTTTCCCAATGTACTATCTCATAAAGTTTCTGAAGATATCGCATTTCACTCTCATACAATGAAAATTGGTCCTCCGTGTAAGGATAAATTATTCTCATAGGATGTTATTAGGATGTGGATATACCCTCACCTTTTTCCATACTCTGTTATGGTGGTGGAAAATCAATATTCTGAACTACCATGATTTGGTTCTGTCTCTGGTTCATGGAGTGTTAGTCCTCTTTCGCAGCATTCAAGTGACCCTCCTCCAGAGGTACATAATATATGGTGTGGCCCTATGTATATGAATCAAGATCAATATCTTATAGTTTGAAAGTGAATATATTCTCATACTCATATCGGTAAATGGTGGTTGTACCTTTTTTTTCATGAACATGATGATTCTGCATTATCATCTTTAGCATTATTATTCAAACCCATGACTATAATGGGACTTTTTGAAATGAAACCTTGATTGAGTCTAACTATACTTGAGATATTTTCTTCCCATTTTGTTCTAATAATAGTGACACTATAGGATTTTCCATTTGGGGTTCAAAATGTTCTCCAATCAACATGGATTTTTCATGCGTTGAGAGGGGTTGGTGGAATGATGACAATTGAATGGTTCCTCCAAAACTATTGAAGAATAATTCCCTATTTGGTGGTGATGACGAGTAATCCGAACCCATCCCGATGGGTTGGGGTAATTGTAGTCCATACATGAAAATGATTGGTCCAATTTTTGAGGATCCAATGGACCTAATATGGGATTTGATTACTCACAAGATAGAAATGTTAGAACAATTTCCCCCATTACAGATGGGTGTGGTTTTGTGGTATCACCAATGATGTATCAAGATTCATCTCTCGAGGTTAGGAACATGAGGATGGTTGATGAGATATAAAGGTCATCATCCCAAAATGTTGGGGTTCACTTCTAATAGCTGCTGATGTTTCCAAAATCCTCTCAAAAATTGATAATATGAGAGGTGGAGGCAATGGTTGATATTCCCCTAGTCCAACAATCCATGTCTTCTTTTGGAAGGCTTATACTATACCTTCCATCATAATAATCATGGTGTGTCATAATTTTTCTCACATAGAAACTTAGTGTAATGGATGTCTGTGATGAGAACCATTTACTATTGGATTATTTCTGGGAGATCACAAATTTGTTCTTCATGTTTGAAATTACTTCATAATGGTTTGAAAGGGCCCAATTTAAAGTAATTTTGACTATCTACTCTCTCTATTCATATTGTGTTGGCACTGTTGGAGTAGAGGAATTCTTCTTTAGGGACAATCATTCCAAAGTGATTCCCGGTCCACTGAGCTCACCATATGTTATAACATTACATGATGTTATACCAAAGGCGATATTATGTTCCAAGAGAGTAGATAAGTTTAACTATCCATATCACACCCATAAATGAATATGGATGCACAAATTGGAATTGATAATATTAGTTAATGAAGAGTTGTGAAGTAATGAAAACAATCGTATTGCATTTTTCCACTGTTCTTTTCCAGTTTCAGGTTTCGATCCATATAGATAATATCCAAGTCTCATTGATTGTACATTATATTGATAGTCTGAAGATGAAAAGTATACTGGATAAGAGAGATACTATGAAATTTGTCCCAAATGAGTGGAAAACATATTATACCATCGAAAAGTCTCACACTAATTTTCTTGCTTATCTGCGATCTCATATTAAGAAGTAGGGTGGGTCCATAACATGATGGGGTGATGTTGGGTGCTGATGGGGATAAATATAAAATTGATTGTCACAATTAGAGCACCTTTTTATACAATGCTGTTAGTTTTTGAAACAACTATCCATACGTAGTTATTTAGGAACTGTGAGGAATTCCTTGTCTAATGGAGATATCACAGTATAGAGGTTGACCGCAGTGAATGTCTGTAGTAGAGTCTACGTGATCCATCTCTACACTACCTAAAGGAGTAAAATGTTGGAAATGATTTTATTTTGATTATTCTTCTATAGAGGAGTCATCAATCCCTTTTTGTGTTGATAATTTTTCTTGAACAACATCGAGGACACTATAATTGAACAGATTAAGGATATGAGACATGTTCTGTTTCGTTGGAGGTATATGTCGACCTTCCTTTTGGAGTTGTACAAGGGATTTTGGATGCTATGTGATAGTTTCCAAAACATGTATATAACAATATAATGTTATGGGTTTATGAACCTTTATTAATAAGATTTCATAATATGCAGGATGTGTTATCTCATCACCGATAGGAATATGACCCTATCATGGGATGTGTTCCATTCTAACTTGGTGATCCTCGGTTAGGATGAGAATATGAGATTGGTCGGGTGCCTTTAAAATTTATCGTAGATCATTATTTGTATGAATATGAGCCAACGTAGAGGTAAGTTCTTTTCTAACATGGTTACCCTTGGTTAGATAAAGAATATGGCCCTAGTATGAATATTCAATCACCGTCGATATATATCGATAATCCTAAGAATGTGAAAAAACAAAGATGTTCATCCTCTTGTATTGCCTTGGAATGTTTCTGGTATAGTCTTTCATCATTGAATGTATGAATATGAACCTTTCTTTTTGGATCCACTAGATTATGCTATGAAAATCACTCACATGAATATAAGAATGTCTCGAGGCTTGTTCCCTTCTCACATGGTCTTCCATAGCTAGAAATTGTATATATTCATGATCCTAGGCCTTTGGAGTATACCGCCATACTTCTTCAATAAGCACATTTCCCAGTACTGAGGAGTGTGAAATTCTTATATGGTGAGCCCTAGTTGGTAAGGGTATACATGCATGATCTAATGCCTCAACCATAATCAACATACGATGATAATCATTCTGAGTAGGATCATAAGTTTACACTTTCTCTAGCACAACCTCTTGTTCACAATGATCTGAGTGTCGCACTTTACTGACTATAGGGTTTTATTATGTGCTTTTTACTTCAACTTCAATAGTGTCAGAATATGCTGTAGGAGTTATTCAGATATTACTAAAATGTATTGTCATATTAGAAATGAGTGTGTAGGGATATGAACCTACACATTTTTTTGTCTTCATGATGAACTATCATATGTCTTCTATTAAAGTAAGGATATTTTCCCACTTATGTAATCCATGTGACACTAGATTATGAAGATGCTCTTTATAAATGTGGGTAGAGATATGAGCCTCCCCTATGCTTGATACAATAATATAACCATAGTATTGTTTAGGGAGACTAGGGATATAGGCGTTTTGGCCAATTCCTTCCTATGTATGTAGGTAGTCATCATCAATATGAGAAGAAATATTCACCCTGTTATGCATATAAAACACCTTTATCCACCAATTGGTCTTATGTAAGGCTCGTTCATGGGAGCCATAGGAGGTTTTGAATTAGTTGGTACCATCAACAGGTCCCTGAGTGGTACTGGAGCAGTGGTGTCAGTGATGGAGGCCAACTGGTGCCCTCTTGAGTGGCTCCTAAACCATAAGGGAACCATATATGGCATCTTATTCATCCTTTATTAGATATAGAATGTGAAATTAATTATGTTATGAGGATATTATTTATAAGTTATTGGTCATGGCAATGAGAACCACATGTTTAGAAGAAGACTTATGTTGGTGATGGAGACTCTCTAGTCATCGTATATGGAGAACATCACGTGTAGGCACAATAGTCAGGATGGAACAATATCAGTGGTACTCAAAAACAATTTTATTCACCACCTTCCAATGATGTCACCATGTAGGTGACATTTTTGGGTTTTTTTGTATATATTGGTTTTAAATTTTTTTTATGGAAAAGGGATTGAGTTTGAAATATTTTTAAAAATGGGTCTCCCAATGAGTGAACTTCATTCAGGCGTCTTCATCATGGAGAGATGCGTGAATGGGGTTCATGCATCCTTCATCCCATCTTTGAAGGATTTTTGAACCCCTTTCACACATCTTAGCAACGATAGATGTGTGAATAGGGTTCACACATCCTTTATGAAGTCTCTAAAGGATGCATGAACCACGTTCACGCATCCTATAGAAATTTTAAAAAATCATCATTAATTTAGAAGAAAAATTTTCTTATGTATTAGATTAATTAAATTTCAACCCCTTTTTCTTCAGTATTTTTTGTTAACAAATGAATAAGGATATAGAAAAACATATATATTTCTATAACATGATCTTTCTGAATGTTCTAGAGTAATTAGATTTGATTCTACTTGATATATTAATTCTAAAATTAATTTAATATTTCTTTATTTACCTCCCCCAAAATAGAAACACTCATAAACATCAGTTTTGAAATCTTATATAACTTCACCAAGGATGATCTTCTTCAATACTTATTCTTACATATGATAACACATTCTTAACCCTTTTAAGGATTGTTTCTTATTTTAGAAGAATATGAAATAAATCTTTTCACAATGTCCACAATTTTATCACATGATGGACATATTTTAACAGTAAAATCCTCCAGTGAAGATTGTGTACAAGTAAAACCTGTGTCCTTTTATAAATTTTAAATATGTATTTTCTCAAAATTGGCCAAATGAACTTCTAATTATATACATCTCATATTGTGGTTTTTTATCGTCAATCATAATCAACTACACTTCACAATTATTCATTATTAATTGAAATTATTATTCATGAAATTTAATTATTTTAAACAAAGAATCAGGTTCCATGATTTTATGATTCAAATAATTGAGATCAATAATATTTGTCAAGATTTCTTGATGTTCACAGATCTTTTCATCCAAAGTATTAATATTTATTGATGATTACCAAATAGAAATTATTAATTTTGGAAGATAATTTGTTGACAGTAAGACACATATTAAAACAAAGTAGACCTCTATAAATTATAATAGTAATGCACATACATAATGTTTCATAAATCAAAAATCAATATAATTTACACCTCTAGCGTGGATGCTCCTCTGCCCCACAGCCAGGTGTATATTGGACGCATCCACATCATGTCTATCTCTGCATGTTCTCTGTCATACGCTGCACATCATCCTCAGTAGCCACCCCCACATCCTCCTGCGTGATAGGTGGTGGATGTACAGTCTCACCGTTTGTACCCTGTCCTGCATCTAATGATAGTGGAGGCTAGATGGAACTCTCACCAACATGGAAAGAAGATGGTTGTTGTGATGTGGATGTCTGTAATAAAGAATCGAGCTCAACCCAGTCAACATCTGTATCTACCTGTGCCTGAGCCTGAGAAGCTGGTAGAGCATATGACTGATCATGCGGAACACCCTCCTCCTGTGGAAAAGCAGCATCTGACTGATCAATCTAAACCTCCTCCTCTTATGGAACAGAAAGATCCATAGTGGGGTCATCACCCCCTGGTATATCTATATGAGACTTAGCATGTTCCACAACCTCCTCAACATGTGGTTGATCAAAGAAAATTCCATGATAAATCTCATCCATTGAAAAAATAAACTGTGATACAAGGGTGTGAAAATATGCTGGGTCAAATACGGTGTGCTCTACTGGATCAGACAGGTGTAGTAGATGACAGATATGTGCATCCTATGAAATAAAATTATGTTGTTAAGTAATATGAATAAAAAATCCCCTAAATTATGGAAGAAACTATGTATACCAGCTCATGAATGCCCAATCCATGTTGTGTCAAAAATCTGAATGGGGACCTGTAGTACCAAGCTTCATAACCCATCTGATCCACAAAATGAAAACATGTTGTCCCCACCCCTCGCAAATGGATGTCCTCTCGTCTATCACATAAATCAATATATCTGGCACGGTATCTTCTCCAATCAAAATCTCTCTTCCCATACATCTTCATGGAAGGAAGTGAATCTAACTAACTAGGCGGTTCAGGAATGGTCTTAAAGAATCTGAATAGCCTCATAACTCTATGGGTCTAATGCCACTCGACTCTATGAAAATGAATCAATGGAACCCTATAGGATCCGATAGAAAGCATCACCGTACTGTACGGTGGATGACTCTGGATAATAGCATCTATATATGGCATCCATAAAATCTAAAAGAAAAAATAAATAATCAATTAATAAATGAATACATGAAAAGTAAAGAATAAAGATTTAACAATATAAATAAGAATCACATACATCATGTGGTCGAATGTTCTCCAACATAAGTCTGTAGGTGTGGACGTCGTGTCTAGGGGAATCTAAATGTCTTTGTGGATGAATCCACCTGTAGAGAATATTGTTATATTTACATTTCATAATTGAATTTTATACAATTAAGTAAGACTGTATAAGGATGGAATAACATACCAACATTTATGCAGAGCCTATTTTATAATATCTTCTGGTAATGGCACATGAGCATGTGGAGCATAATGGGGGATGTGCTCCCATACCCACATCTGTAGAAGAACCATGCATCTCATGATTTGTATCTTATCGATGTGACCTGCACTGCATAACTCCTTATATGTATATTCTATACAAGTAGACCCCCAGCTATATTGCCCAGCCTCTTCCAAACCCTCCAAAAAATATAAATACATCAAATGAAAAAAAATAATGGAGTGATCAACAAAATCATTCTACCGATCAGTCTCAAAATATATGCACGTGAAAATCGCATCATAGTGATCTCATTAGTATCTTATGATAACTATGGGAAGTGACGGTTTATCCAAGGAATGAATAATCAACCACCATCGATGGTTTTGCAATCATCAGGGACCTATATTCCTAGTAGTCTATGAACAAGATCCGGCAAGTCTGCTCCAACTCATCCAGTCAGAGCTGCACCATTGATGGGGAGGTCCAACATAATAGCCACATCCTGTAGGGTAATAGTGATCCTTCCCTCTCTAAAATGGAATGTAAGTGACTCTAGCCTCCATCTCCCTACAAGCGCGTCAATGATCTGATGATCGAGAAAGGTGAAGTCGCACATCGCTACGCCATAGAAACCAGCACGACGAAGATGAGGGATGATAGAGGGGGTGGTGGGGTATGATGGATATGGTGTGATATCCGTACACTCAATGGAGTCACTGGACATCCCTCTAAAAGCAGTCATGATACATGAGTATCCTGAGATGTGAGTAATAGAAAATTTTCCATCTGCACATACGATATCATCATTACTTTATTATAGATAATTCAATAAAAAATTTAATCTATTAATTAAATAAACTTAGGACATTGAAATTAAAAATTATTGTGTTAATAATTTCAATTTATACATTATTTATTTTCTGTGGATTAGTGTTTGTATTACATGACCAATACACTCAATAAATAAAGCACCCTATTACCTAATATTGAGATTCAATATTTATGAGGACTGCATTAATTATAACCTATAGAGGTCTTCTAAGCATTGCATGTGGACTTCCAAGAGATAATTCTTTTATGTGGCCCATATGATACTTGAATGCATAGGGATGATAATAATATGGATGGTGTCTGTGATATGTCATTTTTCCCATATAATCTCAAGGTAGTATGCCTTGGTGCATGTGGTATGAACAATTTGATTGTGGGATACATACTCAACAGTGTCCAACTAATAAATAATCAGATTGTTGAGAGATAACAATTCCATAAGTTGTGGAAACATAGCAAAAGATTTATCCCAATCACCGTACACTTTAACAATTGCCTTCTGTTTTTTATTCCATGCTTTGGTATTTGATATCTTGTAGTTATACCACTACTGAATTCTTTCCTGAACTAGGGAAACGGGAACATCCTGACAAGTTCATATCATCTCACAAATAACATTTGATATAAACTTTGAATGAGGGGAAGAGTGATCCTACGACAATCTTGGATGCACACAAGTGTGTGGCCCTTCTAATTTTGTTATTCTCCAACATGAAAAAAAAATTATCAGATATCTCCCTTAATCGAAATTTATATTCTGGCCCATATTTTTTACAACAAATGATATATTTTGTCTTCTTTGACTTGTCAACCACAAATGTGAAATGCCACTCAATGTGGTATTGCTTTATCACATTTTTCATGCCCAATTTACTTTCATACTCCTTCCTGACATAGATGGCATTATCATTTGATGCAGACCAATTTCCTATAATGTTGGGGAATACAGAAGCCGGTGTAATGACATCCCAATCAAAATATTGGTCACGAGAAATTACTTTAATTAAAAAACTCAATACTGAAGGATGATTACCACCAATCGGTGGATTTCATGGATGTATGTCTCTTAAAGGAACCTCATAAGGTTCATTGCCAACATCACCCTCGCCCACATCTCTTAAAGGAGCCTCAGAAGGTTCATTCACCATATCACCCACAACCACATCATCTCCTGAGGGATCCATAGATTCTTCTTCCTTAGATAAACTTTCATTCACTATATCGGAACATAAAGGGATTTCATCTACATTTCCTTCTAAATTTTGATCACATTCTTCATAATTTTCTTCTTTTACTGGAGTCAAATGCGAAGGAGGCAATGCAAAGGACTGTTGTGAAGGACCAACTTGTATAAAGCTCACAAGAACATGGTTCTGTAGTAGTCAGTTGCACCAAATCTATATCAGAAATCACCACATACAACTCCATCAAACCATTAGCACACTACTGTATAAATAAGGAAGATGCATCCATCCAATCATCATCATCGACCAAAGGGTACTCGGTGTGCCATAACCATTCAAGAAATTGTATAAGTCAATATGGGATTGAAGAAATGGATTGATCAACCCTCAATTTCAACTGATTATAAATCTTATTGCAAACTGCATCCAATTTCATACAACCATGAAGATTTACCACTCTGACAGGTGGCACACCATAGCTAAATCCCTTTTCCATATAAATGGTCTCCTCGTTGCAATATATTTGCACACACATTATTACCTATAAAAAATCATTAATAAAATATTATATACTACATCAATATTTTACATTATTTAATATAACGTTATATATTTTAATTAGTTATGAATAATTAATCATGACTTGATCTAGAGACTTATGATTATTTTATCATTATTTGATAATCTAACCAAAACCATTGGGTAGACTCATGGAGTCTCTATTAAAAAATATTTCTACAACCATTAGTCTCCTTTCAAACAGAAATGACTCATGTAGAATGCTTATTCTCAACCTCCTCTTTGAGGACACATCTATGGGGAACCTCTTCAGGGACATCTCTTGTTGATTGTATTTTAATTGTAAATTTACTCACATGCATGTGAGGGTGTCAAGGAGTATCAAATAAAAAAAATTTAAGCGGACACAAAGGTCCATACATACTTAGTCAGAGATGACTCACATTTCATTAATACAGAAAAAAATGCATATATTAAAAATTTAATTACAACATTCACAAAAAAGGACATGCAATTTCAATTATGCATCGATCGGTCATCTCACGATCAGTCATCAAACAACTTACCTTGTTGTTTGGTATACATATTTAATCTATTATTATATAAAATACATATTAAACATCTACAAAGCATTTATATTTTATATGTTTGTTAATATCTAATATAATTTAAAAAAATTATTTATAAAAAACTGTTTTTACACCATTAAAAGAAAAAAAATTCTATATATTTTTGTATTAAATTTAAATAAGATTCATATAAATAATATATTATTCACAAAATATATTACTAGTGTATATAATATTATAATTTATATTTATATTACGTTAAATATTACATTTTTTATAACAATTTTATTTTCATAAACATTCAATATGAATTCATACAACATTTTAGACATGACATAAGTAATTTTCCTAAGCATTCAATAAAAATTCATATAAAAAACACATCATTCATAAATTAAATCATAAAAAAGACCCTAATTTATAGATCAATACATATGAAATAAATAAACCATACAAAAAAACACTAGTTTTGACATATGACAAATCAAATATATAAATCCTACAAATGAAATAAATAAACACAATTAAACAATTGGAAATTTAAATGTAAATTTTCTCATCTTAAATGTAGAAAAAATTTTATAAGAAATAAATTATGTTGGGCTTTGCTGAGAATTATAGAGGAGAAAAATAAATTGGGGGTGAAGACCCCCTTTTATAGATTTTCTCAGCCGGATGTGTGAACGGGTATCACGCATCCTTCATCCCATCTTCGAAGGACGCGTGAACCCCGTTGACACATCTTTGGCATGAAGAGAGGCATTGACGGGGTTCACGCATACTTTGATGAGGGGATAAAGGATATGTGAACCCCATTCATGCATCTCTCCATGCCTAAGATGTGTGAACGAGGTTCACACATCTGAGACCCATTTTTAAAAATATTTCAAACCCTATCCCTTTTTAGTAATTTTTTTAAAACCCATATATACAAAAAACCCTGAAATTTCATTGAAATATTTTGATGTTGTAGTAATATACTATTTTCAAGAAAAAATGTTTGATGGTGATTCCTTAATCCCAAATCAGGCTTCTAAATCAGTGTCATCAATTACAAATTTGATAAAGAACACGGTTTCAAATTATTATAGTATATGAGGCATAATATGATAAATTATATTTTCCTGGTTTACAAATTTATTCATTTATTCATGATTCATATATTCCACTTTTTTGGACATATCAATATGACGATGGACTTATGAGAAACCAAATTAAAAAAGATATACTATAAGATTTTCCCATTATTGTTTCTTTTTTGAATATGATTTTCAAAATAAAGTGTTCTAGAATATTGTAACGCAATTATTATATCATTAAAAAGATTAATGTTAATTTTATCATTTTTTCATATAGTGGGATAAAAAATGGCTCGACGTGTAACAATCGATAGTTTTTTCATTGGTGAGATTCATGTTGGGTTCACTGTTTTTGTTTCATTGGGATCTCACAGTATGAAATAGTTTTTCTCATCAAGTATCATTTACAATTTTCCTAGAAACATCCATTGGACCTTCCATTAATTGCTTTCCACAAACCTACATTCCAATGACCTATGGTCACCTAGGTTTTCAGGCCTAATGACTGTTGGGGATTCACATTGGTCGAGGAGATGGGAGGTCGTTCTCATCTCGCCCATATTGAGGGGGGTGTTATCTATTACAATAAGACTCTCATATAGATTAACTATATGTTCTTATATATTTTATTGATCCCAATACATGATCGAATACAGAAAAAATTTACTTATCTGTTAATACACTGAGTAGAGGAGGAACGCGAGTTAATAGACCCAAATGTATATATCTGAGGTTCTTTATCCATTTTCAAAGGGGGAATAACATCTATATCTTCTAAAACCATATAACCAAGTTCTTTGGAATTTTTTTCCACGCATGTAAGTAGGTAATCTTCATAGGATAGGGTTGAGCCATTATGTGGCATTTTATGTATCCTCGATATTAAAAGAATCAAAACAGATGTATTTCATTGATTCTATTAGGGATGACCCCATGTTATAAATCCTTGTATTAGGGGTATTCACTTAGGATGCCTAATGAGTTGTTCGTTCACATATCCCTAATCCCACATTAGCTCTGCTCGGTGTGAGAAACAAGGGGAAAAGATGACCAACCTCACGGTGTATATGTATGGTAATTGTGTTCTAGGATAGTCCTTTTAGATTTTTGGTACGAATCCCATTCCTTGAGATGGAATCTTATGGTTCCTATATATGGTAGGTATCAGATTCATCATATTTCATTTTATGTCAAGGCATACACACGGAGGCTTCTCTTTACCATTATAGGGATTTATAGTGAAGATGACATTACAATTGAAAATATTTAATACCACATGATACATGCTCATTTGTGATAAAGAAGGGATATAATGTAATCAATTTCCTTTCATTGAACAACTAACTCATATTTTGGTCCAATATTGGATGATCAATATAGAGAAAAAACATCAGGGATAGGTGGAATATGTATCAATGATATGGTTGAAATCAGATTCATTGTAGTTCCCTTTCGGCTCGGGCTTACACACTTAGGATTCACTACTGATCGGGGCATACACGGTGATGATAGATTACGTTATCAAGATTTGATATTCCCAACTAAAATGGCCTTCTTAATTAGTGAGTCTTATGAGACCCAATTCGAATGTCATGGGAACCATCACATGACTTAGCGTGACACATAATTGTTTTCATGCAAGAGATGTTGTGAGAAATTCAAATATATGTCACATATCTTGGCTAGAACATCTGGGATACATTGAAAGGAAACACCGATATGTCTAGATGGAATCACAAGTCTTAGTAAACTATCCCAAAGAGTTTTGTGAGAGCTAGGTTATTAAGAACAGATGCTATCGCGAGACTCATTTTTCATGAGAGAACACTATTATATGTGTCAGCTGATGTATCCATAGTATGTCACAAGTTTAGGGTGATGGAAAAAAAGAGTTCAAAAGATCAATGTGGTGTGCACAAGGGAACCATGTGCTTTTATCTTGACATGTATGTAGTATTTTATGTGTCCTAAATGACATGTTAGAGGAGTTTTGTGAGATCCGAGTGACATTTTCTAACACCACATCCAATTATTTGATTGAAACTCGTGAAGTGCTTGTAGGACCATGAGAATTCCATTATCTTTTTCCTTCTACCGTTGATCTTGGTTCTAACCCTTCTATTGTGAGTGCCTTAGTTTTGTTAATTATCAGTTATTAATGTGTATTGTGTGTTTTAATAGGTTTTCAGGATAATCTTTACATAACCTACCAAAGGCCCCTTGCATAATCGAAGAATTATAATGTTATTTTCGTTATGAATAGAGCATGATTACTCCATATTCCCACTGTCGTATTACCTGATGGAAGGTTGTCCGGTCGGATGATTGGTTTCTCTAAGAAATTAACTTCCATTCCAAGGATTTGGAGGCTCGAGAGTTCCCTTTTTGTAGCATATGATAATTTTTTTTTGTTTTTGAATAGATTATTTATAATCCTCTCAACCCCATATATTCACCAATTTGTGTATCGTATCTGGTTTGAGTCATGGTTTGAGTCATCGAAGGGACCTGGAGCCACCCAGTTTCGCTAGACCCTATTGTAGAGTTCTTTTACTATGCAACATGATTTGACCTTGACTCACTTCCACTAAGGCTAACTTTATCATATTATTTTCGATATTCCATTATTATTTTTCATAATGTAGACATGTTTAAGGATGTCCATGTTGTATTGTTGGCAAGTTAATGGGTCATCACAAGTTCTATGTTCCTGTAGGGATGTAGTCTCAAGATGCTTGGTGACATATATTTGTGTCTTGAGAGATAAGGATGGTCTCTCCAAGGGTCTTGTGGGGACTATGTGGTTGGTACGTTGTATGCATGACATGACTTTCAGCGATATCAATTACCTCCCACTTACTCCCTTTTCTTCTATTTTGTTTTATGTGATAATTTCTGGGTGTCATGTGTTATTGCATGAGTTATTTTGGGGAAACTTATTCTATTTTTTCATGATGATACGTGTCACCAATATGTGTCTTATAGGAGTGCATGAGGGTTTTTTGGTCATATCTATATATTTTTCCCCCGAGCATCATAGAGTTTTCTAGAAATGTCTGAATACTTTCGTTCGGTGAGGCTAACATGCCAGGTTTATTTCGCAAGGTAGGACCAGTGAGTCACTGGTGAATCACAATGTCTTAAAGGGAACATTATGTGTCCTTCAGCGACCGTGAATACCTCTCTCCTCTGCCTATTTATCTCCTTCATTTTATTCCAAAAATATTTTGATTATCATGCATATTTTTACGATTAATTTATATGATATTTAATTTTTTTGGATGATTTACCTCATGAAAAATATGGGATGTATATATTGTGTGCGATAATATGTTCAATAGGGATATCCTTTTGTCCCTAGAGTACCGAAGGGGCTAACTAGACATACCTGAGGACCTCTGTACGGTGAAGTTGACAAGCCAAGGGGATTCTATGAGATGAGTCAGACATGTCATCTGAAACTCATGGTGTCTTGAAGGGCCCTTCACATGTCCTTTGATTATTGAAAACCCTTTTCCACACCCCCTCTTTATCTCCTTTGTTTTACCCCACTATGGTGTCGGGGTCATGTGTGTTTGTATGAATAATATTTTGGATATTTACCCAATTTTTGGATTATGTCTAACTTTAACAATATGGGTCACATGGAGAGTGCACATGCATGTAGTGGAATTGTCTATCAATTTATCCCTAGATCAGGAAAGGGGATTCCTAAATATACATGGGGAAATATGTGTGGCGAAGCTGACAAGCTAGAGGGATTCCCTAAGGTGACATGGGTGAGTCCCTATAGACTAGTGTTGTCTTTCAGGGCATGTCATGTGTCATTCAGCAACCACAAACCCCTTTTACATCATTCCCATTATCTATTTTTTTTACCGAAAAATGGTTTTGGGGATGTCATGACCCCCTCCCTACAACGTTTACCCCTCCTCTGCTAGAAATTTGAGAAGGGAGATAATGACCTGTGAGTCTGACCACCAGTAGGCCCCGGGTGGGAGACTAGCACTGAGGGTATAGTAAACACACTAATGGGAGGCATTACCATCTAAGAGAACACATTCAGAAGAGAGGGATAAAATAGACACCAACCAACTCCATCTTAGACTAAAATATAAAAGAAAACACAGGCACACATGTGTAATGTCATGCCAAACTACTGCAACTGAATGGGGAAAACAGAAAGTACCCAAATGAAAGTAAAAACAAAATCAACCACAATCCTGAACAGCTCCTGTGACCCCAAGCTAGTAGAAACCATCCTTATCTCCAACCTGCTCGAAGTGACCTGAAAAAGAAAACAGTTTATATAAACATAGGGTGATTATAACAGTATACTTGGTAGGATCCTCCCTGAAAACTCTCTTGCAAAAATGAAGAAAGCATGAAAAAGCATAGTGAACAAAAAGTGAAACTAACTCGTCACTTAAACAGATATACTATTTTCCCAGCCTCACCATGTTTACTCTCTTCAAGTAACTCATATAAGAGTATATAATATAATAAATAATATCAATGGTACCCCGCTACTACTTCCCCACTGGTTTGTCGGTTTTCCCCAATTTCACATGTCCTAAGAATCACTCTCCAACTATAATTTCCCACAGACACCTGGGGAAGCACCACAACATGCACCTCATGCAACAAAAGCACCAAATCCACACAATAACCTAATCAGATAGCTTCTGGGATCCACCACAAGTCGCATAACTTGTATCATATGTTAGGCATTATACCTCAAGCCGTTATATCCCACACACTGAGTTAGAATCCTCAAGCCATCACGGCCTATACACGTTATGCCTATAGTAGTCTATAGGATACTATATCTAGACTGTATGTTTGTGAATAACCAAAATCCATTACAGCCCTCCACACACATATATGTGGAAAACTAACTGTTGCTCCTATCAACACAAGTAACTACCAAGATAAGAGAGTGTGGCCAAATGGGGTAGTCAGTTATCCATCCTCCAACCGAAATGTTTTTGAATACACACCCAGGGATCAGACTCCTTGGGGTGTTTTTTTCCCTTATTGACAGGGTGAAGTATCGTATAGAAGCACAGAATGTATAGAATATACTATATCTAACAACCACACTACGGTCAAAACCTAGTATTAGACTCAATTTCTACTAACATCTATCGGACTTCTGACTGCCACATCTAAGAATAGATATACTATAAGCACACAACCATTTAAAGTGATTTATTACATTACTAAATTCATTTTTTATCAGTTTCAATTTACTTTAATAAATTCACTAACAACTAATTAACCATTATCAACTTCCACATTATAATTCATTAGCATCACACTAAAAGTCCATTGTCCCTTTAAATTGAAACCTGTGCATTGCGTCCCAGCAAGCTCTAACCCCATGGGTTAACATCATTTATTCAAATATGTATTTACATCCTTACAATCCCATAATCCCATAAATTCTGGAAAAAATTATATGCTACTAAACACAAGGGGCTCAACACAGTGAGTATATGAACTACCCGTCGTGTCTTTTCCTCATATAGTAAGACTATAGACCCATCCTCCCTTGAGAACATAAAAAGGGAAAGCATGTGGAATACCCCATGCATCTTTGTGCCTTTTTGAATAAGGGTATACATGAAAATTGGCTTGAGTAGAGGTAAGTGTAAAGCAGATAAACTAACAATAAGAATCAGCAAGCATCCAAACACTCACACCCAACCCATTTCATCATCCCTGGTGTCCTCCCTGACACCCACATTCATAAACTGATGAATATTTCCACTCTAGGGGTCAACTGCTGCCACGACTAGTAGGAATCCCTACCCCCATATATCATAATAGCCATCCACGCTCACATCACAACACAAGAAGTAGGAAAACAAACATCATACCAATTGGTCTCTGGGCCCTTAACCAAGAAATAGGGTAACTCAGAACCCTACAAGGAATTTTCATTTATCAAACAATCAGTTCTTTAATCCATATTGTATTAACTTTTTTATTATTTGTAGGTTCCAAATTTGGGAAACCTAACTAGTAATCTATCAAAAATAATTAAACATGCTTAATACACAAATTTAATTAACACCAACTTACAATATGAAGAACCATATTCATTTACATGCCTCGTGACCATTATCTAAACAATTATCAATTAATTCTGGATTTATGTTTTTTACCAATTTTATTTAAGAATGAAAATATAAACAAATAAATCATAGATATCACACTATCTATAAAAACAAGAGGCAATAGCATATGATCAACATCAATTTATTTATCCAGTTCAAGGATTTAATATGTTAATTCCATTGTGATTGACTGTGATAAAACATGATAGCTATATATTTGATTGTAAAAGAAAAGAGAATCAAGAAATACCATACCTCAAATGGTTCCTGACATTATTTATATGAGAATGAGACACACAGTAGGTTACGATATCCTCCCCCTGTGACAACTGTATCCACCTCAGGAGGCAGAGACACCACCACACTAGTTATCCCCCATGAAAAGACAATTTGGAACATGGAGACAACATTCCAAAAAATGGAAAGGAGAAACAAAAGGAGATTAACCCAAAATAAAGACAATAGATCATTCCTTATATCAAAGATTGAATGATACTGCTTGGTTGCATTAAGAACTAATCCAAGGTGGAAATCATGATCGCACAACTCCTACTAGAAGGAATGGAAGGATCAAGAATCCCAAACCCAAGAAAATGGAGGAAGGATTAGTCATGAAGATATCTCATCCCTATATAAGATTTAACGGAGAACTGGTTTAAGATACTCTAGATTTCCCATTAAATGAGGAATGCATTAAACCACATCGTTTGACCATTTAAAGTATTATGAGCCTTGGGGAAATAATATAGGAGTTATGACATTTGAATTGGACTTAGAGTCCTTAAAACAAGGCTTTAAATTCATTTTACATTAAAGGAAATGTCAAAGGGGAGAATCTGCAGGAAGCTGGAAACACTGTTCACAAACTCAAAATTTGAAAAAGGAAAAAAAAGTTCACCGTTGGAACATCACCATTCTAGAAACAATGTCCATAAACTCAAAATTTGGAAAAGTAAAGTTTTCACCGTTGGAACCTCACCGTTCTGGTAAAACTGTTCAAGATCTCAAAATTTGGCAAAGGAAAGATGTCATCATTGGAACCTCCCCATTC
Source organism: Viscum album (assembly GCA_963277665.1). Lineage (NCBI taxonomy): Eukaryota > Viridiplantae > Streptophyta > Magnoliopsida > Santalales > Viscaceae > Viscum > Viscum album. Next base: position 1,236,588,156 of record OY728126.1, read on the forward strand.
TGGAAACACTGTTCATGAACTCAAAATTTGGCAAAGAGGTCATCATTGGAACTTTACCATTCTAGAAAAACTATTCATGAACTCAAAATATCTAAAAGGAAAGAGGTCCTCATTGGAACCTCACTGTTCTGGACACACTAGACCTGAACTCAAAATTTGGAAAAGGAAATATAGGCTACCATTGGAACCTCACCATTAGAACCTCACTATTCGAACCTCACTTTTGAACTGTTCACACAATGCTACCGATGACACTGTTCACCTAAGGCTACTGATGCACTATTCACCTAAGGTTACCAATGGCACTGTTCACATAAGGGTACCTATGGCACTATTCACCTAAGGCTACCAATTAAACTATTCACTTAATGCTACCGATGAACTGTTCACCTAAGGTTACTGTTAGAACTTTTTATATTGGTCTACCATTGGAACTTTTCACAAGGATACCATTATAACTGTTCACTGAATTGAAAAATTGGAAAAAGTATTGGGGATAAGTCACAGTGACCTCCCAAAACACCTCAAACACTAGATTAATGCAAAGTAATGAATCAGAGAGGTCTAGGCCATTACATTAGATACCTCTCAAAACATTCTCGTCCTCGAGAATTCAAAACCAGCATAAAAGGGAATAGAAAATAAGTCTCAACAACCACCCATCGAGATACCTCAAAAAAGAGAGCTAGCCGCAATAAACAACCAAAGAAATCCATCTCATAAACTTGAAAGGTTTATAACCACCAAGGGGACATAATTTCATGAACAGAGTTAAACATAAAATAACTCTAGGTACTGAGCACGTATCTATGACTCACGTTCCTTGGTACACTCCTCCATGCCATTGTGTCACCACTAGACACGAACCAAGGGGATAGAACGCCCACACAACACCTTCTCATGGTGGTCTTGGATCTTCAAAGGTTGCTCCTCAAAGGTCGCATCATCATCAACATAGATCTCTCCCCAATCGATGATGTGAGAGTCATCATGAAGATAATGATGGAGTTGTGGTACATCAAAAACATCATGTATCTCGCTCATATGTGGGAGGACTGCAACTCGATATCCCACAGCTCCAACATGAGCTAACACCTTATAAGGCCCAACATACCGTGGAGAAATCATACTCCCGTGACCAAACCATCGCTTCCCACAATGGGTAATCACCTTTAAAAACACTTGATCCTCAATATCAAACACTAAGGGTCTCCTCCTTTGATCGGGATATGATTTCTGACGATCTGACGCTATCTTCATCCTATCACGAATCACCTGAACCATCTCTGTTATATTCGGCACTAGTTCCGGTCCAAAAATTGCAGACTCTCCGACCCCAATCTAGCACAATGGAGAATGACAAGGTCGGCCATACAATGATTCAAATGGCGTCATACCGATGGTGGAGTGAAAACTATTGTTGTAAGAAAACTCCAATAAGGGTAAGTGCCTCATCCAAGAACCTCCAAAATCGAAGACACATGAGCATAACATGCCTTCAAGAGTCTGGATGGTTTGCTCTGTCTGACCGTCCATTTGCAGATGAAAAATAGTGTTAAGGTACAACTAAGAATAGAAAGCATGTTAGAGACCTCTCCACACCCTATAGGTAAAACAAGGATCCCGATTAAAATTATCATCCTTGGTAATCCATAAATTCTCACCACCTCCTCCAGATACATCCTCGACAAAACATCCACTGAGCTTGACTCATTGATTGCAATGAAGTGGGCTTATTTTGTTAAATGATCCACTACCACCCAAATGGCATAATGTCCTCCCTGAGGCCGAGGTAAAAAATAACAAAGTCCATTGAGATGTCCTCCCACATCCACTGAGGAACATCTAATGGTTGGAGGAGACCACCAGGAACACAGTGTCTGATCTTCACCTTCTGGCAGACCAAACATCGTGACAAAAACTCCACAACCGCATGCTTCAGCCCAGGCCACCAAAACTGGATCCTCAAGGCTTGTAACATCATTGTTACACAAGGATGCACCACTAAAGGGGAAATATGTAACTCTTTGAGAACCATCTCATGCATCGTCAAATGATAAAAAAGACTTATGTGATACAACACTCGGTGTTGTTTATCCTCAGACCAACCATCATGGGCCTCACCACAAACAACAAGATCTCTCCAGACCTCCACCTCTAGATCCTCCAAATGGATCTCTTCCACCTGCTGCACTATAGATGACTACACTATAATCTAAAAAAGACAACCTCTTCCCCCAACTTCTCCCATATCATGTTGTATTGCTCACAGTTCTTCCATTACTCTCTAGAAATCACTAGATTCACATACTGCATCACTAGGTGACTTTTGACTCAGCGCATCTGCTACAACATTCCCCTTTCTAGGTGTATACGATATTTCAAAGTCATATTCCTATAAGAACTCCATCCACCGACATTGTCATCATTTTATGTCATGCATGGAGAAAACAAACCTCGGGCTCTTATGATCGGTGAAAACCACAAAGCACTCACCAATGAGGTAATGTCTCTACAACATCAGAGCTAACACCATGGCTATAAACTCAAGATCATGCATGGCATAGTTACGTTCATGGGGATGCAACTACCAAGACCTTTAAGAAACAACTGATCTCTTCTGCATCAGAATAGAGCCTAACCCTACATGTGAAGCATCGTAGAAAACGTCAAACTGAACTCCCTCAGTTAGAAGATAGGGAACTAGAGAACTTACTATCTTCTCCTTTAGATACTCTAAAGCTTACTGAAACTGATCAGTCCATATGAATACGTGATCCTTCTTGGTCAATTCTATTAAAGGAGTCGCGACTTGATTGAAATTTTCTACAAAAATTTTTAAGTATCCTACAAGAGAAAGGAAACATTGCACTTATAACACTATCTAGGGGCTGCCCAAGCCACAACTGCTTCTATCTTCGATGGATCCACAACTACTCCTAGCTAGGACACAACATGCCACAAAAAATGGACTTCTCGAGCCCAAAACTCACACTTAGACAACTTCCCAAATAGCTGGTGTAGAAGAAGAACTCCCAAAATGGCATGTAGATGATCTAAATGCTTCTCCTCAAACATGAAGTACACAAGGATGTCATCAATGAAAGCTACCACTAACATGTCCAAGAACTCACAGAACACACCGTTTATCAATCCCATTAACACAGCTGGAGCATTCGTCACACCTAATGATATTACAATGAACTTATAATGCACATGACGACAGTAGAAAGAAGTCTTCGAGATATCATCACCATTCACACTCATCTGATGATAACAGAACAACAAATCGATCTTTGAGAAATATCTTTCACCATTTAGTAGATTGAATAAATCATCAATACACAGAATAGGATAGAGATTCAACACTGTCACTTTGTTTAAGCGACGATAGTCGACACAAAACTGCAAATTTTCGTTAGCCTTCTTCATGAACAAAACTAGTGCACCACACAGTGACACACTAGGCCAAATAGAACTGCCCTATAACAGACCATCATTCTATATATGTAGCTCTTGTAACTCAGAAGGTACCATCCTATACGGAGACTTAGAGATAGGAGATGATTCTAGTTGTATCTCAATCCCAAAATCGATCTCCCGTTGAGGGGGTAGTGTTAAAACCTCTTCTGGAATGATAGCAGGGTACTCTTCTATGACCCTTGGAAACTCCAACTACTAGACCTCGGAAGAACTCAAAATCAGATCATCCATCATGTATAATAAGGATAGAATAGGCCTCTGACCCATCTGAGGGTCTCGCTCACCAACAAACACCACTGGCTATCCATCCGCATTGGAGAACACAACCTGCCTCCTGAAGAAATTCATGATGGACTGCACAGAATACATCCAATCTATGCTGAGGATGACATAATATAGTTTTATTTGTATAAATGGAAAATCTGCCCAAGAGCAGTGCTACCCCAACACTAGTTCATAGTCTCTACATACTTCAAACAAGTCTACTTGACCTCCAACTAGCGTAGATACTTCCAAGGGAACTAAAAGCCTATCTACCTCAAGCCCCAATGCATGGACAAGGGTAGGTGATATGAAGGAGTGTGTCACTCCTAAATCAAAAAAGGCATACATTATGGTAGAAAACAAGCAACGAGTACCTCGAATGATGTACAGCTCACCTTGTAGTGGCAATGCTAAATCACGATGCTAACCACAACCTCCTCCACTACCTCTCTAACACTAATGATGACCAGAAACATCGCCGCACTCTTCTCGCTGATGATGGGGAACATCAAGGGGTTGTCCTCTACCTGCCCCATCTACCCTCTACTAATGTAAAGCTGGGGCAACCTACTATTGCGGCCTCTACTAGAACTACCTCAATGAAGGATCTTGGAGTAGAAAACCTGGAGCACGATGGCTACTCTAATTATTTGGGAACTCTTAGTGCTGATGACCTCGACCACCATAAGAAAAACAAGCACATGATCCCTTTTTATAGGCCTGATAGATGGTGTCGTTGGAGAAACGAGATGCTGAGGGCCAGGACCTACCCTTGTCCGAATAGAAACTCTTTGGCCCTAAAAACCAAGAACCCCAGACCACAGCTCTACTTCATGAGGAATCGTGATAACTCCCCTCTCATGATGATTCAATTCGAGAAAATGTACTCTCGATGACCTTTGCCCTCGCTAGCACCTCATTATATGTATTCAACATAAATGGGGTGACCTAGCACTAGATATCTGGATGCAAAGCCTCCTCGAAATGCCTCTCCTTGGCCTCCTCTTCTAAAAAAAGGTCATAAGTATATCATAAAAGGTTATTGAAATGGATTCCAAAATCCCACACATTAGAGCTCCCGTGTTGAAGGGTAAGAAGCTCCTGGTGACTGGATGCCTTTATAGTCGATGAAAAAAACTCAACTCTAAACTTGTCTTGGAAATCCTCCCATGAGATTGTTGACTCCTCACGATACCCCAGAAACAAGAACCACCACTACCTCGCTTCTCCATGCAGCATCGTCAAAACTAAGTACACCCAGGGCCCTTTCTGAACATGGATTGAACTGAAGCCTATCCTGACCTCCTCCAACCAGTCCTATGTGACTACATCTGAAATGGATCCCTAATACTTTTGTAGACTCTGGAGGTGAAACTCTCGGAGTTTCCTCCTCCAAGTGTCATCATCATCAACCTCTACATGGAAATGATCTGCTGGCACAACCTAATGGACATTTTCTATGTTATCATGATGAGGACGTCGGCCTGGAGCCATACCTACAAAATAACAAACAATTACAGCTCATAATCTTGGAATATGGAAGACACAACATTAATTAATTAATTAGTTTTTTTTCTTTTATTGATTTTATGTTGACATATCCCATGGTCTACCCATTCAAACACAGACACAAAGAAGAATGATGCTTGATCCTTTCCCGGGTCTCTACCATGATACTTGTATCACCACTTTTAGTATCCTTTATAAACATAATTTTCCATATATCAGATCATAGAGGTCCCTAAACGCCTACGTCTCAGCTGGTCTCCAGTGTTTACATCACTTGATAAACTTGACTGGCACTGTTTCCCTACCAACCCATGCAACCTCACATGTTCCTAACTTCTAACTCCATCCAATATCTCAACTAGACCTCTAATACCACTCTGACATGACCCCCTCCCCACAATGTGTACCCCTCCTGGTCCGACAATGTGGAAAGAGAGATAATGACCCTAGAGTCCAGCCTCAAGTAGGCCCTGGGATGGTGACTAGCACCGAGTGTATAGTAAACACATAGATGAGAGTCATTAGCCTCTAAGAGAACATTTGCAGAATAGATAGATAAGATAAACACCCACCAACTCCAAATCAGACAAAAATATAAAATAAATCCCAAGTATACATATATAATGTCATGTAAAACTACTACAACTAAAAGGGGAAAACATCATGTACCCAAAAGAATGTAAAAACAACACCAACCACAAGGCCGACCACCTCCTACAAACCCAAGCTAGTACAAACTAACCTGATCTCCAACCTGCTCCATGTGACCTGAAATAAATAGTTTATATAAACATTGGGTGAGTTTTTCAGTTTACTCAGTAGGATCCACCCCAAATCCTCCCGTGAAAAAAGTAAAGAAAGAAAGAAAAAGCATAGTGAACAACAATTGAAACTAATTTGTCACCTAAACATGTATACTATGTTCCCATACTCTCCATGGAAACTCTCACCAAGTAATTCATACAAGATTATATAATATAACATTGAATATAAAGGGTACCCTGCTACTACTTCCCCATCTGTTTTCCATTTTTCCCCAATATCTCACATCCTAATAATCTCTCTCCAAAAATGCTTGCTTGTAGACACATGGGAAATGCACCAAAAAATGAACCTCAGGCAACAAAACCACCAAATACACACAAGAAAAAGACAAAGTAGTTTCTGGGATCCACCACAACTCGCATAACATGTATCATATGTCGAGAATTATACCTCAATCCATTACAACCCACATAATGTGTAAGAATCCTCAAGCCGTCACAACCTATACATGTTACACCTAAAGTAGTCCTTAATATACTATATATAGATTATATGTATGTGAATCACCAAAATCCATTACATCCCTCCAAACACATATATGGGGAAAACTAACCAATGTGCCTATCAACACAAGTAACTACCAAGAGAAGAGAGTGGGGCCAAAGGGGGTAGTCAGCCATCCATCCTCTCACCGGAATGTTTGGGAAAACACCCCCAGGGCTCAGAATCCTTGGGGTGTAAGTTGCCTTTATTGACAGGGTGGATTAGTGAATAGAAACACAAAAAGTATAGAATATACTATAGATCACAACCACACTATGGTCATAACCTAGTTTTAGACTCAACTGCAGCTAACATCTCTCGGGCTCCCGACTTCCACTTCTAAGAATAGGTATCCTATAAACGCACAACATTTATAGAGATTTATTACATTACTTAATTACCTTTTTATCAGTTTCACTTTAAGTTAATTAATTATTTAAATACTAATGAACCATTATCAATTTCAACATTAAAATTCATTAGTAGCACACACAAAGTCCATTTTCCCTTTAAATTATAACATCAGCATTGCATCCCGGTAAGCTCCAACACCATGGGTTAATATCATTTATTCTAATATTTATTTACATCATTACTTTCCCATAATCCAAGGGATTTTAGAAAAATAATCTATGCTACTAAACACATGGGGGTTAACATGGTGATTAGATGAACTACCCATCGAGTCTTTGCCGCCTATAGCAAAAGCGTAGACCATCCACCCTTGAGAAGGTAAACACGGAAAGCATGTTGTATACCCCACACGTCTTCACCCCATTCGAAAAAAGGGTATTCAAGACCAGCTTCCTTGAGTAGTGGGAATTGTAAAGCATATAAACAACCAATAAGTATCAGCAAGCATCCAATCATTCACAACCAACCCATTTCATCATCATCGGTGCCCTCGTTGACAACCACATTCCTACATCGATGCATCTCGCCACTCTATGTGTCAACTGCTGGCACAACCAATATGCATCTCTGCCCCCACATATCACAATAGCCTTTCAGTGTCACATTACAACACAAGCAGCATGAAAACAAACATCATACCAATTGGGATATTGTCCCTTAAATAAGCAAGTGGTTAACTCCGAACGCTACAAGGAATTTTCTTTTATCAAACAACTACATCTTTAATCCATCTTGGTTTAACCGATTTATTATTCGTAGGTTAAAAATTCAGGAAACCTAACTAGTATGATATCAAAAATAATTAAACATGCTTACCGAACCAATTTGGTTAACATCAAATTACAATAAGAAGAACCAGATTCATTTACACGCCTCTTAATCTTTATCCAAATAATTATCGACTAATTTCATCTTTACGATTTTACCTATTTCTATAAAGAATGAAAATAAAAACAAAGGAAGCCTAAATATTACACTATCTAGCAAAACAAGAGCTAATAACATATGGTATATATCAATTTATTTATTTATTTCAATTATTTATTATATTAATTCCATTGTGATTTAGTAGGATAAAACATGTTAACTATTCAATTGCACTTAAAAGAAATGAGAAGCAATGAATCCCATACATCAAATGGTTCATGATGTTCTTTATATGATAACGAGTTACACAACATGTTACGATCTCCTCCCCCCGAGGATGTAGAGATACCACCACACCTGTCAGCACCCAAGAAAATCCCATTAGGAACATGGATATATCATTCCATAATAGGGAAAGGAGAAAGAGTAGGAGATGAACCCAAAATAATAATGATAGATCATACCTTATATTGAAGATTGATCGATACTAGTTGGTTGCACCAAGAACTAATCCATGGATGAAAACTTGATCCCATAGATCCTATGGGAAGGAATGGAAGGTTCGAGCATCTCAGAACCATAAATAAGGTGGGTGGATTAGGGAATAAGATATCTCGTCCCTTTAGAATATCTACTGGAGTAGTGGTTTATGATATGATGGATTTTACATTAAAAACATATCTCATTAAACCAATCGGTTTGACCAAGTAAAATTATCTGGAGCCATAGGGTAATTAATATAGGAGTTATGGGCTTTGAATCAGATTTAGAGTCCTTAAAACAAGGATTTAAATGCATTTGATGTCAAAGGAAATGTCGAAGCGGTGAAACTATAGGAAGCCGAAAACATAGTTCACGAACTCGAAATTTGGAAAAGGAAAAAAAGGTCACCATAGGAACCTTACAATTCTAGAAACACTATTCATGAACTCAAAATTTCCCAAGGAATGTGGTCACTGTTGGAACCTCGCTGTTCTAGAAAAACTGTTCATGAACTCAAAATTTTGCAAAGGAAAGAGGTCACCGTTGTAACCTCACCATTCTAGAAAAAATTTCCTTGAATACAAAATATGGAAAATGAAAGAGGTAACCATTAGAATCTCACCATTCTAGAAACACTGATCATGAACTCAAAATTTGGCAAAGGAAAGATGTCACCCTTAGAACCTCACCGTTCAAAAAACACTGATCATGAAATCAAAATTTGGAAAAGGAAATAGGTCACTGTTGGAACCTCACCATTTTGGAAACACTGTTCATGAACTCAAAATTTGGAAAAGGAATTATAGGCTACTATTGGAACCTCACCGTTAGAACCTCACCATTGAAACCTCACCACTGCACTGTTCATAGAAGGATACTGATGGAACTATTCATCTAAGGCCACCGATGCACTATTCACTAAAGGTTACTGATGGAACTGGTCACCTAAGGCTACTAATGGAACTTCTCACCTAAGGCTACTAACACCACTATTCACCTAAGGCTACTGATGCATTGTTCACCTATGTTTACCATTGGAACTATTCACAACGGTCTACCATTGGAACTGCTCACAAGGCTACAGTTGGAGCTATTCACTGAGTTGGAAATTTGAAAAAGTGTTGGGGATAGGTCACCTTGACATCCTGGAACACCATAAACACCATATTTTCTCAATGGAATGGACCAGAGAGTTTTAGGCCATTATATGGGAAATAAGTGATTTTTTAGAGACCAAAATGGAATTTTATTCTCTATGATACTGATTTGGTGCATGAACACTACGAATACATTAGATCTCCATATTTTTAATGTCATTATATTTATTTTTTATAGATTTTGGTTGGTTTTTTCAGAACATTCCAATGGAAAACCATGCACGATTTGGGTGTTCCTTTTGTTGTCTTCATGTGGCCATTGATTGTCAAGATGTCCTTTACTTGTGTTGTAAGGTTTATTGAAGGGGGCTCTGTGGCAAATGTTGTGGGTTATGAACTATGTGTGGAGACTTCATGTGTTATTAAATTGGTCACATGATCGCAACTCCTCTAGAGGCTCATGTAATCTATGATTCCCTTCAATGCTCATCTTCCTCTATTTTTTTGAGTAAAATAATACCCATATTCAGGTATTTCAACTGTTGTAATTTTTCTGATGGTCATATGGAGGGTGTGAATAATTATTACATAGACATAATCCATTGATTCATTTCTTTCTCATGTTATTTGGTAAATTTTATGTTTTTTAGTTACTTACATTCGCATACTATTTATATATTATTTATTAATTATAGATTCCTCTATACCTAACCCTTACTAACAATTTTTTGTTTCCCTTATTTGGTTATAATTTTCCCATGATAAGAATATTTAATATTTTATTGAGTTCAAGGAAGACTAGTTTTTATAATTATTATGATTGATTTTATATTTCCAATATTAAAAATGTGAAACATGTATGTATATTGTTCATCAAGTAATCTTAGATGATAAAGAAATGGTTGTGTGACCCCTTGTAACAAAAACTATTATAAAAAATCAAACACTTACTACGGATTCTAGATTTCAGGTTATTAATGGAAATTATTTTCATATGTTTATGATGTTTATGATTGGTATTTGTCTTAATTGCAGATGATCTATTAGATATTTCAACATTATACTATTACCAGAAGATTTTTGTAGCTCCTTTAATATTGAGAATGATTTGGGTGAGGGGTCGAGATATTGGATTTCTTAAACACTTAAGTTCTAAGGCTAGTGGACCTACTGTAGCTATTGATAGTATATACTCTGGTATCAACTATTGGATGATCAAGGACATTTAGTGGAATGGTGTATTTCAGTGGAGTAGAGTAACAATTATTCATCCATATCAGTAGGATTTCAGTAGTAGTTGAGTTATGTGATGTTCATACATTTTCAAAAGTTCTACAAAACACCTCAGTTAACATGTCATCATTGCGAAAAGATATAGGATATTCTACGAAATTTATTATAATGAAACAGTCATAAATATTTCCAATTCATTAGTTTTAATTCAATAATTCAATATCATAAAATTTAATTTCTTTTTAGATTTGTAGATTTAAAGATTTAGTTCATAATTAATACATTACAAAAAACATATAATACAAAATTCATACATCTGATCGGTATCCATTTTTCCCACAATATGAAAATTTTAAAATAATATACGACTTATTTTCATGATCATTTATTATTAATTACAAATGAATTTTTATTTTCAATTACAATTCTTATAATATTTTGAAACACATTTGAAAAACATGTACTGAGAACCAAAATCATAGTATGGGATATAAAATGGAGAAAATTGTTAGCCTAGGGAAAAATAATAGCCAATAACAACTATTTAGAAGTATAACTTAGTGAAAACATGAAAACAAACGAAATAAAACCATAAAATCAATATTTGTTTTACAAATGAACAAAGTGATTTTTCATTTTAAGAAGACAATTACATTACCTTTTGAAAATAAATAATTTCATTGAAAATCAGTATAAAATATTGAAAAGTCATGTTGGTGCCTTGGTACATCATCTCATAGAACCCTTAAGGAAACCATACAGGACCCTTTTAAATTATAATAACCATATGTCTTATTTCTAAAATAATTCTCTAAAGAACATAATCATTACACCAGAAATTTTAGTGTTATATGGATTAACACATATTATATGTTCTTACATGGACACCCAGATTTATTTTTGTGCACCATAATTCACAGAATATTCAACATCCAAATCATGAATAAATTTCTATAAAATTTAATCTTTTTTTCATATAATCCATAAAAACTATTTTAAATTCATGATGAAAACATTTATATATAAAAATATCTATTTATTTTAAAAACACATTTTCAATAACAAAATACTAAATATAATGTAAAATTGGTGTTTTATAGATAAAAAATGAAATCTTTTAATGGAATACAAACATCAAATAACATTTATGGTGCTATAAAATTGATTTGTTCCATTGTATGTTAAAATAGAGCAATACATTTTTCTTTTTTTATAGAAATTCATTCATTCTGTAAAATATTTATCTCGGAAAAAATTTTATGTATATAAAAAAATTAATTTATAATAGTTTCATATATATATATGTACTTTTATAATAACATTTTAAAAAAATTCGATATGGAATGAAAAATATACAAGGAAAATATAAAATTGTAATTTTTAAATAAAAAGTTCCTTAGATATTAATTTTTTTGAATCCTAATACCTAAGACATAATAACATTTTTAAAAATGAAAATCATGGGAATATAAAAATTATTAATAAAATATTCCAATGTAAATTTATATATTCCCTATTAGAGACTCTAGGTGTTTAACATTTAAATATTCTCTAACAAATGGAAATTAAGATGAACTGCCTTACTATCAGTCTTACTCATCAGATACATTATTTAAATTCATGAAAAATAAAAATATATTAGTTATTTAATTTCTCAATAAAATATTGCATTTTTATTATTTTAATTATTTCATTTATTACTATGTTATTTATTATTAATTAATCAATTATGATTTATTTGTAATGTTTGACAGTATTCCACTGACTTGTTAGAAAGGGATATGGTTAATTAACTATCATAAAAGTGGTTATTATTCCATCATATATGTAGAAATTATCCTGAGATAATTTTTAATTTTTAAAATAAGTTATTATATTCAAAATAAAATGTTATTTTTTAGAAAAATGAACTATGTTACAGTCCCGCAGATTGTTGGTTGTACATATGTATGGGTAACATTTCCATTTTTAAATTTTCATTATATAAGGAAGGTATGTTGTATAAAATATTAAAGAATTAACATGTTATCATAATTAATATATTATATTATAAAATATGCTAATATATATCAACCATGAGTTTTGGGGATGAAATAATAATCACATCAATTGGAAGAGGTAGAAGTCCACAAGTATACACAAACGACATTATAATTTCTTATTAAAAAGAATGTTATAATGTAAATGATATATTATATATTAATAATGTTAAATATTTCATTAATTTCATAATTAGTTGATGAATTTCACATGTATTAATTAAATTCTTTATATTATAATCAATGCTATGTGTTAGTGGAAAATGCACCACATTGCTTCTCGAGGCAGTAGTCCATCACACACACTTGCAACATTATCGTATCCCCCAAAAACAGAAATTATGTAGTAATATGTTATATAATAATTCAATTTGTATAATTTTGAAACATATATCATTTAATTACATATATCCAACACTATAAAAATCCATGAGAGGTTATGTTAAAAAACAAATCATGTCATTTTGTGAGGTAGCAGTCTTCCATACACACGAATGATGATTTCATTCCCCATTTTAATGAAGTGGATATAGATTTATGTTATTACATTTAAATAACAAAATCTATATATTTTTTTATATAATGGTATTATAATATAGTCACAATTGAATAAATATCAATGAGGTGGATGAGGAAATGAATTACAAATGTTTCATTAAATAGTATAAATCATATTCTATCAACAACGTATAGATATCACAAAAGACACCATATATTGTATTAATGATAAATATGAGGTATCTTGGTAATTTATAGTGAATCATGAATTTTTGTGGTATGAATTATCCAATGAAAATGGCTATAAATGAGGAAATATGGGCAAGGAGAGGGTGACCTTTTATAAGTGGGTGAGTAGTATAGTTGTAAATATTGAAAAGAAAAAAGGTGTTGCCACAATTTTCTAATGAACAAAATACAGAAAATTGAATGTTATATATATATATACATATGTTTGTGTGTTTTTTGGTCTAAATATGGTCATCTAATGGGTTTAAAAAATTCTATAGGTGGTTTTAACCCCAGACTTTTTAGGTTTACCAACCGGCTAATCTGTTTTTTCTTTAAATGTGGAAAATTATTTTTACTTTATCCTCTACTAGTTATGAAAAAAATTAATATTACCAAATTTGATAATATAATATATGATAAATAAAATTATATAATCCATTTTACCAAATTAAACTCATAGTAGTGGTGAGTTTTAGTATAAAAATCAAACAACACATGCGATAAAAATGTGATTTTTAAATAAATGTATTTTTCATGCATACGATGATTATATATTTACTATATGATATGTTATAATATTTATATAAATTTAAATTAATATATATATATAATATATATATATTTTTAATTACTTTTCATTATGGTTTTTTAATTTTTTAATTGGAAAATATTATGCATGTTAAAATAGTTTCAAGAAAAATCCCATTCTAAAACTCAAAAATAATCTTAAAATAATAACTGATAAAATTTTATTATATAAGAAATGTTATGTCTTAAATATAACTATATAATTCATAATTTAGTTTGAATTATATTCAAAACATAATGTTGATTTAAACTTATTTAATTTATTTACATGAAATGGAATTTTTTATAGAAATTTATATTTTTCACTATTCATAGGAAAATCTATATGTTTAAAAAATACCAAAATTTAAAGATAAGTTAATTTGTATATTATGATTTAGAATATTAAATTTTATTTTTAGAATTAAATTTCTATAATTTATATTAGAAAAAATACTAGGTCAAACCACTTTGTTGAAAAAGAAAAAGGAAATCCCTAATTAACCAAGGTTAGGGACCTGTTACATGTCAAGAGACCCGATATAAATGGCTATAAGTCCCAATTAAATCAATGTATAAAGGTCATAATGCCCCATCGATGACAACATGATTCAAAATCCCATAAAAAACTAACATGGGTCAGAGGTCCATTATTAAAATAATAAAAAAAGTCTTGAACACCTAATGATTTTTGAGAACCCTAATTTGTTTGCCACCACTTGAGAAAACCCTAACCACCGCCATCACTTTTTGTCCCACCCATTGGGTGTTAGAATCCACACCCAGTTGAGATTGTGCGCCACTTCTGACATGTCTTGTTTCTAGATGCATGTTGCCATGTGACACCTACCATCAAAAATCTTAGAGGTTTACATTCATCCACTACACTCTGTTGACCCAGGTTTCGTCACTGACCAGCTTTACTACTGACCCCATTGTTGAGTTGGGACCCATCTTCTCTGCTAGCCCACTGATACAACAGCAAACTTACACTTCTCAACAGGCCATGTTCCTCCTCCATGCTAGGTTTTCTCACTACTATCACTCATAGTCTACCTCACAGGCTTATACAATTTATAAATTTATCTTTTTAATATCACTCTATAATAAATGATTTTAATTAAACTAATTTCATTTTTTATTAAAAATATTACATAATATTTTTAAAAATGTGTATAATTATTTAATTCAAATTATTATATAGGAAAATTATTTATTATATCATTATCTAGGTTTTCACATTCACCCCATATTTTTTTAATTGCATCCTCACAATTCTATAAACATATTAATAATTTAGGTATATATTTCACTCATATCATTTTAATATTTTCATGTTTCCTCTTCAGACATATTTTTATTCAATAAAACCTCAACCAGATGAGTCAACAAATTCTAAAAAAAATTGTCTCTATAGTTATAATTATAAATTGGTTATTTTTAATATCATGGATTCTCTTCCAACATAATTACTTTTGGTTACATACCATGAGAAGAATCGGTAAAATATTTCATATACATTGAATCATAAAAAATATAGGAACATGTGATAAACCTATAGGAATCACCACTCTGTATGAAAATTATTCAACATTATATAAGATTTAATATATCCTAATGAACCATGTCCTTAAATTTCAAATAAAAAACTAATAACAATTTTTCAGTAAGACAATTTGTTAAGAACATGATAACCAACCATGGAAGAATAAGCAGTCCTCCAATTATTTGTATAACTTTTATACCCACTCTAAGACACCATCATATGTTTTTTCATTAACTACTTTTTTAAGAATGTTATTCTAATAAAATTGGTGCAACCCACTTCCTTTACCCTATTTTATCCAAAAAAGATTGTTTCTGACACTATATTCCCTATAATTCCTCAAAATGTTCTTTTTGTATACTGGAATGAAAAATATTGTCATATAAAAATTTAAAAAATGAAATATAGTGATTACAAAATACCTTCTAATCTATAAAATAGGAATTAATCATATATTTCACGCTATGAATCATTAAATTATAATGTATATAATATTGATGATAAATGGAAATTCCAAAATGTATGTCAATTCTCAATGATTTTAGATTTCCTTTCTAAAAAATTGGCATGATCCTGAAATCATGGTATGATACAGGGATAGAGGAAATCCAATTAAATTTATTATCTTCTTGAGATATTATTATGAATACAGATAAAGAAACATACTATGTTTAATTAGAAGTAAATGTCTAGTTTTTTTAAAGGATCAATAATAACCCAAATCACATTGCTACCATGAGATGTGTTTGGAAATCCCACCATGAATACCATTGAAAAATTTTCCCACTTCATCTCTGATACTAAAGAAGGATGAAACATTCCCTTTGGTATGTTTCATTCCTCGTTAACCCACTAACAAGTCCAAAATTACATAGAAAATACAGAAAAAATTATTTTCATACCATCACCCCAATAATACTCCCTGAGGTCTTATTATATCTTAGTTCTTCCAAAATATATTGAAAATGGAGAACTATATGCTTCAATAAACATCTCTCTCTCTCTCTACATAATTATAAATCACATAAACAAATAATATTTTACCAAATTTAATATCTCCTTTCTAAAAAATAATAAATTTATGAAACACACCCTTCCAAAAGAACTCTACATTCTTCTATCAAACATGGTCATATTTCTATGATTGATTAATTATTCTAAATATATATTATTTATCTAAGAAATGAAAAAACCAGATGAGGATCCAAAATCAAATTCATTTATGATTTTTTTTGAAATCGATACTCTCCTACCTTGGAATCCACTAAGTAGTTCCCGAAGATGGTTGGCCACATGACATCAAGTGCACCCCCCCCCCATACACAAGATGATTCTGAGTAGAAGTGATGGAATGGTGTTTTCCATGGGTATTATATTCCCTCGTGGGTCATAGTGTATCAAATCAGTAAATAATCAATGGAAAATAGTGGGATTTTTAATAATCAAAAAACAACGAAATAATAAATTAACATCCCATAAATATAAAAAGAACCTATATCAATAAATCTCTAAAATTGATGAATATGATTTTATTATAACTATATAAAAATTATTCACACTAGATATAGGGGAAACATGAATATAACCTAATTTATATAATATAATAGAAAATTAAAAAATCTACCCTTCTAGATTATTGACTATATACTTGGTCATGTGATCTCATACAAAAACATCGTAATGGAAATAAAGCATAAAATGTTGGAGATATCCCTTTATCTACACATGGAATTATTAATTTTTCTCAAGTACTAAGGGAAGCCTGAGAATTTTGGGAGATATACTTAATAGGCTACAACCAATGGTTTATCGAGGAATTAATTCAGTTTATATATTGTGATGAGTGTTCCAATAACAAAAAATGAATGGTAATAAATAAATAAATATAAAAAACTCCTTTAATCAAAAGATATGTAAGCTACACGGAATGATTCATCCTAAAAAATATGTCTATGAACAAAGTTATAATTTTCCATGTATGATATATTATATAACCTGTATATTAATTTAATTAGGTTGTATCCTAGTACCATCTAATATGAAACATATCCAAGAACCCATGTGTAAAACTGGACATGCAACATGTAATCAACGACAAATGATTCTGTCGAAGGATATATAAAAAATGAATCTCAATTTTTACTCCATGCTGGCTTGGAAAGTTATATGTGTGGCACAATTCCCAACACCAGAGAATTGTAATAACCACCCTTCTGGTTTTTTACTCATGAATTTCATAGTGTAATTAGTGTAAAATTTCATGCTGAATACACCCAATAATATTTTATAGTAGAAGATAAGAAATAATGAAATACATGAATAGATATGAACAAAGACATCCTATAAAGATTCAAAACTCTCATAAAACTCTAAAATATAATTATAATTGTTATTTTATATCATATGATTTTCAAGAGGCACTACATACTTCCAATGAAAAAAATTTGGTTAGGGTCAATGTCTTGTATAACTTATAAGAGGTCTATGTACATGGAGTGTCAATTACAATGTATAGAGTAAAAATCCATTTAATTTTGAAATTTCCATCCCCATTTATTCGTACATAGATCATTTTAAAATTAACATTTATTTATGATTATTCATGTGTATATATATATATATATATCATAGTCCAGTTAGATGCATCACCATTACCAATTTGTAAAGGCCCATAAAGTTTATAATTTGGGGTGTGGTACATCTAGTAACTGTATTATAACATTTACATATGGTATCAGGATATAGATTTCTTATATAGTGAATTTATTGAATTAAATACCATTACAAATGTATATGAGTCCATTTTCAATAAATTATAATTGTAATTTATCAACCAAATCAACTAGTAGTATTTCCTGTCGAACTAGTGGTTCATGGAGAAATTGTGGGATAGTTTTTTTATTAAGGTGTCGTCAACAATACTTTCTGGATGAAATTGATTTGATTTATATAGTAACATCATTTAATAAAACTATTTTACCCATAAAATAAATTTTATCAATTTTCAATATAAATTAAGAGTAGAAATCCTACAATAATCACATGAAATAATGGAAATCCACAGAGTAATATAAATATTCCATGACATAACGAATGATATATTGATCCCCCGGTTATTAATACAATTCTTGAATTCATACAACCATATATCATCATGCCATGGTTAGTAAATTTTACCATAAAATATAAATTGTAATTGTGTTACATTACATTTTTATCACCCAATAGTGAAATAAGTGCACCTCTAATAGTCACAAACTAGGGAAAAAATCACCCATCCCATGAAATTTATGGTAAAACTATACTTGGGATACCTACACCAAGAACAATGATCATTACTGAATTCTTATTTCCTCTAGTATCCACTATAATACTCAAATCATGAGGAAAAATGGCTATTATTAGACTTTGTAGCATCCCATCCAAGAATATATTATGTTGTTTCCTAATATGGTTGGACACATGACCTCAAGAGAGACTCACTATATATCAGGGAATTCTAACTTATATTGAGGGATTTAGATGTGTCCTTAGGGATACTCTTCCCTCTTTGGTTAAAGTTTATCACAATGTTAAATAACAGAAACAACAATGAACATGCATTAATGAAATAATATAAAAATATCCCATAAATAATTATAAGAAGATAAATCATAAATAGATTTATAATTATGATGATAATGAAATGTATTTATAAAAAAAATTGGGCACATGGGACTCAATGTAAACATTTTATATACCACATCATATTATTGAATACAAAAAAGAACCAAAGAGTCATCTAATAAAATATAGGGAAAAGGTTCAGTCCTCTATTCTCTTTCTCCAACATACTACTAGAAATCAATCATCTGAATTCGATGTCATCCATTTATATAGTCCAGCAATCATAGTTTCTAATCAGCTAAAAAGGGAGGCCTGAGAAGGGTGTAAAATATACTTAGCAGGGAACTAGAAATAGTTTAATGAATAATCTGGTTCATCTATAATAAATTAGAAAGGTGAAAATAATAACAAATGAATGTTAATAAATAAAAAACACATTAGTCGAGGTTCACCATGTGATACTAGGCGGACACTACCTACATCAGACTAATCCATATGTCTCTGAACTAAGGTGAACCTGTGCATGGATGAAATAGTCTATACAAGGGTTATAATAAATATAGTTAGATAATTGGACAGAGGCAAAGCATGTTATTTTCTTTTCAGACACATCCTTTTAATTTAATGACTTAGCATTCAAGGAATTTTATAAAATGAATCTATTGAATTAAAATAATGGAATTTGGGATCATCCTTGGAAAACCATGTCAAGTATGCATTTTATAATACAAGTAGACCAAAATGTACTCAATGTTGTTGGTGTTTTTATAAGGAGACCCATAAATGGAATCCCAAGAATCGTAACTAAAATGATTGACATTAATGAAAAACCATAGATTCCATCTCAGATATCTCACATAGGGGCCCAAATATCACTCATGACATGGTATAACCATCTTTCCCCTAAGCTCATCCACTAGGACTCCCCTATAGAACCCGTAGCACTCATATATATATAGATAAAATGCACTATGATCATGTAAAATGTATACATGTTATCTCTCGGAGCGTATACACAATTCATTTTCAAATTATATTTTTAATGCTCAACGAGCCTATACATGACGTCCCATAAATTAAATCCTTATTATCAATCAAAGAAATGACATATGTGTATTGTTCACCTTTTAGGATATTATACCATTGACCAAGGCATTTCTTTTATAAGACATTTATCAGGTTCGACAGAACATTAAATTTGATTATTCATGTCTTTAAACCTATATCATAAGGGAGAGGGGCATAATAAATTATATCTCATCTCCTTAGATTAATTAAAATTGTATGAGAATCATCTATTATTAATCAACACACAATTAAAACTAAAATGGAATTTTAAACATGTAATGGTAAGGGATACACGCATTTTAAGGGAAATAACATCCATATAGATGTATCAAGTAGAGGTGATGAACCCATAATATTGATTCTCTAATAGATAGGATCAATCTAATATTTGAAAACCATTCAATTTAAATTGTTAAAAAATTAGAGGAGATGTTGATAAAGTTTCTCACACTAAAAAACAATGAATGGTATAAATGAAATTATTCCCAAGGTCATATAACTACACAACTAAACAAAACCTTATACAACTATCCTCATGTAGTTTTTGCCTGTGAATTGAGCTAGAATAGGATAAATCAGAATACTGGATCAATTCCATAAAAATAGGGATAATGATCACCCACCATAATTTTGGTAGAGATGGAAATAAAAACTAGGAATATATAGAATACGAGTGAATAGATTACCCTAGAGAATCTAACATACCCAATAGTGTTAAAATATAGATTAAATGTGGTTGTTTTAAAAATCCAATATTATGTTGGTGGGAGAGATCACATAGGAAGAAAATAGGGATTCACATTATTTGGATGTTAATTGAAAAGTGGGAATGGGTTACAATATATTAAAGAAGAAACTCAAAATTAACCAATAAAAGGGGTTTGACGGTTCAACCTCATGGTTTCCCAAATCATGTTTTGTCCATTCAATATCTACTACCTAATAACTCCCTCACATGGACTAGGTTCATGGTTAACAAAATTGTTCACAACACAAATAAAATGCGTCAATCAAAAAATTATGAAACACTTCATGGGTGAGGGGCCTATCTGTTATTATTTCAAACAGACTATGTAATGTTTTACTATGCACTATGTTCCTACAGAGTAGAGTCACATTGTTATCACTAACCATGCTATAACCATGTGGCTTACTCCACCTCCTTGAATTTCAACAACATGGGCTCCAATGAAGCCCCATACTCTCTAGAACAACTTATATACCTATAGAAAACTTTTTATCATAAAATGAGTTGTACTTTGTAGTAAAATTTTTTTTCTTACTTCTTAAAAAATATGGGATGTTACAATATAATTTCATAAATGAAACTCTCCCATGAGTTACTCATCTATGGATGGAAAATATATATATAAATATTGTTCCGACCACTATGCAGAAAAATCATCCACCCTCTCCAATGTATAATCCTATACATGACTGTACTTCCATATCTCCCAGACTAGGGGAAATTACCTCCCTTATAGATCCTTGATTCATTGACTAATGATATGTATATGATTATACAAAAAGGAAACATTATCCTCTATCTAGTGGGTGGTGTATTAAATTTGAAACTATTCAAATGAACCATGAACATCTTATAAGGGGGATGGTTACTTCAAAAAGGAAACGTAGTTTGAAAAAACAATTTTCCTAGTATGAAAATCCCATCTATTTTGTTTTTCAAGTGACTCTAGTTTGGGAGCACAATTTTGGGAAACCATGTGCCAACCATGCACTACACTTATTCCTTCCATAATTCTAAAATATCTTCAATAAATCTCCCTTGTACTACCCAAATAAGATAAACTAAAAATAATGTGAGAGACTACCTAAAAACATGAACAATATATCTCTATAAAATTTTGTGATATTACAAAAATGATCCACATAATTCATAGTGTATGTTGAGTACCATGTATACAAAAAATAGACTATTATGTTTTCAAACACTATGGATATATCTTTGTTACATATGATATCCTGATATTCCATCTAGTACATAACTCAGTTTGGTGATATCGATGATCATGGTGGCTTGGTATAAATTTTTTTACTATTATATATTTTAATATCCTTTCATTCACATTTACATTTCTCATGTAATGGAACTTTTATTATGTACAAATTTGTTATTTATGAATTGGGTGTGTCTTAATATGTCTCTTTAATCACGCTATATATAATAATTTTGATGCATATACAGATTTCATATATAGGTATATATGAAAGTGAAAGGTTATAATTACAGAGTGTTATATTGGGAATCATATTTCTTATGGAGTTAATAGGATATAAACCGATATACTTACAAGTATTTTTTTATTTATATTATTAATTATTTTATTACTCTGGTAGGTAATGCCTCTTAGAGAGTTTGTTTATTTGATGTATAAAAGGTCCTCCATCTGTTGTTATTTTATTAAATATGATTAAACATATTTAACACATTTTTAATTAATATTATTCCCTAAATGAGATGATATATTAGTGAAACACACCTCATTGATGGAGTTAAAATGAGGCATAAAGTCACAAACCTCATTTATATAGTGTTCTTTACATGAGTTCTTTTCGATCTCCATCCTATAACTAGTGGTTCCAGAGGAGGAGTCATAAAATAGTATCATAGAACTTTTTTTATAATCATTTAACTATCCTTTGAAATTATATAATGATGATAGGTTGTGTATAATTGGGTAACCGTAGTTTGCATGTTTCTAGATAAACCATGTGTAATCAAACTCTAATACACCATTTAAAATATTTTTGTTAATGTTTATATGATTTGGGCACATTCAAGATTCATTATTAAGAACATATGATCACATGGAATTTGTATGCTTATAATTTTCTATATATTATATATGTAATTTAATACCATTATTTTCTCCATAAACTAACAATTTTAATTTATCTGTGATTGATTGATATTTATATTTTCATGATATTGTTATATATCAATTGATTGGTTAATTAGTTAATCATATACATTCTGCCTTATTTCCATCCTATATATATATATCCTTGAATAATGTATTGGGATGGATATATTAGTTAGTGTTAGTTGGGATATAAATTTTATTTGTATAGAATCCATGGAGAACCTTTTTGTGATTCTATAGACCGATCATGTGCCCTCAATAAAACAATTTTTTATCAAAATGAATCCTCTCCAATTTGAATGATTCTAAACAAATGGTGGATGATAGTAAAACAATATAATATAGAAAGGATGCCTCCAGTAGGGATAATTACCCTATTCTAACATGTGTTTCATATGAGGGTGTTGTAGATAATTCCCTTCCAACTTATACACGTGTGCATGAATTAGGACTTTCTCAACTGATAGAGAATCCATACACTCTTTCCCAAGGTGGACGGGCACCAAGGTTGTTGGTTGACTACACTAGTTACTATAAGAACCTATATCTAAATATATTTTTATAGAACTAGTGTGAAAACGAGAACTTAGTAAATGATATATTTCATTAGGGATGAATTGTAACATTTTTGAAAAATTAAAAAATTAATTATGGAACTAGAAGGATTCATGGTATGGAAACCAACCCGGAGGTTTTGGGGTTTGATAGAATAAAATATCTGATCTAAGTTTCTCACATGGGAGGCCTTCATGGTCCTAACTATATAGTAGTCCATCTCAATCATATTGAATCTATTTTGAGAGAAGGAACTTATGAATCTGTATGAGGGGTCCATGATAATATTTTCATAATATGATCATTTATCTATGGTATATTTTTTCTTCATCTAAATTTTAGAACATACGTGATTATAACTCCTATGTATCAGATGGGTGTTTCTATTTTTAGATGCTAGATAATGGATAGTGTTGTACAAATATGTTCAGATAAATAGGTGGAGTATAATTTGAATTTTTTCATTATCATTGGATCAGTAGCACAATGCATTATCTGCGTAATGGTTGGTTATTACATTTAGATAAATACCATTACATAAATTTTGTGTTTATAGTATAGAATGATATTTATTTACAAAAAAATTAAATCAAGATATATATTTTCAGAATTACACATAGGATTGATCTAAATGGGGTTAGAGAACCAGGGATCTCACTAGGATCCAATGTATATGACTCTTATGATGAAGACATAGTATGTTCATGCATCTTAGGGACATTTTCATGGAGATAATGTATTGAATTTTTATATAGTGTGTCTGACACTAACTTATAGTTGTGACATATAATATACAATTCATGGAATGGTCATATTGCATATATTTTTTATAAAAATTTACCTCATACTGGTTCATTTAATTCCATTATACAAACACATGATATCATGGGACATGGATTACTAGTGAATTTGAACTCAAAGATGTAGTCCCTTGACTCATCATTGTCCATAGGGGTGGGACACCATTAGTATTACCTTGAGTATGCTATATTCATTTCTAATTATATTAATATATCATATAACATTTCTTTTATTTGATGAGTTATCATGTTCATCTTGGTATTATAAATATGACTTGATTCAGAGCCTACAATTATTTCTATCATTGTAAATTATTGTTTACATCACCTATGGGGGGTGAGATCATGATGGTTTTTGAGTTGGAATTTGGTTTATATTGAGTTTTCCCGTAATGAGTATTATTAGAATAATCATGAATCGTAATTTATGATTTCATATTTCAGCTGGATCAATAGTACCCACTTTTCATTTTCATCCAAATGTGGACCTCTATGAGGAATACATTCAAAAAGATATCACTATAATTCCCCATGTTAGGGGTTTATTCATCTTAATAAAGATGATTCCATGTGAAAAAACTAATTTTGAGAATCCCATTATTTTGGAACTGACCGATATAAAGTATATTGAGGTACATCTCATAGAAACAATGTAGAAGGGATTTACTAGGATGAGTACATCAGGGTGCAGCACACCTATTTTTTTGACAAGAATGATGGTGGTAGATATGTATTTTGTTTATATTATTGGAATCTTAATTATCTAATGGTTTTAAAAAAAAGTCTCCCAGGATCGAAAATATATTTTTCCATTGAATGGGATACTATAAGTTCCCTAGGAATAATATATGATAAGACTTTCTAATGTTGTGGTTTATAGAGGAATACACATTAATAATAGTATTTAACAGATGGTATTGGACATACAAGTTCTTTGGTGTTGCCAATTATACAGAAAAATGAACTGTATGTTATAATTGATCTCGTGAATATGATTTTGAACCCATATATTGAATTAATCATTATTGTTTACCTGAAATATATTATTATCCACTAACCAACCCTAGAGAAGCATTCCAGATATATTGAAATATCATGTAGTACACTTTGTGCACATTGGAATTATGGAATTATTGTGAAGTAATTCATTTGGATTTAACAGGTTATTTTCATTGGGAATCTAGAGTCTGAGTATTTTATTTCCATGATAATGGCTAATTTGTGTGTTGTTGTTTCAAGGAAATGTAACTACAATGAGTTTGAAATAATTAAATTTCTATGTTAATTAGAAATGAATTGTCATTTTGTTAATTAATATTTATTATTAATCATTAATATTGACATGAAAAATGAATAATTGGGAGATGTTCCACTAGTCAAACCAATGTGAATGGATATTTTTAGATTTGAGGATGTGGTATATTACATCTATTTTGTAGTTATTTCGGCTGCAAGGTATTGGATATTAATTTCTCTAAAATTCATCATGAAATGATTAGGAGGAATAAAAATGATTCGATAACAAGTAGTATCATACAAGTCACATCATATGCCACCCCATGACTAGATATATCCAACCAATGTATTCATATTTTTAGTTTTTGTGAAATATTATAGTTTTTGGTGACACAAACTCATTTGGAAGGGGTTTCTTACAAACAATACCCACAACAACATTCTTTACATCATGACATTACATGGCATGAAATTGATGTATATTTAATATGTTAAAAATATATATTTTTTCAATGATGATATTTCCTTTTCACCTTATAATATACAAAAAAGAATCATATTATTTATACACAATGATTTCAATTTTTTATGATCACTTCAAACATACTTTTGATGAACTTTGGTGAATTATGAGGTTGTTGGAATATTGGATGATGGAATATTATTTGTAAAAGTGACAAATGATGTTTCACCACCTTTTGGATCACAATATTAATATTATATTTGTAAATGGATAAACTGGGAAGTGAAATTTATTACATAATGGCACAATAACAAGTAGTTGTTTTTGAACCTTTACCCTGATGGTCATTAAATGCGGATGATGTGACTATCATACATAGAAGAGTTTAAGTCCCTTAAATTATCAAAGTTGAGATAGAGAGGGATATTCAAACTGAAACGTGGGTAGTATATCTGGTGGTCTAAAATATAATCCATTACATTAGATGAGATCTCTAATTGACATGGTTTTTCAAGTGTGTAGCATGATTTTTTTCTGATGACATACCTATCATAGGACGAATTATTATCACAAGTAAACATTTATAATACTTTATCCACATCCAATTACCATATTGAAGTGGTAGTAATTTAATAGCTACTTTAAAAGGGGTTTACCCTTAATCTTATTGGTCTATTGTACTATTTAGGTGATGTTAAATCAAACAATAAAATAATCCAATTTCTTAATAATTTGTGAGTCTCACTCAATGTAATAACTATGAATTTTCTATTTTTTTGGTATTATGATTCAATGGGTTACTAGGGGTATTATATATTATAGAGAAACATTTTTACATTCATTTTGAAAAGATTATATATAGAAAAAAAGCTAAATTGAAAAAAAAAATTGAGAATAACAAAATATCCCTATAAAAATAGACAATAATATTGGATGATTTATATACTAATGTAAATGGACATCATATAAATTATATATATCAGATATATGGGGGATAATCAGTTTTCATTCAATAAGTTTGTATAGAAAAATTGTCACCATGAATCAAGTTGGAAAAAAAATTATGTGAAATATTTGGTTGGCTATGTTGATGACCATTATAATTTCAAAATTCCATTTTGGGAGTAGTTTTGGGAACCAATATTTTATAAGAGACAACTGAAAGTGTGAAATTAATTTAAAAAAGGTTGATCATAGCATGAAACTGGTATTTGTCTTATAAATACTATTTGAGGAGAAATTTGGATATTTTTATTATCTACCTTGATTTTATAATTGTGTCCAGTCAGTCAGCCCACCTACATATGTTGAATTTATAGAATTAATACACCCATATTGATGGAAATTAGAGATCATTAAATATATTGGGGAAATTAAAAATGTTATGGATCTCTATTAATGTTTCCAAGGTATTCATGATGTGTTTCTTATGTCTCAATTTCTTATGTACATTTTATATAACCTAAATATTAAATACTATGAGAATGTTGAGTTATATCCTGATATAATGCATAGGGAATGTATTTTGCGAACTATAAACCATATAAAAAATTTCATGAGGATAGATGATACAACATTTATATAATCGACTATAACATGGATGAATTGTGGATAATTAATGGGTGTATAAGGTAGTGATTCAGTCTCAATGGACTTTATTATTATAGTAGGATGCCTATATTCAGATACCAATGTTGATAAATATATATGTCGTAAAAAGTAATGGTCTCAATTTCCATGGTTGTGTTGCATTCTTCATTTATAGGTCTTTGATGATCCTTGGAGTTATTAAATTGAAACCATGGGGTTGGATGTTATTTGCATTTTTTTATCAGGTATATATAAATTTAAATGGTATAATTATTGATTTTGAATATATTGATGATTATGAATAAATTTTGTCACCTATTGGTATGTGAATTGCATATGAGACCTATTTATGAAACATGATGCTTTGTGTTTGTGTGTAACTCATATATTAATGTTTTATATTGATAAAAATTTTATTATGATAATATGTCTCATAATGATATGAAATGGGTTACATGAATCCCTTATATTGTTATAAGTGTTACCATTCCTTGGGCGGTATTGTTTATTTTTTCTCAGAATAGGTATAACATGGTGATATTATTATTATTTAGAGGGGGAGTGTTCCCAATATGTGATGATGGTGATGATGGACTTGAGTATAGGGTAGTTATTGGAAAATTCTTCATCGATTCTAGGTGATATTTTATATTCATAGTGGATTACATGTAATATTTTTTTATCTTATCTCCTATAGGATAGAGTGTAGAATAATCCGTCAATGACAAGTTCATGTAGAGAATAATGATACAATTGTGGCCTGGTGGTGGTTTACTATCATGTTCATACACTGTCGATAATTATTTGTACAATAATAGTGGAATGTTGAAGATTAAGTATAATACCATGTTATTCATTATGGCATGGAGATTTATTATGTGTGATCAGTCTCACAGTGGCTATGTTAGGACAATAGTGTTGTGTATCTTAGATTATGTATTCTTTATAAGTTACCTTTATCAGGACATATACATATTAAGAATGTGGAAATTTTTTAAGGATGATATGGTGGTGTCTTAGACTATGTTATTACAACACATTTTATATTAAATTTCATGACCAATTAAATTTTATGTATATACATCGATTAATGGAAAGGTTTTAATAGGAGAAGGTTGAGTAGGGTAGAATATATCTTCTTACATTATATGAAGAGACAAAAAATTATGTCCATGTATTTTTATATTATTATCCTATGTACATGTATTTCTCAATATTTTCATTCTAGATTTGGATCTTTTTTTGACATGTGTTCCATATGGTATTATTTAATCCGGTTTTTGTAGTCTATGTGGAGTTAAATTATATTTTTATTATTAGTGATTTGATATGAAAATGAGAGTCTAGTATCAATTTTGATATTATTACAACCCTAAAAACTATATGGTATATTGTTCTATTCAAAGATGTGAATAAAAGGTCTTAGGGATTTTTGAGTGAGACTGGGTTGTTCAGGATAATGTATCATAATACTTATGATGGATCTGGAATGTACATCCATAAAATATTTACATATAACATCATGCACATTAATGTGTTGTGGATGGAGTTTTATGTTATATAAAATTACACTAATATGATAAATAATATCAAATGGATTCACATATCTTGTAACATCCCATGATTTAATAAAATATTTCCCTTCAAATAATTTTATTTCGTTAATTTTCTATGTTTCACACAACATTGAGTTTAAATGAACAATGATATTCAATTTAAATATTATTTTGTGACAATTATATAGTAGCGATAAATTTTAAGGTATTAATATGATTAACTAAATTATGAAATGCATATAAAGGTCCATATTGATATAAATTTATTGAGTACAACTTAATAAATTAGATCTCAATTTTTATTAAATCCATGAAATTCATCTGAAGAAATTTTTTTGTTTTTTTATTTCTATTTTAGGTAAAATAAATAAAAATTAAATTTCATAACCTTTTAGAAATTTGATTTGATAAAAATGATATTATTTTTAAAATCATCATATCATTAGAATACATTTTTTCGTAAAAAAATTATTTTTTCAGGGAGGAGTGAAAAAAATATACTTTTATAAAAAATTGGGTTTTTTCATTAAGATGTTTCATTAGATATGGAATATGATCTCAATATAAAATAAGTATAATTTCATTTAATATAATTAAAATAGATACATTTGAATAGTAATTAAACCTAATTTTTATATGAGTACATTTTTTCCCTTTAATGGTGATTTATAGAAAATATTTACTCATTTCATTTTGTGGATTACATTAAGAGTAATATCTTCATTTTATAAAAATTTAATCCAGAAATAAATAATTCAATTATGGAAATTAGTGGTCTATAATATGTAAATATTTCTTTTTTAATTTTTTGACAATATGAATAGTAATTTCAGTGATTTTGTTACAGTGGTATGGTGTGAATCACATAAAGTAGATGTCAAATAATATTATAACTGCAACAAATTGAATTTATAACATTCCAAAATATTATTGGATGAAAATAACTCAACCAAAATCAGCCAAATTATAATTATATGGCTATTTTTTCAATTATCCTTATTTTGAAAAATTATATTATTATATATAAAGGAAATTAAAAAAATTCATATAATTTGGTTTATTATTTATAATTTCATTAAATATGTCTAATAAAAATATTTTATCGGTAATAAATATTAATTTTAAAAATATTTTTTAAAATTAATCATTGAATTTTAATTTAAAAAATCATTTTGAACAAATTATAGATAATTTATATCTTCCCCTAACACAATTCTTACTAAACCTGTGATGAAATTTCAATTAAGTATTTTTTAAAAACAATTAAAATACTAGTATTTGATATATTTCATCTAAGTATTTTTAAATAAAATATATATATTAGAATGTTTTTTCCCATAGGTTATGAATTACATTTTTCATGTCATTTTAAAATAGAAAATAGCTACATTGTAGAGAACATGATAATTTGTATTATTTATAGTTAGTAATATGTTAAGAAATAATTAAAATATACTAAAAACATATCATCTTAAATTTTAATGTGTTAAGGTCGATTGCCTCATACATGAATTTTTATGTTTTTTCAATTTTTTAGCAATTATATTAAAAATCAATATAGAGAAAATGATGATATCGCTAAAATTTTAATAATGCTTAATAAAGAACTAAATCAAATATATAATTGTAAAAAAATTTCCCAAACCTATCAAAAATTTTCACGATGAATTTATTTTGGCTCAATATCATTTTAGGTTCAAATATTACCTATTTAGAACCAATTAGACATAAAAAGTATTTTATATTTATTTAATATTATTAAATTGTCCAAATCTTCCCATCCCCTCAATTATAAATTGAAACCCCTCTTTTACCTTCTTCACACAACATTTACATTTCTTCCATCACCAAAAAACAACAAAAAAAATATTCCAAAATCCCCTTTAAAATAAAACACAGATACAATATTCCGAAAAGGCCAACCCAAGATTCTATATTATCAGATTTAAAGGATTTGTTTCATCGAATAAATAGTTTCTTTAACCTATCAAATTAAATATCATTCTACGATTAATACATGTAAATGTGTTATATTAATAATAAAATATGATAATCATAATATTTATAATGAAATTTTAATATTATTTTCTGTCTAACATTATCCATGTAATCGAGCCAACACTAGTAACCAAGATTCAGTGGTTAATTTATTATATTGACACTAGAAATAGTTAATTGCATCACAAAGGAATGTATAGTTTAGTAATAACGGATAACTAGATACAAAATTTAAATTGTATTTAAATAAAAAATATGTAGAATAATATTGTGATTTTTTTAAGTAAAACAATATTTCCACTATTATAAGCATACATATAACTAATTTTATATTTCTTTTCATAATTTAGAAAATAATTATAATAATGATGTGATCGTACATATTTAGAATGGTTATACATACAACAGATCTAAAATAAATAATGAAGAATTTATAAATTATTAACGATGAAAAAATATATCAACAAAAATAAATACCTAATAAATAAAATAACAGTGGAAATCATAACAACTAAAATAATAAAATTGATATCAACAATTAATGTCATAATGATGTAATTTCTAATTCAATACATCTAAATCATACAATCATGGCCTTAGTCATGAAATATTAAAATACCATTAAGTCCTTGGGCCATGACATATATTGATTTGGTTAAGTCCTTATCTAAAACTAAATAAATATTATATCATGGTACATTCCAATTTTATGATGGGATATAACATCCCCCTTCCAATAAATTAATAATTACAATGTATTTCTCATATAAATAATCTACCCAGAATAATCAACATTCCCTAATGTAAACAAATAACCTACCTTATTAGATGAACATGTCATATGAAATATAAATAGTTTATGAAATCAAAAATATCATAATCCATCCAAATAAATATAATTAATTGAATAACTAGAGTGAATATTCAAAATATTAATCAATAAGGGACATTGACATTAATAAAAATATAATAATGATATTACATAAATATTTATTGACGAATATGCCCATTTTTACATTGAAAATAAAATTAAAAACTATGATATAAATATGGAAAATATGTTGTCTAATAATTTACTTGTTAAAATATAATGGAATCATGAAATAAAATATAAGTCATGAAAGGGGGAATTCCAAAATATTTTTATATTTTATAAAAATTTATCAAAACTATTTTAAAATTATTAAATTATATCTCATCTGTAATTTGATAATAATATTGATTTCAACCCACTTTTTAAAGAATGAATCATGGAAAAACATTAAATTTAATAATAAAAGGACTGTAGTAATAAATTTCATGAAAAAGTAAATTGTTTGAAATAGATATAGATGGTAAATATTCACCTGCAGAGATGTAAACATTAACCATCATGAATATTTTCATATTTTGAATTAAACCCTTAAAACATAGGAAAATTTTGTATCTTATACACCATGAAAGAAATAAAATACAACCAAAATAAAAATACCATTTGTATAATGTGATTGATGATATTTTTTACCAATGGTATATAATATACGCCACACAATATATATGATTAGGGGATATGTAATAAGTTCCATAAATGTAAGAGGGATATGATAAAACTATAACTCGGGTCTAACTTACTATGTATGTGTATGAACCTACTATATAATAAATATATATTTATAAAAAATATATTCTAGAAAATTTCTCATATATATCGTACCATATATGAATTACTTATAATATTTAATCACAATATTATTAACAAATATATTTCCAAATTGTTTGGTTAATAATACATTCTATGATTTCATGTATGTTTTCCTTTAATAGTTTCATTATTTGAAATGTGATGCTATTTTATAATAATAAAAATGTAAATCATGAAAAATATCATATAGATTCATTATATTAATATTTAGTTAAATCTATATTATTTGGTGATAGAAAAATTAACTACATCATTCTTGGATAAGGTAGACAATACATACATGTGAATCTTATTTCCATATTTTTATTTATGTAATGAATAAAGATAAATAAAACATTATAATTAAATAAACATTACTATATAATATAAAAACATCAACACATAAATTTCATCCAATTATAATAGAAATGAAAACTAAATTACATCACTTCAAGGTGGTGGTAGTACAAATGTACACCTGATACAAGATATAATTATCCAAAGAGATTGGATTGTAATAAGATAAATAAGATATTAAAATTATAGAGGTATAATTATCTTATGATTATTATATATAATCCATAAAAACATCATAATTTTATTCCAAATAACATGGTGATGAAAATGGAATTGTATCTCTATAGGGATATGGAAATCCATACATACATAAAAGTGATAAATTCACATCCCATTTGATATTAAAAAAGGTGGGTCATGGTGGATTCATAATCATTATATTATTGTTATTTATGGTTGAATTTTTTTAATATATAACAAATATATATAGAGGCCATAAGAGAAGAAGTCATAAAATTATCTGTTATAGTGATTACCTATTCCATAGAGAAACTCCTTTGAATATCTTTCTGCTGACCATAGTTTGGGATTTTGAGATGGCAAATACCACTACATTGTGTTTCTTGAATATTAAAAGATATTTGGGTGGGGTATTATTTAACTATATTGATATATTTGGGATTATTATGTTTCAGAGGAGTTTCCCCTTGTAATTGAGGTGGAAGGCACTTTAGGACTATATCAATAATTATATTAAAATGATACTATTATAAGAAAACATGCTTCACCAAGGACATGAACTCGATGAAAATGTTTGATATGTTTGATATAACTTCATCAAAAAAAATACTTAGATGTGTTTTTATATCATATTTAACCATATTATTTTTAAAAACAACTTAGTTAATTATTACTAACTTTCAAAATATTAACCACTATATTAATCAAAATGGGTTTCCAATATAACTATAAATTGACATGTTACTCATAATTGGACTATGTATTATGTTTTCAATGATATTTAATTCACATGCTTGAGGATAATTTTTTTTATTAATTATAAATAAACATAATAAATTATTAATTTGATAAACTACAATTAATTGCAATTTCAAAACAATTCATTGAATTTCACTTCAAATATATAATTGAAATGAAGAATTCGATTATAATAAAAAAACTAAACTATAAAGTCATATTTAAAATAAAAATATATGTTTAAATTTGAATAATTTAATTTATATACTAATAATAATTTTTTAAATACATTTATTTTTTTTGTTAATTATATTAATTATTTATTTTATTTTTATTATAATTTAATATAATTATATAATTTATAAAAACTTTATATAAATTTCAATCATGTAGATTGTTTCATTAATCTCAAAAATTACATTTTTGTTACATTATTTGTTATATTGTCCCTACGTGCTCACATTAGAGATATTAAAAACAAAGAGAGAGGCATTTATTAATTTTCATTAATTTATAATTTATATATGTCATTTTCATGTACATGTTTCTATTTAACAACTCAATTTTGAGAATATTATTATAATGGATTAATTAAATTAATCCAATAATAATTGGGATTAAAAAATTATGTTCATTTCACTTAGTTTTTAACTATATTTAACTGATTTATCCACTACTGAGGTATTAAAAAATACAGAAATACTAATAATAACAACAAATAATAAATGGGACCAATTAACTAAATGTTTTACTCATTATTAAAAATATAGAATCCATTATTTCAAAATGGATTTCTATAAATTTCAGAAATTAATTTTATAATAATTATATAAAAAACTCAATGAAAATTGCATTTTTTTTAAATACATATTCTCATAAAAAATTACTTTTTGCATTAAAATGATTTTATACATAAAAAATATTATAAAATTTATTCTAGTGAAACTAATTGGATTATTAATTAATTTTTAGAAAAAATTATAATTTGAATGAATTTTAATTTAAAATTTAACAATAATAATTTTTGACATAGAAATGTAGTTTTGAATAAAAATCATTATTTTTTCTACTCACTAAAAATAAATATTTTCAACAATATATGAGAAAAAACCCATAGGGTAATTTTTATATGGTAATTTATAAATTAATTTTGTAAAAAATTTAAATATAATCCCAAAATTTCTTTTAATTTTTCTTTTAAAATGTAATATAGATCATTTTTTAGAAATATATATTAAAGAAGAATAGTATAACATTAAAAAAATTGATTAAATATTTTATAATAATTAATAAATTATTTTTCATTGTTTTGGTAATTTATATATTTTTATTAATTATCTTAAAACCATATGAATCCTCCAATTTAATGACTAGTTTATAACTGTCATTTTTAAATAAAAATTGTTTTTTATTCGTTTAAGATCAATGTTGTGTGTTCGGTACACTATCAAATATAGTGTTATTTTACAATATATGTGTGTTTAATTATACCAAATTTTAAATTTTAAATTCATGAAATGATTACCTACTATCGGTAATCATGGGATGGACATTTGGAAATACGTTTTTAGAAACCACACATCATTAAAATAATTAATAAATATCTTATTAAATGATAGAAGGGGAAGTATAAAGGTCCCAAAAATATGTTTCCATGTAAAATAACTTTAGTAAAATTGGAAACATTCCTGTGGTATAAAATTCTTACTCCCAAGACATAGTAGAAGTAGACAGTGATCATGGTCAAGATAATGTTAACCATCAAAAACCCATAAGTATGTTATGTGTTGAAAGTATAATTATTTATCAAAAAGAAATGTCAACAGGTGAAATTTTTATTTCTTGGTCCATTTTATAATTGTAATTGTTTGATTTATTATCAATCATTTTAACTCACCAAAACAAACTATCATTATATAAATAATGTTGATAGGAATTATATCATCCTTTTTTCGTACTTATATTTATTTTGTCATCATCCCTAACCCCGTAAAATGGATATTCATGATGAATTTATCATGTCCAAAAAAAATTAATGAATTTAAATATATTTAATGAATTACATTTGCCTCTAAATATTTACCAAAACTAGAATGGTTAGAACATTTTATCCCTTATGATAAATTAATCTATTACCTCAATCAATATTAATAAAATTTCTACTTTATTCATTCAATAATAATGAAATATTATGGATACTCTATAATTATACTAAAATATTCAAAACCCAATAATTTAATCAATCATTCACCCCTAGAAAAAAATTATGCTCATAACTCCAAATTATAGACATGTAAATACCTTAATCACATATAAAAAATTGTAATCGTCATTATCTTTTTCCTTATTCCATCAATCCCATTTAAAATTATTAATCTATATATTATTAATATTCATACGCTAAAAAATTATATTATACACTTCATATTTCACATGAAAACATGTCATTGTAAGAATCCTAAACAATCTATTATATTAATTCTAATGGTAACATATAAATTAATCCAATGATGTGGATCTTTGGATTTCATTAGTCACCAAAAATCACAAAAAATATCATTTATGTATGATTATATAATATTATTCCTAAAAATAATCGTATATTTTTTTCTATAAAATATTTTATGGTATAATAATTTCAAAAAATACCAGGAAATATTTGAGTGCATTGGGTGGAGTCAGACCATTTTCAACCTTTAGTTTTGGGTTTACTCCACACACCATTAATTGAAATGACAAGTTGTAACCCCTCATTATGTTTGTCTATTTTCTAAAATTATATAATTCCAAAAATACAATAAACATACTCAAAAATATTATTACTCATAAATTCAATTTTTTAACGATTATATTTATCTAAAGGATATATTCAAAAAAATTATTGTCTCTATTTCCCCTATAATCCATAAAAACTTATCCCCAAAATTGTATTATTCATAATAGTCATCAATAATATTAAAATTATGACTAAAAAATATAATAATATTATTAACCAAATAACTATTTTCGAAAAAAATATACTAAACCAAAGGGATTTATTCTCTTAAATAACTCCAGAAACACCATGTTAAAGTCAGTTCACATAAAACCACATAAGGGGTATATATGAGATTAAATTTATGATCAACTATAGAATTATAATCCCAAGAAACATTTGGTTTACCCCAATATAAGTCATGAATTAAGATATATGATTCCATCAATCATTCTAAATTATAATATAATACCTGATCACTATATTAATTTACCGGGTTATCAGTACTATTTAATATATACATTAAAAAACAAAAATCTGAACCACTTATGAGTAATAAAATGATGTTTCACGATTCCTTTAACCAATATACCACTGTTAAAAATCAACATTGAAACAAAAAAAATCAATCTGTTCCCATAACTTGTTTTATAGAATATGTCTTTATTTGGTCAAGGGAGTAACATTTGGTTTTGGGGATCGAGTTTTCCAATGAATATGATCCCCAAGTATTAATAGTTAAATTTCATGGAAAATAGTTTCTATAAATCCCATACATATAAATATTAAACATTATCCCCACAATTGTGATAATATTTTTGTTTCATCATCTTCAATTTTTGATGAAATGGGAATTTATCATTCTTATGTCAATGATCAATGTAACATGAACTTCTATAAAATTTAATTTTACACTTATTTTATT
Source organism: Viscum album (assembly GCA_963277665.1). Taxonomy (NCBI): domain Eukaryota; kingdom Viridiplantae; phylum Streptophyta; class Magnoliopsida; order Santalales; family Viscaceae; genus Viscum; species Viscum album. The sequence continues at coordinate 1,236,626,067 of OY728126.1, forward strand.
ATTTAGAAAACTCAATCAAGATCACAGTGACAATTATTTATCAGGATTGATGATTAAGAATCATAACTATAATATTATCTAATAAAATCATCCAACTAGTATTCTAACAATCACAAAATTTTCAATCACATTTAATTCTAATATTATTCCCCCTCAATATATCTAATGACTAAAAAACAAATTTTAAATATCAATGTAAAATACTCAAAGTGAAATAGAAATTAATTATGAAATATTATTTTAAGGTTGGATAAATTGTTAAACATTCATCTCAATAAATGAGTATGTAGGTCTATCAAGGTTTTCCCTATAATTTTACAAATCAATAGGACATTATCCTATACATAGATATATACACATACTTAATCAGAGACTTATATTTTATAATATATGTTTTCCTCGATAAAAATACCATTTTTACCAAACCTTATATTTTATATTAATTAAATACCCTGACCAAAGTAGCCAATATCTTGTCGTCAAATTTACATATTTTCACTAGATACAACAAATAACATCCCAAATGACCATATATATTTGTAGTAATGGAAAAACATATACCTACATAAATTACAAATTAGATATAAATGCATGCAATTCAACATAGTGATTTTTTTGACACGATTTTTCTTTTTTTATAACCCTACATGTCAATAATTTTATATTTTCTTATTACTTTTGAGTTCAATACATATGAAAATGGTGATATCATATTCTCCATAATGTAATGCATGCAAAAGAAGGTAAATTAGTAATGAATTATATAGAAATAGTAAATGATGATCTAATAATTGAATATAAGTAATAATATGTGAATTAAATATATTAAGTTATATGAAAACCAAAATTAATATATTGATATAAATAACTGAAATCATAATTATGTAAAGAATAATCCCTAAAATTGTAAACATATTATTGAGTCATCAACAATGCTATCTAAAAATACAATCAACGCATTTTCCTATGAAATCTATATAAATGTATAAGGTATCATCGAATACATTATCTATTTTTTATCAACAATATTATTGATGAATCCAGGAGATAAAAACGGCCCCACCAGTCTCATATTATGTCCAATTCGTTCAAAATATAAATAAAAATAATAAAATAATCATCATGCATTAAGAAACATAAATAACTACTCATATTAGAAGTACTAGTCATTTGAATTAATAATACATTCCCCAACATAATTGATAAAAAACTATCCAATGAATAATGATTAATGGAGTCATTAGAGTATATACTAAAAAAAACTCTTCAATGGATATTGATAGAGATGAAAATATTTGAAAGATATTACTAGAATATTACTAATGTAATAAACACTTATCACATTGAAAACACTATAAAATAATTTAAAAATATGAAGTGGAAAATATTATTTAAAATAAAATATTAAAATAATAAATTATGATTAAAACTAAACATTATTTGTAATAATGGTAATATCAATTTATCATGTATATGTTATGAAAATTCTTTAGACACTTTTGTTAAATATGTTAAACTATAGGTTATTCAAAAAATGACAAGAATATTCCTTTTAAACCAGTTTATAAAAGGTTATAAATGTTTACAAATTTCAATTCAAAATTATAAGAGTGTATTATAAATATTTTTGAATTCATTAATATTAAAAATGGATATGGAATAAAATACCCCCCAGTATATACATAAACATAACAAATCTTGAATAATGTTGTGATTTTGAATTAAACCCTTAACACAAGGATATCATTTGAATCTTAAGCTACAAGAATTAAATTAAATTATATGAAACTATTAACTTGTTGATTAATAAGGGAATAAATATATTATATATAATAATTTAAGTATATACACCATACAAATGAAATAATTATTGAATATAACCTTTGTCTCATAAAAGTAAAAGTGGGAGGAGAAAGCCTTACGTAATATCTAACATTCATTATGTGTGGACTAAAATACATTATAATAGATAAATATGTATTATAAATATATTTTAGAATCATACTCATATATATCTATTATATAATATTTAATTATAATTTTTCCACCCATTTATTAAATTTTTTTGTCAAAATCACCGTTTTGGGAGACTATTGTAGTATTTTTCATGTATATTTTTGTTTGAAACATAATAATAATAAATATTTATCATATATGTTTACCAAAGAAATAATTATTAAAATATATTCAAATAATATATTAAAAATTAATCATGTCACTTCATGATGGGGGTAGTCCACATGTACACACCAGCGACATTCTAATTTCCCAATATATTAAAATTTAATTTGTATATGATATCATAATCGATATAGTATAATTATAGATTATGTATAATAAATTAACATTATATATATATAAATAAACATCAATAAAAATGGTGATGAACATTAAATTTTATCACTATGTGGATACAATAGATCATATATACAAACGAGCAAAAAATTCACAATCCATTTAATGGGAAGGTTAAAATAATATCGATATTTAGTAATAAATATAAAATAAATTTACATTCAATATAAAATGTGATTTGTTTTTCTATAAATAATTATATATATATATATATATCTGAATTAAATGAATATGTAAAATGAATGTGATCGATTAAGTTAATTATATCTTCTTTTAATGAACTCCTTTGGATAACATCATAATGATCATATGGTTGGTATTTTCAGATTTTAAATAGATATATAATTTGATAAAATATGTTAAGAGGAGAAATTATTGAGTCTCATTAACATTGATTCCTTAATGTGGTGTAAATCAGTGAGGTAAGAGGTTCTATTTTATAATTGATGTGAGGGGATCTTTGGGAATTTCCTAGAAAACATAAATAAAAAATTGACATGAATATTTTACAGAAAAAATACATCTAAATGGTATCGAAATATAAAAAAATATAAATATATATGGCATATATAACCTCATATAATGATATTATTAAATTTTTTTATTTGATTTTTATTCTTATCATTTTGAAAACCCAAATGGATAAATATTTGTGACATTGAGTGTATAGAAACTATTTTAATAATGATGTTTAAACAATTTTAGAATAAATGGAAAATTTTCTAATAAATGGAAAATGTATGATGTGTTCAATAGTTTTCCATTCATGGGGTCTATGATTATAGTTTTATGAAATTTATGTTATTTTAAAGTTTATTAGCTGAATAAATTATCGTTAATGTCATTTTTGAGATTATTTATTGAAATTTAGTGATGAGAAATAAAAAAACGAGAATTATAATAAATTTCCATAAAACTAAAGTACAATTAATATATATTTAATATTAATGGGATATGTTATATCATTAAAATTTAGTTACATTTAATATTTCTAATTTTTTTTATTTTTTATTATGTGAGTTAAATATATACATTAATTGGGTTTCACACAAATTAAAGGTAATTACATAATATTTTATAAATAGAAATAAATTTATATCATGAAAATAATTTACAAAATAAAAAATTTATAGATTCATTCATAAATCAGTTTTTCCCATATGTGGATATGAAAGATATATTAAAAACCAAGAAGGTGGGGTTTATTATGTTCTTTGATTTAAATAATATATGAGTCATTTATGTGGAAAAGTGTCCACTAAAAAATTCAATTTCGAGACTAAGATATTAATTATATAAATAAAGAAATAACATATGATTTAGGATCTCTAATTGTGGACTTATATGTTAATATTAATATATATTAAATCTATTTATCCTTCCCTGAGGTGATAAATCTTGCCATTGTAACTATTCCTAATACATAAAAATGAACATAGATATTAAAAAATTAATCTACATTCCATATATGAAATCCACTATATGTAATTAAACATCTATAAATAGTAGAAATTATTTTTAAAATAACAGGGGAAAATGTGATGAAAACTGCCTTTCATAAAAATAATTTTATTCGGGACAATATATTTTCATATAAAAATGATTAATTAACAATATCAATTATAAAATTTAGTCAAATGATTGTAATGGGATTACATATAATATAATCTAACTAAATATTCATTGAATCCACTTTATAATAAAGTAGAATATTTTTAATTATTGATACGATAATACATATATTATTAAAAGGAGGATTTTTACTATTCAAGGGAAAATAAATATTTTTTAAAAAATATGAAAACAGAACTGTCAGAATATGATGAAATGTTTCTTTTTAAATTGATATTATTTTGATAAAATACAATTTATATAACTTATGGTGATTAATTATAGTATTATTATTACAAAAAAAATCAATAATGATAAATTCTTTTGAAGAACCCATATTTTTAATTCATCAATTAACATTATAAAAATATAAAAGTTATATCTTAATTATTATTAAATAATGTTTCATTTTCTAGGTTCTTTATATATTATTCATAATCTGGTTAATTCTATTTGTACCCATCAAATTAATATCTATGTTATAACCATTATATTTAAATAACAATTATGTTGTGTAATTTATTCCCATTTATTATTTTTTTCAATTATATAGTTCATATTTTTCATTTAAAATATTATGGTTTTATAATTAAAAATATTCCTCCTCAGTTATGATGTGAATGTATTGCTCAAGCATTCACACAGCTTATTAACTCCAGGAAGTGATACAATTTATTTTTCATCACCATATTTTTTAATCAATAACACGATGTTATTATAGTTTATATATGATATATATAACATTTTTTTATTCTATAATGATAATATATGAACTGACATCTTAAATTTTGAACCCTTGTAAAATGATAATGTCATTCTTGCGTACATGTAGACTACAACCTCTACAAAGCATTGTGATTGATTTTTCATATGAACATTCCATTGATTTTAATAATGACTTAATTCATGAATATATATGATATATATTAAATAATTGGTATTATAAAAAGTTACATTATTATTTAACATTTATTCAATCATTGTATAGGAAAATTGAAATCAACGTTATTTTGTTTGTATAATGTAACATCCTCATTAATGATGTGATTCATTTATACATATAGAATTATAGATGACTCTAATAGATATATATTTAATATATATATATGATATAATCATCATGTTTATTATTATGTTATATAAATATAAAAATATAAATTCATTATATAGGATGATACACTATCATCGATGTAATTCAATCTTGAGTTATGAGGTTTTTCTCACATTTATTATATTGAAAAACATATTCTAAAAATGATTTTGTTATTGATATGTTGTATATCCATTATATTATTGAATATTTTTATTACTATTATGAATTTTATGTTGATCTACCAATTTACCCATGGTTAATTCATTCATGGGAAATATGATTCAAATGAAACGAAAGTGGAATCCGTTTTACATTAAAATATAATTATTTATAGTGTATGTTTATGATTATTATTATGATTATATTATCACATGATGTACCAACCAAATAATAGATAGGTTTTCTTATCCTCTGTTTATTCCACCCAAATTAACATTTTAATTCATTTTCATCAGCTGATGTACCATGGAGAGATTAAATATTTTTTTATAAAAAATTGTCTTTTTTGGTCTAATTTGTTGAATATCCCTTTTTATCTGTATTCATTATTTCTAATATCATTTTATTGATTTTTTTCTATTATTATGATACATTATATAATAAATTTTATCAATGTTTTATATTTTTTAAAAATTGATTAATTAAATCTTCTTATCTTTTATGAATGATGTAATTTATTTATAGAAATAAATTAAAATGTATAAGTCCATTTAATATATTTTTCATTAACCAAATTTCATACAATCATGACCATAAATTAATTTAATAATTGATATAATTTATATTCAGGGTACTTAAAAGAAATATTGTCTAAATATATTGACAATTTATTTTTTTCAAAAAAATAATGTTGATGTGGAAATGATATTTTATTCAATATTGACATGATGATATTGTAATGTAATTTCTATTAACCAATGACAAAAACATTTTTTTTAATTGTGATTTATTTGTTACACAATCCACGGATAATATAATTCCTCTCTCACTAACTAATTTTTTATTATTTTAGCATGATTGTAATGAATCTCATTAATTTTCCACGGGTTTTTTATAAGGAAATGTTATTTAATCACAATTCATATCTTGTGTTCTAATATGATGAATATTTTATGATATTTTGGAACATGTTTTTATGTTTTTCATTATTTTATTTTTGGGACAATAAATTTATGTCTTCCAATGAATTGGGTGAAGATAAATAAGCCTTGATATAAATATTTTATCCATATATATCATTAAATCTTAATAATTTCATGTGTGAACATTTATTTTTTATAGATAATGTTAAGCATAGACCATTTATTCATGTATGTATGTATATATGTTGACATGGATTTGAAAAATATAATATTATGCATGGTCCTTGGTTTATATATTTATGTTTATTCAATGGTATTATTTCATTTATTCAAATTAATGAGTGGATATATTTATATTTATACATATTCACATACTCGCAATCCATTGTATGCATAAACACAAGTCTCAATATATTTTTATTCTCTCATGGAAAATATTATTTGACTCATTTATGATTCATGTATTATGAACAAAAAAAGATTTTTTAAAGGATCGGTATTATGACCTACGATATACAGGGTTTGAATTACAAATTTTGATGTTTTGTTCTCAAACCCTTATAACAATGTTATGCACAAGTAATCATTGATGGATACCAAGTTTACCTTTAACAAGATTCAGATAATTTTAATTCATATTTTTTTCCCTAGATTATGAACAAGGATGTTATATTTGATATGTTGGTGAAGGGTGATACTAATAAATAACTAAGTTACAAATGATATAGATATATTGTAACATCATGTTTCTGATATGTTAGGAATATCTTTAACCTCATCATGGGTTTCTTTATATATTGCTTGTATAGGGAAAAGAAGGAATTGAGAGGATACCAATAATGGTAAAGTCGCATATTTATTAGATTATTATATTTAACCATCCTTTTAAGGAGGCTGTAGCAGGACTCCATGCCATGTATCTAGGTTACATGACATGTAGGAGTCACATGATACAAGTAATGAAAGAATTCAAAATATGAATATTACATGATGTGAAGATATTTTTCACATAATGTTTTATTAAATAGTTGGATTTTATTTTGAGGTGACACATTTTCTTCGGTATATTGGACTCTGGAAGTTACACATTGTGTAGAACCCTATGTATAGTTTCTAAAAAAGTGTAAGGCTCTTATTGTTTCAGATCATTCTCCAAACTCACTTTCTATTAACCCATGGAAGTTCCCATGTGATTTTGGGGGACTCTGATCATTATAGATCAATTATTTCATCTTTCTATCTCTATTGCTGTTGTGGGGGTATCTCTTCTAGTAAGAAACCATTCCACTTATCCATTACCATTGATCACAGTAGCACACTTGGGCTGTGTTATTGGATATATTGACCCATATTGGTGGTTCTTCTTGTATTTTTACAGGATCTGTTGTGTTATGTCATTTTGGATTTCATTGTGTTGTTGGTCATGGTGTGGTGGGTTATCCTTCTTGAGGTGTGGGGTGTTTCCTACTCTACCCATATTCTCTTTCTCAATTGAATCAATCCTTAGATATGTGGATTATATTCTAGGGTCTCTATTTTTATTAGTGATGTTTGTCATCCCTGGATTTAATTATGGGAATGTGAGACCAGAGTTTAAAGGAAGGTGGTTCTGTATCTAGTATGTGTTTGAAAAACCACATTATTTTTGTTTTTATAAACTATTTTGTAATTTAATTGTTATGAAACATGCTTGATTTTTTGTTGTATTGGAATGTGAATTTTTATAAAAGTGGGTTTTCATTGGATATTTAATAACTAAAATAAAATGGTTATTTTCAAAGTATGTAAGGATTTATTAAAAGAAGTGGGTATGAATACCCTAGTAAAATGATTATTTGAATAAATTGTTTTGAAAGTGTTTTCAAAAAATTTATATGATTATAATACGAGAAAATTGGTATCCGAGGGTACTATGTGGGATGTTTTTCTTGAGGCCATCATACATTATGGGGGATCAAATTTTGGGGTGATCCACTTGAATTAGAGTGTAGATTATTAGTTCTATGTACATATATAACTATGGGGTTTCACTATATTTTGTGTATGACTAGTCCTGAGATGTGGATACTAGGAATCAGGTTCAATAGTCAACTATTCATTATAATTTTTGTATGATTAGTATGTATCCTAACATGTTTTATTGCTTTGTGTTGTGATGCATGTGATACTAATATTGTTTTATATTTCTGGTATTTTTACTATTGTATCCTTGATATGATTATTGATGCATGAGAAATATGACATAGAAAATTTTTTCTAAAATTGATATACCTTATTTTAATTGAGATCTAAGATAAAGTTAGAATATTTACCATTTATTATATGAAACTACTTTACATCTTATAATTCCATGTTTTATTTATAATGTGATTAAATGAATTGTTATATAGACATTTTATGGAAAAGCTGGGTGGGATCCTATTGAGAACGTTAGCTCACACCATGCTCACCACTTTACTGGTGTCCAGACCTATATATGTCTTCCAATTTAAGGAAAGACAAGGTTCCACTTTGAGGAGACAAGGTTTCATGTCAGATAGGTCGGGTAGCTAGATGTGAGATGATGGTAGATCGTCTATACTATTACAGAGAGTAACTTATTGGTTTTAGTCAATTAAAGTTTTACTTTTCTCTTGGTGTTTTTGGACACATATACAAAATTTTTTATAACATGTTTTTCTTATAGTTATGGAATATATTTATTTACATTCTAGTTTTATTTCTTTTTACATGTATATATATGCCATTTTTTGAAGTTGGGAAAAATCATACTTTGTATTTTGTAATTTGATGACCCTATACTTGCTGCCAGCCCAAGGGGATTAGGAATGCCCTTTGGGAATGGGATAGATTGAGTCATGTGTCATGATTGAGTGAAACATGGTTCAGTTACCTTCAATTTGGTATTATATGTTTTTTATACACAATATTCCATTTCTTGGGATGTTTTTTATACTATGGATAAGATTTAGAGTACTTCAGAGGTATGTTTCGCTAAGTGTCATGCTAGCTCTTATTACGAAAAGACTCTAGTTTCCATGGGATGCTGATATATGTGTTTCTAATATTTGTTTTTGTTTTAGATATATATTTTTGTTTATGGGTTTTCATGTTTGAACAAAGATATTTTCTTTAATATTATCATTCTTATGCCCCGGTGTGCAGTATTTTGCCTAAGAGATTTCTCCCACAAGTTCATCAGGAGGGTAAAACTGATAGTCCTCAAAAGAATCAAAAAATATATCAGAATAGGACTAAGAGTATAATATGGGATGTTTTTCATATTTTTCATGATGTACCATGGTTTCATAACATAGATTTTGTGGTATATCTAGGGGATGTATGAGAGATAGATGGTGCGAGAATCCACCATCCAATAAAGGAATTAATGACCCTCAAGAGGAATAGAACTGACCGGATAGGATCGATAAATTCTTTGACATCCTGGGTAATCCTAAGAATATCACAGAAATTTGTGCATCATTATGGTTAGAGGGTTCTGACATGAAATGGTGGTATTTTATGGTTCAGGTAGACAAACACATGGACTTGTATTAGAAGGTTTTCAAAACCCCATTCTTCTATTAGTTTTGTCCAAAGTCATTGATTTAGGAAAACCCTATAGAGCTCCAATCTTTACAACATGGAAAGATTTTGGTGTTGAAATAAACCAATGGGTTAGTTTAACAGGTATGTTTTTCCATTGATGTGGTGAAGAATGACTAGATAAAGGCTCAGAAGTACCTAAATGGTTTGCGACCAAATATCAGATCATATATGTTTATGATGAATATTCTAATATATGAAGAGATTTAGATTTTTCTATGATTGTAGAGATTGATATTGTATAATGGTTGGTTTTTCCACCCCTAATATCTCACATAGTTGCAGCTCTATAGGATTTCATGGGAATAAACGAATATTGTTGGATCATAGAAAAAGTTGTGGAGGTTTATCTTATCAGCGAGCCACCTCCGCACTATTTTATATATCTATAAGTGATTATATGAAATTATATCATTGTTAAATGGACAAAAAAATAATTTGTTCCATTAATATGGCCATAAATATATGGAAAATCTATCAACACATTGGTCATTTACAGTTCTTCTATTAAAATATGACTATGCTTCATTGTGGTAAGGGTTTGTCGTCTCCAAAGGTGAGTCTGAAGAGGCTTTTTCTCTAGAAAAAATATTCCCAATATGATGAACATTTTAAATAATTAGAAGTCTAATGTTTTGAGTACAATTTTCAGTCAAATATTCATGCCACTGATTCTAGATATAATTCATGGAATCACATAAAAAATTCTTCAATATGCACTTCAATTTATTTTATCATTATAATTTTTTTATTAAACATAAATAACAAATAGATCTTTTGAAAAAAAATATAAGAAGAACAAAACTATTTCCTAACATGTTATTCACTCTAGGAACTGGAAAAATGGGTAGTCTAATTAACTTCAATGTTCGACTAAAAGGTGAATGGTGACTTCATCTTCTCAAATTAAAACGTCTTTACCTTATTGTTGCTAAAACTGTGTGGCATGGCCTTGTGTTGTCAATACTACATTAATATGGTCTTCCAATGATGAAACATTATAACTACCAAAAAATTAAAAACAAAAATTTCTATATTTGGATATTTAAACATTTTAATTTATTCATTTATTGAAAAAAGGGTGTAATCCACCAATTCCTAACACATGAATGATGTAAATGTACATATCATTTTAAGATGATTCTTCAATACATTCATATAAATCATTGGATACAAATATATATAATATAAAAAAATATTTTTGTGAAATAAAAGATTAAAAATAGAGCAACAGTACTATGTAATCCCCAACATGGTATTCGAAACAACAACAAATTTTTTCATCTCTCTCCACTTACACATTAATCCCTAGGTATGTTCTTTCTATCCCATAAGTCTCAGTCATTCACCCCCTCCAATTAACCAATACGTATCTTCCTAAATAATCCAAATAAAAAATCCATCTAACTCCATGAAAACACCTTATCCTAATAAGAAACTAATCCATGGATGAAGTACACCTAATATACTTCTAAGATTATGTTATAAATTCTTGATCATTTCTAATCCTAATATGTTCCTCCTCAGGTAAATGTAAATTTTATAAATTCATGCTTTTCAGCACAAAAAAATATTTCCTATTATAAAGGTATATTCATTAACTATCATAGATATTTTTTATTATAATGGAAACTGGGATAAATGTGTGATTTATAATGTATACAATTTGGTTCATGTAAGTGATTACCGATGTTGCTAATTTTATCACGAAAAGGGTTGAGATCCATGTAGATATTTATTTATATATCCATATATGATTTTTGTAATATGTTCAACATATCCAAATCATAACATGTTTTATTATTTTGATGTATTTGATTCCCCACATAAAAAATTCAGTCCTAAAGTTGATTGATTTATGGAAAAAAAATTTAACAAACATTTCCTACTACAGAATTTGAAACCACAAAGTGGTATAGGAACCAAGGGACTGAGCATGATGACCTCTAAAATTATCCATCTTAGTTGAAACAATGAAAAAATAATCTACCATTATTATCTAATAATATTACTAACAACATCCTTTAAAAATGATTTTCAACAAAACTTATTGGTATAAGATTATTCATCAGTAGGAAGGGTAAAGTTTCAGTGGCCCAACTCTAGTTTCGACCCACTTACATGCCAAATATTGTAATACTTACCTAGTGAACATCCTCGATTGGGAACACTATTGTCTATAAAGGATGAAAACAATTATTCATCGACAATATCTATCTGCCCATCTTGGTTGTCCATGACAAAAATGACCTCTAAATTTAAACCATCGTAGAGTGGTGGAGTCGATAACAACCAATTACATGGAATGGTTAGAAGAAAGCTTCCAAATGTTCCTTGGACACCATAAACATATATCAAATAAATATTTCTACTTATAAACATGAATCATTGATGTTATTTTATTTTTTATTATGTAGGTTGTCTTGTAAATTTTTATATATTGAGGCTATAGAAAAAACAAAAATGTTCTATCTTCAAATCTTCCAATCAGAAACTAAAAACCATCAAGACTAAAATAAAATATAAAAAGCGTTATAAATAAATTTAATAACCTGAAATGGACAATTTTAGTGATAATATCCAATTATAAATAATTGAAATATATTACAACCAAATTAAAAATTTTACAATCTAAAATCATTACATTATTAAAAAATCAATCAATTCATCCAAATTAGTATCAAACTGTGTGATAAAAAAGTTACAAATCATTCATTACATTGACCTTAAATATTCATATTATTTATCATAGATATCCTTATATCATAATCCATATATAAATTATACTTATATTTATATAATTTTAATTTCATTTGATTAATTAGGGAAATATCGTTATTCCACATTATTTAATAAATATATACATTTATTTATAATTAATTTTTTATGAATTAAATATATCACACGATATATGTGGAATGTATTGGAAATGCATTGATTGGTGGGAAAAAATTAAATTTCCCCTTGATCAATTGACAATTCTAATGAGACACAATATTTGGATATATTAAATCTGGTTTTAAATATAGTATTGAGTTATCATGGAACCACATCTTGATGGTATACTTATCATGATGTTTTTTATCAATGTAAAAATTATTTCATTTATTTAGAATTTTATTATTATTATCCATGGTATTTTTTCTTTGATATTATCCATAGTTGAATTTCATGATCAAGTTATTGTTTAAGTGGAATGTGATTTCATTTTTATATTATTATAGGTTTATTATGAAATATTTTATTATAATACAATACATTTTATGTATCCCTTAATTATCACTTGATATCACCAATGTTTTAATTATTATACATATGATATGATGATATATATTTTCAATGAGTCCATGGATATTGAATGATTTCCATTAATATTTTTTCTATTTAATTTATTATATAAAATTTGTATCATGTATGTAAATGGGTCTATATGTATACTAAAATTAATTTTCCTTTTGGATTTAACACCTTACTTCTATACCAAAGAAATAAAATAGACAGGGAAAAATTGTTACTAAATTCAGGGTATTTATAGTAAGAGTGAAATTAAAACAAGAAAAAATTTATAAAATGAAACTTTTGGATGCTATAATATATTTTAGAATTTTATTGATGAGATTGAATCGATAATAGTGAACAGAAATATGAAATTAATATTAAATAATAATTTTATATTAAATTGATTCATAATTTAGTTTATAGAGAATAAATCTCAGGTACCAAATGGAATGATTGAATTAAAAAATTGTTATATAAATATGTTAATATGTTATAGGTGAATATAAATTAGGAATTATCAATGAGAATATATCTTGAAATTATAGGAGATAAAATAGTAAATGAGGGGTATCCTCTATGATGAAAAAAATTCTAAGAAATTCTATATTAAATTCCATAGAAACATTTAAAAATATATTATGAGTTAAACAATGTGAACCCCATGAATTATTAGTCCAATTTTGATGTTAGGACCCCTCATAGTTCAAATTTTGAAGATCAAGTAATAACATTACCATCATCTTTCTGGGTTATTACATATAAATGAGTATTTTATAAACCATCATCCACTTCCTAAATGCAGATTTAAAACCCAATTAAAGGAAAACTATATACACTTTTTTTCATTTTTGTACATATATTTGATAATATTTATGAATTATAATTTATTTTGTTTGTACAATAATGAGTATAAAAGGGGATCAATTATTTAATATATAAAAGTGATTTTAAAAAATTTATAAATAATATTTTGTTTTATTTAAAAGAAATTTAAATTGGATGATTTTAAAATTTATAGAGGTCAGTCTGTTGTGGTGTGTTACTAAGTCAGAAAAATAGATTTTTAAAATTTAATTATAAGAGGGAATAAATAATATATAATTAAAAATACATGAAAATGTGGATATAAAATGTAATTTTTGGAATAACGTTATATTGAAATGTATTATAAAAATTGATTTCCATTGAAATTGAACAAGGAGTTTCAGGGACCCTAATGATATGTTCCACTCCCATTGAATTTTGGGATAAACCTTAAGGTAATCTATGATTTTCTAATGATATTAATATGTTTTTAATAGATATATTGGTTTTCAAATTTGATTAGGAGTGAATCTGAAACATCCCATGTAATTATAGAATATATTTTTTTTCATATATATTAATATTTATAAATTATAAATTATTTATTTTTTAATTGGAACAATATTTGCAATAGTGTACTTGAAACAAAAAAATGGGATTCTTTCAAATATTATGTAGAAAACAAGATTGAGATATAGTAAAATATATTACATTATCAATATTATTATTTTAAATAGTAGTTAATGTTAGGAAATTATATTGGAATGAATTAAAAAAATAACTGTAATATGTTTACAAGTTTTTATGAAATGTTTTCAATTTAATTAGATAAATTTTAGAGGCTTAAAATGATAATGAATTCTATTTTAAGCATCAGACATTTTAATATTTTTAAAATGTAGTTTTATTTTATTTATATGGAGAACAATTTTAAAATATAGTTATTGAAAATTTAATATGTTCTATTGGAAAAAGTAAACTTATTTATTAGAAGAGGGATTTCAAATATTTGGTTTAATTTTTATATTTTTAAAATAAATTTCATTTTTTAATGATTAGTGATAAATATTGCAATATAATTCAAAAATGAATTTTCTTCTAATTTTTTATATGTTTATATTTTCCTTTTAATTTGTTAAAAGGTTAAATTTGAGTTGTTTAAAATTAATTCAATATTCTTCATTGGAAGTAATTTCATGTTTAAATTTGATATAAACACATTGAATCCTTTGATGGTTTTTAATTTTTTTATAAATGATATCTCATTTTGACAGTTGGAATTAATTTTGAATTAATTACTACAACTTTTATGATTAGAATTTGAAAAAATGGATATCATATTTGGAATCATAAGGTCTTAATTTTGGAAATATTTTCCATTCATTTTTGGACATGATGAATATTAACATTAGTAATTATTTATATTTACCACGATTAAAGGGTAGATCAGGTAAATAAGGTTTAAAATAAATTTAAAATAATATAAAACTACATTAAAAATTATCATAATAATATTTTATATAATATGTATGACAAATAAAACATTTCTCATAAAAATTATGACTTCAGAAGCAACATGGGTGTGATTATCACACTTACAAATTTTAATTTAAAGTAATAGAAAATATGTTATAAACATATATCTTCATACATAAATAATTTTAATATTGGATTATATAAGTGAACCCTTCAACATTTAATATTAATTAGAAATATTAAAATATTTGATAAATTTAGGTATTTCATTTATAATTTTTAGACATTAAATAAATGAAATTAATAACAACACAATGATAATGTATTGATTTCATTATTAATGGAGGAATCAAATAAATGATATTATATATATAACCATAAATATTTGTTGACATAATTTCTATCATACAAGATTTCACAAGGTGAATATGGAATTTTATAAGACTTTTCATTGTTTTGGATCAAAGATATCAGTAATTTTAAATTTTATTTAAATTCAATAAAATGAATAGTGTGAAAATTTAAATAAATGATTTCTTATAAAAATATTAAATTATTAAATTATATAAAAATAAAAAAAAATCTTTTAAAATAACCAATTGACTACTATAATGTCAAAATGTTAATTAAGTGTCCAATTATCGAAAATTTACCCAAAATAAGTAAAATTAATAGCCTCTTCATAATTAAACTTTTATTAACACAATTAAAATCAAAAGAGAATAATTAAGGGTAAACAGAAAAGGTGAGGTTTAAATTAATTTCAATAGATGTATAAAAATATTGGATGAGATGATTATGAGAAATCCTCATCGTATCCTCAACATATCTCATGTTAGAGAAATTTTAGTTAAAAAATTAATTTATATTAATTAAATAATTTAATAGTTTCAGAGGGTGACCATTCCCCATCTTATAAAAAGGTACCATCCCATCTCTACTACTCACACATCATGAACACATTGGTTATTCCAAGACCTAATCAAAAATATTCTTTGAATCAATCCCATCAACCTAGATTCCTCCCATATATAAGAATGCCACCTAAGGAGGCCTTTAGGTATAAACTAAATGATGTTACTTGATTGAAATGCAATACCTACTCTCATGTTTTTTAGATTCAATTCTATTCTCCACTCCCTAAACTATTATTATAATATGATTACATAACAAAAACACTATCCTAAATATTATAGGATGTTTCTATAATAAATTTTCAATTTACAATTTCACACATCTCTATTTAATGGGTAATGAGCATACTATTTCTGTGTATGTTGAACTATTATCTCACGAAACAGCGATTGTTTAATTTTACCCAACCACCTCCCCCGGTGACCATTATAATTGAAATTATGATTAAATATGATATATATTATATCTATATTATCTGTATGATTCTATAATATTCAAATAGATAATACCTTTATGCTTTCAATGTTGTGTAAATTTAATAATTTTTTTAGAGGAAGTGTGGACTACCACCCCAATAAAGATATATGACTCATTCTTTCTATACATAGAATGTTTAAATGGTTATTTTATTAATAATATACGATATAAATTAAATTAATAATATATTTTTATTATAATATACATTTATATCATTAAATTATTATTATTTTAATATAACAATGATATTAAATTAGCATTCATCCCTACGTACGGCCTACCATCTCCTTGAACGATGAATTTCTTTTATTTTCTCTAAATATTATGAATTATTATAAATAAATATAATATATATATATATATAAGATATTTAAATCATGAATATTATTCTAGAGGTGATTTAATTTTGACCATATGGAAAATTTACATCAAAAAATATTCATTTTTGACTCATGTACTCAATATCAACAGAATATATGATATGAACATAAATAGTTACGTAATTTTTATAACATGTTAATAAGTTATATAGGAGGAATAATAATCATCAAATTGGTTATCATGAAAGTATAAATTAACATAATTTTGTTATTCAAGAAATTAAACCATGTACAAGACAAGTCAGACTCAATGTAAGGGACTTCGTCTCAATCTCCTTTCACGGATGCAAAATTGATATTATACAAAACATTATTTTATACAGTGTATAATAAACCAATTTGACTTTATATTTATTTCAATAGTTTTCAATGAAATATTATTATACAAATTGTTTTACAAAATGACAAAAGCAATGTTTTTTTAATGTAAATAGTGACAACATCTTTTTCGGCCACCACAATCATTATATGATATTTGGCTTCCTCTATAAGTCACAATGTTTTAAAAATTTAAATAAATACCAAAACACTATTCATGTATTTTGTTATTGAAAATGGTTTTGATGATGGATTTATTATATCTATATCTTGAAATGATTTTTTTCATTGTAATGTGGAAATGTTATTTTTATTATATGCTTGTTTTATATGTTTTGATTACATTATGGTTCTTGGGAATTGATTATGTATACTAGTGGTTCCATGATGAACCAAGTGTGGGTGATTCCTTGATAGATCAACAACTAATTAGGTAATGAGATGAAGGTAAACATTATGGTATCTCCTAATATATTTAGGTAATATATTATGCTAGGTTTTCCAAACATAACCATGAAGGTTACAAAATATGTATTAGTGAAAGATAAAAAGTATGATATGGATGCCACAAGTTAACATTATAATTTATGATTTCTAATATGTTTTTAGGAATTTTATGATCAAATGATGTATGATAAAAACATTATGTTTTATGGGTGAAAATTATGATTCAGTGAAAATATTTTTTTAGGTTTAAAATATTGATGGACTAACAATTTTATTCCTTATTATACATCCATTACATGGATTATAATGATCATAAAATGTGTTTGAAAGTTTTTCCACATCGTATAAGTATGGGTAAAAGAAATTTATAAGTCAAGAATAATTTTATAATGAAAATAAATAATTTATTGAATAAATTATTATATTGAAGATGAAATTGATATTGTTTTATTTGCATCCAAATTTAATAAATTTTTGTTTTTATGTAATAATTATAGGCTAATTTTCCAAAACTATAAACCTGAAAGTATCCTCATTGTGAATTTTTTACTTAAAACAAGATTATTTAGTTGTTAATTTTGAAGCCTTATTGTTGGAATCAAATGTCGGTTTAGATGACTTTAGAGGATATTATCTTATCTCGATGTAGGTTTTGGATCCCATAAGAACAATAGGTTGATTATCATATAGAAACATTTGGGGGGTTATGATAAACGAGGTTGATAGAAAAAGAAACCTAAAAAAGAGATATAAGGAGTTTTATGGATTACGGTATTATAACATTTTTTGTGTTATCCTTACCCTATAGTGAATAATTAATTTAATAATTCATGTCATTATATGTGATTATTATTTTTATTAGAATAAGGATCATTATTCAATATGGAAGCAAAGATATCATTTTCAAAATTCATATCCCTCCATGATGATTTGATCATGACAATTTTGGTCAAATCCTATTTGAATGATTTTGAAAGCTTCTAGTGTATTCATATCACCGACAAGAAACTTTCTGAGTTATCCAAAACCTACTCATTTCTAAAAAAAATATTTTTCAGAGTATCTTTTTCATATTATTTCTAGATCTCAACATGTCCTTGTTAATAGAAATGTGAAATTAAAAAAATTGAGTGAATGTTTTCTTTTTTTAATGTAAAAAACATGCTGAATGTGAAGAGGAAAATCAAGAAGATCATGATATCTGGATTGAACGTGTTATTTATCTTCTTATCCATAATGATTGGAACATAATTGGACAGGTTTTTATAAATTATCTGTATATTTGATTTATAGGAATTAAGTATTAAGAAATATGGTGGAAATATGCAGCTAATGGATTATGAAGAACATTGAATTATTAAGAGTATACATATAAGGGATTCAAGATTTAAGGTAGATAATAGGATGATTAAATGTATAAATGTATTAATTCTCTTTTGATGATGAGAATACCTTTGAAGAATTTAACTAGTACATGTAACCTAAATGATATTTATATTAAAAGTTTTTCCGATTAATAATTTTTACTTCTTTTGAATACATAGTTATAATATAATGGATAACATTTATATGATCTTTGATTTGGAGTTGATTATGGAATATAACATTTTGGAATGAAAAATGAATGACATTACATAAAAGTTGTGACTAATAAATTTAATGGTTATTTTTGACTATTTTATCAAATTTTTTTAATGATATATGAATTATATTGTTTTAGAAAAATGGAAAACTAGTATGAGGGTGATAACTTGTCACATTGGAAACGGTCATGGGATCAAACCCACAACTGAAATGCGACATTGATTTATCACCTACCACTAGATTATATAATATATCTAGTTAGTAAGATATTTTTTTAGTTAATATATATTATGTAATAAGATGATATTGATTTTTGGAACTTACATTTTATCAAAAGAATATCCATTGAACAAGAAAATGATTTGGGAAATAAGTGAAAAATTTTATTTTGGAAGAAATTCCGTATTTTGGGAAATTAATATTATTAGGATATGTATGATACTATGGTGTTGTATTTTAGAAGTAATATTTGAATAATACTATAGAATAATATATTATTTTAAAAATGGAATTGTGGGAATTATGTTATTTATGGAAGTGATTAAAATATCTTGGTTAAAATGTTATTCGGTTAATTATATTATGGTGTGAGGCATCAAGAGTGGTAGATGTTATTCGGATATAAATGTTAAAATTTATCTAGGGAAACTATGTGACCAAATCCTTTGGAATGTTAAGGTCTTTTATTTTTTGAATAGTATTTGTTGATTTTTTGATATTACTATTGAATTTTAGAGATTAAAAGTATTTTCCCACATACAATGGATGATTATTTTTGTGGAATTATTCGATATTATACTTACCATTTTGACTTTGGTTAATTATTACAGGTATGATAAATAGATATTAATCCTTTTATAGATGATATGGCTTTTGGTAAGATGATTATAGTGACTTTGGAATGAAAAAATAATCTTAAATTCTCCTCATTTATAGAAAAGAAATTATTTTTTTGTGGAAAATAATTGAAGGATGAAACACTATATGTAACGTAAATATATTTTCATACATTATTATTCTATGTAGTAAAATAATTCATCATCTTTATGGGAAGGATATAAAAATAAAAACATTTTCAGTATACTTTTGTTAATACTATGTCATTCACCATTTCACCAATCACAAATTTATGGTTCTGATTGTTATATTTTTCATGACTATATTTTTATCACTCTCAAATCAAAATTTGATAGTTAGTTCCTCTTCCATATCATTGTTTTCATACATGGAATCCAAGTATGTATTATCTCAGGTGACCTTAATACTTACCTTTATTTTTTTTAAATTCAATGCTTTATGGACTCTTTTTATGATGTGGCATTTCAATAAAGGTATTTTGAAAAGTCATACCTTAGATATTTTCCTTGAACTAAAAATGTGAAGAAGTAATTTCCAAAGGGGTGAGATAATGTAATATCCATGGTAATTTTAAAATAATAATTTTTCATGTCAATTGGTATTTATAAATTAGATATTATTTTTAGTTTAAATAGGACATTATGTGAAATAGTGTACTCGATATGAAACATGGATTTCTCTAAAATCTAACGTGGCATAGATGACATAATTATACCATAAAATAATAAAATGTTAATATTATTATTTTCAATGGAAGTTAATGCATAGCTATTATTTTGGAAGGTATGAACATAACTAACTAAATATTTTTGACACATTTTTTTGAAACGTTTTTACATTTTGAAAATATATTTTATTGGATTAAAATGAGAATAATTCCAATTTTAAGAATAAAATACTATAATATTATTTAAATGTAGTTTTATTAATAGTTGATAGAGAAGCCTTCTTAAATATTGTTTTCTAAAATTTAAAAATATTCTATTTGATAAAATAAAATTAGACCTTATTATTGGGACATCAAAATTTATAATGGTTTAATTTGGTATTTTTATGATAAAATTCATTTTATAATGAATAGTGAAAAAATACCACATTTTTATTCAAAACTGTAATTTTTTATAACTATATATATAGTTAGATTATCCATATCATTGGTTTGGAAGTTTAATTAGATTAGTTTTTAATAATTTAATCCAATATTGGTAATTTGAGGAAATTTCACATTGAAATATATTATAAAAACTTGATAATATTTTAATTGTTTTATATTTGATAAATCTACATTTTCATATTGAAAATGGGAATTAATATTAAATTAATTACTATAACTTATATGTATTGAATTATCAAATATAGATTTGATATTTTGAATCATAATTTCCAATTTATATAAAGAGGTCCATTTTATTTTTGGAAATGATGAATAATATCTTTAGTAATTATTATTGTTTACCATGGTTAATGGTTAAATCATGCAAATAAGTGTAAATATAATATAATAATATTATAATACTACCCTAACACTTATCCTAATCACATTTTATGACATATTTTCAACCAAGAAAAGTATTGAGACAAAAATATGTCCTTTAGAAGCCACTTGGGTGTGACTATTAAACTTATAACGTTTAATTTAAATGAAAAATGGTATAAACATATATTTTCATAATAAAAAATTTTAATATGAGTTTAAATAAGTAATCTCTTTGAAAATAAATAGTTATTAGAAATATAAAATTATTTCCTACATCTTGGTATTTTATTTATAATATTTAGACAGTATATAATAAAATTAAATAATGACACAACGATGATGATGCGACTTCATTATTAAAAAAGTAATTTAATAAATGATATTATAAATATTTAAATAAATATTATTTTATATAATTTATTTCATAAACTATTTTTATTGGTTAATATTAGATTAAAAAAAATATTTAATGTTTTGGTTATATGTTATCTCTATGTTTATATATTTTTTTAATTCAATGAACATAAATAGTGTATTAATTGACTTAAATAATATTTAATACAAATAATAATTTATTAAATTAAATAAAAATATTAAAAATATTTTAAAATCATAATGTAAAAATGAGAAGATATAAAATTACATTATATGACCAATAATTGGGAATTTCCAATATATATGTAATATTAATAGCCTCTTAATAATTAAAATTTTGTTACCACAATTAAAATCAAAAGAGAATAATTTAGGATAAACAGAAATGATAAGGATTAAAATAAAATAAATAATTATGTAAAATTTATTGGTTTAGAGGATTTATAAATAAACTTATATAATATTTTACTTATCTCATGATGGAGCCATTTTAATTAAAAAATTATTTTTAATTAACGTTATAATTTAAGAGTTTCCAAGGGTTCCCCTTCCGTCTCCTAAAAAAGGTACCATATATTCTCTAACACTAACATATCAAGAACTATTTGTTTCAGCAAAGACCTTCCCAAAACACTTCTTAGAATCCCTATCCTAATCTTAGAATCCTATAATAGGGTGTAAAGACTCCCAAGTAAGCCTTTGGGTATAAAACAACAGAAATTTCCAAATTAAGAGATAACACATTATCTCATGCTTTCTAGTTTCATTTCTATTCTCCAATCCCTAAACTCTTCTTATATTATGATTACATAAAAAAATTATCCTAAATATTTTATAATTATGATATGATAATTTTTTGACCTATAATTACACAAACCTCTATTTAATGGGTTATGTACATACTGATTCTCTGTATGGTGAACTACTAACTCATAAAATGATGATTCTTCAATTTTCCCTATCACCATTCATGGTGGCCATTATAATGGATACTATTTTTACATATAATATATATTTTATTTATATTTTATATATTACTTTTAATTTTTATTTAGAACATACCATTATTCCTTCCACGTTTTTTTATAATGAAAATTTCATTTGAGGAAGTGTGGACTAATTTCCCCTCAAAGTGATATGACTCATTCCTACAGTTATTTTAAAAACTAAAGGATTATTTTATTAAAACTATGAGAAATATAAGAAATTAATAATACCGGTATTATAGTATACATTTATATCATTTAATTATTATTCTTTTAATATGAAAAAGAAATGAAATTATCATTAATGGGTACGTACAACCTACTATCCCTATGAGCAGTGCATTTCATTTCATTTCTCCAAATATTTTTTATTCTTATAAATACATATATAATGTATATATATATATATATTATTTAAATCCTGAATATTATTCTATAGATGATCTAATTTTTACAACATAGACAATTAACATCAAAACCAGTTCAACATTTACTCATGTATCGAATATCGACATAATTTCTGATATGAACATAAATATTTATGTAATTTTTATAACATGGTAATAAGTGATAAAAAATAAACATGAAAATGGATCTAAAGTATGTATCAATTATCTTCTATTTATTTTTTGGAAAAATAATTAACAAATGAAGAAAATCGAACTCAGTGTAAGGGACATAATCTCAATATCCATTCATTGATTCATAATTTGATATTATAACCCACATGATTTTATATGGTTTATAATTAATCCCATTGAATTTTATATTTAATGGTTTGGTATTGATAATTTTTTTTATAAAGGATTGATTATGGAAATATCATAAAATTTCTCTTGTGATTTTAATGTAGAAATGTTATTTTTCTTTTATGCTTTTATTGTGTTTTATGATTATGTAATAGTTATTTGGAATTGTTTATAAATATGGGTGGTTACATGATAAAATGAAGGTGGGTAATCACATGATATTTATTTAATGCATTGGGTAAAATGATTAAGGTAAATGGTATGGTTTCAAATGAGAGATTTCGGGAATATACTGTTATTGATATTCCAAATGTAAATGTGATGGTTACTCCCTTTATAGGTGTGAATTCTACAATGTAATTATGATATCGATTCCACAAGTTACTTTCCGGATTTCTCATTTCTAAAAATGTTCTCATGAATTTTATGATTTCATGAGGTATGTTAAAAATTATATGTTTTATGGGTGAAAAGTATGATTTCATGAAAAAAAATTGGTTTATAATATTAATGGTCTAAAAGATTAATTATTATTTTATATACCTTACTAAGCTATATATGTTCATCCCATGTATTTTAAATGTTTTCCACTAGGTATAAAAATAAGTAATATAAAGGGAGAAGTCAAGGATATTTTTATCCCAAAAATTAAAAATGTTTATTTTTAGGATGTTAAGTATTTTGGATGAAATGGGTAATCATTTAGTTATATCCACTTTATATAAATTTTAGTTTTTTTATTTAATATTTATGGCATCATTATCTAAAAATATAAACCTTAAAGGATCCTCAATTTTGCATTCTTGACATAACTAAAACATTTTTAATTTTTACGGATGTGGCCTTATTGAATCAAATTGATTAGAGAGTTCTGAATTATCATAAAAAAATTTTGTGTTTTTTAATTTAAAATATACCCATTGAAATTATATAATTAAAAAAATAAATATCCCTACACCAAAAATGGTTCTGTATCATACATTTAACTATTAAGAATTTAGTTTTCACATATTAAAATTTCTCTCAAAATTACCATTATATGTATTAATTTTACTACAGACGGAATCCTTTAAAAATTAAATATTATTTTCAAATGTAAGAAAAATAATTTTACACAATGTAATTTCTATATAAAAGATATAAAAAAAATTCATTAGACCTCAAAAATATTTGTCACTACTACAATATTTGGATCTCTTACTATTTGAACATTCATGAACTCCCCTTGAATGTTTATTTCTTAAAATATAATCTAATATTATATTCATATAGAAATTCTCAAAATACAATACAATTGTTATGTGATTTTAAATATATTTACATACAATTAATAAATTAACATCAATAAATTCATCAATAATGTAACGAATTATCATAATTAGAAAAATGTCACAAGATAGTATTATGAAAACATCAAATTAGATAACACCATTGAATTAATGTAATAAGATTTATTTATTTTATAAACTATTTATTATCTATTTTGGATGTCAACAAATAGTTTTTTAATTAATTAATTTTACTAAAATCCAATCTATAATCAATTATAGGGACATGTATATCTTCAAAACTAATGAACCTTATTTTAAAAATAATTAATTAATAATCAATAATAAATAATGAGAAGGAATGGTTATATTAACTAAAGATATCAATTTCAACTCAAAAATATAATCAGATGCCCTATTATTACATTAGAATTTTACTACAGTCACTAACTGTAGGTACACCCTCTTGAAATTCACACTTAGTTCCAACACGAAACCTACACTATAACATTTCCATAAATATCACAATATCAAAAAATAAAATCCCAAAATTTTATTATGTTACACTATGGAATTAACATTTTATCTTGTTGAAACATCACATGTACTCTACATTAGTCACCAATCACTAGTGGATTTATGTAAGAATCTAGGTACTAGGGATTTATATTTGGGAATGATTTAATATCTATTGAAAAAATGTCACCCGAAACTCAAAACTGTATTTTATAATCTCATTATATGTATTAAAAAGATATAATGATTAATAATATTAACACAATATACCTTAAATTCCAAGATAAATCAAATATATAAATAATAATACAAAATAAATATATTTTACACCATCAATATCATAAAAAATAATTACAATCATATTATTTTATTTCCTTCATCGTGACTAAAAATTATTATATTACTAGTTGTATGATGTATCTTACTATCATCTACAAACTACTATGGCCTTCAACCATTTCTTATGATTTCATGAATTTAATATATAGACATAAAATGTAAATAAAAGAGGAATAAAAATAAATTTTCAATAGACAACCAAAAAACTATATATACTTTATAATTAAAAATCATCTTATATAGACGACGAAAATATAATAAATTATTTAAAAATATTATTTAAAATGTGCCAATATTGTATTGTTTTATATCATTGAAAACTAAATAAACACATACATTCTACAGCTAATGTTGTATATACACTGCGGTTGTGGAGCATATGAATTTGGGAGAGCACTCTATAATTTGTAGATTGATTCTTCTGAAGGGAAGTATTCCCTAGAAAATGGACTATCTTCACCAAAGACTTGTCGATGCCTGGGGTTTTGACTCTTGGCAGTGTGTTTCTCTTGGAAAAGGATATTACCACCTGATTTTCCCTTCTGCAGATCTCAAACTCAAATCCTGGAGCTTCGGCTCAATCTAATTTAGGCCAGGTACTTTCTACATCCGAGAATGGGACAAGAGTTTCAACCCTTCTGAATTAGGTAACACCTCAGCTCAGGTATGGATCAAAATTTTTGGTCTGAATTGGATTTTATGGCATCATAGAATTCTTTATGATATTTCACTTGCCATTGGAGTTCCTATTAGAATGGATAGAGAAATAGAAATGGCTAGATTCAGTCACTATGCTAGATGCCTCATTGAGATTAATCTTTGTTCAACACTTGTTGATAGGGTTTATTTATCAACGGATGATGAAGAATTAGATCTGAGAATTGATTTTGAAAGGGTACCTAAATTCTTCCAAAGCTGTAAGGATTTAGGTCATGATGATACAATGTGTATCAAGGCTATAGTGTGCAGCATATGCTCCCTTAGAGGACATGACTCCAAGTCATGTGGAAATGTTGAGAGGGTGAAACCTAGCTCTGTTAATCCGGATCAACAGAGGAAAGATTTTTTGCCTACTGTTTCTAACAGTAAGGATGTCCAGAGACCTGAAGTTACAAACTCTTTGAATTTTAATAGGACCTGTAATCAAACTTAGAAATCATGGGTTGAGATTGTGGAGGAGGGAGATTTCTCTTCATCCTTGGAAGATATGGAGGAGGATGTGATAACGAATAGGATAGCTATGGCTTTGAAATCTCCTGCTCACACTTATGTTTGTTCTGAAAATTTAGTTACAGTGTAGACTACCTCTAATATGGTTGACATTCCTATGGGATCACAAGGGAACTTGCATCTAGATTTTCAACATGGGATGGATTCTGGACGAAAACAGAATGTAGCACTGGCTACATCTCAGATTCGGATTCCTTCATCTGATCCATCTAAAGTGACTAGCAAAGATACTTATAACAAAAAGAAATCAAAGATGGAATGTTTTCCTAATGTTTAGAGGCTTCAGAATGCAGGATGCTTAGAGCCCCAAGCTGAGGAAGGTCCAGCCAAACATAACTCTACTTTGGTTACTTCAGTGGAAAAACTGCATAGTGTGCAGTGCAGTGATGTTGATCACACTGTAACTCCTTCAAAATTTGTTAATGTTTCTTCTAATATTGATATTATTTCTCCTGTTCTAGGGGATTTGGATCCATCAGCAGGGTCTGGAACCATGCCTCCTTCAGGGGGAGTTTATTATGAATCTCAGATTGTCAATATGCAGGTGCCAAATACAGCAAGGACTGAAGATGACAAAAAGGAAACAGAGGATTGAAATTGGCAACAAGCAAGAACAAGAATCCAAATGAAAAAAGGAAAGAATGTAAGAAAAGAATAAGAAGGAAGACGATCAAACTACTAGCTCTGATGCAGATATTGAAACATTATTGCAGCAAGCTCAAGAGATTTCAAACCGCTGCTCCGGAGGAAGAGGTCGGGGGCGTATCAGCGCCAAACTGTGGAATGAATTGAGAGACCAACAACGCAAAATTACATATAAGGTGAGCCAAAAGATTGGTTCCCATGGAAGGGGACGTTAATGTATTTGTTTTCACTATTCTCATGTGTTTATCCCCTTGACTCTATTTTCTAAATAAATTTGAGGGGCTTGGACCCCTCAACTTTTAAAAAAAACATATTAGGTAAACCATAAAAAATGATACCGAGTTGTGTATATCAGAAATGACATAATAAAAATACATAGAATTTATAATTTTAAATCCCTAAAATAAGGTTTATTAAAATACATGGGTATAAATTAATCATTTAATTTCATAGTATACCTAATGGCTTCTTACAGGTGACCGACATGATTTCTCATTCATATAAAACTTTTTACAAAAAATATCCATATTATAAATAATATTTCTTCACATAAGGATATATATTATTACAAGTAATTACACTAAACAAATTCTTTTTATAGTTTCAAATAAAAATTATTCTTATATCAGTGAATCTTGTAATTCATAATTAAATATTCTCATCCATGTTTGTTAAAAAGTAACATTCCCATTTAAAAAACATAAATACAATATTTACATATTTTGTGACCAATAATGAATTCTATTTTTTATTATACACTTTAAATTTACCAAAAAAATCTATAATTAAAAGATTATATGCATTTAAAAAATCATAGGAAACATCAACTGAAAAATTCTACTACCCTATTTCCATCCAAAAAATTTTATTATAAAATAAAACTTTATATTAAAAAATTTAAGTCAAATAGCGGTAAATACACTAAGATCTATTTTCTCTAAATCAATTTTACATAATTAATGATATATTTTTATTATTTTAAATTTAATTTAATACTACATACTTAATCACCAAATATAGAAATAATTCACCAGCCCTATAGTTGATGATAAATTTTTACCCACAGTTGAACCCTATGTCCCCCTCTGAGAACATAAATATAAGGAACTCATTAAACTTAAAAATTAAATATAAATTAGAATTATTATGAAATAAATTATATATTCTATTAAATGAATGATAAAAAATAAAATGTAAAATCCATGATAATTCTATCATCATTCATATTTTTATTTTCTTCAATGTGGAGAAACTAACAATATTATCAGATGTTTGAAAGGGAAATTGTTTGATTATAGTGGAATCATTATTTCAATTAAATAAATTGTATTTAGAGAAAATTATTTGAATTAAAATACAATACAAAAATAATAAAATAGTTATAAATGGAAAAGTATTGTAAACTTTCCTACCCTGAACATAGTGTCTATCAACAATCAACCAATTCATAATAATAAAAAATTAAAAAATTAAACCTTATAAGATACTCATTATCATACAATATATCACCTAGTGGTATTTATATAATCAAATTAAGAATATACACATATTCTTTCGACATCCTATTCTAATTCTGTCTTCCACTAAACTACACAATTGTTTCATCTTAAAATTCCTAAAAACCTTAAACCAAATTACCTATGTTGATGGTAATTAATCAATCCTAAGAAATAATTATTGTTTATGTATCATATGATACATTATTCTTAAGTGTATTCATATGTAATTTCATAAATCTAAATTATATTAGATATAAAATAAAAGACACTGATTTTGATCCTCTTTATATAGTCTAGACTCTATATGCATTCAGTAGACAAATATAAATTATTATATTCGGTGACGATAGCCTCTAAAAGAATATATAATCATTAATATAATTACCAAAGGGATAAAATGTTTAGTAATGTATATTAATGTGTAGAATCAATCATTATATTATTGAAATTCTTATCTAGTACAAAATTCATGCTTAGAGAACACGTTTACAAAATCCATGAATTAATGGTTAGTTCCATAATATATTTATTATATTATAATGAATGGTAAATAGGATTTATAATTTAATTACACACATAAAATTATATATTCTAAAACCTTAATTGATAGAATATACAGGGCTTAAATTAATGTGTAATTACTATATCACATGTAGTGGATTACCCAACAACCATCAATAAAATTGATCTTAGGATTGTAATCAATGAAATCTCAAGGAATTGATTTTAAAATTAATTGATTCAAAATGAATATAATTTTTACATAGCCCTATGCAAGTTAAAATGCATGTAGTGACCTTGTATAGCATTTAGGGTATACATTTGGCCAAATAATATTATATGATAACCATAATTGTTTCCAAACCATTATAATATTTTCCTACTTATTTAAATATGACTAAAATCCATAAAATTAGACCCAAAAAAATGATTATGTGCATGTAAATATATCATATAATCATGTGTGTCTTAAATAAATGAATTATTTTCTATAGTGTCATTTTTACATAACTAGATTTTGAATTTTTCTCATATTAGTCCAATGATAATCATGATAGAGACTTTCACATTTCCTTTACACTACTTCTGTGTCAATTAATATAAAATTCTTAAACTCCCCATATATATTTCACTTCATCTACTATATTTCAATTTTAATTATATACACAATTTATTCTGTAGAAAAATATCACTCGATTACGTATTAATGGTCTATATATTCATAATCATAATTAATGCCCTATATAGCCTGATTTATTTATTTTACCAATATAAATAAAAATATATTGCACTGCATAACATGAAAAATAATCATCACATAAATATCTAAATCCCCCCATATGGAATGGTTAATTATTAGGCCTCTGAATAATTCAATGATAATTTATAATTCTATTATCCACTATAGATTATAGTTTCAGTTCATTTTGTCAAAAAATAACATCTATTAAGGAATATTTTTTCTATAATGATCATAATATTCTCATTTCAATGCTCAGCGATTTATCCCTCTATTTATTTTCCCTATCAACTTTAAAAACATCAATGTTAGTGATAATGCTTTTGTATAATTGGGTCTCCACAAATAATATATTGATTATGTGATCAATTATTCATTTTATATTTTTTAGATATATATATTATATAAAATAATATTTATAGGATAATTAAATAATTCTAATTCCACTTTTATGTATCATGATTTCTATAAGAACACGATTAAATTATTATAAAAAAGCGTATATTATTTTCTTTTTTTATGAAATATGAAAATTTTAAATATATAGAGATAGATTTTATTGTGCTATCAGTAATTTCATATAATATATATATAAATTTATTTATCGTAATATATAATATATAAAAAATGTTTCCCACTTTAATAAATTTAAATGAGGTATTTAATAGTATAATATAAGAAATTAGGTCTATAATTTAATCTAAAATTCCATTATTTCACTCACATAAAATATTTACAATCAATTCAAATATTTTCACATATATAAATATATAATATAGATTTTCATTTACATCAAATCTATTCTACCCAAAAATCATCCTTTTCGTCACTAGTATTTTCCCCATAGATGTTAAAAAAAATCATCATGAATACTTATAACCATATACTAATAATTTTATTTCTATGTAGTAGTATGTCCATAATAGGTGTTTTTAGTTTCAAAATTTAAACGATAAACATGTTAAAATTATTTGATACATATTACTACATATTTAATTCCAAAATTGAAGCATAACATAACAAACATAATTATTTATCATTTAATGGATGCATGGTCGAATTTCAAATGATATTTAAATATGATTAACATTTATATGGATTAATACCATCATCATCATTATGAAATATAATATATAAAAATTTAAAGCATGATATGTGTTATCAGAATTAAAATTCCTATTTGAGGATGGATATTGTAATAAATATAGTAAAAGTATATGACACAATTGTTGAAATTTTCAAAATGAATATTAAATTCAAAAATTTAACACCAGTATTTTACTTCAAATATAAATAGAAATTATTATTAGAATTATTGAAAATAATAAATCATAACAATTATTCATGAAATTGATGTCCCTAATAAAAAAATATGTAATTCATGGACAAAAAATAGTGGAATCCCATTTATTATTATAAATATCATCACAACATCTATTATATTATTTTTCTTATCTTTAAATAACAACCATTCAAAAATGATATATATTAATGTGGTGTTAAGAGGAATTGAAAAAAAATCCATATAAAAATAACCTACAAATTATTTTTTTGATGGAATGTAATTTATCTATTTTATTGTGTATTGAACTTGAATAAACAAATAAAAATAGTTTACAGACTATTTTTTGATTTAATCTATAAGAATATATATTTTTTTCCATATATTATTAGTATTATATTATATATTTTTAGTAAAATCAATTTTTATATTCAATATAGATTTCAGAAAAAATAAATTATAGATACCACCCGTGTTATTATTTTAGAAGTAGATTATCAGTTTTGTTTTTATAATTCATTTTACAATTGTTGAAATACAAACCATGAAAAATAAACGATGGTAATTCTATTTTTCCCTTTTGTATTGAAAATAATATTGAAGATATATTTTAAAATTAATAAATTTCACATTTAATTAATTTAAAAACCTTATTATTGAATGTAATCTTTATCAAAAAACCATCAATGTACATAAACACTATTAATAGTACACGACAATGTATTAAATAAATAAGTTGACACTAAATATTTGGATTATAATATCTATATGTTTTCTATTAATTTTAACTTTAATTGGGGTTTTAATAAAGTAATAGTATAGTAAAACATGTTCTATAAAATTATATTGTTTTCAATACAATTTCATAGTTTTTTACGACAACCATAATGTTGATAAGAAATTACAAGGTGAATATAATCAAGATATATGTATACAGTCTATAGTTTACAATTTCTAAAATATTATATTTCAAAAATATGGATAATTATTTATCTTTTGATCATAGATAATTTCATACATCAAAGAGAAATATTTAACAGTACATTAATTAAACACATAATAAATAAAAAATTTATTGTAGGCAATATTGTGTTATCTAGTAAATTTATAAAAACAATTATAATTATAATATGTTCCTCACATAATTAAAAATAAATGTGATTACTCAGAATATTTTCTAATTACAGAATAGATAAAAATATTTCCATGATAAGAGAAATTATTTTTTTTATCACCACTAATAATAATATCACTATGATTCTTATAACATTGATCAATGGATTGTATATATAATGAAAGCATCCATCCATAATGATCCCAATTTATATTTAAAATTCAAAATCGCCTTTTTTATCATGAATATTTGATTTTTTTAGAAGTGAATTTGATAGTAAAAAATTAATTATATTGTAATTTTTTGTTTTTATTCATCGATATATATTTAAGCATCAATTGGATTTTATAATCAACCTGAATTTGAAAATAAATTAAATATCTATACATATTGGTGTAGTATTTAAATACTAATGAAAATTAAAAATATAAAAAAAATTATAATAATATGTTACTTTCACACATCATATCTTTTTTATTCTAATAATCGAAAAACACACCACTACTTATGATTGTTCTTATTTTAAAATTATTATTTTTTTCATTTTTTTTCATTACCGTGCTTCAATTATTTTATAAAATTTATTCGGGATGTTGAACACTATATCAATGATATAATTAGAAACTCTAACAGTGAGAATATGTTTACCTATTTCATTATAACCTAAATCATGGTAGGAGTAGTGATTTTTAGGATTTAAGAATTTTAATTCTCTAATATTTTAGTAGTACCATTTAGGTAGAATATTTTTTCATATAATTAATATGAGAAATAATATACAATAACTCAATCTTTCTCAGATCCATTACCTTAAACTATAATTTTCACGACCATTTATAAAATCTAAAATCACTATCCATGGTAGTGAGTTATCAAATCAAGAGACAGCATATGATAATTATTTCATGATTTTTATAAAACCTTGATTTCATATGATTATATTGGAAGGGATTAACACCTCATAATTATTAATGGATTTATAATAGAGTAACTATAATTATTTCTTATAATATTAATGGAAAATTTAGTCTCATATAGAATCAATCCCTTCAATTATTTTTTATCATCTAATACGAAAATTATTTTTGAAAAATAAATAATGGATTATAATGAAACATAATTACCTAATTTATCTCTATATAAAAATAAATTTCACAATTCTAATGAAAGATTTTTTATTTTCATGAATTTTAAAATTAATCATACATGGTAAAATTATTTACATTTTATCAAATCTAATATAAATTTATTTCAATTAATATAGGAACTAATAATCCTTCACCTATTTTTAGGCCCTCAAAAGTTTCTATGTGAATAATATTTCTCAAATTAATATTTATATAATATAAATTTCAAATAGTTATTAACATATTAATCTACAACGTAATGTGTTTCTTGTAATATTTTTTCTAATTAATTTTGAATAGTCATTCAAATTTTTCACATAATAAATTCCCAAATATGAGTGATGCAAAATCAAATATAATATAATGAATTTGATAAAATAGATAATTCAGTTTTTAATAACTTTTCACGTTAGGATAATTTTTTCTTGAATAAATTTTATGTCATTTATATCATTCATTACATGAAACTCTGATTAAATGCACAATGATTTGTTATTTTAATATTTTTATATAATATGAATTTCCCGACCCATCCCTCGAGGCTCGTATCGTGACTACCCCAAGCCCACCTTCCATAGGCCAGGGGCTGGCGACTAGCACCAAAAGTGAAAATCCCTAAAATGGGAAGGCATTTCATTTATAAATTGAAACACACACAACAAAGTATACAACTGGAAGTAAAACACTAAGTAAAACTATATAAAAATAGAGTGATGTAAAGTAAAATGGGATAAAAATACAAGACCATTAGTAAAGTACAGAAAACAGAAATGTACAAGTACAAATAAAAGGAGAAGTAAAGCAGCTACTGGGTCATCCTCCGGGGTTCCTACCTGAAGGGTTGGTATAGATGGCCTCCTCGGAACTCCATGTCTGTCCATCCACTCCATGTACCCTCTCGTCGAGTGGTCCACCACCGAGTATTGTCCAGTCCCGCTACTCTCTACCTCAGTCAGCATTGTCCATCGTCTGAAACCAACACTACGAGGTGCGGGCATAACCCTTGCTGGGGTGAGTATAACGATAATCAGTAGGGACCCTGAGACCCTCAAGGTCTCACAAAATCCAACAAGGATTACCACAAAGTATGTATTCAATGGATAAAAATTAATTAGGTATAATCCCATACATTTACATTAGTTATTTATTAACCCATCTCAATCATGAGGAAAACAAAAAAGTAATTGACTTAGCTCAAACCAGGATTTTATTCTTGGGGATAGAATCAAGTAACAACCCCAGTCACACTATCGGAACCTCGTCTGATGGTGTAATCCTCCAATATCGAGTACATTGGGCCTACCGTGTCACATAGAGGTGCTTCCCACTATCCTTGGACTGCTGAGGTACTCCTCCTGTCGAGTACCGTGGGTCTGCTGCGTCACACAGAGGCACTCTCAACCATAGGTCCGCTGCGCTCACACAGAGGTGATCCCCCTCATAGCTTGCTTAGGTACTCCTCATGTCGAGTACCGTGGGTCAGCCCCATCACACAGAGGCACTCCCCACTGTGGTCCTACCATGATCACACAAAGGTTATTCCCACTGGTCTAGTCGAAACACTCTGATTTGAAAGGTCAGCAGTCGTCAGGTCTCAGCCAGCTACTAGGTCTCAGAACTCCGCACGCTTGTCTCTAAGAAGATCCTCTCCACAAGCTACTGGTCGATACTCCAACTATCATGAAAACCCAAGTTGTGAGTATCTCAAAGGTCCTCCACGTCATAGGGGTCTCAACGCAACAGACGACACGTCAATCGGACGCCCGGTCTGTGAGTTATTGGAACATCCGTTCTAAGGGACCGGTTGGTTTTTAGGTTCAAACCAACCTGACTGTATCTCAACTATGTCCAAATCTCAAGTGGGATATTTCAAAATAACTGTCATGCTCTATGCTTTCTGTTGCCGAAGACGGTTCGTCAATTGGTCACTCGTAGCCCAATATACGGGACAAAGGGTGTAAACTGGCAAAATGGGTTCGGGTCCGATATGACCCAGTCGAACTGCCCCGGCCCAAAATGGTCCAAGGGGGTGGCCTGACCCGAGTGGTCAGCCTGGCCCCAATGGGATGCCCGGCCTGAAGGCGGCCCGGTGGGCCCGGCGGCCCAGCGGCCTGGTTGGCCCGGCTGCCCGTTCGTCCTGGCGACCTGGTGGCCCGGCGGGGGTCCGCCTAAGCCACAACCAGGGGGTAGCCATGCGCCCCCTATCTCCCAAAGGGCTCTGCCATTCGGGTGGTGCTTCAACTGGTGCCAGGTGGGCCGGTCCAACACACACGGGACCCGACGGGTTCCCTCTCCTCCCAGCTAGCTGCGCGGCTAGCCACTCCACCTACTCAACTATGGCCTGACCTAGCCACGGCCTCCCGCTCCTCCACATTACGCGATGGTGCCGCTCCCCCTCCATCGTGGCCCGGCATGGTGGCGGCCTCCTGCTACCCTCTGTGCGGCGTGACAGCACTACGTGCCTCCATCGCGACCTGCCTTGGCCGCGGCTCTCCTTCTACGCGACATGACGATGTCGCGCCCTCTTGGCGACCCGGCGGCCTTGCGTCGCTGGTTTCTTTGTGTCCGGTCTGACGCCTGTTGCATTGGTGCACCTCCGTCATCATCAAACGATAAAAATCAAAGGGGTAGGATCGGTCTATGTTCGTGCAGTTCGAGACCTCCATGTTACAGTGATAAAAATCAGTGATTCGCATTCCATAATTTGAACGACGAAGAACTGGTACAAAAACAATTCCAAACCCATACCTCGTATGACGATGATCATTGATGAAGTCATGGAAAAATGTGGGTGTCGATTCTTCATTCACTTCGTTTGTCATGCACTCTCAATTCTCACGCTCGTGCGTCAGAAAGTGTTCGGAGGTGACGAAGTCGAAGATTGAGTTCTTTGCGTTCTTCATTGGAGAGTTCTCCTCCTCCCCCAGGCTCCCCCAAATGATTATGCCAACAAAAATAAAATAATAGGTTGTCTATTATTTAATTGTTGGCATGAATTCAGAAGGATCCAATAAATTAATATCAGGGCTTAAATTAATTAATTTGAGGGAGTTTGAACATTAAAATAAAGGGGGAAGGTGAAGAGTTTTCATCCCAAATAAATGGGGGATAAGAGTGTTTTTAAAGCCCGTGTGGGCCCCACCAAGAATATACTCCCAAGGGAGGTTATGGGCGGGTGGGCCCCACTATCATAACCTCTCATGGGAGGTTATGGTGTGGTGGCACCCACCTCTAACCTCCTCTTGGAGGTTTTAACCACCACTTAAATAAAAATAAGCTACACTTATTTTTATTTAACTTAATTCTTAAAAACTCCAAAAACTTACTTTTATTCTTGATAGAACGCAACTACGGTGAAGGTCTCACTAAGAAATCACTTACGATGTGAGTTCAACAGTGCCCTTGGATTTCAATTCCGAGCACTGGTTCAAAAGTTACAAAATCCAGCTCGTACGTTTACTGAACGTACCTGAACAAATATTCATAAATTGATTCTGGGCACAACCGAGCCTCGGAATCAAGCACCGTAAATTTTTTTGGACTCATAAAAAAATCCCACAAATTTAAGAAAAAAATTCCACAGAATTTCCAGGTCTTTACATTCTCCCCACCTCAAGGATTTAAGTCTCTGTAAGCTACAACTCGAACTAAGGAAACAAATGGGGGTACTGAGCACGTATCTGAGCCCCCCACTCCCATGTGCTCTTCTGGAGGTTCATGTGCTGTCAGTGTATGTGCACCATAGGTATCGAATATCCACGTAGGACCTACTCATTTCGATCCTCAATCTCCATTGGAACCTCCGTGAAAGTCACCTCTTCATCTATGTCTAGCTTCCTGTGGTCGATGATGTGGGAAGGGTCATGCACGTATCTCCTCAGTTGAGATACGTGGAAGATTTCATGCACACTGTGCAACTGAGGAGGAAGATCAAAGCAGTAAGCCACATCGCATACTCTACTGAGGAACTGGAAAAGTTCGATGAAGCACAGAGATAACTTGTTGCCTCGGCCAAATATCCATAGACCTCGTCGAGGTGAGACCCATAGAATGGCATGGCCGCCATCCTCAAACTCCAGAGGTCTCCGTCTCCTGTCAGCATATGACTTATGCCTACTATGTGCAGTCTTCATCTGCTCCTGGATGATCAGCACCTTCTCCGTGGTATCCCATACCATCTCTGGTCCCACTAGTGATGACTCCCCCGGGTCTGTCCAACTTAGTGGCGATCTGCAAGGTCAACCATACAAGGCCTCAAAAGGTTCCATAACGATGGTGGAGTGATAGCTGTTGTTGTATTCAAACTCCACCAAAGGAATGTGATCCTCCCAACTGTGACTGAAGTCGAGGACACTTGCACGGAGCATGTCCTCGAGGGTCTGAATGGTCCGCTCATTCTTACCATCTGTCTGAGAATGGAAGGCGGTGCTCAGACGTAGCTGCATCCCAAAATCCTCCTGCAACCCCTTCCATATACGAGAAGTAAACTGTGCATCATGGTCGGATAAAATAGAAGAAGTTACTCCATTAAATGCACAATCTCTTGCACATAGAGGTATCCTGAGCTCTCTATTAAGCCCTGCTCTCTGATTGGTAGGAAGTGGGCCGACATGGTGAGTCGTTCAATGATCACCCATATCGAATCGTGGCTCCTAGATTTACATGGAAGACCCTTCATGAAGTCCCTGGATATCCCATCTCACTTCCACTCTGGGACCTCTAAGGGCTGAACCAATCCTACTGGTGCCTGGTGTTTCTCCTTCACTTGCTAACAAGTGAGTCATCATGAGACAAACTCAGCTACTGCCCTCTTCATACCTGGCCACTAGTTCTGTCGTCTGAGGTCCTGGAACATCTTCACCACATCTGGATGTACCGCTAGAGGGGAAGTTTGGAACACCCGCAACACCTCCTCCTGAAGTGATACTGGTACCAAGTTACATCCCATGAAGTGGATGACGTGCTCCCTACCTTTATAAAATCCATCAGGTGCCTGCCCTGGGGATATCTAAGAATGACGTGTCTCGCAGTCATCATCCCCATGCATCACCTCCCTAACTCACTGAAGAATTGGAGGAGTGACTATAAGATACTATAGAAAGGTTTCTCCATCTCTATCCACAAAGGATATCTATAAGATAGGCAGTTGCTCTGTCGCCTATCCTAGAAGCTGTATACTAGATCTCCTACTGAGTACATCTACTGAAACGTTTCCCTTTCTAGGATTATAGACTATCTCAAAGTCATAGTCCTGGAGGAACTCAAGCCATCGTAATTGTCTCGGGTTTAGGTCCTTCTGAGAGAAAATATACCTGAGACTCTTGTGATCAGAGTAGGCCGTGAAATGATCACCCATCAGATAGTGTCGCCACATCTTCAAGGCGAAGATCCCTACTGCTAAATCCAGGTCATGGGTAGCATAGTTCTTCTCGTTCTATCTCATCTTCTGAGAACCATATGCAATCACAGCTCACTCATGCATCAGGACACACCTAAGTCTAGTCCCTGATGCATCGCAAAAGACTATGTACCCTACACCTTCCTCTGAAAGCCTCAAGATGGGGGGCACTAGTTAGCCTCTACCTCAGCTCCTAAAATCTCTGTTGTCATCTCTCCGACCTAACGAAGGGTTTCCCCTTCTTCGTCAAGGATGATAGTGGCACTGAAACTCTAGAGAAGTCTGGAAAAAACCTCCGATAGTACCCAGCCATGCACAAAAAACTTCTTATCTCTGTCACACTCCTGGGTGGCTCCCAAGCAAGTACCGCCACAATCTTCACTGGATCCACCACAACTCCAGCCTCTAAGATGGCGTGTCCTAAGAAGTGAACCTCTCGAATCCAAAACTGGCACTTCAAGATCTTACCATAAAGTCGGTTCTCTCGGAGTGTGTCCAGTACTACCTACAAATTGTAGGTATTCTCCTCCTCAAAAGTCGAGTGGATCAGTATGTCATCGATGAAGACCACGACAATGAAATCGAGGTATGAATAGAAGATCCATTTCATGAGACACATGAACACTAATGGAGCGTTGGTTACGTCAAAGGGAAAAACCAAAAACTCATAGTTGTCATACCAACATCTGAAGGTTGTCTTCTGTACATCATCCTCTCGAACTCTAAGCTGATGATAGCCTGATTTGAGGACTATCATCGAGAACCATCGAGCTTCCTTGAGCTGATCAATGAGGTATTCAATTTTCGAGAGAGGGTACTTGTTCTTCACGGTCACCTGGTTCAGGCGATGGTAGTCAACACATAGCCACAAGCTCCCGTCTACCTTCTTGGAGAACAGAATCAGGGATGCCTAGGGAGAAACACTAGGCCGGATGAATCCCATCCACTACAAGTCTTGCAGCTATACCCGCAGCTCACAAAAATCAGCGGGAGACATCCAAAATGATGGAGTAGATATCGGTGTCGTCCCAAAGTATAGTTCAATGTAGAAGTACACCTCTCTACGAGGAGGTAGTCTTGGAAAATCGTTAGGGAGAACATCTGTATACTGGTCCACCACTACAGGATAAGTTGGACTCTCCAAATCAACTGCTCTGAGGGTAACGCAAGAAAAATGGTGAGTGATCGGCTGCACCCTCCTCCGAGTAAGTCTTTCATGTGCTTCAAAGGTTCCCTTCTCGCCGGTGAAGGTAAAATTGGTCCCATCCGTGTGGACACACCGCACTTTGAGCTTAATAAAGTCAATCTGAGCATAGACTGTAGATAACCAATCCATACCCAATATGACATCGTAAGGCCTTGACGCCACTACGAGTTGATCCCAACCGAAGCTCTCACCTCCTAGAGAAATCTCACACTGCCGACACCAGTGCGTAATCGTTGAGTCTGCTCCTGTAG
Organism: Viscum album; assembly: GCA_963277665.1. Taxonomy (NCBI): domain Eukaryota; kingdom Viridiplantae; phylum Streptophyta; class Magnoliopsida; order Santalales; family Viscaceae; genus Viscum; species Viscum album. The sequence goes on from OY728126.1 coordinate 1,236,667,055, forward strand.
GAGTCTCTAGCCGTATGGATCGAGCCAACGGCTCCATCGGAATCTCTGAGCTCCGAACGAGGGCAGTGGAAATAAAAGAGTGACTGGAACCTGTGTCTATAAGAACTGCAGCTAAGGTGGAGTAGACACAGATCGTACCTCGAATCATATCTGGAGCTCCATGGTCATATGCCTCAGTGGCCTGAAGCTAATTTCTCCCTAGTCCACAAGCTCCCTGCAGTCGGGGTGGGCCTCCTGGTGGTGGTGGTGGTAACACCTTGAAACGTCGTCCACCGCCAGCTGCTCAACCATCTCCTCTGCCACATCCACATGTGCCCTATGGATCAGATTGATCGAACCTCTATTTCTGTCTTGGAGGTCCCTCAACTGACATTTGATCGTCTGAACGGCTGGTCGGATAGTCATGTGCCATGTGACCCTTCCCGCCGCATGAGTAGGACTGTATGCTCATGGAATATAAGTCTCTACTCTATGTACACCACACAACTGATCTTGAGTGATGCAGTCAACCACCTGTGGGTCTGGTCCTCTTGAACCTCTATGTCATCTGTCTACTTCCAGGTGCAGAAGACTCTGATGCATGTCGACTAGTAGTGGGTCTCACTGCTGGTGACTTCTTAGTAAGGAAACACTCCACTAGAAGGGCTCTCTCTAACACCCATTCCTGCTTCGGGATGCGGAGGGAGATCATCGAGGCTCTGATCTCTCGCTTGAGCCCCTACTCAAAGGTTCGGGCCCTGATGAATGGGTATCGCACCATATCTATAGAGTAGTGTGAGAGGTCAGTGAACCTCACTGAGTATTGTGCTACTGTCATACTTCCAAACTAAAGATGAAGTAGCTCCTGTATCTGCAATGCTTGAAGGGGGGCTAGAATAAACTCTTCCCGGAATTGGCTCTCAATGTCTATCCATAGTAGTGTCACCTCGTCGTGGACCTGAAGCATCAGGCTCCACCATCTGCTTGTTGCTGCTTGAAGGTGACTCACAGTAAGAATCACCATAAGGTATGTTGGTGTCCCTACCAGCCTAAAAACTCTCACCACAGTCTCCAGCCAATCCTCAAAAGAATGTGGTCATGTATCTCCCCAGAACATGGGTGGCCTCTTGCACTGAAACTCATGTAACGCGCTCATGCAGCGTCCATCGTCTACTGTTGGGGCTGGTGGCATCAGTGGCCCAACGGGAAGTGGTGCCGCTGGTGCCTCCACTAGTAAAGGGCCCTATACCGAGGCCTCATCGCTCAATGGGATGTAAGAGAATATGACTCTTGGGGCTCTGACTGGTCGTCTGCAGGGAGGCACCTTGATAGAAATAGAAGTGACACTGTCAAAAGAATATACCTGGTGAGTTGACCTCATTGAATAGACTTAAGAAAACTTTTGAAAACACACACGCAATCAGTATTTTTTTGCACTATGTCTGAAATCAGAAGTCAGGGTCCTGGTGTATGGATACATCGGCCACCCGCACCAACACTGGAATCCCTAAACTGAAAACCACATTTAGTACCCTTACCAATATTGCTTCACAAAAAAGATATATCAGAGTCATAAGTTCTGCGGTAGAACCGACTCCTATGATACCAATTTTTAATGACCCATCCCCCAGGGCCCGTATCGTGACTACCCCATGCCCACCTTTCATAGGCCAGGGGCTGGAGACTTTCACCAAAGGCATAAATCCCTAAACTAGGAAGTCATTGTCTTTATAAATTGAAACACACACAACAGAGTATGGAACTCGAAGTAAAACACTATGTAAAACTATCTAAAAAGAGAGTGATGTAAATAAAAAGGGTTTGGGAATACAAGACCAACAGTACAATACAAAAAACAGAAAGGTTCAAGTACAACTTAAAGAAGAAGTAAAGAAGCTATTGGGTTGTCCTCCGGGGTTCCTACATGAAGGGCAGGTATAAATGGCCTCCTCAGCACTCCACATCTGTCTGTCCGCTCTGTGTATCATCTCACTGAGTGGTACACCTCTGGGTATCATCCAGTCTTGCTACTCTCTACCTCAGTTAGTGTTGTCTATCATCTGCAACCAACACAACCAGGCGTGGGCATAGCACGTCCAGGGATGAGTATAATGATACTCAATAGGGACCCCGAGACCCTCAAGGCCTCACAAAATCCAACAAGGATAATGACAAAGTATGGATTCAACAGATAACCATTACTTAGGTATATGCTCATACATATACCTAAGTTATTTAGTAACCCATCTCAATCATTGGGAAAACACAAAATTCAATGACTAAGCTCAAACCAGGATTTTATTCTAGGGGATAGTATCAAGTAACAACCCTAGTCACACTGTCGAAACCTCAGTTGATGGTGTACTCCTCCTCTATCGAGTACAGTGGGTCTTCCATGTAACACAAAGGTTCTTCCCACTATCCTTCGACTGCTGAGGTACTCCTCTTGTCAAGTATCGTGGGTCTGTTACGTCACACAGAGGCGCTCCCCACCACGGGTCTGCCGCACTAACACAGAGGCGCTCCCCCTCGTAGTCTGCTGAGGTACTCCTACTGTCGAGTACCATGGGTCTACCACGTCACATAGAGGTTCTCCCCACTATGGGCATACCACGCTCACATAGAGGTGCTTCCCACTGGGCTACTCGAAACACTCCAAGTCGAAAGGTCAGTAGTCGTCACGTCTCAGCCAGCTACTAGGTCTCCAATCACCGCACACTCATCTCCTGGAGGATCCACTCCACAAGCTACTAGTCGACACTCCAACTATCACGAAAACTAAATTAGAATTATCTAAAAGGTACGCCTCGTCCTAGGGGTCTCAACGCAACAGACGGCACGTCAATCGAACGCCCGGTATGTGAGTTATTGGCATTTCTGTTCCAGGGGTCCGGTTGGTTTTTAGGTTCAAACCAACCTGACAATATCTCAACAGTATCTGAATCTCAAGTGGGATATGCCAAAATAACTATCATGCTCTATGATTTCTGTTTCCGAAGATGGTTCGTCGATCAGACACCCGTAGCCCATGATACGGGCAAAAATGTGTAAACTGGCCAAATGGGTCTGGGTCTGGTCTGACCAAGTTGAACCGACCCGGCCTGACCCGGTCCGAAGGGGCGGCCCGACGGCCCGATTGGCCCAGTGGCCCGGTTGGCCCGACGGCCCGACGGACCGGTGGCCCAGCGGCCCGGCGGCCCGGTCGGCCTGGCATCTCGGCGGCCTGGTGGGGGTCGCCTAAGCCACGGCCAGGGGGTAGCCGCGCACCCCTGGCTTTTGAACGGCTCTGCCGTTCGGGTGGTGCTCCAACTGGCGCCAGGTGGTGCTGGTCCAGCACACACGGGACCTGACGGGGTCCCGCTCCTCCCGGTTGGTCGAGCGGCCAGCCGCTCCGCCTGCACTGTCACGGCCCACCCTAGTCACAGCTCCCCTCCTCTGTGCAACATGACGGCGTTGCGCCTCCTCCTCTGTGGCCCATCCTAGCCGCGGCTTTGAGCTCCACCATGCGGCGCGAAGGCACCATGCCCCCTCTTCTGCGACCCGGCATGGCCGTAGCTCTCCTTCCGCGCAGCGCAATAGCGTGGTGCCGTCTTGGCGACCCGACGGCCTTGCGCCGCCGGTTTCTTCACGGCCAGTCCGACCCTGGCCGCGTTGCTCCGACTCTATCGTCAACAATCCAGAACAATCAAAGGGGGAGGGTCGGGCCGTGTTCATCCGGTCTGATCCCTCCACATTACTGTGATAAAAATCGGCAATTCACATTCCATAATTTGAATGACGAAGAACGGTTACAAAAACAATTCAAAACCCCTACCTCGTATGATGATGACCGTTGACGAAGTCGTGGGAAAAGGCGGGCATCGATTCATCATTCGTCGTGTTACTCACGCACTCCCAATTCTCATGCTCGTGCATCAGATAGTGTTTGGAGGCGACGAAGTCAAAGATGGTATTCTTCACATTCTGCGTTAGAGAGTTTTCCTCCTCCCTCCAGCTCCACCAAAAGATTATGCCAACCAAAATAAAATAACAGCTTGTCTATTATTTAATTGTTGGCATGAATTCAAAAGGATTCAATTAATTAATTGCAAGGCTTAAATTAATTAATTTGAGGGATTTGGCACATTAAAATAACAGGGGAAGGTGAAGAGTTTTCATCCCACATAAATGGGGTTTAGAGGGGGTTTAAATCCCCTATGGGCCCCACCAGAAATATCCTATCCACGGAGGTTATGCGCGGGTGGGCCCCACCAGCATAACCTCTCATGGGAGGTTATGGTGTGGTGGCCCATACCTCTAACCTTCTCTTAGAGGTTTTAACCACCAATTAAATAAAAATAATCAATACTTATTTTTATTTAACTTAATTCTTAAAAACTCCAAAAACTAACTTCCATTCTCGATAGAACGCAACTGCGGAGAAGGTATCACTAAGAAATCACTGACAATGTGAGTTCAACGGTGCCCTCAGATTTCAATTCTGAGAACCGGTTTGAAAGATACAACATCCCACTCTTACATTTACAGAACGTACCCGAACAAAACTTCAGAAATTGATTCCGGGCACACCGGTCCTCAGAATCAAGCGCCATAAATTATCGCGGACTTGTATAAAAATCCCATGAATTTAAGAAAAATATTTCCATGGAATGTCCGGGTTTTTATAATTAATTTTATATAATAAACATCGGATTTTAGTGTAAATATTAGACTATTTAAATTGGAAAATATTTTTTTAATCATTATTAAAAAATTACTTCCTTATTTTCAAATGGAATAAAATTAAAATAAAATAATATGAATATAAAAAGTGATTCTTTTCAAAAACAAAATTATTTATTCAAAAAATGTTTTAAAATAATTTAATATATATTCATTGATTATTATAAATAAATATTTATTTAATATATTCAATAAAATATTGTATAAATAATCTTATATTTTTAAATGTAATGTAATAAAGGTAACACCACTTTTATTCATAAAAATTCATTTTGTATAAAACAGATTTGTTCTGTTTTGAAATTTTTTTTAAATGAATTTAATCAAGATATAAAAATTGAACACTTTAAATTGAATTACATAAATAATTTATTGTTAATTTATATGTGGTAAAAGTGTGATTGTTTTTTATTTATAAATATATTGACTAAAATTAAAAAATTTACTATGTTCATACTAAAAATGAGTTTTTTATGGGGATATAATATTATATTGTGGTAAAATACTAACATTAAATTTTATTAAAATTATTTTTTATTGATATTTACACTAAATCATACCCTAAATTTAAATTTTTATTAATTTGTGTAATATTATTTTGGGAAATGATTCTTATATTACGGATATATTTTACAAAATTCTATATCTATAATATACCTCATATTTCGAAAGGTACATTTTATCCTACCATATTCCCATAATTTGATAATTTTTAGATATAATGTTACTACATTAAATCCTACTATATTCATTGAAATAAATAATTATATATTTTCTTTACCCTATGAAAATATTGTAAATTCAAATGTTTCATGTCAATAAAGGTATGAAAAACAATATATGATCTTCTCAAAAAAACACATAGAATGTTCATTAAAAAATATACATTATATAAATAAATCATATAAATATCAAAATAATTAACATATTATCATGTATAAAAATATAATTTATTATTAGAATGGTATATCCATTTTACATTTAGGTTCAATAAAATAAAAAACAAAATTATCGCTCATGCATACGTGTGGACCAAATTCTCTACATATCAATATGTTTCATTAAACAATATAATTATTCATGGATTAATTTTATTATATTTTTATTTATATATAATATTGTCGTGACCCATCCCAATGGGGCCCGTGCCGCAAATCTCCAAGCCCGCCTTCAATAGGCCAGGGGATGGTGACTACCACCGAGTAGGCATATCACTAACAAGGGAGGCATTGCCTATAAACCTGTCCACACACACGCATCTCCAAGTCCACAAAGCTAAAAAGTAAAAACTACTTAAAATGGAAATTCATGCATACTCTAAAATCCCAACCAATAGAGTATGATAGGAAAGTATAGTACAATAATGTAAACCCCTGGGGAAAAAGTACAATCCCACCAAAAGAAAGTCTGCAACAATGTCCAACCTATAAAGAAAGGTACTAGGACTGCAATCTGTAGTCGTAGGAACACACCTCGGCCTGCCTGATCTCACTGAGCAACGTCCAGTCCTGGTCCACCTATAATCCTGTCAAAGGATCGCCCTTCTGCACATGACATGACACGTGCAGGCAAATCCCATGAATGGGTGAATTTAACAATACCCAGTAGGACACCCCAAAAACCACAAAGTAATACAATAGAGGAAATAACACAAAGTAATGATACAGTCATCTCTAAGTATATGATTACAGAACATATTACAAGAATGTCCAGATATACTCATACATAATCGACTATCGTGAAACCACCGCTGAGATCCAGCTCGAAGATTCCACTAAGCAGGTAATAGGGAGAACACACACCTAGGTTTGAAGAGAGAGATATGAAGTACTCGTTCTAGGAGAACTCACTTCACAAGTATGATGCTCAGATGAGGATCACAACCAATAGCTATGGGGTGTTTCCAACAACTCAATCTGAACTAATCCGCTATGAAAATGATCGGTGCCCGGTTAAGGTAGGTCACGTCGATACCAAGAACTCTACTTAGGGTACCAGGAAGGAATATATGATTTGGATCTAAGTCTCATTTAGGGGATTCAAACAACTCTATTCAGGAATTCATGCTGAAGGGATTATACTCTTTTACGTAGGAAATGATACCAGAAACATTCATGGGAAAAGATCAAGGGTATGAACCCTAAAGAAGCTAGCCCAAGTCATGGAAGATAAATGGCCCAAGACATGTAAAACAGGTTGTACATCGTGTAGTAGGATCACACGCCGTGTTCCGTGACTTCAGGTACTACCTGTGTAAACGGCTCATGTCTCTAGTACAGGTGTGTAAAACTAGACAACACGGCGTGTAGAAGGATCACACGCCATGTCCAAGAACATGGGGTTAACTCTGTGTATGCTTGCCATGTGCCCGTACACAGCCTCAACCCGTGTCGCCCTGCCCGTGTACCAGTACATGGGGTATCTTATGTATCTGGTCAGGTCTGGGCGGGGGAGGGTAAACACGTTGTGTCCTTGGAAGTGTACCCAACCTGTGTCCATGTACTCCCGGAGTACACGCCAGGTGGTCCACCGACGAACACACATCGTGTAGCCCATACTCCATGCCTTGTAGTCAGGATTTCTCTAGAACCATCATCTTCCTCCTCACACCTCGGTAGATCTTCCGGTTTCTATTTCCATGATCCGTCCGCCATGAAACTCAAGATCTCAGGTCGCCTCGCCATCATGATGCTGAATCCATGGGTTTTAGACCATCGATCGGCTCCGAAATCCGATTATGGTCACCCATGAGGAAATCATTCGAAGAATGATATCTTCTGATCCACTTAGATCCATCCATCGCCACCATCGCCGCACCTCCATGGGGTTGTCCCAATGCCAGATCTTCAGTTTGAGATCTTTGTGTCGCACAACGGATGCACAATGATCCACCGTTCATACCTCTATGAAGAACGTGTTGAATGCATATGGAGAACATGAGAAATCGGGGATGAAAGGCACAACAAAATGAGAGGAACAGACCTCGATTGATGTTTGTGTCGATCTGGGTTAGTCACCATTATAAGGCTAAACGAAACCAAAATAACATTCAAGAATCAATCCCCAAAAGATCCAAAAGATAACCCATCCCGCATAATGATCAATCTGTAGGCCAATCTGTTCATTGATTTGTCTGCGTCCATCGTTGAAATCAAGAACAAGAAATAAATCACAAAGAGATCAAACGCCCTACTTGGATCTGCGGCGTTCGTTGGTGACGATCTGGTTGTCGCGTCGTCGTCACCGGTAAAACTCATCAAGAACATCGTCGCCGCGTTGGGAGGTTTCCTCCAAAGCATTCTAGGGCCTTTAGGGGAAATTCAGGGTTATGAGATATGTAACCCTGATCCCCTATGAAATCGTTAATTTAAAAGAAAAATATTTCACTGCAGAATGACTTTAATAAAGTTTTTTTATTAAATATTTTATTACGGTTACGTCCAAAAACTAGATTTCACCACCAACCTGTGCCAACTGATGTTAGGACTCGCCTAAGGTAAAATCGCTGCTCTGAACGCAACGGTTCCCTTGGATTTCTGATCAGAAATCCTGTTCAAGAGTTATTACACCTTTTCAGGAAAACCCATCGCATGTGTAATTTAATTATTTAATTAAATTCAAACATTTGTTCTAGGCTCACCGGGCCTCAGAACTACATGTCGTCACAACGCTTGGCCTCAAAATAATTTCCATATGATATTAAAATGATACATAAAAAAATTCAGGACATTACAACTTCCCCACCTTAGGGATTTACGTCCGTGAAAAGCCAAAACAAAGGATACTCAAAAATATGTGGGTACTGCACGTGGATCTGAGCCTCCCGCGCCCACATGCTCTCCTGGAGATTCCCGTACAGCCACTGGACACGCACCAAGGGAATAGATTTCCCACGAAGGATCTTCTCCTGCCGATCCTTGATCTCCATTGGGTACTCAGCAATGGTCAGTCCATCATCGATGTCAAGCTCGCCCCAGTCGATAACGTTCAATGGATCATGCATGTACCTCCATTTCTACAACACATGGAAGACGTTGTGTACCTGGTCCATCTGATGAGGTAGATCCAAGAAGTAATCCACCTCACCAAATCTACTCAAAATCTGAAAATGGTCAATGAACCTCAGATATAGCTTTCCGCCTCGTCCAAATCTCCACAATCCCCATCGAGGTGAGACCTGAAGGAACACATGGTCTCCCTCCTTGAATTCTAAGGGCCTCTGTCTCCTGTGGGCATAAGACTTTTGTTGACTCTGTGCAGTCTTCATCCACTCCTGGATGACCTGCACCTTCTCTTAAGTAGCTTGAACCTTCTCTTAAGTAGCTTTCACAATCTCTGGCCCCATGACTACTGACTCTCCTGGGTCTGTCCAACAAAGTGGTGACCTACAAGGTCGCCCATAAAGAGCCTCGAATGGTGCCATACCAATAGTAGAATGATAACTGTTGTTATGAGAAAATTCCACCAGTGTTAGGTGATCCACCCATCTATGACCGAAGTCAAGTATGCAAGCTCATAGATTATCCTCAATAACTTGGATGGACCGCTCTGTCTGACCATCAGTCTAAGGATGTCCTCAAGCGTAACTGAGTCCCAAAATCTTCCTATAATCCCTTCCAAAAACAGGATGTGAAATGAGCATCACGATTTGAGATGATCGTTGATGTCACTCCATGAAGTCAAATTATCTCCTGTATGTAGAGGAGTCTCATGATCCCTACTAAACTCTTCTCTCGTACGGCTAGGAAGTGGGCTGACTTGGTCAGACGGTCAACAATCACCCAGATGGCATCGTTTCCCCTCTACGTACGTGGTAAACCCGTCACAAAGTCCATGGAAATCCCATCCCACTTCCACTCTGGCACCTCAAGGGGATGAGTCAAACCTTCTGGAACCTAGTACTCAGCCTTTACTTGTTGAAAAGTAAGGCACCAAGAAACAAACTCTACCACACTCTTCTTCATTCCTAGCCACTAGAACTAACGTCAGAGGTCCTAGTACATATTTTCCACGCCTGGATACACAGCCATAGGAGATGTATGGAACTCTCTCAGAACCTCCTCCTGGAACATCACTGGTACTACTGTACGCCCTCTGAAAAAAACAATGTGCTCCCCACCATATGAATATCCATCAACAGCATCACCTGTGGATATCTAAGCACGTAGAGCATCACAGCTATCATCCTCGAGATGTGCTTCCCTAACTCGTTGTAAGATTGTAAGTGTTACAACCATCGAATGAAGGTAACCTCCCTCATCTCTATCCATGAAGGATAACTATAAAGAGTCCAACTGCCTTGTCACCTCATCCAGTAACTGCGAACTAGATTTCCTGCTGAGAGCATCTGCCACAACATTCCCCTTCCCAGGAGTATAAACGATCTCAAAGTTGTAATACTGGAGGAACTCAAGCCACAGCCTCTATCTCAAATTCAGGTCCTTTTGAGAAAAGATATATCTGAGACTCTTGTGATTAGAGTAAACAATAAACAGCTCATCCATCAGGTAGTTCCAACACATCTTCAATGCAATGACTACAGCTGCCAACTCAAGATCATAGGTCACATAATTTTTCTCGTGTGGCCTCAAATGACGTGATCCATAGGCAAACACTTCTTTCCTCTATATCAGGAAACAACCAAGCCCATTTCCTGATGCGTCATAGAACACTACGTTCTTGACACCCTCTTCTGGTAGTCTCAAGATCAGGGCGCTCTTCAGACTCTATCTCAACTGCTAAAAAGCCTGATGGCATCTCTCAATCCATAAAAAAGGTTTTCTATTTCAGGTCTAAGCTTTCATGGGTGCGTAAATCCTGGAGAAATTAGGAATGAATCTCCGATAGTAGCCTACCAACCCAAGGAAACTCTACACCTCTGTCACGCTTCGGGGTGACTCCCATGCTAACACTACCGCTACCTTGGATGGGTCCACTGCTACACCATCTGTTGAGATAATGTGTCCCAAAATGTGGACCTCCTATATCCAGAATTGAAACTTCGAGAGTTTCCCATACAACTGGTGCTATTATAGTGTGTCCAGAACCATCCTGAGGTGCCTGTCATGCTCATCCTCGGAAACAAAGTACACAAGGATATCGTCGATGAAGACCACCACGAACCGATCTAGAATGGGCTGAAAGATCTGGTTCATGAGTCCCATAAACATTTTCGGGGCATTCGTCGTGCCAAAGGGCATCACCAAGTACTCATAATGACCGTAACAACATCTGAAAGCCGTATTTAGTATATCCTCATCCCGTACTCGCAACTGGTGATATCCTGATTGTAGATCAACCTTCGAGAACCATCATGCCCCTGTTAACTAGTTGAAGAGGTCATCGTTCCCCAGTAGTGGATACCGGTTCTTCACAGTCACCTGATTCAAGAGCCGGTAATCCACACATAGCCTCAAGCTCCCGCCTGCCTTCTTGGCAAACAACACTGGGGCCGCCAAGGGTGAAACCCTAGGTCTTACAAAGCACTTCCTCTGCTAGTCTTCTAACTGCACTCTCAGCTCACAAAGCTCTGCAGGAGCCATCCGATATGCTGATGCTGATATCAGTGTTTTCTAGGGTTGCAACTCAATGTAGAAATCTATCTCCCGATGGGGAGGTAGTCTGGGGACATCCCTTGGAAAGAATTTCTCATACTCATCCACTACTGCTAGAAATTAGAAACTCGTAACATTTGTCGTGCCAAGGGCTAGGCTAGCCAACTGATGTGAAATTGGTTATACCTTCCTATGCACGAGCCCATCCTATACTACCTAGGTCTTCTTTTCACTGATGAAAGAGAACCTCATTCCATCATTGCGGACATACCGCATCCTTCACCTAAAACAGTCAATCTGGGCATAAACTGTGGATATCCAATCCATACCAAGAATGACATCATAAGGCCTTGATGCTACCACCAAGAGGTTCCAACCGAAACTCTCTCTTCCAAGGGTCAGGTCACACTATCTGCAAAGGTGTGTGATCTCTGAACCTTCTCTAGTCAGTGTTTCTAAGCGTAAGGGTCGAGTCAATGACTCAACTAGAATTTCGAGGTCTCAAACAAGATAAGCAGCCAGAAAAGAATGACTAGAACCTGTGTCTATCAGAACGGAAGCCAAAGTAGAAAAGACACAGATTGTACCTTTAATCATTCCAGGAGTACCTGGGTCATAAGCCTCTACTGCCTGCAGTTGTCCCTGCATTTGTCCAGCAAGTCCCTGAGCCTGGGGTGGACCTCTTGGGTGTGGTGGTGATAAAGGTTCAAAATGTCGACCTCCTCCAGCTCCTCTACCACGTCCGCCGCCCCATGGATCTATATTCTTCACACATTGTCTCTGCCTCAGTGGTCCATCCATTGCTCCTTTGTTTGTAGTACGACGGGTCAGACAATATCGAGCGAGATGTCCCCTGCCATCACAAGAGCAGCATCACCTCTCTCGAGGCTGGCTGGATGCGCCTTACAATCCCTGTACAACAAATCCTCTGTCCTAGGATCTCTTCTAAAAACGTCTCCCACGCATGGGTCCCTGACGTCGGCTCCCTGATGCCAAGGTCTCTGCTCTAGCTCGCTCACTACTAACAACTGTTGGATGTCACTGCTTCTCTGAGAATCTCTCGACCACCAAAGCCCGCTCAACCACCCCAGCATAAGTAGGAATTTTCATAGGTATGATGCTAGCTCATATTTCTCTGCACAAGCCCCGCTCAAAAGTCCGAGCTCTGAAGTACTGATCTCCGACCATATCCATCGAGTACCTTGAGAGGTTGGTAAACCTCGATGAATAGTCAGCCGCTATCATGGTCCCCTGTTCAAGCTGAAGAAGCTCCTGTATACGTACTGCTCTTAGGGTAACTTGTGAAAACTCCTCTCTAAAGAGATGTTCAAACTCTAACCATACAAGAGTCACCTCTTCGTGAGTCTGGATAACCAAACTCCACCATCTCCCTATCAAGCCCTGTAGAAGGCTCGTTGCCAGGATCACCATCTGGTCTGTTGTTGTCATGACCAAACAGAAGACTCTGGCCACTGCCTCAAGCCAGTCCTCTGCTACCTAGGGTTCAGGCTCACCTCGAAACCTGAGGGGTATCTATCTTTGAAACTCATGGAGTGAACTCAGTCTGCGCTCCTCCTCTACTGGTATAGTTGACACTAAACACTGCTCCACATGTGGTGGAATAACTGGCACACCACCCGAAGGTAAAACTGGGGGATCTGGTCCATGTATCGAAGCTTCATCACTGTGGGGGTCATCCTCATGATCGAGCTGCTGGATCCTAGCCAGTGCATGTCACGGAGGCATCCTGTAAAGAAAGAAGATGTATCATAGTTAGTGAGTATATCTAGAGAGCTGACACAAGAAGGACATGGAAACCACAACCCATTATTATATGATTCATGTACAATTATTTTCCCCCGCAACTAGTCTTCTCATGTTCTGAGTCGAAAATGAAGTTATCAGAGTCTGGGTGTATGGATACATCGGCCAACCGTACCTACAATGGGGTCCCTGGCCTGAAAGCCGAACTCAAAACACTTAACACTATTTCCCCAAACCAACTCACAAACTCTCGGTCCTAAGGTAGAACTAACCACCTCTAATACCACTCTGTCATGACCCGTTGAAATTGGGCTCGTGCCACAACCCCCCAAGCCCACCTCCAATAGGCCAGGGGCTGGTGACTAGCACCGAGTATGCATGTCACTAACATGGGAGGAATTGCCTATAAACCTATGCACACACACACATCTCCAAGCCCACAAAGATGAAAAGTAAAAACTACTAAAAATGAAAATGCATGCATACACAAAAATTCCAACCAACAGAGTACGACAGGAAATTAGAGTACAGTGAGGTAAAACCCTGGGCCAAATGTAAAATCCCACCAAAAGAAAGTCTGCAACAAAGTCCAACCTATAAAGAAAGGTACTGGGACTGCAATTCGTAGTCGTAGGAACACACCTAAGCCTGCCTGATCTCACTGAGCAACATCCAGTCCTGGTCCACCTAGAATCCTGTCAAAGGCTCGCTCTTCTGCACAAGACACGACATGTGTGGGCAAAGACCATGTAGGGGTGAGTATAACAATACCCAGTAGAACACCCCGAAAACCACAAAGTAATACAAAAATGGAAATACCACAAAGGAATGATACAGTCATATCTACACAGTATATGTTTATAGAACATATAAAAAGAATATCCAGATATACTCATACATGATCAACTATCGTGAAACCACCAATAAGATCTAGCTCGAAGATTCCACAAAGCATGCAACAGGGAGAACACACTCCTAGGTCTGAAGAGAGAAATATGAAGTACTTATTCTAGGAGAACTCACTCCTAAAGTACGATGCTTATATAAGGATCACAACTAATAGTTATGGGGGGATTCCAACAACTCAGTCTGAACTAATCTTCTAAGCAGAGGATCGACGCTCGGGTAAGGTAGGTCACGTCGATACCAAGAACTATACTTAGTGTATGAGGAAAGAATAGAGGATCTGGATCTAAGTCTCACAGAGGGGGTTCCAACAACTCTATTTAGGAAGTCATGCTGAAGGGATCATACTCATGTATGTAGGAAATGATATCAAAAACCTTCAGAGGAAAAGATCAAGGGTATGAACCCTAAGGAAGCGAGCCCAAGTCACGGAAGACAAATGGCCCAAGCCATGTAAAACAGGTTACACAGTGTGTAGTAGGATCACACGTCGTGTTACTTGACTCCGGGTACTGCTCGTGTAAATGGAATGTGTCTCTAGTCTAGGTGTATAAAACTAGAATACACGACATGTAGAAGAATCACACGTCGTGTCCATGAACTTGCGGTTTGCTCCGTGTACGCTGGCCATGTGCCCGTACACGGCCTCAACCCATGTCACCCTACCCGTGTACCAGTACATGGGGTATCCCATGTATCTGGTCGCGTCTGGCCGGGGAAGGGTATACACGCAGTGTCCTTGGTTGTGTACCCAACTCGTGTCTGTGTACTCTCGGAGTACACGCCAAGTAGTCCGCAGACGAACACACGCCGTGTATTCTAGATTTCTCCAGAATCGTCATCTTCCTCCTCACGCCTTGGAAAATCTTCCGGTTTCCGTTTCCATGATCCTTCTTCCGTGAAACTCAAGATCTCAGGTCGCCTCACCATCGTGATGCCGAATCCATGGGTTTTGGACCTTCGATCAGCATCGAAATCCGATTTCGGTCACCCATGAGGAAATAGTTTGAAGAACAATATCTTCTGATCCTCTTCGATCTGTCCGCCGCCACTTCCATCACACCTCCATGGGGTTTTCCGGATGCCAGATCTTCAGTTTGGGATCGTCACATCGCATAACAGATGCACAACGATCCATCATTCATACCTCCGTGAAGGACATGTAGAACGCATACGAAAAATGTGAGAAATGGGGGAAGAAAGGCACCACAAAACAAGAGGAACAAACCTCGATCGATGTTCGTGTCAATCTTGGTTCGTCACCAATAGAAGGATAAACGAAACCAAAATAACCTTCATGAATCAATCCCCAAAAGATCCCGCAAATAACCCATCCCATGAAATGATCAACCCACAGGCCAATCTGTTCACTGATTGGTCTGTGTCCATCATTGAAATCATGAACAGGAAATAAATCACAAAGATATCAAACACCCTACATGGATCCATGGTGTCTATTGGTGAAGATCAAGTTGTCACGCCCTCATCGCCGGCGAAACTCGTCAAGAACATCGTCACCGCATTGGGAGGTTTCCTCTAGAGCTTTCCAGAGCCTCCAGAGGACATTTAGTGTTATGAGATATGTAACCCAGATCCCCTGTGAAATATTTAATTTAAAAGAAAAATATTTTACTGCAAAAAGACTTTAATAAAATATTTTTATCAAATATTTTATTATGGTTACGTCCAAAAACAAGATTTCACCACTGACCTACGCCATCCGATGTTAGGCCTTGCCTAAGGTAAAATCGCTACCCTAAATGCAACGGTGCCCTCAGATTTCTTATCCGAGCACCCATTCAAGAGTTATTCCACTTTTTCAGGAAAACCCCTCGTGCGTGTAAATTAATTATTTAATTAAATTCAAAAATTTCTTCTGGGCTCACCAGGCCTCGGAACTGCACTCCGTCACAACGCCTAGTCTCAAAATAATTTCCATATAATATTATAATAATACATGGAAAAATCTGGGACATTACAAATATAGTTTTGAGTAATTAATATTTTTTAATTATATTATAATTTATAACTTTTTACCATTAATTTAGTTTAATGTTGAATTTTTCATTTGTGTGTATGCATAAAATACCACCTTTATGAAGCAATGTGGTTCATTTTTTCATTTCAAGATTATATGGAAGAAATTAATAATTTATAATATTAAGTTATATAATAAAAATTATATAATAATTCATCTAGAAGGTTAAATAATCATTTTCCATTATTTCATTCTATTGATCTAAAATAGGAAACATCACTCCTATATACGTATGTATTATCTTCTCTGTGATGTGTTCACATCTCATCACTGATTTTTATAAATTCTAATAAATTATTATATAGATGAGAAATATGAATAATATTCCATTATTATGATTTTCCATATGGAATGGGGTTCTTTTTATAATATATTTCATTTTCTAGATTGTTTATCATAAATTTAAATTTAGAAAAATTAAATTATATTTCATATAATTTTTTAAATATTCTAAAATCATTCTCTAATTTCATTTCCAATCAAGTTTTGTTTTCTATAAAATGATCAAACAAAATTCTTACCATTTTCTAAATAATGATCTTTTTAAAGTAAGTGTAAATTTAATATCACTTCTATCATATCAAACATGAATGGTATTTCCTTCCAAAATTACAACACATTCATTAAATGATACAATAATTTATTACATTATTTAATTTCACATTTCTAAAATAATCAATAAAAAATAAAATTAGTATTTTCCAAAAGAAAATGTTTTGTGTTTTTTTAGATGTATTATCTTATTTGTAAAATTTTATTGATATAAATTATGCATCAATGGAATGATAATTCAGTGAAACCGTTATTTTTTCTCTAAATTATTATTTATTATGGGGATTATAAATTTTCAATATCCATTTTGTTTGCCCACCGGTTTTTCTATGATGAAATTATAAATATTCTCATTTTATTAGGGTGTAAATATGAATAAATTATGATTATGTGATTATGGATATGTTATATAATTCAATTTAGATGGGATATGTGATAAATATATCTCATTAGTAGAATGTGATAATCTTAGAAATTTTTGTAAATATCTAGAATTTATTTTTTTGTTTGAATAATATTATTACTAGTTATGCCCTCAAGAATATGTGTTTATGTGATTTGGAATATTTATGTTAGCAATTGGATGTTTGATAATAATTTCTTCTAGATATTCTCACATGATTATGTGTAGATATTCTTCACAATATAATTTTTCCAAAATTATGATTTCCTATTTTTTATGATTCCACATACCTATTTTATGAATCATTTCTTATTTTTCTAAACAATCTATCCTTTTTAATCCAAATTCTAGAGAGTAATGTATTTTGATGATTATGAAGAATCATTACATGGTATGAAAACTTTATGGTGATAACCTGATATTTATTGATATATCATAAAAATTAAAATATCTTATTCCAACATATGATTAACATATTTACTACCCACCTTTATATAAAATTAGTTTCCACCTTTTAATTTCATCTAATTATTTATTTTTTGATTTATTTCAATATGAATAAATGTCTTTAAGGTTACTAATATGAATATATTAATGAGATATATTTGATATATTATATTAAAAAATATTATTAGGAATCTATTATATCATGAAAATTATATATCACAATCATAGGGAATGTATTACTCTCTTATGAATTTATTTTTTATTTAAAATGATGTAATATTTTTGTTTATATTAGTCAGGAAAATTAAGTTGGAATCAGATAATATTTAAGTCATTTTGTAGATTAATATAACTTTTTTTGAAAAATATTAGGATAACCATATGCATAGGAGAACAAACTATGTTATTTTAATGAAAGGGGTATGGTTTTATTAACTAATACATTCATGTTATGACAATGGAAATGGGATGTAGTTGTAGTAAAAATTACACAAGGGGAAACATCTCTAAAATTGGTGGAATGTGTATTTATTCAATTTTCAAATATTCATGATGTGTATGACTATTTCATCACCCTGAGAAAAAAAGTATCATTGGTATTATTTGATTAATTATCATTCTCCTTATGAAAATTTATATTAAAAAAATGATAAAACAGTTGAAAAAGAATGATAGTATATATTAATATAATATGAACATAATTGGTCACAGGTTGAAATAATGTTTCAAAATTGAGAAAAACATTATAATTATTTTCATAATTATATTATAACTTAATATGATTATTAGGGATTTATGTACAATATTTTTTTATTTATATTAAATGGTTCCAAATAGGTGGAAACATGAGATAAATAATTCTGAAGGATAATGAAATTTGTTTATTTATAATCAACCAAATGAAAGATGAGATAGAAAGTGAAATATGTCATTTTCAAATTACTGACTATCTCAATGTATGATCTAATAAATTCTCCTGGATCAGATTATCATCCAACTAGAAAAGAGAAATAATGATTTTAAGTATATTTTTTTAGAGTATGTTTATTGAGAGAAGAATTTTTAGCTTTTACATGTCACTTTTCATGGAAGAAGAACCTAGGAATGTTCATAAAAAAGAAATAAATTATTTTCTTTTGTGAAAAAAGGTATATAAAATATAATTTTAGAGTAAAAAATTGTTTTTCAGTGGAAAAGAATTATCTTGACACTTAAGAACAATTAATAGTTTATTTTCATATATATAGAAAACAAATCATTTATAATACATGATGTAGAAATGTGAGGGCAACCTGCAATACCATGGAAGGTTATATGATATTTCTATCACTAATGTGGATCGTAATAATTTTGGAATAGTTATCACCGACTATATTGTTCAGGATTTAATGTATATGTTTCAAAAAATATGGACTATAATAATATTGTTATTCTTAATTTAATGTAATTTAATATTATTTTCTATATTTATTTTCTCTATCTGTATAGATACTATATAAATTCATACAATATGTCAATAAAATTTGTCATTATAATTCATCAAATGATTTATATTATTGTGAGGTTTAATATTAAAATACAATGATAATTATATCTACAATATAGGTCATACAAAAAAATATAAAAGGGATAGTTTTATAAAATGTTGAGTCTGTAACATAATACTCATGATCTAAAGATTTTCATTAATATTCAGATACATTTTTTGAATAAATCACTTATCATCACATGAAATGTGATGTTTTTTTCCAAAAAAAATTATATAGTAATGCACCAATTTTAATTAATAGATTTCTAGTGGAACCAATTAAGTTATAGAGATTGAAAATGAAAAGAAAGATGAGGATAAGAAATTTGATTCGTATAAAAACATGTATCCAATTAGGGTAAACCTGTTGTTTTTAGAAGAAATACTAATACAAAAAAATGTGTTTCCCATGATTATCATGAAAATTACAAGATTAATTTCATGAGAAGTTTCCAATTCCATTTATTGTTGACTTGATTGATCACTGAACTAGAGATATATAATTTTCTTCATTGAAAATCATTTTAAATATCATCAATTGATTGTTAATAAAGTGGTTATTCTAAATATATCATTATTTATGAGTTATGGTCCTTAAATTATTAGTAATCCCATTGGGAGATACAATTTCTCCCTCTATCATAATGTATATAATGAATAGGCTCTTAAGATTTTTCTTTGGCAATTTGTTTGTTGATTTTATTATTGAAATTATTATATATTCTAATATAAATGAGTTGATGACCATCATTTTATGAATGATTTCATGACCATATCAATAAGATGTTTTAAAAATAATTTATCATATATAATTGTAGAATATAGAATATATCATTAATGGTTTATATAATCTCTGGTTAGGGTGTTTGAATGGACCCTACAAAGAATAATGTTATTAAAAAATTGATAAGATCAACTACTCTGATTGATAACCATAGTTTTCCTAGATTTTATTCTATATTTTTAACTTTTTCATCATAATTTTACATTTCATACAAATACATTATACATACTTATGTGGAAGGGAGATATGATCCAATAGATAGCGGAATGTCAGTACATTTTGAGAGAGAGTAAATTTTGATCGGATAGACCACTCAAGTTGAAATAACCCCATAGTAGAAAAGGGTTTCATGTGTATAGTGAATTTTGAAATACGATATTGATATTTTTTCACTTATAGAATGACATGGTGATTGATTATACCTCATTCCAATTGAAAATAAAATAAATAATTTCCCTATTACTTATTTTGAGATGGAGGTGGTAATATTATATTTGAAAATATATAAGAGTTATAATTATGGTGATTGATTATATACATATAAATTTATTTATAATAAATGGGAAATTATAATATTAACAAAAAAATTGTTGAATATTCATCAAAAGAGACTATTTTAATTGATAAATGACATTGACATTTAAATACAACACTACCCAGTGACGTTGAATATTGTGTTACATGCACTAAATCATAATAATCATGCTAGTTTTTTCACGATTTGTTATGAAATGTTTAAAAAATTTTGGATCCACATGAAATTTAATTTTAAATAATAAGTTATGGGGGACTACTATATAAGGATTATATCAATGTTAAACTAATATTACATGTGAGAATTAAAGTGGATCACAAATATGTTACAGAACTATATAATAGGGTGTGAATTGATCTAAATTTAAACCGTTATTATGATTGAATAATATGGTAAATTATCTACGTATTTTTCTCATAAATTCCATGCATGATGAAGATATTTTTTAACAACATTGTTTAATATTTTATATTCATCATCTAAGTACAAATATGTATAGAAAACTGAAGAGGTATTTTAAAGTATAAAAACATGATAACATATATTATGACTATGAAACTTGTTTATTTTATTTTAATTTTTAGGTATGACCTATATAAGCTTAAGAGTGTGTTATTAACATTAGCCATAACATACATGAAATTGGGATATCATTTCCTGGTATTTTTTCATCAAACACCACAAAAACGTGTACAGGGAAAAATACTATTTTGTGTTTAATTGATCCCATTAAAATTTTCACAAAAATAATTGATATACTAAAATATTCCCTTATAGTCATATTTTCATGATATACACAATTATATTGGAAGGTAGCATAGAGATCAACATCAGATTGTTTCTAGTCAGGATCTGAGAGTTACCTAAATTTTTTGAACAAGTGTTTTCCATGTATTTATTACAGAGTAGATCATTAGAACAGCATATCACTGTAAAATATATTTTTATTTTTATAGTAAAATTGAATCCCAAAAATATATGTTTATATCATTTTTTATTTCAATGATAGAAGTGATCAACCCATTAATTTTGTATACTTTCCAAAAAAACTGTAATAGACTCATATTATTCATGTAAATTATGAGTTTATTTTATGGATTATTCTTGTGTTATTAAATAATGCATTTTATTGGATATGATACAAGGGTTTATTCTTAGTCTTATATAATTTTATAGTCCATTGTGTTGGTGCATGATTTTTTTATTATTAGGAAAAAACATGTTGTTCTCTATAAGAAACAATGTGGATTATTCAAAAAGTTTATATAGAGAGACATAATTAGAACTCTATTATATACCCTCATTTTCCATTACACAAAAAATTATAAAGATGTCAATATGTAAAAACTATTATTTGGTTCATGGTTTCAAAACCCATGTGAATGAAATGTTTGGGTTCCCAAATGATAATGTGAACATTTCATTTTATGGGCATTGTTTGGATGACTATGTAATAAAACTATATTTACATGAATTAATAACACAATATTCACTTAAATAGCTGATAATAATCTATTTTTACCAAAAATTAATGTTATCTAAATTCCACTAAAATCTATAGACTCCATAATATCTTCATTTCAAATTAAACCCCTTGGGTGCTCAATTCATGTATATCCAATTATGTTGGGGATCATGGAATCATTTTTTTTTCTTTTAGAATCACATATAGTATTCTCTTTAATTCTAGATCAATCCATATTACCTTAAAAGTAGTCATAGATGTAAAATTTCATTTATAGTTTTATATATTGTGAAACTATTTAATGAATAATTATTGTATTGTGGCTAGGTCGATGAAAAATATTGTTTGTTGGTGGAATCTATTTGTTTAATCATCTATCGAGAATATTTGATACAACTGATGAGTTATGTCTATGTTGAAACATATTTCATTATCAATGAATATTCCTAAATAATATCCTATAACCATGTTGTTATTGTTTTAAAATTCATAAAAGGGGATTCATGGATTTCTATCTTGATCTGGTTAGATCACAGGAAAAACTCGGTGATTACACCAAAACAATTTTCATAAACATTAATAAAAAACCATAATGAATGATGAAAACCTAATATTTTTACATTACCATTATATGGTTTTAAGTTTATACTTAATGTCCAAATAATATCCATATATTCCTTTTGAGTCATCACATTTTGGCATGTATACTAAAATAACATTGAGTTCCATATTCTTATATGGTTTTCATTGGTGTCTGTATTTCACTCATGAAACCCGTTATTATTATTTTTTTCGTGATAAAAATGTGTGAATAATATGATAAATCTAATTTTATAAGATGTATTTAGTAAATATAATATTATCATTATGTTATGCATTTTTTAAATGTGAAATATCTACCCATAGTGGCTATGTAGTACAAGAGTTAGAGAATGATTAAGCATTCTATGCCACATGATAAAAAAGGCCATTTTCGAAGATGGATAATGATGTACTTCATTTTTCTATTTTATGTTAATGATTTATATCAATGACCTATCATATGATTACGTATTGGTGGAATTGAATTGTAGCTTAATTTTTCTAATAGTTAGCCTTGGTATAAGAGATGGGGTTATGATGGACTTATGTCTCTATAAATGTTTTATCAACAATATAATACTATTATGCTTCCTTTTATAGTTTTCATGATTGTACAATTATTTTATTTTTCTTCAAATATATATCTTTATACATGTTTAGTTATGTTAAGGATGTGTTGGAGGGGTTCTAGTTAGTTTTACTAATTCCACGAATATGAATCTCAATTTTTTGTCACATTTCAGGACTTGATATCTATTGAAGGCCATGTTATCTTATGATATGGAATGGTGGTTAGGATCTCGTAGGGTTATAGGAGATGGAAGGACATACTACTAACTATTTTTCCTTTAATAATTAATAATATTTTTTTGGTACTTGTTTGACCAGTCACATTGGTGGATAATCTAATTATCCTTGTATTACATTTCATGAAATCTATTTTAGAATTATTATGTAACCATTCATTGAGATTTTTTTATTATTATGTGATTTTACAATGAAATTTATTATTATGTAGGCTATTTTCTTTAAGCAGATATTTTTAATCTTCCCACTAGTTGATATTCTGTTTATTCTAGGAAGGCATGCATGTGGTCTTATATTGTATCTAATCGGGCATTTTGAACAGAAGTCAGGTTGTAGAATTACAAAATGGTAAAAATCTTTTGAGGTTACATTCATTCCTTTATTCCTGGTTATCATATAAAGGAAATACATGTTGTGAAAATTTAGTGTTAGAGGATCCATTTACTGAGAAATATCATGTACAGTGATCTATTAAATTTCTAGCGTTGGGATTTATGTTAGGAATATGTTGTAGTTAAGAGTATTAGAGAATCTTGAGTTAAAAAATAGGGTCAAATTATATATATATATATATATATATATTGTTTTTATCATGTTTCTTTAATTTAATTCATTAGATTAATTATTTCTTTTGAAATTTATATGTTATCTATTTTTTTAAAATATCTATTTGGAAATAATTTAATAAACATGAAAAAAATGTATTGATACATTTATTATACTTTTTACCATATATAATTTCAATGAATGTGAAGGAGCCAATAAAAGGTAAATGGGGGTTATTACTTATAGTTATCAGTGGGAACATAAGATATGTCTTTCTATTGAAACCCTCTTTTAGAATGTAATTAGATATAGGTTTTCTTATTAAAAAATTTTATAAGAAATATAATAAAATAATTGGAATTTATAATAATTACTCCTCTAATACATTTGATTGGACCAATTAAAAATGGAGAAACTAATGTGCCACAAAATTTGAAGTACATCTTATAATAGATATATTAATAGAAATGTGTAATTGATCATGTTCTTATATGTTCTATAGTTATTCATTTTTTGGAACATTAACCACCATGATTTTTTTTTTTGAAATTTATCATTCATGGTGGGTGAACAATGAAGACCAAGAAATTTTATCATTGGATATCCAACTCAATTATCCCTTAGTTACCCATTTTAATGGTTGTCTCTATGATGTTGAGGAATAGATTCAAAAATTTGACAGTATTTTCAACTAGGAATATACTCATGAAGATCATTAGGTTATGTAGGGTGACTTTATGTTTTAAGAGATATTTCCATAGATAGTGTTGTAACATTAACTAGACTAATAGGTGTGGGGATCTAACATAGCCTAAATTTTAGTATTTATTATTTGATAATTTCTACCTAATCACAATTATGATTTAAAATGTACCACATTTCATATAACATTATTAAGGTATGATGTCATTATATATGTGTTCTGTCTATTTCAAAACAAATCTCTCCATCTCTCCCCTTGTGGAAATAAATGAATCATAGAAGTTGAGGATGATCATGGTAGGTCTATTTCCAGATCTGAGATGGTCGGACAGTCACTTTGAGATAATGAAATATCTTATATTGTTTCTATTAACTCCCTATATTGAGAATGGATAAATGATGATTGTATAGAATATATTTATTCTATTAGAAGTTGATAGATGGACAAATTAAAAAGTTCTATAATAAATGCATCATATGATGTTAAGGAAAAGAGTTATATAGAATAATAGAACGATATATTTTCAAATATTTCATCTAGAAAATATTATTTGGTTATACCTCGAAAAAATAATATTGTCGAACTTTATAACTCATGGGAAATAATAAATAACAAAAATTATTTATTTAAATCCTATATGATGTGCCATTAATGCAACAAGATAAGGCATTACGGTTTTTTGATTTAATCAATCAAAATGAATATTAGGTGATCAATTATTCCATATGCATTGAGACACTACGCATCTTGGGGGGAATGACTATTTAGTGCAAACCACTCATACATTTTTGAATTGAATGAGTCTTGAATATCTGTGATGGGGTCATGTAGAAAATAATGTTCATGTGTATGTTGTGTAGCATATTTGGGATAAAATTAGAGAAGAACATTTGACCACCCATGGTTGGTTTTATATCACAAATAATCACTCTATAGATTTATTTAATACTAGTTCATTATAATAGTTTATAACATCACATTTTCTTATTTTCCATGACATAATAATAATTATTTCATCTTTGCTTCATACTATCAAAACAAAATTTGCAATAAATTTTGATCTAATATAGAACATCCCATAGTTACATGTTATTTTTTCCACATATGTGAAACTACAAAATTTTATAATCTCATATATGAACTCCTTTAATAGAGCATAGGGATGGACTTATATACAATAAATTCAAGAATATATTTACTACTATCAGATTAATGTATCCATTAATATACATAATTTAGGGAAATATGTTTTTAAATGTTGGTGGGATGTTCTAAAATGTAGAGTGAGACCATGTCACGACCCCCTCCCCACAAAGTGTACCCCTCCTGGGCCGGAAATGTGAGAAGGGAGATAATGACCCCCGAGTCTCGCCTCTAGTAGTCCCCAGGTTGGCAACTAGCACCGAGGGTATAGTAACACACAAATGGGAGGCATTACCCTCTAAGAGAACAAATGAGGAAGAGAGAGATAAGATAGACACCAACCAACTCCAACTCAGAACTAAAGTATAAAAGAAAACCCAAGTGCACATATGTAATGTCATGCCAAAGTACTACAACTGAAAGGGAAAAATTCATGTTCCCAAAGGAAAGTAAAAACAGCTGATGCCACAAGCCCGAACAGCTCCTACAACCCCTAGATAGTAGAAAACATCTTGATCTCCAACCTGCTCCAAGTGACCTGAAAACATTATATATATACGTAGGGTGAGTATAACAGTATACTTAGTAGGATCCTCCCCGAAGCCTCTCATGCAAAAGTAAAGAAAGCATGCTAAATCATAGTGAACAACCAGTGGAACTAACTCATCTCCTAACAGGTATACTAAGTTCCCAACCTCACCATGGCTACTCTCTCCAAGTAACGCATAGAAGAATATATCATATAGTAATGAATATCAAGTGTACCTCACTACTACTTCCCCACTGGTTTGCCGCTTTCCCCCAATGACATAAGTCTTGTGCATCTCTCTCCAAAGGCTTCCCGCAGACACCTGGGCTAAGCTCCACAATCTGCACCACGTGCACCACAAAGGCTTGCCTGCAGACACCTAGGAGATGCACCACATCATCCTCCAAACGAAAAGTAAACAGGTAGTTTCTGGGAGCCACCACAGCTCGCATAACGTGTATCATATTTCTGGTATTATACCTCAAGCCATTACAGCCCATACACCGAGTAAGGATCCTCAAGCCATCATAGCCTATACACATTACACATATAGTAGTCCATATGATACTATATACATAATATATGTGTATGAATAACCTCAAGCCATTATAGTCCTCTACACACATATATGGGGAAAACTAACCATTGTGCCTAATAGAACTAGTATCTACCAAGAGAAGAGAGTGGGGTCAAAGGGGGTAGTCAGCCATTTATATTCCCACCAGAATGTTGGGGAAACCCCCCCCCCAGGCTCAGAATCCCCGAGGTGCCAGTTTCCTTTACTGAAAGGGTGGAGTAACGTATAGAAACACAAAAAGTACAGAATATACTATAAGTCACAACCACATTATGGGCATAACATAGTCTTAGACATAACTGCAGTTAAAGTCTCTCAGACTTCGGGCTGCCACTTCTAAGACTAGGTATCCTATAAGCACACAACCATTTAATGGATTTATTAAATTACTTCATTACCTTTTTATCAATTCCACTATAAATTAATTAATTCTTTAAACATTAATTAACCATGAACAATTCCACATTAAATTGCATTAAAACCACACCCAAAAATTCCACTATCCCTTCAAAAGTTCTCAACATCATCATTATGTTTCAACAAACTCCAACCCCATGGGTTAACATCATTTATTTAAAAATTCATTATAGAATTACTTTCCCATATTCCCAGGAATTCTAGAAAAGAATATTATGCTACTA
Organism: Viscum album; assembly: GCA_963277665.1. Lineage (NCBI taxonomy): Eukaryota > Viridiplantae > Streptophyta > Magnoliopsida > Santalales > Viscaceae > Viscum > Viscum album. The sequence goes on from OY728126.1 coordinate 1,236,694,260, forward strand.
AACACAAGGGGGCTCAGCACGGTGAGTAGATGTACTACCCGTCGAGTCTTTGCTGCCTATAGCAAGAGCATAGATCCATTCTCCCTTGAGAGGCTAAACGCGGAAAGCAACTGGCATACCTCGCGTGTCCTTGCCTCTTTCAGAAAAAGGTTAAGCAAGACCAGCTACCTTGAGCAGTGGGGAAAATTAATTCAGATAAACAACCAAAGAATCATCAAGCATCCAACAATCACATCCATCCAATTCCATCATCCCCGGTGTCCTCCCTGAAACCCACATGCATAAACCGATGCATCTCACCGCTCTAGGCGTCATCTACTATCACAACCAAAAGGCTTCTATGCCTCCACATATCACAATACCACTCCAGGGTCACATCACAGCATAAGAAGCAGGAAATAAAACATCATATCAATTGATCTATGGCCCTTTCAACAAACAAGAGGGTAACTTAGAACCCTTTAAGGAATTATCAAACAATCAACTCTTTAATCCATCTTGAATTAACATATTTAATTCGTAGGTTCCAAAATCAGGAAACCCAATCAGTAAGCTATCAAAAATTAATTAAATAGTTAGTTTTACAAGCCTCCAAACAACAAGCACCAACATGTTCCAGGTTTACCAACCAACTGAATTAAACATGCACATCGACATCAATTTGATTAACTTCAAATTAGAACAAAAGCAACAATCGGATTCATTTACATGCCTCTTTATCTTTAGGAAATTAATTATCAAATAATTCCTGTTTACATTCTTTATCAATTTCCACCAAGAACAACCACTAACCAAGGGAAGCATACATATCACACTATCTAGAAAAACATGAGGCAATAACATACAATCGATACGATTTATTTAATTGGTTCAAAGTATTTTATTAGGTCAATACCATTGTCATCCAAAGGGGTAAATCATGCTAACTCTACGATTGCACATAAACAATTAGAGAAGAAATGAATCCCCTACCTCAAGGTTTTTGACGAAAACCCCAACAACGAAGAACACACAAGAAAGTCTGGTTGATTATCAAAAAACCCGCCTTAGATCTCTCCTCCTAGAAAGATCAAGACCAAAGCTCAACATATTTGGAATACACACACATAGATATACTCATAACGGGTGTAGATCTAAGAAACCAAGGGAAGAGGAAATTTATATCTAAGTAGATCTAAGAAACCAAACAAGAACGATCACATAATTCAAGAAACCGTCTTTGATTCGCCAATAGAAGCCCTAGGATCGCCTCCAAAATGGTTGGGAGAGGTTCTTCTGATCTCAAGGATGGGTAATCCCGAGTTATGTCCGCTTAAAAGATTAAACAAACCATTTAGAGGGAAAACGGGTTATATCCACAATTTTAGGATCTAGATTTAAGTGCCTGCATGGTCAGTCTGCACGATTTGACAAACTGTGCGCTAACCATGTGTTAGCTTCTGCCTCATCAAACACTCCTCACATAGTTAGTCTGCATGGTTAGCCAAACCGTGTGCTACCAATGGGTTATCCACTTCTTCTAACACCAACCTCACATGGTTTGGCCGTACAGTTTAGACAAACTATGCACAGCCCGTGTGAAAGCTATTGCCCTTTAGTTTTCTTTAAAAGTCCACCCAAACGCACCCCCTAGTCACATTGACCTCCCGAAACACCTCCAGCACCACATTTTCACAAAAGAATGGAACGGAGAGATCCTGTCCATTATAGACCAATCCAATGAAATATTTATTTTTTTAAATAATATGTAGATGGCATGGTTCATTTACAAATTATTTTAGTAGGCTCTTGTTTTCTTCTTGTTTCAAGCCTCATTCATTATGTCTTCTTGAAATTTATCTAAAAATTTACAACTGAAATATTTTTTGATATTTCGATTGAATTATATTGGGTGAAATTTCTTATATGGATTCCCACATATCATATGGAAGTAGTTTAAATTAATCAACTAAAAGGTTCGACTATAATATTTAAAGGTAATGGGTTTTATCAGACTAATAACTCCTATATAGGGTGTTATACTATTGTTTTCCAAGACTGTAGATGGTAGTATATGATATTCCTTTTATTAAAGGAAACAAAATACAGTAATGATAAATATATAGAATAGTTTTCTTATGATATATGATATATTTTTACCAATTATAGTGATATTGGTTCCCCCTATTTTGATATTTGTTCAATTTACACAAAACAATTATTCAATGATGTGTATATTAAAATGATGGAATTTATTAGTATATAAGGATATTGTGATTATGTTTTTAGGGATTTTGTATTCAAAAAAATCCATCATTGTTCATGGATTTCATTAATTTTATTTTAAATCCATGTAAAGAGCCTTTTACTATTTTATTCATGGATAATATCATCATGTTTTCTCTTACACATTATATAGTTTATAATAACCATTACATTATTTTGAGTTTTATATTTTTTTCATTTAATATATTCAATGATTTAGAATATTATTTTATGGATACATCTAATGCATTTTCTCATATATATCATATTAGGGACCATATTTTAGTCGAACCTATGAATTTAGATCATGTGATATCATGGGAAAATAATAAGGAAATATGGAGATTAGGAGTACCCACGATCATTCGATTTACGGTCAACATTTTATATTCTAATTCAATATTATGAAAATATATTTGAAAATATTGAGAAAAACAATGGTAAATATTTAGTGGTCGAATTTGTGTATAGAGTTATTTCTATAGTAGAGGAGGATGTTGATTACTTCCATTGCTTTCATTGTTCTAAATCTTGCTATTAGATATATAGTGTTTTTTAATTTCGTAGGTGTTTCTTTTTTAGATTTATTGATATAATGATATTTCATAGTTTCCTTTGAATAATGTAAATACAACCCATTAAGATAAACTAAAGGACACAGGGTTTAGAGGTAGAAATTTTTGTGTATAATATTCTTCTTTGAACTATCCATTCATTCATATTTTTATCATCTATATAATCCACTAGAGACATTCACATATATTCTCCCAATGGGATCACAATTTTAGTTTTAAGAATTTGGTGATGTATTTGGAGACATTTGAATATTATATGAATTATGAATTTTGGAATCGTAATGTCATTGAAAAATTTCATAGGAGGAATAACTCAGATATATAGGTTCTTGATGTGTGGCATTTTCAAGAGAATTTTCATATGATTTGTTTGATGGATAAGTTGAAATTGAATGAATAAAATGGTAAAGATGTTTTTGTGTTTGTTTCAATGGATGAAATATATACATTAATAGAATGGGTAATGAATAATCTAGTTTATGACACATAGTGTGTGATGATTCATGAAAGGTTTACAGGGAGTCACATGGTCCAAGGTTTTTCATTAGATGATAAAAAAGTGATCAACAACTATGTTAGAGTATTTTTTTCATCTACCTAGAGGGTTATACTGATATGGGTGTGAAATCCTGACCCAAGAGACATTGAATGATGTCGTGATCCGGTTGGCCAAGTGACCTTATGCACACCTCCCCATATTCTAAAGGGTGTTAACTATTATTGAAGTTCTGGTAAATCCATCTTGGGGAGACTATAACATCATTTATCAATAATAAACACCAATGAAATAAAATAACAATAACCATGTGAAAACGCGTATAAATAACCAAAATAAATCCATGTTATAAGATAACTAAAACATGAAAATAAAATACTCAACTAGAAGGTAAAAAATTCTATGACAATGAAAATTTCATGTGTTTATAAAGAAACTAAATTTAAAGACACAACAACTACAAGAGGGTCTCGAACCTCTCTGGTTACTTCACCCATGCTCTAATTACAAATAGAAACCTATCCTAGGGCCTTTCCCTTATCCAATCCGTCAACAACAAAGTCAACTAAGTTGCTGATAATGTGGGCCAAATAGGGTGTGAGTAAAACACAGTAGGCCACCACTAATGATGTCTAAAATGAGTATAGTAAAAAGAAAGTGCATACATTTTTATGATGTATGAAAATACAATACATAATTAAACAGTTATCACATTTTCATTGAATCATTAATCAACATGTTAGGCCCAGTTCAATTAATTTTTCCCATTTGAATCATCATTCAATATCATAAATCATTCAGTGTCGGTCTTCCAGCCTATAACTACAAATTTCAATTGAATATTCATTCATTATCATTAATCATTTGGTGTAGTTCTTCATGCCTAGCACAACAATCTCATTGGTTGTAGGTCTCCATGCCTAGCACTACTTTTCTCATTCTTTGTAGGTCTCCATTACTATAACCCCATTATCTCATGCTTGGATATCGATTGGGCATGAACTCTGGGTCTAAGTCCCAACGTCTAATTGGTCTAGAATGCCATGTCTAGAACCAAAAAAAATATAATACATTTAATAATTAATTAATTATCAATAATTTTCCACATTATTCCATCACTAATCCAATGATTAGTTAAAATATACAAATTCCATTTGTTAATACAAAAATTAACTATGCACATAACCCATTAATTAATTCAGAAATTAATTAATCCATCAACACAATCCCCATTCCATAATTAATTTTTTCACAATTAATTTCCCATATCAAATATTAACATTTCATAATTAATTATCACAATTAATTACCTTTGATCACATCATGGAACATAATTAATTATTTTAATTAATTATCATTGGTCATCATTGTGGCAGATAATTAATTCTCTCAATTAATTATCATTCTTCAATGTCATTGTTTCATAAATAAATCCCACCAATTAATTATATTAACAGAAAAATTTAATATCTCAATTACAATATCATGACCCATAACAAATATCCAAAATATCTATTTGGGAAAACGCCCTTTATTTTTTCCATAATTCAATTATCAATAAACCTTTAAGGAAAACTCAATACAATTCTACTTTCCTAATTTCATAAATTTTGGAAATCATTTATTATGGAAATCACGAAAATCATAAAATCACATTCAGATATCAAAATCAAGACTATGGGAGTTCGATTTAAACCACCTACATTGTCTTATTAAAGGATGTTATCCCATAAAAAAATCCACAAAATCTAAATGACAAAACATTGTTGATCCATCTCTAGATCTAAATTCCAAAACTAGAATTAGGATTAGAGGAATGAAGATCTTGTTAATCTAGATCTAGATCCACAACCGTATATCTAGATCAAAAATCATAGGTTTGGGTCCATGAAATTTGGGGAATATCCTCCATGAAAATAAATATAAAGGATAAGAGAATGAAAAAGAGAATCATCAGGATGAAATCCAATTATCGAGAAGAGAGAGGACCTTCAATACGGGAATTGTATCTCAATTAATGGTGTTTAAATCACCTTGGAATCCCTCTGAATTTATTTTGGAACACCAAGAAATTTTCAAGTACGATCCTAGTTTGAATCAGAGAGGTTTGTGGGTTCAGATGGTTTTGAAACCAATTTTAAGATTAAACTGCTCTGCCCGCACAGTTTCTCCTGGGAGTCTGTATGGCTAATCAAAAATGTGCGCTAACCATGAGTTCTTCAACTACCTACACAGTTTGATGGCACTTTGTTAAGAAAACAGTGTGCCAACCATACCGACATCCACTCTCCATATGGTTATCATGTTCACGCTTTGGCCAAACCGTGTGAAAACCATGCATATTCCCTGTCATCCAAAATTCTATAAAAACCTCACGCAAACACATCTCAAGTCATACCCCATCCCAACTGTTCTTTGATAAAAACAAAATATACCTATAAAATATATCAAGAAGAATCTAGAAATGGTCCAGATCTTCCAAAATCCCTACCTCCGTAACATTTTGTCTTTGAGATACTCTATCTAACTTATCAATGATTTAGAGACAAAAACATTGGGCCATTGATCCCTCATGTATGCTTCCCATTCTCATGTTTCCTCTTGAACACTTCCATGTTTCCATAATACATGAACTAATGAAATGGACTTTCCCCATAACACATTTTCACTATAACCCAAAAAACAAATTTGATTCTCCTAAAAGGATGCATCTATCTCAAGAGCATCCTCTTACACATCAATCAATTAAGAGGGATCAGGGTGATACCTCTGTAGTTTTGAAACATGGAAAACATCATGCATAGTGCTGAATTTCTATTGAAGTGCTAATCGGTACGCCACCACCCAGATTATCTCTAGCTCCTAAAATGGTCCCAAAAATCTGGGTGATAACTTTCCCTTCCTCCGTATCCTATGGTGAACAAATCTAGGTGACACCCTAAAGAATACATGATCACCCTCTGTAAACTCTAGGTATTATCTCCATCTATCAATATATAACTTTTTCCTACTCTGAGCCACAACCATATGATTCTGAATCAATTGTACCATCTTAGATGTCTCCTAAACGAAACCTGATACAAACAGCTCTGACTCACCAGCCATTATCCAACAAAGTGGTGATCTACAAGGTCTACTATATAGTACCTCATATGGTTCCATCATTATAGTTTACTGATAACTATTGTAATTGGTGAAATACACTAAATCCAAGTGCTTCTCCGAAGATCCACCAAATTCAAGTACACATTCTCTCATCATATCCACTAACACCTATATGGTATGCTCTGACTTCCCATATGTATGTGGGTGGAAGGTCCTACATAACATAACCCATGTACCATGTTCCTTCTGTATGCTCATCCAAAAGCATGAAGTAAAGCATGAATCATGATCTAAAACTATAGTTCCTGGCACACCAAGCGAATGAACTATCCCTCCCATGTATAGTTCTCCCAACTGCTCTACTATAAAGGTTTCCTGATATGTAAAAAGTGTGCTAACATCGTTAGTTGATCCACCACAACCGAAATAGCATCAATCCTCTAAAATTTCTATTAAATTCCTACAAAAAATCGATATTCACGTCATCACACTTCCATTCCAAAATAGTTTATAGATTTAATAGACCTCAGGGTCATTGATGCTCTACCTTCACCTAATGATACGTGAAACATCTAGTTATGAACCCATGTAATGACCCAAGTCCAGAGCCCTTCCACTGGCGCACCATACCCGGTTCTCCACAAGACCTCAAGCGTGTTTCCCCAAACACCAGAGGTTGCCGACTAGCAGCGAGGGCCTTGTTGAGTCAGTGGGGAAACTATTCCCTCATTTGGTAAAGTATAAAGCCTAAGAATAAACATAAACAATAGCAGAAGTAGTAAACAACATACAAAAACTGAACCAAAAGTAGAAGCAAAGTCAGACATAATAATAACGATGCAGTACGGTACATGTATCTATGGAAAGCAGTAAACAAATCAACATGCTACAATACAACTCAGACCAAAGTACTAAATGTAAACAGCAACTCCAGCAGCATCGTGGGCCCAAGCCCGGTCCCATGCTCTCCAGCTCTAACCAGTAATCAAGTACCTGAGGTAGAGGGGCCACAATCCCTACCTATACCTGCGACCATATAATCTGTTTGGGCCGAAAAGCAGGACCCAAACAGGGTGTGAGACTAATCCCAGTAGGCAACCACCACAAGATCTGTGCCCTACTGTCAGTGAGTGATATAACAAAAGTAAAGGTAAATAAATACAGTAAACAATTCTACCAGTTACCATTCACATTCATTTAATTAAACAACCAAGGAAAACAAACAAAGTTCTCTATTCCAAGGTAAAGCAAGTAACACAGTAGGCATCGCAAAAGACTACCTAGACACAAGCAGTATAAAACACAAGCTTGTTCTTTGGCTTGGTGGACTCGTCACAACCAACCATTGAAATTTCACACTGACTCTCTGGGTGGCTAAAAATAGCAGACCCCTATAGTCCAGTAATCAAACAACAAGGCACAAACACTATGGGAAGTTCTTACATCAATTCCCCTATGGTCTTGAAACGATAGATACAGACTTTCTAAGGAAGCACTTACATCTAATTCCTCTTTTGGTATCCATGCATGGGTAAACTAAGAACACTCTTGGGAAGCACAAAGTCCTATTCCCGTAGGTCCTACATACGAAACTAAAACCAACAGACCCTCTAGGGAAGCACTTAATCGTCTATTCCCTCTTTGATCTTCTGCACCAGGTTCTCACACCCCTGAGCAGTCCTTTCGTGTGTAATCAAATGTTAGAATCCCTGAGTAAGTTAAACAACTACTTGAATAATAGTTACAAAATTCATCCACAAGCATATAAACAGCAGGCAATACATGCAATCAAGTCAACAGGCATACTAGCAATGCAATAGGGGTTGCCTCGCAGGCAAACCATGCCAAGCGGCAAACAACAGCCAAAACAAGGGGAAACACCCATGGGGTGATCCTCAAACATGCTAACAACAATTATTAATCATCTAATAACCTCAAGCATATAAGCAATCTAAGGTAGATAAATAAACAGGATCAAAACCCTAACCCAAGACACCCGATACATGGGTATCTGGAACTTTTGCACCAAAAACTCAAGTACATTCAACGTAGGGAAACAAACCACCTACCTCGATCCTTGAAGATCGATATACTTGAACCTCAGCCCGTGAATCGGCCTAGAACGGAGTAGATCTGTAAAAACTTCTAAAATGTTCATCCTCAGATAACTCACACAAGGGAAGGAATTAGGAAACGAGGCTAAAGAAGAACCAAGAACTCACCGCTGCGATTCTTCTGCATTTGACGGAGTTCAATTCGGACAACCGGTGACGGATCAGTGGATCAGAGAAGAATCAGCCTCCTCGGACGTTCTGGACAAAAATAGGCGGAGAATAAGGTATTCTTCGTCATTAGCCGCGACCCTGGGTCGATTAATGAAATAAAAAGAGTACACGGCATGTACATTTAAAGTACACGGCGTGTAGTGGGTTTTTTCGTACTCCACCAAAATTGGCCTCCACATCACCCCTACACACCGTGTGTGTGGCCCGAACACGGACAACCACACGGCTTCGATCAGAAGAGGAGTACACGGCGTGTACTCATAAAGTACATGGCGTGTACTCTGATAATCTTCAGATACACACCGTGTGTGGGGCCCAGTCTCGGCCAACACACGGCTTAGAGTGGCCGATAAGTACATGGCGTGTGCTCAGAAAGTACACAGCTTGTACTATGAAAATTTCCAGATTCTCCATTTTTCCTTAAAAAGACCGTAAAAGAGATCTGTACCTGAGCCGATGCTCTGGGTTCTTACAAACTTCCCCCTTAAAGAAATTCATCCCCGAATTTCCCTAGTAAGGCATAGAAGAAGAAACCTCGAACAACTCTGGCCACTGTGATCGCATATCAGCCTCCCTCTCCCAAGTCTCGTCCTGTACACGGTCGTGCTTCCATAGAACCCGTACCAGAGGAACAGATAGGACATGAATCACTTTTGTACTACAATCAACAATCCTGATAGGATGCTCCTCAAAAGATGTATCATGTTCCAACTCAACCTCCTCGGGTTGAAAAATATGAGACAGGTCTGATAAATACCATCGAAGCTGAGAAACATGAAAGACGTCGTGCATAGCCTGGTATCTCTGAGGTAGCTACAACTTGTAAGCAACCAGCCTGACTCTCACCAGAACCTCAAACGTCCCGACGTTTCTCGGTGAAATCTTACCCTGTCTCTGAATCCTCTTGTGTCCCAATCTCGGTGCGACACACAGGAAAACCTGATCCCCAACCTCGAACTCCAGAGGTCGTCTCCGCTGATCAGCATAAGACTTCTTTCAAGACTGCGTTGTAGCCATCCTCTTCTGAATCAGCTCTATCAGCTCTGAAGTCTCCTGAACAAGACGAGGTCCCAGCAAAGCCGCCTCTCCTACCTATAGCCAGCATAAAGGTGATTGGCATGGCCTACCGTACAAAGCCTCGTAAGGTTCCATCTGAATAGTCACCTGAAAAATGTTGTTGTAGGCTAATTCCACCAGAAGAATATGCTTCTCCCAAGAACCGCCAATGTCTAGAATGCAAGCTCGGAGCATATCCTCGAGCACCTGGATTGTGCGCTCGGACTGGCTATCAGTCTGGGGATGGTATGTTGTACTCAAGAGCACCTGTGTACCCAATGCCCTATGTAGCCCCTACCAGAAGTGAGAAGTAAAACGCGCATCCCTTTCTGAAATAATGGAGTGTCGAACCCCATGCAGCCGTACAATCTCCCGGATGTACAACAGTCCCAACTCATCAACACTGAAGGTCTCCTTGATCGGCAAGAAGTGTGAAACCTTCGTGAGTCTATCCACTACAACCCAAACTGCATCATTTCCTCGAGGTGATCTCGGTAAACCTATCATAAAGTCCATCACGGCTTCATTCCATTTCCTCTTAGGAATGGATAACTGCTGCAAAAGCCCTGTTGGTCGCTGATGCTCTGCCTTCACCTGTTGGCAGGTGGAACACTGCATAACAAAACCAGGTACATCTGTTTTCATACCTGGCCACCAATACTGGTGGTGCAAGTCTCGGTACATTTTGGTGACACCAGGATGAACTGCCCAAGCTGAAGCATGAAAATCCCGCATCAGCTCCCCACGTATGTCTGTTGAAACCCATACACAGCCATGAAATCATAGCACCTTGTCATCGCCCACTATCCACCCCGGAGTAGGGTCTCCATCTGACACACCCTCCCATAGGACTAGGCCTTCAGGGTCTGATAGCTACCTCATTCGAACTCAATAAAAAAGGGTAGAGGTAACAACTACGGAAGAAAGAACCGCCTGACCCTGCCTGTCGTGTACCTCCAGATGCATCTCAGAGAACAGAGCCATAAGCCGCCACTCACTGTTGGCTTCCTGAACCACCTGAAACTAAGTCCTCCTCCTCAGTGCGTCTGCCGCAACATTTCCCTTCCTAGGTGTATAATCAAGCTCAAAGTCAAAGGATTGTAGGTACTCAACCCACCTCCACTGTCTCAGATTCAAGTCACACTGCGTGACGATATACTTGAGGCTCTTGTAGTCAGTATATACAACAAAACGCTCTCCCATGAGATAGTGCCTCCAACAATGTAGGGCATGAACAACAGCAGCCAACTCTAAATCATGCGTAGGGTAGTTCTTATTATGTGGCCTCAACTACCGAGATCCATACGCGACAACACAATCTTCATGCATAAGCACTGCTCCAAGTCCTATGCTAGACGCATCACAGAAAACTGTATAACTCTTGCCTGGATCTGGAAGAACTAGAATCGGTGTTGAAGTCAATCTCCCCTTCAGCTCCTGAAAGGCTGAGTTGCAAGCTTCTGACCAGACGTACTTCACAACCTTCTTAGTCAAGCCCGTCAACGGCGCTGCTATGTGTGAGAAGTCCTGTATAAACCACCTGTAGTAACCAACCAGCCCCAAGAAGCTTCGTACCTCAAAGAAATTCTTTGGATGCTCCTAGGTGACTACTGTTATCACCTTCTCTGGGTCTATAGATACTCCTATCTCTGAGATGACATGGCCCAGAAAGTGAATCTCATCCATCCAAAAGTGGCACTTTGAGAGCTTAGTATAAAGCCGATGCTCCCTCAGTGTACTCAAAACGATCTCAAGATGGGTTTCATGGTCGTGTCGAGTGTGAGAGTACACCAAGATGTCATCCACGAAGACCACAACAAAGGAATCCAAGTAAGGATGGAATACTCGGTTCATCAGTGCCATGAAAACTGATGGCGCGTTCGTAAGGCCAAACGGCATAACCGTATACTCGTAGAGGCCATACCTTCTCCTGAAGGCTGTCAGGGGTATATCTGAATTCCTAACGCGCAGCTGATGATAGCCAGATCTCATGTTGATCTTCGAGAACACCTGAGCTCACCGAAGCTGATCGAAGATATCATCAATCCTTGGCAAGGTATATTGGTTCTTGACCATCAACTGGTTCAACTTTTGATAATCCACGCAAAGTCGTTAGGTACCATCTTCCTTCTTCGCAAACAACACAGGTGAACCCCAAGGGGAAGTACTGGGTCGGATGAAACCCTTAGCCTGCAACTCCTCGAACTGCTTCTTGAGCTCTTGCAACTCAGGCATATCCATCCTATAAGGATGTATGGATACCGGTGTGGCTCTTGTCACAAGCTCAATCAAGAAGTCTACCTCACACTCCATAGGAAAACCTGAGAAGTATTCTGGAAAGACATTAGGAAAGCTATCAACCACTAGGGGAAAATCCAGCTGAGAGGTCCCCTGATCATCTAGGTATAAACTGGAAATCTAGGCTGTAACACTGCCCAACCCATGATGCTCGGGTCCAGCTCTGCTTTCCTGGACATCCCATTCACCCTTGTGAAGAAAAGACCTGCCCTCTGGTGACGTGAAACTCACCCTGCGGCAATAACAGTCCACAAAGGCCTTAAAAGGAACTAGCCAATCCATTCCGAGAATGACATCATAACCTATCATCTCTAGGACATAAATATCCCACATGAAGTGACACCCACCAACCTCAAGGGGGCACTCCCTGCACTGATGCACATTAACAGTTCTATGTCCCAAGGGAGTGTTTAGTGCCAAAGTATCCTCATAAGTAAGGATAGTGAGTCTAATGATCTCCACAGTGTGCATAGAAATAAAGATATGAGAAGCTCCAGTATCTAAAAGTGATATAGATAAAATTGAGGCTACTAGGATCGTACCTCGAACTGTAAAAGGTTCAGGATCCTGCTCCTGATGAATTTTCTCTACTGCAAACGTCTGGTTAGTACCGCGGCCCAACGTAGCAGCCTGATATCCCTGAGCTGATCTCCCTTGAGCCTGACCACCACATCCACGACCTCTACCCTGGCCTGAATGACCTGAAGAACTCCAGACCCCTATCTGCTGCGGGACTGGTAATCCTTCTCCTGAACGAGGAGTAGAAATTGATCCTCCTTCACTAGCCTCTGGAAGAAGAACCCTGCAAAAACATTGCAGATGATCCAACTTGCCGCAAGCTCGGAACTCCACTGGATCTTTCGAGAACTGGGGCTTCTTATTCTCGTTCTTTCCACACTGATAGCACACCACATAGTTTCCATAAGGAGAGTCTCGTCTACCAGAAGATATACCTCGCTTCCTCAGGTCACCTTGAGTAGATTCTCGGTGGCGCTTCCTGCTATCAGTATGAAATGACTTAGCCTTGGATGTTGAACCGCCCTGGTCAACAGCTCCAGTCTCCCTCAGATTTCCTTCAGTGATCAGTGCCTGGTTGACTATCAGAGTAATAGAAGTCAACTGGAAAATGTTCACCTGTGATCTGATTTTTGGTTTGAGGCCTTCCTCAAACTTTCTCGCCAAAAAAAGTTAGTCATTTCCTAGAACGGGAGCGAAACACTGTAACTTAGTGAAGCGGGGGGAATACTCCATAACCGAAAGAGTACCTTACGGCACGTTCATGAACTCCCTGGCCCTATCGGCCCTCAGTGTCTCTAGATAGAAGTAGTCGTAGAACATACGCTGTAATTCATCCCAAGCCATAGTCCGTTGGCGCCCTGCCTGTGAGACTACATCCCACCATCTCTTGGCAGAATCTCACAGCATGTAAGTCTCGAGATTAAACCGTTTGTCTGGGGGTGTCTCCAGATGCTTGAAGATGGAAAGGATGGTTTCTAGCTATGACTCCGCAACCTGAGGTCCTCCATCCCCTGTGAAAGTGGGAGGATGCTGCTGCTGGAAGACTCGCGTCAACTCTGGCATAGACGGGGCAGAATGTTGAGCTCCCGGGAAGGTCTGCATAAACCTCATGAAACCCTCTCTGAACTGAGCATCCGCACCAGTATCCGGAATCACTGCAGGTTCCATATCTGGAATATTCAGCGGATCTACAGGTAGTCCCTGGTCTGCCGTATCAGGCTTACTGCCACTGCCTAGTTTCTAGCGTGTAATGGGAGGACGTCTCAGTGCCATAACCCTAAAAGGTAAAAATCATACTCCAGATTTAGGATCAACAAGGATAGAAAACACAAGAGTGCAAAACGGGAATAGGAGAGAGAAACACATAAATCAGAAGAAGAAAAAAACTAAACTACACGGCGTGTATTTAAACTACACGGTGTGTTTGTTAAATCCATTTACATGGTGTGAAATTCTGCCACCATTGGTCGTGTAACATTCCCGACTACACGGCGTGTTGTCCCAAAACACGGCGTGTACTTGGCTCCATTCCCCTGCTCGAGTCTCCCTGCATGGCTAACCTACACGGTCCTCCAAAATCTAGACTACACGTAGTGTTCCGAACAAACACGACATGTATAAGGATAGATCACACTGACCCGTGTTGTTCGTGACACGGTCAGGAATCAAGGAGGAAACTACACGGCGTGTTCTTATAACACACGGTGTGTACTAGATAGGCTCAGCGACCTGTGTAGCAGGTTACACGGCCGGCTACACGGCTGACCCCTACACGGCGTGTATAAGGATGGATAACACCGACCCGTCTTGTTTGTGACACAGCTGGGTAACCAGAAGAAACCTACACGGCGTGTTCTTATAACACACGGTGTGTACTACACGAGTTTCCCCGACCCGTGTTGTTAGTGACACGGCTGGGTACACGGTTGGCTACTACACGGCGTGTACTTATAGTACACGACATGTTCCTGAAGACTTTCTGACACCCCATGTTTTTTTTACACAGATAGTAACATGGTTTAAAAACTACACGGCGTGTATGAAGGAAGTACACGCCGTGTATTCTGGGTTTTTCTGGGCAGTAGCTCTGAAACTGCTCTGAACGCCAGAAACACTAAAAAGCAACCAGCTATGTGCCCAATTCTGATTCGTGGGGGCCCATACTCCCCGCGAATCAAAGCTTGGCATCATAACAATTCATACAACAAGTAAACAGCATAACAAACAATGATCCGCCATATTTTGATCCTCGAGGGCCCATAACACCTCCAATACCAGAGCTTGGTGCCCGTACCAAATAGGCTGTAAAAGAAGTAATACTCCACCAGAGAAACAAGTATTTCTATCATAGAAACTACCACAACGGAATGCCTAATCTATCATGACATCTATCACAACAGCATTCATTTCTAATGCACCCAAGATGGAATGGTAAAATGCATGAAAATTGATTTCCTACCCGGTGCCTATATGATGCATGAGATGGCACACCCTCATCTCATCGGGTTGCAACCAATTAGAACCATAATCATATAAACTGTAACAACACAAAACATGTGCATCACCCAATGGTGAAATATAATAAACTGTAACACTTGCAAAACTGAAAATTGCAATTACGAGGTAATATAGTTTTTCCCTGTACACGGGTTAATTACTCCCGGGCATAGTTAAGTACTAACTACCCAGTTCTTCCTATCCCTGTCTATGGTCGCAAAATAGTAAGTAAATAGAAAGAAAGAAAGCTCCTCTGATACCACTTTGTAACGACCTGAGTCCGGAGCCCTTCCACTGGTGCCCCATACCCAGTTCGCCACAAGACCTCAAGCGCGTTTCCCCAAATGCCAGAGGTTGTCGACTAGCAGCGAGGGCCTTGGTGAGTCAGTGGGGAAACTATTCCCTCATTTGGTAAAGTATACAGCGAAAGAATAAACATAAACAATAGCAGAAGCAGTAAAAAACATACAACAAATGAACCAAAAGTAAAAGCAAAGTCTGACATAATAATAATGATGCAGTACGGTACATGTATCAATGGAAAGCAGTAAACAAATCAACATGCTGCAATACAACTCAAACCAAAGTACTAAATGTAAATAGAAACTCCAGCAGCATCGCGGGCTCAAGCCCGGTCCCATGCTCTCCAGGTCCAACCAACAATCAAGTACCTGAGGTAGAGGGGCCACAATCCCTACCAATACCTGTGACTATATAATCTGTTTGGGCCGAAACGCAGGACCTAAACAGGGTGTGAGACTAATCCCAGTAGGCAACCACCACAAGATCTACGCCTTATTGTCAGTGAGTGATATAGAAAAAGTAATGGTAAATAAATACAGTAAACAATTCTACCAGTTACCATTCACAATCATTTAATTAAAAAACCAAGGAAAACTTACAAAGTTCTCTATTCCAAGGTAAAGTAAGTAACACAGCAGGCATCACAAAAGACTACATAGACACAAGCAGTATAAAACCCAAGCTTGTTCTTTGGCTTGGTGGACTTGTCACAACCAACCATTGAAATTTCACACTAACTCTTTGGGTGGCTAAAACTAGCAGACCCCTATAGTCTAGTAATCAAACAACAAGGCACTAACACTCTGGGAAGCTCTTACGTCAATTCCCCTATGGTCTTGCAATGATGGCTACAGACTCTCTAAGGAAGCACTTACGTCTAATTCCTCTTGTGGTCTCGATGCATGGGTAAACTAATAACACTCTTTGGAAGCACAAAGTCCTATTCCCATAGGTCATGCTTACGAAACTAAAACCAATAGTCCCTCTAGGGAATCACTTAATTGTTTATTCCCTCTTTGATCTTCCGCACCAGGTTCTCACAGCCCTGATCAGTACAGTCATGCGTAATCGACTGTTAGCAGCCCTGAGTAAGTTAAACAACTACTTGGCTAATAGCTACAAAATCCATCCACAAGCATATAAACAGCAGTCAATACATGCAATCAAGTCAACGGGAATACTAGCAATGCAATAGGGTTTTCCTCGCAGGCAAACCATGCCAAGCAGAAAACAACAGCCAAAACAAGGGGAAACACCCATGGGTTAATCTTCAAACATGATAACAACAATTATTAATCATCTAATAACCTCAAACACACAACCAATCTAAGGCAGATAAATAAACAGTGTCAAAACCCTAACCCGAGACACCCGATACATGGGTATCCGGAACTTTTTCACCAAAAACTCAAGGACATTCAACGTAGGTCAACAAACCACCTACCTTGATCCCCGATGATCGATATACTTGAAACTTGGCCCGTGAATTGGCCTAGAATGGAGTAGATCTGCAAAAACCTCTAAAACGTTCATCCTCAGATAACTCACACGAGGGAAGGAATCAGGAAACGAGGCTAAAAAAGAACCAAGAACTCACCGATGTGATTCTTCTGCAATCGACGGAGTTCAATTCGGAAAACTGGTGACGGATCGGTGGATCGTAGAAGAAACGGCCTCCTCGGACGTTCTGGATGAAAATAGGCAGAGAAGAAGGTATTTTTCGTCATTAGCCGTGACCCCGGGTCGATTAATGAAATAAAAAAAGTACACAGCGTGTACTTTTAAAGTACACGGCGTGTAGTGGTTTTTTCCGTACTCCACCAAAATCGGCCTCCATGTCACCCCTACACACCGTGTGTGTAGCCCGGACATGGACAACCACACAGCTTCGAGCGGCAGAGGAGTACACGGTGTGTACTCATAAAGTACACGGCGTGTACTCTGAAAATCTCCAGATACACACCGTGTGTGTGGCCCGGTCTCGGGCGACATACGGCTTAGAGTGGCCGATAAGTACATGGCGTGTGCTTAGAAAGTAAACGGCGTGTACTCTGAAAATTTCCAGATTCTCCATTTTTCTTTAAAAAGCCCGTAAAAGAGATCTGTACCTGAACCGAAGCTCCAGGTTCTTACAACCCTGCTATCTCCTTTTTCATGCTTGGACACCAAATCTGTTTTTGTAGGTCCCGGTACATTTTTCTCACCCCATGATGTACCTCCCACCTTCAAGAATGAAATTCTCACATGAGTACATCTTACACACTCATAGGCACAAAAACCTGATTTTTCATATAGATAATCTCATACTCATCTATTATCCAGTCTGAAGGTGTCTCTACACCTTCAATGTGTTACCTCAAGGCTAAACACTCTAGATCCTCCAACTTTCTGTCTCCGATCTGCCTCATGAGTGTATAATCCATTGCTACTGAAATCATAGTATTACATTCGTGACTCTCCTGAACTGCCGCATGAATTTTTTCCAGCATGGTAATAATAATCTACTATACCCATGAATAATGTACCAACTATGTCTGAGTTTTCATGCTCATGGCATCATCCACACTATTCCACTTTCTAGGTGTATATTCTAGGTCAAAATAAATAGACTACATATACTATACCCATCATCACTACCAAATATTCAAGTAATGTTTTGAAAAGATATACTTTGAGCATTTTTTATCTGTAAAAACTATGCACTATTCAACCAGAAGATAGTATCTCCAACACATATGAGCATATTCCACCACTTCCAACTCAAGGTCATTCGTAGGGTAATTTCGTTCATGCAGCCTCAGCAACTGGGACCCATAAGCAACGAATCTCTCCCCTTTCATAAACACAACTTCAAGTATGATCCCATAAGCATCACAATACAACATGTACTTCTTGCCCAACTAAGGTAAGATAAAAATTGGTGGAGATGTCAAGCATTTCTTAAAATTTATTAAAGCATTCTTTCATGATTTTGTCCAATCAAATTTATCACTTTCATTGTCAAGCCTATAAGCGGTGCTGCCAATTAGGAAAAGACTAGGATGAATGTAACACCCTAATGTTTTTTAAAAAAATTAAAGGAAATTAATGAAACATTGTTTTATGTAGATATTTAAAACTACCTTTTAGAAATAATTTTTCCACTTCTATGTTTTGAATTTCAAAAAATGTTCATGTACAATTCTGTTCTGTAAGTTATTTAGAGCCTAATCGAACAAAAATATTTTTAGGGGAATAGTAACATACCCTTATGAATAGTAATATGAATAGAAAATTGTCCATAATGAATAGTAAGTTGTCCTATTTTTTTATTTTTTTAAGGTTACATGATAATGACATTTTCGTTTTTTTTTCAATGTGATATAATGGCATTTATAGTTTTAAAATTGTTAATTTTTGAATTCAGTAGGATTTTATTTAAAAATTAAATTAATATTATTTACAGAATTACTTTCAAAAAATGGACTTTATTTTTGAATTCTACACATCACGAAATGGTAAGGCTGATTTTTTTGGATTTTTCTAAAATTCATAAATTTTCGATGAATAGTGAAATACAGTAAAATATCGTATATTCAAATTATTAGTAAAATACATTATTTAGGACGTCATAAGTGATTTAAGGCCAGTTGGTTCAAACTAACATGTTATTATTACTATTTGGGGTCACATGAATTATAACTATTCATAGTATTGAGCGAAAATATTATAATAATGATTAAAATAATGTTAAATACCTCCTCTCCTACAATATAAATACAACCTTCATTTCCCTCTTCCTCCCACTCCTCTCAATCCTTAATACATACCTATTTTTTTCCCAATACTCTACCCAAGGCTATTCAACACGTCCTAGAGCTTTTGGTCTCACCAAAAGGCCAAAACCAAAGGCCTTAAGGGGGATCTCAAGGAGAAGAGATCAAGAGTGAAACATATTATTTCTTTTTCAATCTTTCCATTCATTTTATGTTATTCTTTTTCATTACCTTTGGATTATGTTGGGATATTTTATTCCATATCCACCTTACTTCTCATATTATCTAATAATTATGAGTGACCCATTTTCTCTCATCATATTATTTTATGAATATTTAAATGACATTGTTAGGCTGCCGAATTTTTGTATGGAATTTTGGGAAATTTTCTTTTATTTTGAGTTCCATTATTTTCCTCTTATTTACTCACATCCTCTTATCCAATATGCATGAGAGATCTGGAATCCTATATATTCTGTATGTTCTCAGGTTCATGTAATATTCATCGTCAATCTTGTTCTACTCCCCCACTTAATCAAGGAATAAAAATATTTTTCATGATGTGTCGAATTACCGACATCGTGGACAATGTGATTTCCCTAATTTTTAATTCCGTCAAGTCTGGTCATGAAACCATTTTTACATAAAAATAGGTCATAATATATGTATTATGTCTCATTCATGGTTCTGGAATTATTTTGTGCACCAGTTTATAAATTATAAAAAAAATGAAGTTGTTATAATCGAAAAACCACTACAATGATCAAAACAAACATCTTTATTGTTTTAAATATTAAATCATACTCATTTAAAAATTCATATTGATAAATGGTATAATTTATAGATTATATAAATATATAAATACCACTCCATTACAATTCTAGAGTTTCACCTCCAATTGACTTGAACAACCATCATGAACTAATCATGGACATCATGTAACGAACTCAACAAAAAATAGTGTAAGGAACAAAATACTAACAGTTAAAGGGGTTAAATGATGTAATGAAATGATCATATAATGTATTATAAAGATTTATATATTACTTTTAGATAATAATAAGACCCTTTTAACCATTATATATGTGTTTTAAACATGTTTGATGTAAATAAATCCTTAGGTAATGGAATTCGTAACACGATTTCCATTCTTTGGGATACCTTCTACTTCGTTATTAATGAGGTATTAAAATTGTTTGTGTGATGGTTTTTGTATATATTATGAGTAATTATGTCTATATTCATTGTATATACATATTCAATCAACTATATTAAGTCTATATTAAATTATATAATTTATGTAAGGGGATTTTCTTTTAAAAGCTTCATTTAAAATTCTATTTTATGAAATTTCAAAGGGAATAATTTCATGCAATTATTCGTGTTGTATAATTATGTTCTGATTCTTGGTAATTTTTTACGATGAAGGGTGGGACCTATATTTCCCACCAATTCATTTGGTATGTTTATGTTGGAGGTCGGCGGTATGGTTACTTCAAATGTAACTACAGTGGTTACACAAATTGTAAGGTAGTCAAGAGGGTTACAAATTATAAGGTAGACGAGAGGATTACTAGATTTTGAAAGTATTTCCCCAAGATATATCTATGGTCATATTTATGTTCTTATGTATTTTGTGGATATTTTGAAAATATCATGTTTCACAATGTAATCATACATGTGTGATAAGTATGTCTTTGGAAAATGATTTCATACATTACAAGTGTTAATGGACTGAAGTGTTCTTTCCTTCTTTTAATATCCCTTTCTGAGCTTCTATTATCATCCCATGTATTTAAATGATTTTCACAGGTTATAAGGATGTGTAAGACAAATAAGGAATCCATGTTAAGTGTTTGAAGATTATTCAAAGAAATAATGTTTTTATGTGAAAAGTTTTATATTTTTCAGGAAATGTATACTGTTTTTAGGGAATCCACTCTTTAATAATTTGTAAATTTATGAATGTATTATTCCCCAATTCTCTAAAGAAATAAATATAAAGGTCCCTCAATGTGAATGGATGTGAATTATTGGCTAAATTCAAGATTATGTAATGAAATAAAGATGGGTCCTTATAGTTGGTATCAGAGGATGATTTGGATAACATTAGAGGTTAAGAAAATGTTAAAATAATAACATAAATGATTTTTACTCTATGGTTAATTTTTAATGTTATAGAATTTAAAGATTACCATGTTGATTTGATAAAGATTTGTTTGTTCAGAATGGTTTTCCACAGAAGAAATAGGTAAACTAAAGAGAAGAGGCACCAACAGAACGACATCCTTCTAAATTTGTAGCCTAGAATGGTGGGGATTAGAACCGAGCCATTTTTTAAAGTAATGGCTCAACTAACGCAAGAAATAAATGGTGGTGGTATCCTTGTAAGAGAAAAACAATAGGTACCACAACCGAAAATGATAATATTGGAACATTTTATGAGACAACACCCTCCTTCTTTCAATGGATCTTCTAACCCAGTAGCATCTAAAGGATGGATTAAAGAACATGAAAAGATATTCGATGTTATGGGATGTTAAGACAATCAAATGTTAGGTCTTTCCATTTATCATTTTGAAGGTGAAGTTGATATGTGGTGGTCAATGATAATGAATGTCTGGGGTAGAGTGGATATTGATTCCTTAGAGTGTGATGAATTTAAAAGTCTTTCCCGTGAAAAATATTTTCCTCTGGTGGTGTGACATTGGATGGAGAAGAAATTCCTTGAATTGAAATAGAAGGAGGAAGATTCAGTTGCCTTGAATGAAGCAAACTTCACCCAACTGGTGATGTATGCTCAAAATATTATTATGGATCTTAATAGAAAAATCAACCACTTTTACTCAAGACTGAATACATGGTATCAAAGGGTGTTGGCCTCCCATGAATTCAAATGTTACAAGAGACAAGTACGATGTGATGATAGGGAAGAGATTGAGATTTTTGAAGATCACATTCACTTTGGAAACCAGGAGAAGAAGAGGTCTAGATGGAAATATATGGTTAAGAATTAATCAATGAAATCTGATGGTAAGAAAATCATGTTTTCAATCTGTGAAAAGTGTGGCAAGAAGCACCATAGGGAATGTCTTACCAAAACTAGGAAGTGTTTTAAATATGGTATGTTTGGACATATGGCTGAGATTGTAATGAAAATGATCATAAGACTAATCCTGATAAGAGAACTGTATGGTGTTTTAAATGTGATGAGATTGGTCATTATGCAAATTCCTTCCTAAAGAGAGATCCAAATGTTGAAAAGTACCCAGACTATAAGCCAAATGGTGTACTTAGATCTTTTGAAACTATGTCAGTAGGTGTCGAGGAATCCAATGATGTTTTATTAGGTTCTTAGTTTGTTTACTCAGATTTTGCTAATGTTTTGTTTGATATGAGGTCTACACATTCCTTCATCTCTGATAAATTTTCTGGTAAATTGGGAAATATCACCTCAACAAATGAAACTTTTACTTATTGTTAAAACACCAGGAGGAAATATTATAACAAAGAATAATTATAAGAATTTTTCTATTGTGGTATGTGGAAAGACTTTACCTACAAACATTGTTGTTTTCCCTTAGTCAAGTTTTTTTTAGGAAGGAAAGATTATATTAATGGAGAATATCAGCAGCCATACATAAGCAGAGCCAAGAAGGGAAATTTTCCAGCCATAGTTGGTTGACCTTGAAGGGGCCGGAGGCCGCCAGCTGATGGGCAGCATTGTTTCCTTCCCTTTTGGTAAAGGATATGGTGCAGCAAGAGAAGCCTTGGCGCAGCAAGCGGATCCTTCTGACGATAAAGCCAAAGGCTTGGAGTCTGGCATCATTGTGGTTAATAGCATTAATAACTCAAAGGTAGTCAGACTCGATGATGATATCAGCCCATCCAAATTCCACAACGAGCATCATTCCTGCAAGAATGGCATATGTCTCATCAATTTCAGGTTCCTAGAAGGCATGATGTGGTTCATATTTTTCTACAATGATCTTCCCCAGATGATTTCAATCCATGAGGCCGAGAGAAACAGGTCCATCCTTGGATAGAGAAGCTTCCACGTTAAGCTTAAGACTCCATTCCTTTGGGGGTCCAGTGAGGGGAACAGGAGGTGGAAATTCCTGGCATAAAGTTTCCTTTACGATCCTTCCTTCCCTCAATCCATGAAGTGGCTTGTTCAATCCAGAACTCGGGAGGTTGATGAACATGGTGGAAAACTGAATCGTTACGTTGAACCCAAATGATCCAGACCAGGGTGCAACGGGAGCTTGCATCAGATGATGAAAGAGAGGAACACCAGTGCATCAGAAGATCGGTGAGGTCAGAGGCAATGTCTAGTGAAGCATTCAAAGCCGAGTCCCATTTATTCCAAATTTCCTTGGCTCCAGGGTAGTGAAAGATGGCATGCCACGGGGTTTCAGGAATATTCGGGAAAAAAGGGTAGGATTTAGCACTGGCCATATGTCGGTAAACAAGGAGGCTCATGGTAGGGAGGGTTCCCGTGCACACCTGCCACTAAAAATGGCGAATTCTTTGTGGGATGTTGAGCTTCCAAAGCGCTTTCCATGGTCCCTCATCTCGGTCGCGAGAGTGAATGCCAAGAGCTATTCAGTACCTAGATATCACCATGAACACGCCTGAAGAATCATTGGTCCAAAAAAGATTGTCAGGGCCAGCATCAGGGACCCAGGGGATGCCCAGAATAATTCTTTTGTCTATTTCATTAAACCATTACTGGATCTTTTCCACACACCATCTCGGTCCCTGGTCTGAAAAGAGGTTGTTGGAAGTGGCATCTTTAAGACCTGGTTGAGCAGGGGATGTGGCACGCACACCATCCTTATCAAAAATCTAGGGATCAGTCCAGATGTTGACGGATGAGCCATTTCCAATCCTCCAGCCCAGTCCTTTTTCCAGGAGATTTCAGGGCCCCCAAATACTTCTCCAGAGGAAGCTAGGGCGGGGGCCAAGAAAGGAGCCACGGAAGTCTGTGTGGGGAAAGTACTTGGCACGGAGTAACCATACACATAAAGATGATGGATAGTTAAGAAGATTCCATCCTTTCTTGGCCAACAGTGCGTCATTGAATAATAGAAGATTCTGGAATCCTATCCCTCCCTCCGACCTGGGTTTGCAGAGTTTCTCCCATGCCAATCAGTGGGTTCGATTTCTGCCATCAGGTTTCCCCCACTAGAATTTGGCAGTGAGTGAATGGATCAGGTTGATGATGGCCACCAGGAGCTTAAACATTGACATAAATTAGCTAGGGACAGACTGAATGACAGCTTTAATGAGGGTTCCTTTGCAGCTTTGGAGATACTTTTTGGGGTCCAGCCTTGAATTTTTTTCTCAATCCTATCCACTAGAGCTGTAAAGATATCTTTTTTGGTCCGGACAATCACCGTATGGAGTCCAAGATACTTCGAGTGTTTATCGACCAAATGGATGCATGCGGATGCACAAAGCTCAGCTCTCTTGGAAGGGAGCACCCCTGCGCTGAATGAGATTTACAATTTTCCATGGTTAACAGACTATCCAGACGCTCACTCATATTGCTGGATCGCTTGGCTGATCACCAAACATTCATTAACAGTGGCTCTAGAGAAAAGGAGGCAGTCGTCAGCAAAGAAGAGATGTGACACTTGTGGGATCTCACGGCAGAACTTTTCACCGTGAATAGACTTAGAGGATGCAGCCCTGAAAATAAAGTTAGAGAAAACATCGGCCACCAAAATGAATAGAAAAGGGGAGACAGGGTCTCCCTAGTGTAGGCCTTCAGTTGGGTTGAATCCTCTGGTGAGAACCCCATTTACCTTGATTCTGAAAGAGATGGTCGAGATATGGTGCATGATAATTTCTTTCCATTTAGTGAAGAAGCCCATCCTCAGCACCATAGCTCTATGAAACTTCTATTCCACTTTATCATAGGATTTGGTCATATCCAGTTTCCAGGTCATGGTTCCTCTTTTCGCAGTGGAGCATGTTTTCATAGATTGGAACACTTCATGGGCCGGAATTGCAATATCAGTAATCAGCCGCTTTTCCATAAAGGCGCTCTGGTTTTTGGTGATAATATCAAGAATCCAAGGACGTAGCTGATTGACAAGGATTTTTTAGAAGATATTATAAGAAACATTGCAGAGGCTAATAGGTCTAAAACCAGGGATCGCCTGAGGTTTCTTGATTTTCAGGATGAGGACGAGGACCGTTTTGTTAATGGCAGAAATGCTTGTATTCCCCGACCAGATTCCCTTAGTCAAGTTTGATGTTATTCAAGGAATGGATTGGCTTTCTATTTATCATGATATGATTGATTGTAAAGAAAAAGAAGTTTTTTTCATAAATAGTTTCATTTTGTAAAAAATTACGAACCCATACAATTGGTAACATATCAAGAAGCTGAGAAACTATTGAAAGATGGGAATGAAAGTTATCTTGCTCATATTGTTGAAAATAGGGGGACTATTATTATTAATGATCACCCAGTTCTAAAAGAATACCTTGATGTTTCTCCTAATAAGTTAACCTATGTCATACCTAATTGAGAAGTTGAATTCACAATTGAATTATTTCCAGATGCTAAGCCAACTTCAAAACCTCCATATCATATGTCTCAAATAGAACCTCTTGAATTCAAAAATCAGTTGCTGGATTTGCTTTATAATGGCTTAATTAATCCTTGCACTTAAACCTGGGTAGATCCTATTTTTTTAGTTAGGCAATATGGTTTCATGAGACCTTGCCTTAATAATATATGTTTTTATAAAATCACTATTAAAAACAAGTATCATTTCCCTGATATTGAGGACTTGTTTGATCAGCTCCAGGGAGCTCGGTACTTTTCAAAGATCGACATGAGATCCGGATACCATCAACTGATGGTGAAGGATGATGAAATCTAGAAAATAGCCTTTTCTACTAGATATGGGCATTATGAATTTGTTGTTGTGCTGTGTGGGATAACTATTACACCAAATGTATTCATGAATCATATGAATAGAATAGTTCATGAGTTCATGGATTAGTTTTTGGTTGTCTTTATTAATGACATTCTTGTATTTTCTAAAAATGAATAATAGCATGAAAAACAACTAAGATTTGTACTAAAACCCATAAAATAAAAGAAACTATATGGAAAATTCAGAAAGTGTAATTTATTTTTAAAATATATTTCTTTTCTTGGGAACATTGTAAATAAGAATGGAATAACAGATGATCCAGCCAAAAAAAAGTGG
The DNA here is from genome assembly GCA_963277665.1 of Viscum album. Taxonomy (NCBI): domain Eukaryota; kingdom Viridiplantae; phylum Streptophyta; class Magnoliopsida; order Santalales; family Viscaceae; genus Viscum; species Viscum album. The sequence continues at coordinate 1,236,720,624 of OY728126.1, forward strand.
TTGATGAATGTCCAAGACCCACAAATGTTACATAAATTTGTTGTTTTCTTTGGATATTTGGTTATTACCGATGGTTTGTTAAGGACTTTTAATAGTTATCTAGACAGATAAATAATATAACATGAAAATGGGTTAACTTTTTTTGATAGAATAATGTGATTTTTGTTTTCAGGAACTGAATAAGAGATTGGTGAATGCTCTAGTTTTGGCCTTACATTCCCAAAATTGTGTTTTTTTCATCTATAGTGATGCTTTTTTATGGGACTTGGTTTTGTTTTGATTAAAAATGATCAGGTAATTTTTTATGCTTCAAGACAATATAATCCTTATGAGTTAAATTATTCCACATATGATTTGGAATTGGTGGTTGTGGTTTTTTCTTTGAAAATTTGGAGGCATCATTTATACGGATCCAAATGTATAATATATACTGACCATAAAATCTGAAGTATATATTCAATAATAAGAAATTAAACATGAGGTAGAGAAGATGGCTTGAACTGATAAAGGATTATGATTGCATGATCAATTACCATCCCAGAAAAGAATACAATGTGGTGGATTCCTTGAGTCGAAAACATCAAGAATCATTAACCATGTTTTGTTTGAAACATGATACCTTGATTAATGATTTGATGAATTTTGGATTAGAAGTTGTTGGTGAATAGAATACATCTATTTTGATTCAGGTTTCAGTGTGAATTCATCATTTTCAAATAGAATTAAGAGAGCATAGAAAGAAGACTGTGAGCTATAGAAAAAGGTAGGATTGGTTAAAATATTTATGCTCCTAGAATTTAACAATGATAAAGATTATGTTTTAAGATTTGGAAAAAGGTTGTTTGTGCCCTATGATTCTCAGTTCAAGAATGCTTTGTTGTGTAAATCTCAAATTTCTCCATTTTCAGTTAATCCTGGAAGTACTAAGATGTAAATATTCCTTTGGGAGTATTATTGGTGGGATGAAATGAAAAGATATATTGATGATTTTACTATGAAATGATTGACATGTCAATAGGTTAAAACCAAGTGGTAGTTACCCAAGGGGATGCTTCATCTTTTTCCACTGCCAAAGTGGAAATTGGAGAATGTATCCATGGAATTTTTGTTGGGACTACCAAAGACTTCTCGAGGTATCAATGTGATTTGGGTTATTGTTGATCGGCTGACAAAAATTGCACATTTTCTTCCTATTCAATATACAATGTATTTGGTTTAGCTTTCTCAATTGTACCTCAAAGAGATTGTCCGGCTACAGGGATTTCCTCTTTCCATTGTGTCTAACTGGAATCCCAAATTCACTTCTAACTTTTGGAAGATACTTTAGAAGATGTTGGTCATAGAATTAAATTTTAGTAAAGCTTTTCATCCTCAATTACATGGATAGTCAGAACAAATGATTCAGACATTGGAGGATATGCTTCAGGCTTGTTCAATGGTATATCAAGGATGTTGGGATCAACAACTTTCTTTAGTTTATTTTTCTGATAATATCAGTTTTCATTCAAGTATAAATATGGTTCCTATCAAGGCTTTGTATGCAAAGCAGTTTTGGACTCCAGTGTTTTGGGATGAAGTCAATGAAATAAGGTTGATTGGGGAATAATTAGAAGAGAAAGTGGCCTAAAAAGTGAAGATGATCTGGTGGCACATGAGGACAGCTCAGATTAATAAGAAAATTAATGTAGATAATAGAAGTAAAGGCCTCTCTTTTGAGTTAGGGGACTATATATTCCTTAAAAACTCTCCTTGGAAAAGTGTGATTCATTTTGGTAAGAAATGGAAGCTAAACCCACAGTTAATCAGTCCTTATGAGAAACTGGAGAATGTTGGAACAGTTGCATACTGAGTATTTTTTCCTATGAGTTTGTCTCAGGAACACAATGGTTCTCATGTTTCGATGTTAAGTAAGTATGTGCAAGATTCAACATGTGTCTTGATATAAGTAGCAGTTCAACTGGAGAAGAACCTTTCTAATGAAGAGAAACCAGTTCGGATTCTTGATCGATGGGAACAAGTATTGCGGAATAAGGTAATCCACTAGGTGAAGGTTTTGTGGAGAAACCACATGATATAAGAAGCAACATGGAAGTCTGAAAATGTTATGAGAGAAAGGTAGCCTCACTTTTTTAATAAGTGAATAAAATTGTGAGGACACAATTTCTAGAAGGTGGGATAATGTAACACCCTATGGTTTTTAAAAAAAAATAGAAATGAATGAAACATTGATTTATGTCGATATTTATAACTATCCTTTAAAAATAATTTTCTCTCTTCTATGTTTTGAATTTCAAAAAATTATTATCTACAATTATGTTCAGTAAGTTATTTAGAGCCTAATAGTACTAACATGTTTTTTTGGTGAATAGTATCATACCATTATGAATAGTAATATGAATAGTAATATAACCCTTATGAATAGTAAATTGTACTATTATTTATTTTCTTAAGGCTATATGATAATTACATTTTGGTAAATTTTTCAATGTGATATAGAAGAAGTTATATTTTTCAAATTGTTATTTTTAAATTATGTATAATATTAATTAAAAATTAAATTAATAATATTTAGAAAATTATTTTCAAAAAATTGACTTCATTTTTGAATTCTAAATTTCACGAAATAGTAAGGATGAATTTTTAGGATTTTTCTGAAATTATTAAATTTTCAATGAATAGTAAATACTGTAAAATACCATATATTCAAATTATCAGAAAGATACGCTATTTATGACATCATAAGTAATGTAAGGAAACTTGGTTTGAACTCACATTCCATTTTTACTATTTTGGGTTACATGAATTATTATTATTCAAAATCTTGAGCAAAAAATTATAATAATGATTAAAATGATGTTAAATACCTCCTCTCCTTCACTATAAATACCACCCATTTTCCCTTTTAAACCCACTCCTCTCAAGACTTGATCCATACCAGCGTTATTCCCAATACTCCTCCTAAGGTTCTACTATGACGCCCCGACCCCGGTAGCCCGGTGTCGGTGCTTCGGTTATGGTGTGCAATTTATTCCGCACCGGAAGAAACAAATAAGTCGCACATCATAACTCATCAGGAGGAACTTTCTGGTTTAGATCCTGGAGAATCAGGGACAACAGCTTTGCTCCTTTACTTTCTGAGCTAGGAACAAACATCCAAGTCTAGGAAAGGCTCTATCAACCTGTAAAAAAAAATAACATAAAACATAGGGTGAGCATTGAAATACTCAGTAAGGGGTTTTTGAAAATACTTAAATAAAACTTTTGAAAACTACGTTGAGAAATACTTTTCCATACTAAGAAAATTTCTTAAAAGAAAATCATCATGACTAAACAAAGGTTGATACATCAGAGTTAAAGTACTTCATACATATGCATTAAAACACTTAGCGTCACCTCCCTGCGTAAACAAGATATGCATAATAATAAAAAGGCATGGGTTGCATGAAGCAAAGTGTCCATAAACAAGAAAGGTGTGCATGAACAACAAGTGGTAAACATTATCAGAGTCGCGCACAAGCACATTATCTAAAAAAAACACATCATGACATGATAAATGTAATGCTACATTTGTAACAAAAATCCTGAAAAGAAACTGGACATGCATCAGCATTTCCATATCATATGTCTTCTATATTTCCTTTAAATCTGATACTCATAGGTAAGGTTCTTTAACCAAGGTTATTCCTCTAATCGGAATAAACACTAGGTTGGTCATAAACAAGAAATGTATGCTGAAGGACTCATGATCTCTGTGTCAAGGCCTTGTGCCATGACCTAAGGGTAAAAACCCAATCTGACTGTCTCGAGAACTATCGATGCATCGAGGAGCTTACTTTTACCGGTCTCCAACCCGGAGGGCTTACTTTAACCAGTCCCCAACCTGGAGGGTTTTCTTCTTACCGGACCCCATTCCGGGTAGCCCCATACATTTCCCACATGTTGATAAGGTCAAATATTCAAGGTGTCCCATACCACTTTGAATATTAAATTTTCATTTCATATTACCCAAGGTGTCCCATACCACTTTGGGTAATACCATTTTCATTTCTCATTACCCAAGGTGTCCCATACCACTTTGGGTAATTTTAGTTCTCAGTTCGTTATCATGTTGAGTCATATGCATGGACAATATGAATAAGGCAACAATTACATAATTGGTTTACAAATACATGTTACGGCAGATAAAATGGAATAAAAGCAGGCATGGTTAAGCAAGCATACTATGTGCGTAGAACAATTATTTAAGCATGATGAATGTGTGAGACTTGCTCCCGAGGTTTATTAAGTGATGAGTTTCTAAAATACTAGTACATGAAATTGAACTACCTGGCATTAACCATTGTACTTCACTGGTCATAGTACTTGCAACAAATCTCCATCCGCTAATAATTACTGCGACATGCTTGGTATAAAAAAAAAATTAAACACTTGCAATCTTTGAAATTCCGACACCAGGAAATAGACCACTTTAAAAATAATACCTTTCATTAATTATTATTCTTCTCTGATCATAGAATTTGATGTTACACTCTGCCCGCTAAAAATCATTGCAACGAGTTCGGTATAAAAATAATAGATGATTTCAACATATTAACATAACCCTTAAATCCATATCCTTTTAAAATGAGATTAAAACAGGCATAAGCATATCCTTAAAAAAAACACACATGTCAGTTCAGGGGCGACATTAAACAAGTTCATTGGTGTATACTTAGACCCAAAAATACAAAACAACATAGGCAAGCACTAAAATCCTACATGCATAGAAATATTAAGAACAGTTTCTTGAAACAAGGGTTTTCAGATATTAGTCGTAAAAACACATACACGAATAAGGATATATAGGTTTCCCCATAAATTGAGCTTGGTACACTTAGAGTCTTAATACCTCTAACTACTTTTTAGTTTGATATTAAAAACCTCATGGGGGTTAAAATGTTCATGTAACTATAAATACATAAATATATGAAAACTTTGTTTTTATTTATAACATAATCTCACTGAAGCCAAAGTCCAAGTTCGCATCAAAAATATTTTTCCAAAGTTAATTATTCATGTCTTAAACATAAAAACCTAATTTCATTCCAACATAACACCTTACATAAGGATATAGTTATATAAATTTATATAGATTACATAAAATCCAACATGTTAGGAATTGATTTTAAAAAAAAACCCTTTTTCAAAAGTATAATTCTTAGTGTAAAAAAAATACAGAATATTCTTGGATACACTAAAGAAATATGGGTTTGATTGATGTGTATACATATGTATGTACTTATATATATATATACTCAAAACCATAAAAACACCATACACTTGAGTTTTAGGTTTGTAAAAAAAAAACAATAGGGTCGTTAAAGCAAACTTAAAAGTGATATCCCTTTTATAACATGAAGGAAACACCCCTTGTAAATTGTTCAAAACCGAAGAATATGAGTTGTATATACTTATATATATATATACTGTATATATTGTGGGTATAATAGTATAGGTTTCCAAAAAAAAACATGAAAACACCCTTAAAGGAGAGTGCTATTCTTAAACCGTGGGGCTTGCATGTTGAATATGTGTATATAACAACAATTTGGATATGTATATACGTATATATACTTATATATATACCGAGTACATATAGTGTTTTACCTAAAACCGAAAAAAAACACCAAAACACCCTTGGTGTTTTCTGGGTAGTAGAACGGTTAGCATATATATATATATATATATTCCTTTAACTATTAGGCGTATATATATATATACTCATGTATATAAAACATGAACCGGGAAGAAATGTGTGGGGGGGAAAAAAACAGTCGTGGCACCCTTACTGAGCAAGAGAGGCGCTCGCCGGAGGGTGGCTTGCTGGGTGGCCGGTGAACCAGGAGGAGTTCTGGTGGCTTGGAGATGCTGCGAGGTGAGGGCGAGGCGGCGGCAAGGCTGGTGGCGCGAGTTGGTTCCGGAGGTCCCTGTTTACAGTGGGGTTTCTCGGTTCTTAAAGGAAGACGATCCAGGGGTTAGGCCGATCCTAAGGCGTCCTAGGTAGGTGGGGTGTGCGAGGGTCGACGTGAGCAGTGGAGAGGGTAGCGTCTCGGGCAATCCTGGTACTGGTTCGTGGGACCTCGACGCGAGGTAGGAGAAGACGCGGAGGAGAAAAGAAAAAAAACAGACGGGATTCGGCCTTGGCATGATCGGACGGCTGCGGTGCATTGATCGTTTTTTTTTTAAAACATATCAACGGCAGGGATCGACCAGGGCATGATCGAACGGTCGAGGCAAAAAAAAACAGGGTCGGGATGGCCTGGGTTACATATTTTTTAAAAAAAACAGTTAAAAATATACTACTTTGCAATATATATTTGTATAACTGGTACATTTGGAATTTGTAGAATATATAAAAAATCCATTTTAGTTTAAGTATACAAATGATACTATTTGATATATCTATTATTTTCTTTTAAAAAGAGAAATACATTTTTAATACAACAATTTTATAAAAACCAGGATCTTATAACCATAAAAATCCAATTTTATAACTTGCTTTACTTGTTTATTGATAAAATTATGTTTAAAAGACCCGTAGTTTTTCTATAATTCAAAACACATAATGTTAGAGCTTCGAAAAGATACATTTTTCAATTATTGTCCGACACATTTTAAAATATCATGTTTTCCACCACGTAAATACCGTCACAAAAATAGATTCATTTTCATATTTTATTTTAAAACTCGAAAATATAATTCTAATATTTTGTATAAAAGAAAATTGAAATACCATAATATTATAAAAGCATTATAAAGTAAAAATTTTATAAAAAGATGCTCTTTATCCCTTGGAACCCAACGGTCCAAAAAAAACGGTCATATTCCCTTTTAGAGGTCCATTATAAAAGCAAGGGGGTAGGATGTTTTACATTTTCAAAACACCGGACCCTTGGCGGATGGCTCTTCTCATACCTCTGGTGCTGAGTGCGTGCGCGGTGATTCTGGCGGTTATACTTTTCACACTGTTGGATCCAGAAGACGATGACTATCCGATTGCCCGTGTTGTGGTTCTTTGTAGTCTTGCTGTGGCCGTGTTAGGTCTTGTGCAGGGTACTTTCAATTAGATGGGTCTTGTTGTAATGTATCTTTTAAATATATAACAGTTTATCGTATTCTTCATGTTTGATTTCTACTCGAATTCTTTATCCGCACACAAACCATAAAAAGAAATAAACAAGAGATATCATTAACAAGCACAACATTGTTTACTTGATCCAGTTTATAAAACCTGGGGCGTTACATTATCCCCCTCTTAAAAGAATTGCGTCCCCGCAATTCGATCGGCGTACAAACACTGACTTACTCACACAGCTTCTCTGTCACCCTCGGTGGTGTCCCTTTACCTCCAAGGCCCATGGAAGAAGTTACTATTCAACTCAATCCCCAGGGCTGAACAGAGCTTGTGGGTCTCCTCTTCCCAAATACATTTTTGGCAAAGTGGATCGTGGTTGAAGCCAAGCTCCCGCTTGATGCAGGTGGTTTTCCAGAGATGGGAACGAGTGACATCAAGCTTCGAGACATCTTCTTGGATTTGGTTCCTAAAGATCTCTCGAACCATTTCATAATTGAAGGATTCTATGAAAGATCCAAAATCACAGAGCTCCCCAAGCATGCTGAAGCACAGGATTTGGTACATAAAGACTGCGCGGAAGTCCAACTGCTTTGCAGCTTCTCCAAATGCCGGGAAGGCCAACCATTTATTATTCAAGGTGAAACACAGGAAGAGTCCCTCATAGTACTTTCCTTTCTTTTTATAATTCTCAAACAGCGCACTAGCCATTAGGTTATACACAACTTCGGAACCTCGGAAGATTCGAAGGACGTTCGAGCTTTTCGATATTTCATAGAGGGTTTTGCACGTGAGTCGTAAGTTAACAAAAGTTTGGTAACATGTTGAGCAGGATTTTGCTACGATAGTCTCTATGATTTCTGTAGGGAGAGTCAAGAGTCTAGGCGTGGTTTGCTGTCTTTCCATCTGAAAACTTTAAGAACAAACCCTACTTAGTAAAACATTATCAATGTTTTTGTGTTGTCCTAATTTTCCAAGGTTGCCTAAACCATTCCTCTGATACCAACTATGACGCCCCGACCCCGGTAGCCCGGTGTCGGTGCTTCGGTTATGGTGTGCAATTTATTCCGCACCGGAAGAAACAAATAAGTCGCACATCATAACTCATCAGGAGGAACTTTCTGGTTTAGATCCTGGAGAATCAGGGACAACAGCTTTGCTCCTTTACTTTCTGAGCTAGGAACAAACATCCAAGTCTAGGAAAGGCTCTATCAACCTGTAAAAAAAAATAACATAAAACATAGGGTGAGCATTGAAATACTCAGTAAGGGGTTTTTGAAAATACTTAAATAAAACTTTTGAAAACTACGTTGAGAAATACTTTTCCATACTAAGAAAATTTCTTAAAAGAAAATCATCATGACTAAACAAAGGTTGATACATCAGAGTTAAAGTACTTCATACATATGCATTAAAACACTTAGCGTCACCTCCCTGCGTAAACAAGATATGCATAATAATAAAAAGGCATGGGTTGCATGAAGCAAAGTGTCCATAAACAAGAAAGGTGTGCATGAACAACAAGTGGTAAACATTATCAGAGTCGCGCACAAGCACATTATCTAAAAAAACACATCATGACATGATAAATGTAATGCTACATTTGTAACAAAAATCCTGAAAAGAAACTGGACATGCATCAGCATTTCCATATCATATGTCTTGTATATTTCCTTTAAATCTGATACTCATAGGTAAGGTTCTTTAACCAAGTTTATTCCTCTAATCGGAATAAACACTAGGTTGGTCATAAACAAGAAATGTATGCTGAAGGACTCATGATCTCTGTGTCAAGGCCTTGTGCCATGACCTAAGGGTAAAAACCCAATCTGACTGTCTCGAGAACTATCGATGCATCGAGGAGCTTACTTTTACCGGTCTCCAACCCGGAGGGCTTACTTTAACCAGTCCCCAACCTGGAGGGTTTTCTTCTTACCGGACCCCATTCCGGGTAGCCCCATACATTTCCCACATGTTGATAAGGTCAAATATTCAAGGTGTCCCATACCACTTTGAATATTAAATTTTCATTTCATATTACCCAAGGTGTCCCATACCACTTTGGGTAATACCATTTTCATTTCTCATTAGCCAAGGTGTCCCATACCACTTTGGGTAATTTTAGTTCTCAGTTCGTTATCATGTTGAGTCATATGCATGGACAATATGAATAAGGCAACAATTACATAATTGGTTTACAAATACATGTTACGGCAGATAAAATGGAATAAAAGCAGGCATGGTTAAGCAAGCATACTATGTGCGTAGAACAATTATTTAAGCATGATGAATGTGTGAGACTTGCTCCCGAGGTTTATTAAGTGATGAGTTTCTAAAATACTAGTACATGAAATTGAACTACCTGGCATTAACCATTGTACTTCACTGGTCATAGTACTTGCAACAAATCTCCATCCGCTAATAATTACTGCGACATGCTTGGTATAAAAAAAAATTAAACACTTGCAATCTTTGAAATTCCGACACCAGGAAATAGACCACTTTAAAAATAATACCTTTCATTAATTATTATTCTTCTCTGATCATAGAATTTGATGTTACACTCTGCCCGCTAAAAATCATTGCAACGAGTTCGGTATAAAAATAATAGATGATTTCAACATATTAACATAACCCTTAAATCCATATCCTTTTAAAATGAGATTAAAACAGGCATAAGCATATCCTTAAAAAAAACACACATGTCAGTTCAGGGGCGACATTAAACAAGTTCATTGGTGTATACTTAGACCCAAAAATACAAAACAACATAGGCAAGCGCTAAAATCCTACATGCATAGAAATATTAAGAACAGTTTCTTGAAACAAGGGTTTTCAGATATTAGTCGTAAAAACACATACACGAATAAGGATATATAGGTTTCCCCATAAATTGAGCTTGGTACACTTAGAGTCTTAATACCTCTAACTACTTTTTAGTTTGATATTAAAAACCTCATGGGGGTTAAAATGTTCATGTAACTATAAATACATAAATATATGAAAACTTTGTTTTTATTTATAACATAATCGCACTGAAGCCAAAGTCCAAGTTCGCATCAAAAATATTTTTCCAAAGTTAATTATTCATGTCTTAAACATAAAAACCTAATTTCATTCCAACATAACACCTTACATAAGGATATAGTTATATAAATTTATATAGATTACATAAAATCCAACATGTTAGGAATTGATTTTAAAAAAAAAACCCTTTTTCAAAAGTATAATTCTTAGTGTAAAAAAAATACAGAATATTCTTGGATACACTAAAGAAATATGGGTTTGATTGATGTGTATACATATGTATGTACTTATATATATATATACTCAAAACCATAAAAACACCATACACTTGAGTTTTAGGTTTGTAAAAAAAACAATAGGGTCGTTAAAGCAAACTTAAAAGTGATATCCCTTTTATAACATGAAGGAAACACCCCTTGTAAATTGTTCAAAACTGAAGAATATGAGTTGTATATACTTATATATATATATAATGTATATATTGTGGGTATAATAGTATAGGTTTCCAAAAAAAAAACATGAAAACACCCTTAAAGGAGAGTGCTATTCTTAAACCGTGGGGCTTGCATGTTGAATATGTGTATATAACAACAATTTGGATATGTATATACGTATATATACTTATATATATACCGAGTACATATAGTGTTTTACCTAAAACCGAAAAAAAACACCAAAACACCCTTGGTGTTTTCTGGGTAGTAGAACGGTTAGCATATATATATATATATATTCCTTTAACTATTAGGCGTATATATATATATACTCATGTATATAAAACATGAACCGGGAAGAAATGTGTGGGGGGGGGAAAAAAAACAGCCGTGGCACCCTTACTGAGCAAGAGAGGCGCTCGCCGGAGGGTGGCTTGCTGGGTGGCCGGTGAACCAGGAGGAGTTCTGGTGGCTTGGAGATGCTGCGAGGCGAGGGCGAGGCGGCGGCAAGGCTGGTGGTGCGAGTTGGTTCCGGAGGTCCCTGTTTACAGTGGGGTTTCTCGGTTCTTAAAGGAAGACGATCCAGGGGTTAGGCCGATCCTAAGGCGTCCTAGGTAGGTGGGGTGTGCGAGGGTCGACGTGAGCAGTGGAGAGGGTAGCGTCTCGGGCAATCCTGGTACTGGTTCGTGGGACCTCGACGCGAGGTAGGAGAAGACGCGGAGGAGAAAAGAAAAAAAACAGACGGGATTCGGCCTTGGCATGATCGGACGGCTGCGGTGCATTGATCGTTTTTTTTTAAAACATATCAACGGCAGGGATCGACCAGGGCATGATCGAACGGTCGAGGCAAAAAAAAACAGGGTCGGGATGGCCTGGGTTACATATTTTTTAAAAAAAACAGTTAAAAATATACTACTTTGCAATATATATTTGTATAACTGGTACATTTGGAATTTGTAGAATATATAAAAAATCCATTTTAGTTTAAGTATACAAATGATACTATTTGATATATCTATTATTTTCTTTTAAAAAGAGAAATACATTTTTAATACAACAATTTTATAAAAACCAGGATCTTATAACCATAAAAATCCAATTTTATAACTTGCTTTACTTGTTTATTGATAAAATTATGTTTAAAAGACCCGTAGTTTTTCTATAATTCAAAACACATAATGTTAGAGCTTCGAAAAGATACATTTTTCAATTATTGTCCGACACATTTTAAAATATCATGTTTTCCACCACGTAAATACCGTCACAAAAATAGATTCATTTTCATATTTTATTTTAAAACTCGAAAATATAATTCTAATATTTTGTATAAAAGAAAATTGAAATACCATAATATTATAAAAGCATTATAAAGTAAAAATTTTATAAAAAGATGCTCTTTATCCCTTGGAACCCAACGGTCCAAAAAAACGGTCATATTCCCTTTTAGAGGTCCATTATAAAAGCAAGGGGGTAGGATGTTTTATATTTTCAAAACACCGGACCCTTGGCGGATGGCTCTTCTCATACCTCTGGTGCTGAGTGCGTGCGCGGTGATTCTGGCGGTTATACTTTTCACACTGTTGGATCCAGAAGACGATGACTATCCGATTGCCCGTGTTGTGGTTCTTTGTAGTCTTGTTGTGGCCGTGTTAGGTCTTGTGCAGGGTACTTTCAATTAGATGGGTCTTGTTGTAATGTATCTTTTAAATATATAACAGTTTATCGTATTCTTCATGTTTGATTTCTACTCGAATTCTTTATCCGCACACAAACCATAAAAAGAAATAAACAAGAGATATCATTAACAAGCACAACATTGTTTACTTGATCCAGTTTATAAAACCTGGGGCGTTACATCTACCCCATGTCATAGATCTTATTGTATCATCAAAAGGACAAAACTGAAGGCCTTTAGAGGGATCTTCAGGTGAAGTGATCAAGAGGTAAACATCCTCTTTCATTTTCTTTTTTTCCTTTCATTTTATGTTATTATTTTTCATTATCTTTGTATTATATTGGTATATTTTATTCTATATCCCCCTTTATACCCATATTATTTAATAATGATGATAGATCCATTTTCTCCAATAAAATTATTTTATGAAAACATAAACGACCTCATTAGGTTGCCAAATTTTAGTAAGTAATTTCTCGAATTTTCTTTTATTTTGAATTCCTTTCTTTTCTTCTTCATTCCTCAACTAATCTTATAAAATAGGCATTAAAACTCTATAATATTTTATATAATGGATTTTATCATGTTAATTGAAAATTTATAATCAATCTTCTTCTACTCCCCCACTTATTAAAGGAATAAAATCATTGTGTGTGATGTGTCGAATTACCGACATCGTGGATGATGTGATTTCAATTTTCATTAATTCTATCATGTCTGGTCATGAAATGATATTTATGGTCAAACCAGGTTATAATATATGTATTATGTATCATACATGGTTTTGTAATTATTTTGTACACATGGTTTTAAATTATAAAACAAAATCAGGTCGTTATTATCAAAGAACCCAAAAAATGATCTAAACAAACATCATTAATGTTTTAACTTATTAATCATCTTCATTTTAGAATGAGAATTGATAAATGGTAAAATATATGGATTATGGAAATATTTAAATACCACTCCTTTCCAATTATGTAGTTTCGCATCTAATTGAAAAGAACAACAATCTTGAACCAATCGTGGAAATCAGGAAATGAACTCACCCAAAAACATTCCAAGGAAAAAATACTAACAATTAAAGGGGTGAAATGATCTAATGAAATGATCATATAAGGTAATATAAAAATGGATATGTTTCTGTAAGATATTAATAACACAATTTTAACCATTATATAGGATGTATAAACAATTTTGAAGTAATATAAGCCCAAGGAAAGGGAAATTTTTTCCTGATTTCCATTCTTTGGGTTAACATTCTACTTCATTATTTATGAGGTATTAAAACTTTTTGTGTGATTTTTTTTCATATATTATGATGAATTATGTATATTTACAGTGTATATACATATTCCATCCACTCTATTAACTCCCTCTTCAATAATATGATTTATGTTAGGGGATTTTCTTTTAAAATCCTCTTTTAAAATTCCATTTTATGATATTTCAAAGGAAATATTTTTATGCAATTATTAATGTTGTATGATTATGTTAGGGTTCTTGGTAATTTTTTTTTTTGATGAATTGTGGGACATATATATCCCTCCAATGCATTGTGTATGTGTATTTTGGAGGATGTTCGTATGGTTGCTCCAAGTGTAACTATAATAGTTTCACAAATTGTAAGGTATCTATGAGGGTTACAAATTATATGGTAGTCAAGATGGTTACAAGATTATATAAGTATTACCCCAAGATACCTATAGGATTATATTTATGTTCTTATGTTTTGTGTGTATCTTGTTTAAATATCATGTTTCAAAAAGTAAGTTTATATGGGTGATAAGTATGACTTTTGAAAATGATTTCATACGTTACAAGTGCTCATAAACTAAAGTGTTCTTTATTTATTTTTATATCCCTTATAGAGTTGTTGTACTCATAACACATTTTTAAATGATTTTCACTGGTTATAATGATGTGTAAGAAAAAGAAGGAATCCATGTTAAATGTTTTAATATTAGTCAAAAAATTATGTTTTAATGTGAAAGGATTTATATTTTTCAATAAATGAAAACTATTTTTATGGTATCCACTCTGTAATAATGTGTAAATTTATGAATGTATTATGACCCAATTCTCTAAATCTCTAAACATGAAAAGATCCTCAATGTGAAAGGAAGTGAATTATTGATTAATTCAAGATTATGTAATGTAATAAGGTTGAGTCCTTATAATGAACCTCCAATAATAATTAGTTAATCCCAAAAATATTTGGATATCAAAAACATTATTCGGCTACTCTCAATAAACCACTACATGAAATTTTTCAGGGTCCACTACAAAACCTTATTCAAAGATGATGTGCTGAAAAATTTATATGATTTTATTAAAAAAAATTCATTTAGACATCTTTTTATATAGTTGATTCTCTCTCTGTGTACCCAAGTCGATGTCAAGATATTGGGCATGATTGTCATGTGTCTTAGAGTATGCCAAGATGTCATCCATGAACACCACCACAAACTGATATATGTATGGATGCAATATAAAATTCATTAAGGGAATAAACACTTATGTAGTATTTTTCTACCCAAACATCATTACAACAAACTCATAAAGGCCATACCTACTCCAAAATGATGTTCTTGGTATATCGGTATTTTTTACTCTAAACTGATGATACCCTGATATCATATGTATATTTTAGAACACACATTCCCCCTTTAGTAGGTCAGACAGTTCATCAATAAATGGAAGAGGATATTAGTTCATTAGAGTCATTTTATACAAATTACATTAATCAACACACATGTGTAGTCTCCTATATGCATTCTTTGGAAACAAAACTGGTGATCCCCAAGGTGATGTACTTGGATAGATAAACATGTTATTATCCAATTCATAAACCTGTGTCTTGAGCTCCTAAATCTCAGTAGGTTCCATTCTGTATGCTGGAATAGATATTGGCTCAACACCCAACATTAGCTCAATAGTTAATTCCACATCTCTCTCTGGTGGAAACCCTGAAAAGTCTTTAGGAAAGACATCCTAAAATATTTATACTACAGGTGGAAGGACGTCTTGCCAACCACTCCCATAATTTTACAAAATACTAGAAAAATTGGTTGTGATCTCTCCTAGTGGCAGCTTAATTGGCCCAACTCATCCTCAATGGATATTCCATTCTCCATGAAGAACATACCGATCACCCTCAGGAGGTATACATGTCAATATCAAACGGTAACAATCTATGTGGGATCGGTATGCGACTATCCTATCCATTCTCATAATTAGGTCGAAGATTTTTATATTAAGGACATATATATCCCACATTAAATGATACTATCTTATCTATAGGAAACATCCCTTGCATAAAAATGTATTTTTATACTATTTTACCAATGGTGTATCAATATTCATCACCCCTCTTATAGACTCCAGTTGTAGGATCAGGCCATTAACAATATTTGCAGATATAAAGTAATGAGAGGCACCAGTATCTAAAAAGTAACTAGCAAAATTAAGAGCAACTAGAATAGTACCTCTTACCGTCGATGGAATAGCCACACACTCTGCAAGTGTAGAATGCACATCATGTAATTGGCATTCCACTTTTCTTTGTGGTGTTGTATGACTCCCTTGAGTAGCTCCACTCTACTGATATGGGAGCTCATACCATGAATCACCAAATCCACTACCTCTAAAACCTCTACTAGTAGAACTCCAGCTACCAGACCTAAATGGTGTACAATACCACGTCCCACACTCTAACTTTGAGCAGCTGCTCCCTTAGCACCAGCATGCCATTACTTTCTGCAGAACATTTTTAAGTTCCCTATCTTTCCAAAAAACCAACACTCCACTAGTGGCCATGGAAAATGTATACGATAGTATCCTTACTAACCACACTGATGGAAACATACATGAGTAAGATCTGGTGCAATTGTTCCTCCGGACTGTCAAACTTTCTTTCCACAGTTCTGACTATGGTTATCATGATAGTGATTCCTGTTGTTGGAAGGCACATTCCATGATCGTCCAACTACCAATCCTATAGTAGAAGACTATGTCAGGTTCCCCTATGAAATAAGAGCCTGATTAACCACCTCATAGAATTTATTCATCCTAAATGTATTCACTTGGGAATTAATTTCTCACCTAACTAAATTATGATATCATTTTGCTGATGACGCCTCACATGCTTCCAAAGCAGGGGAAAACAATGAAAATATGTAAAACTTACAGCGTATTCCATTATGGAAATGCTTCCCTGGGTTAGATGCATAAAAAATGAAGCCTTTACTTGTCTGTGCTTGTCTGGATAAAAATATTCTAATAACTTCTCCATAATAACCTTCCATAACATCTCATTTTTATGTTTAGATTATACCTGACTATCCAACCCTCCCTTTCTAGAACCCCATAGCATATAAGTATCCAAATCGACCCTCATCTCGGCTGGAGTCTCAAAATGGTCATGTTTCATCTCTATTTATTCACCCAATAATTAAACTTTCTCAGGTCGACCCTCTCTAGTATTAGTAAGAGGGTGATGTAGCTGAAACTCCCTAGTCAACTCTGTCATGCTTTTTAGAACCTCTCCTAGGTCTCTTTCTAGGAACTGCATGAAATGGGAAATGTTTTCTTGGGATTTTTGTCCTTCCTTATATTCTTGCACCAATGGTGCCTCATGCTCCATGTCTGGAAGTTCATTCCACACCATAACCCTTGGCCTCTTCCTAAACAAGCATTGAAGAGTTAAATCTATAAAATTTCAAGCACACCACTTAAGTCTCATAATGAATCCTTATAACATTTATGTAAGATGAGAAACTAATAAAATAATTTCCAAAATTCCTTTACCCCCTTTTTATCACTACACGGTCATCACTGATTCCATATCACTACCCTTAACCACCCTACTCATAGGTTTGGGTTAACAAGGGTACACATATTCTCATTAATTAATTCAACCATAATTCAATAACATCATCTCAAATTAATTAATTCAACTATTACTTAATTAATCATACTCAATTCATCAATCAATGCTATCATTGGACACCCATTTATTCTCATATTGCATCAATATTTTAATCTCAAAATAAGGAAAATGCTTCAATTTCATCAACTTACACATAACTTGTTTTCCTATGAGTGCCTAGAATGATGCATGTCACTACAAACCTTGGTGCCTAGAATGTTGTGTGCATACTCAAATATTGTGTCTACTTAGGTCACGAATCAAAATTAAACATTTTCTCAAAAACAATATCACATAAAACCATATGTTTTTCACCTAGGGTGAAATAATATCCAATTATAAAAACAAATTCAATGACAACATTCTCACCCTGAGTACTTAGATTTCCCCTCATACATGGGATTGCATCTCCCATGCCTGATCACATTACCAAGGCTCGAATCTTCCTAGTATCATATCTACCTTTCCAAAAAATAGTAATGAAAATATAATAAGAATGAAAAGAAAACTCCTTTGATACTAATTTGTGACGTCCCCACATGGGACCCATTAAACGGTGCCCCAAGACGATTGTCCACATTCCCTCTAGAGTGCTTCCACATATGCTAGAGGGTACTAATGAACAGTGAAGGTTTGGTAAATTAGTCCTGAGTAGAATATACCCTATTTTATCAGAAATAATCACAAATGAATAAAAATATAAATAACCATGTGAAGAATCATATAAATAAACAGAAAAAATCAATTTCATAAGATGACCAAAACATGAAAAAACAATACTCTACTGAAAGTTAAAGAATGCAAAGACAATGAAAATGTCAAGTGTCTACAATGCAACTGAATGTAAAGACACACAGACTCCAAGCAGGTCCCGAACCAAGTATGATTCCTTCACCTGGGCTCTAATTCATAACAAAATCCTATTCCAGGGCCTTTCCCTTATCCTGTCCAACATCAACAAAGTCTACTCAAGAGCTAACCAGTTGGCCCAAATAGGGTGTGACTGGAACTCAGCAGGCCACCACCAACATTGTCTAAAACAAGTCCAATAAAAATTTTGTGCATTCAATTTTATGAAAAAAAATTACAATTCATAATTATTTAGTTATCATATTATCACGTTACACCCAGTTAAATTCATGATTCACATTTTAATCTCCATTCAATCTCATTAATAATTTTTTGTAGTTCATCACTCCTATCATCCCAAGTCTTAGTTGAATCATCATTAATTATTTTTAATCATTTTTTCTATGTGTTCATACCTAGCACCTAAATCTCATTGAATGTATGTCATCATGCCTTAGACTTTTTATCTCATTCGGTGTAGGTCATCATGCATAGAACTCAATTATCTCAAGATTGGATATCTATTGGGTAGGAACACTATGTCAATGTCCCAAATTATAATCGATCTAAAATTTCATGTCTATCACAACAAAAATCTCATCCATTTAATTATTCTATAATTCACAATAATTTTACACATTATTCCATTTCTAATCCAGTGATTAGTTAAATTATTCAAAAGAAATTTAAATATTTTAAAAATTAATTAAGCACATAACCCATTAATTAATTCATTAATTAATCAATCGAAAAAATTCTCATTCAATAATTAATTCTTCACAATTAATTATACATATCAAATCCAAACATGTCATAATTAATTATCACAATTAATTATCTTTCATCACAACATGGAACATAATTAATTATCTCATTTAATTATGTTTGGGTAATAGCATGGAACATAATAAATTGTCTCAATTAATTATCTTTGATCAACATCACCATTTCATAATTAATTTACCCCAATAAATTATCTTAACACAACAATTCAATCTCTCAATTACAATATCTCTGCACATAACAAATCTCCCAAATTTTGATTTGGGATACACCCTTTGGTTGTTCCATGATTCAATTATCAATTAACCATCGAGGAAAACAAAATTCAATTACACTTTTATAATTATTCCAATTTAAGAAATCATTTATCAAGAGAATCAAAAAAAAATCATAAACTCACATTCATATATCAAAATCAAGACTATTAGAGTTTGATTTAGACCACCTACCTCAGTTTATTGAAGGATTATAGCCCAACGGAAATCCCCAAAATCTGAATGGAAAAACGTCAATGTTCATGCTCTGGATCTAAATTCCTAAACCAGAATTAAGAAGAATGGAATAAAGATATTTAAAATCAAGATCTATATCCACAATAATACATCTAGATGTCAAATCATAGGTTTAGATCCAAGAAAATATGGGAACATATTCCATGAATTTGTCTACAAAAGATAAGAGAAAGAATAAGGGAAGCATCATGATGAAATCCACATACCAACAAGAGCACAGATCTTCAATCCGAGCATTCAACCTCGAATAAAAGTGTTTAGATCGCCTTGGAATCCCATAGGAAGGCATTGAGAACACCTAGGAATTTTCAATCCTGTTCCTGGGTCAAATTTGGTTGGTTTTATGGGTTCTTGTGGTTTGAAAGCCAATTTTTGGGAATTAGCTACTCTATGTGCACAGTTTATCCTAGGAGTCTACAGGGTTAGGCCAAACTATGCACTAACTAGGCGGTCTTCCACTACCAGCATAGTGTGATGGCGCATGGTTATGCCAAATATTTACCAACTATTCCAACCTCCACTGTCCGCATGGTTATCTTGCGAATGGTTTGGCCAACTATTTTCAAACCATGAAGAACCCATGTATTCATAAATTCCTTAAAAATCTCACCCAAACACATCCTCAGTAATACCCCAACCCAAAGGTACATAAATAACAAAATGTGCCTAGAAAAGCACCAGAGAAGACTTCAGAAAAGGTTAGTTTCTTAGAAAGTGGCTCACATAATTCATATTGGTAAATTCATTAATAGTTGATAAAGATATCCCATGGGATATGATGTTGATTTTGGTGAAATTTTTTATTAATATATGATTTTTATTGTGTATAATGATGCCTTGCCTTCCAAAGGATAAATCCTCAACATATATTTCGTCATAGTTTTCTTTATTTAATTTTTTCACTTCTGTATGATGGATAATGTTATGATCAACATAAATATGGGTTTACATAAGACCCTAATGAGTATTAATAAAATACTCATGATAGTCCATTATCTAATGGAATATACTAATTTCATTTTATCCCATGAGTTTCATTATATTAATAACATGTGTAATTTTTTATGTATGAAATATTACGCATAGAGGGAGTTACCTTGTGAATTATATCTAAGAGAGACTTAATATCCAACAAATTATTTTTTTAGGTAATGAATATGGATTTGTGTAATATTTAGAAATAGTGTACGATGTATCACACATATACAGATTCTCTTTTATTGAAGTTAAATTTGACTTTGATGAAGATGCTCTGGCCTTGTATGTGATATTTGTTTTTCTGGAATAAGCATTAAGAATTGGTTAAATTAATATACTAACACATATTATAGGACTCAATTTAGATGTTATAATTTTCGTATATCTATGACCAATCATGTTATTTACCACTATGTTGGCATGTGGAAAGGGATGTCATTGTGATGGGGATGAGAATATCGATGGAAACATCATAGACAGTTAAGTTAATTATGGTGAACTTGACCACCTAATAGGAAAGGTAGAAATCTTATTACAACTAATAGAAGTGGTAATTAATGTATTCTATTAGTGATATATCTTTCAAATAAAAAATTCTTTATTTATGTCATCAAAAAATATAAAAATATAAGGATAGATAGAACATATTGGTGTTGGGATGTTTATGGGTTTTTGAGAATATTAGGACAATGGAATAGTTTCATAACCTTTCTCTATGATATCATGGTATAAAACATCTTCCACATCATTCAAAACCCAAATGGTATATTCCAGATCATGTGCGGTTTTCTGAATGTAATTATATTGAGTTGGATCTAGAATCATCATACATGGAATCTTTGGTGTGGATTGTTGACATGAAAAATAATGAATTAGTTTGTATGATATTGTGACTCTTTATGAACATTTAGTAGTATAGATGATTATAGAATAAATTATAACAGTGGGAGTATTATTTCATAGAAAAATTCAATGTGTTTATTAAGAATTATTCTAATAATATCTTATTACAGAATATAAATCATAAGAGTGGGGGAATTTAATGATCACATATTCTTCATTTTGATTATGAGTTTCTCCCATCCTTAATTCATCAGTTATAAATCCAGTATATTTTTATGTCGTATTTCAGAGGGAATTTGGGTGATTTTATATATTTTTAGAGTCCTTTATTGTTATCCACCATTTTATAATTTCTTGGTCCAACAATGTTGCATGATTGGATTAAGAAAATAGAGGTTTACATCTTCTATAAGGTTTGAACTTTCATTGTGAGTTTCTCATGAAACTGTGGAGTTTGGGAAATACAATAAAATATTTTTCCCCATGGTTTGAAAAATGATACTTGAGAAACACTTGGGTACCCTAATTGATTATTAAACCCTACACCATTATCATATGGTTGCAAAAAATGTAGATCATCCCATGTGAGAGTGAATTTAAGACATGAAGTTCCATATAAATGAAAAACAATAATCTAAAATGACTTATTATTTTGCCTAATTTAACCCATCTCAAAAATAGGATCTCATTTGTCTCTCTTTATATATTTTTATCCCTTATAGAATTGATTCCATTGGATCCATTTGTGTTGGTGATTGTGGAATTATGGCTTTTCAGCCAAGAACATTGGTTCTTTATGATTAATCTATAAGAACCCTTCTTACAATGAAGCAAATCATTTATTTATTATGTCATTTATGGATCCATGTATTCATATGCCATATTCGGATCAATCAATTGATTTTCTTTTGATCAATGATGGTTCTAGTCAATTTGTTAAATCCCTTTGAACATTTTCTTAACTATAAGTTTTGATAGATATAGACAGGTGTTATGGTGTCAACCATCTTCATGTGTACTTAAAATATTATAAAACATAATTGAATAACATTTTTGTTATTGTGATTTTATTAGAATGTAGATAT
Source organism: Viscum album (assembly GCA_963277665.1). Taxonomy (NCBI): domain Eukaryota; kingdom Viridiplantae; phylum Streptophyta; class Magnoliopsida; order Santalales; family Viscaceae; genus Viscum; species Viscum album. Next base: position 1,236,742,851 of record OY728126.1, read on the forward strand.
TATAGGTGTGATGGATCGATCTAGTTAAAGGTCGTTTGTATCTTTGGAATTGTTCTTCAATTGAAATAATATTATTTTTCCCTCAATATAATTATATGAAGACCTTATGTTAATGATATTTGATAATGTATTTTATTTTTTTCTATATGATGTTTTTGATGACAATGGATTCTGTGTGTTCATTATCATCATGGGTCAAGTGTACACATAGAATATAAAACTATTGTGTGATATGATATCGATACATGTGAATGTGTGGCATGGGATACCCATTGTTATTTTGATAGATATCTTGATATGTTTTACCATAAAATTTAAATACTTCCATGTGATGTATTTGGTACATCCTATGAGGTTTCATTTCTATGCAATGTTTCATAGTTATAAGAGGAACACTCATGGAAAGATGACCCTAGAAATAGAGGGTGTTATGAATATTTATGCGACATGTTTTCAAGAATTAGTTAGATTATATGGAATGATTTAAATAAATGGTATGACCAAGGGGAATGATGATATTTGGAGAACTCACCCAAAATATAATAGACATGACATGGTATGATAGATTTTTTAGACATTGGACTTTCAACTTATATCATTGAATGGAAGAATTAAATCGATTAATCTGTGGAAATGATCAAGTAAGGCTACAATACATACATGGGGATTCCTCCTCTATATATGATGTTCCCATGAAAAATTATATATTATTCTTTAATAGAGTTGAATATGATGTATTTTTCATTCATGGAATCATTTTTATTCTACATAAGCTCTGTATTTATTTTTATTTCATGACATTGCATTAACATATTATTATTCCCTACAATACATGTATACACAAATACATATGATATAAATTAGTAATTGGTATCCTAAAATTACATAGCAACACCCATCAGGAGAATCTCAATATCCATATAGGTTTCATTATTAGGAATCTAGTGGAGTGCAAGAGTAATTTATTTTCATAATATTACATTGAATATTCTACGATGCACATGACCCTCAGCCAAGTTCGTGAGGTCTCACGAAGTGTATCCATGGGACCTAGGTTCGAAACAAGGGGAAGGAATAATTTCGAGGCACTGTAAAAGTATTGTGGTAGGCATTGTAGCAGTACTGTGCTAGTACTGTAGCAGGTACTATTCGGTACTGTAGAAGATAGAACTATTAAACTAGGGCCACTAGTTTGGGCTTGAAGTACATATGGACTTCAGACCACCCATGCCATCGGGTCAGTAAGGATTTCAGGTCACCACAAGGCCTTTGGGCCACCTCGTGGCCTTTAGGTCCACCTGATATGCATATTCCCAGACAGATTCTATAGGGAACCATCTCCATATTAGGATTCAAAAGGAGGGTATTCTTACAATAACATGGATAAATGATTTTGATGAATGAGAGGGTATGGAATTACTATCGATACTGGGCCAATGCATCTCTGCACAATACATCTAGGTGAACAACCATGCAAAGGTGCAGTGTTGATCATGATGTGGATGCTGGGGAGGGGTGGTTTCAAGTATTCATAGTCTGTATGATTTTCTTATGACCTATATGTCTAGTAATGTCTCCAAACCTACATGAAATGTAATATTTAATCCTATGGGCCTTGTAAGGGTTCTCCATCATCCCTTGAATGGAGGGATATCAAAAATAAATAAAAAATAAGGCCTTCGGGGCATTTAGGAAAATTCTATGAATGTGTATTGATTTTTCGAAGATGTTTGTATCATGCTTAGGAAACACATGTACCCCAGAATTAATATATTATAAATGATAATATATATAAAATATCATGTTAAAATCATTTATTTGTATATTATATATCCATTTTAAATGTCCATGTATGGAAAATATGAGGCAATAGTTGAATGAAATTGTAGGGCTTATCCTAGTAAAGAAATAAAATTCATCAGTATCTAATGTGGCATGATAGGTATTATATAGTGTTGTAATTCATAGAATAATTGAATTATTTATTTCATTATTTTATATACTATAACCTATCCTTATATATCTAAATAACATTTGACGTATAATAAATAGGGTTATTCACATAACCGTAGGATACTAGAGAATGAAAGGAGGATAACTTCATTGGAAAATTGGACTATGGATTAATGATGAACATACAAATGATCATGAGGTAGATGGTAAATATAGTAAAATAATGTTCATTATAATAATAAAATGAATCATTCACCAACAAATCATCAATAAATATGATGGGACTTAGTATTAGGTGTTTAATTTTTTTGATTAGTGTACAATAATAGATTTAATTGGTTTTAGAAAAAAAAATTGGAAATTTTTCATTCGTCGTAGGATCTTGAATATGAATTCATTTCTTAAAAAACATTTTTAATATCCATTCCATAAACTCAAACTTGATTCCACACATTAGAATCATTTTATGAGATCAAATCAACTAAAAATTATCGTAAACCTTATTTAGGTAGTTTTCTTCTTATCATTCATTGTTATTTCCACTATTGGCTAGTCATATTTTTGTTCTACATTTGTTGGGGATTGATTTAGTGTGATTAATGCGCCAAATTCATAGATATTATTATATCAATAGATGGAATGATTATTTATGGATGGATCGTGATGGATTAATTATTATTGGTGATTGATATTCATATGTGAACCTTTGATAATGGTATATGTGTAATGGATTCATTTATGGTAGATCGTATTATTGATTTTCTTCCACCACAGTTTTATATTTTAGGGCTAGAGATGATTCCACAAAATTTTGATTGACTTTTTATTTTTTTAGTGTAGAATTTTATGTATTGTGTAGCTCTATAATGTTCACGACTAACTTCATATGAAAAGAAATACTACATTTTATGTATCCTTGAAGAACGCATTCCATGAAGACTCTTATATTTGTTATCTAGGGTTGTATGTGATCATAAATATCATGTTATGGGAATGTATCATACATTCCATGTGACGCGGTGTAGACAACTCTGTATGTTCTTTAGGAGAAAATGGGCACAGACCCAACCCTGAACATTGAAATTACCACAGTATAGAGTCATAACCATGAAATTGACCACGACTAGGTTACATGGACAGAAATATGTAAACAAAAATGGGTTTAAGTAGATGGGTTAGGTATAGACATATAGGAGTAGTTATCAGGAGGAAATAATACATTTTGTACCAATAATACACATCATGTAGTCTGAATAGTATAACCATGTCATTTTTATATGATTAAATGACCCAGTATCTCAATTAGGTCAGACACATTGTGTCCGAAGGGGAATTCGATAAATCCTCTTCCTAAACATCCACCCTTCAAATATTCTTCATCTAAAAAAATATTTCTACTCGATGTTAATGTGTACTATTCATTTTTAATGTATAATTTGATGGGGTCAAATATTTTGGGGTTAGATATATGACATGTGTTTTTTTAGATTTATGATTCTTCTAGTGAATAATGGATGATCATAGTGATATAACCAATATTTGAAAGATACCTCAGGGCTAGAACCCCCACTTCCTCCCCACTGAATGAGTCTGCCATTATTTTTCTCATTATTCAAGTGTTATACAATAATGTTATAGAGGTATTAATCTACCGAGTGGAACCAATAGACACAATAAGTATATGTAGTCACTCATATTACATTACATAGTCTTTAATTTTAGTGAAGAAATAATTTCTTTTATCATTGAGGGTCTTTTCAGGTTTATAGTTTTAGATAATTTAGATATAATATATACATAACATTAAACATTCATATAGAGTATATACCACAAAAATAGTATACATTTCTTCTAAAAGATAAAAAATTCAAATAAAACATGTTTTCTTTGACAAATCTTCATAAAATTTAACATAAATTCCTTATTTGTATTACAGATCCTTATAACCTATAAAAATCATTTAAAAACATAGGATGACAACAAAAATCTCATTATGGGATATAAAAAGAAAGAAATAAAATATTATTCCATGAATACTTATAACTTATGAAAACATTTTTAAAAAAAGGCAATCATGTTACCCATATAAAATTACATTGTGATACATTAGATTTCCATGAGATTTCCACAAAAAATATAGAACATAAATAGAACCTTAAAATTTTCTTGGTCCATTAAATACATAATCTTGTGACCCTCTCATCTACAAATTGTAGTGACCTTAGCCTTTTACACATAACATTACATGATTTTAAGCATTATTATATATGAGAGTACAAGACAAGGATCATAATGTCTAGTTTCTTGGAAGACTAGATACATTATGAAAAATATTAAAGTAATAATTTTATTTAAACTCGATAATGAGATCCCATCTTCCATTCTGCTCATACATCTACATAAGATAACCTATGGATAACATGAACAATGGGTTGATCTAAAATCCTAGTAAAGGAGTAACCATAAGTACAAATAATTAGCACACGGTATTGAAGGAATGACATGATGATATAAAAAAGGCATGTAACATATGGAATCATAACAAATAAAAATGGAATCACATAAACATGGATTCTTAATAATGTGGAAAAAAAATTAAACATGTATTTTGTGCATGTCAAGGCTAAATGCCATGAATGTTTCCCATAGTATCACAATCCAAGGCTAATCGCCAATACCATTTCACATAGTAGCACAAGCCAAGACTAACAGTCTTTAAGGTCGCACATAAAACCTAAAGAGACTCAACATTACCCAAATTTTTAAAGTGCTACTTTGTTGCACCCATTATATTGTTCCATGAATATGTTTTCCACCTAATTAATCATTTAAAATCAATCATATATAAATATAAAGGTTCCCCATGGAATGGATGGGGTACCATAATCATCACCTAAAGCATAACAAATTGGTGTATCAAAAAACTATCGATGAAAGAAATAAACTAAAATATACATGGACATTCATAAGGAAAAATAGGAGTATATCATGGTAATTGATTTCAAAAAGAAGTGAAAACATGTAATAAATGTATTTGAGAAATATTAGAATTAAAACATTTTTGGTCTGTTTTAATGAAAATACTATAGAGATTTTAAAATAGATAAGGGAACAATCATTTAAATTAAACCAATAGTAAGAAAAAAGATTTTTCATAACAAAATGACTGATTTTATAAAGCATATTGTGTCTTAAAGTAGAGGATACAATGCACATGAAATTGGGTCAAAATTCTAGAAGTTCCCATGAAACATGTATTCTTATCAGATAGTATTGAGGAGGGAATCACATAAAAAATGTATATCCTCAGAATAGAATGATGGATGATTCATGATAAATTTTTTTATTACTTTTTCATAGAATTTATAATATGAACGTAAATATATAAGATAACTTAATTATTGTATAGAAAATATAAGTAAATCCAAAGGGATAATAGAGATTTAGGTAGTTTTCTTTAAGGATTATTAGAAAGATATCGGGTGTACTTAAGAGAGATTAATGAGAAGAAAAGGGGTTTTCCATCACTTAAATATCATGATTTCAGTATGGGGAGGTGGAAATCATACCCCATCACTAGATATTACACATAAAATGGCATAACATAGAGGACATAAAGGTGAAATGGACAGGATACCTTCCCTTAATTCGAATTGTGATCAATGCTTAAAAATAATGAACTGAATAATCAAATTAGTTTCATTAATTGATTATTCCATAACCTATTCTTTATGTAAAATATTTATTATATCCTTTTTAAGATCATTTAAAAATCATTTTTCTTAGTTATGTGGTTCAATTTAATTGTTCGAGTATGTTTTCTTTCTTGGTCTTAGTGATCAGTTCATGTTCGGATTAAAATGTATGATGAAGGTGGTTGTCCAGAATTGAGTTATATTTTATTATCGAACATCCATAATGGTACACGGTTGAAAATTTCATTTGGTTACTTGGAGTGAAGTTGAATCTTTATATAAATAATCAGTGAAAACCCTTTAGGTTAATGTGTTGTTTGTGACCACAAAGAACATGTTTTGATTTTAAACCAAAAAGATGTGTAAAAATGATTTCAGAACCGTAGATGAGGAATAATAAATTTATTATGGTATGATTCAAACATGAAAACGGTTTCATGAGAAGAATTATAGAAGGTAACAGAAATTGAAATCCCATCATCCTTGAATGTGGTAAATTAACACATCTCAGATGGTGTCTTTATTAGTAAAATAAAATAAGAGTAAAGGAGATATTATAATAATTTATTCCATTATCCTAACATCATTCTAGTACATGTATGGTACAGGATGAGGAGAGGTAATAATAGAAATGAAAACAAATTAACATGAAAAGAAAAATAATGAAATGAAAAGATGAATTTACCTCTTGATTCAATATTCATTGAGAGCCTCTTAATGGGAGAGGAATTGGCCTTTTGAGGAGACCAAGGGTTGTTGGACGTGGGGGAGGATCTTGGGGAGTGATTTGGGTAGAATGTAGGCAAGGCACAAGTCTTGAGAGGATTGAATAGAAGAGGTAAAGGGGTGTGGTATTTATAATAGTGGACAGGAAGGTTTTTATAATATTATAATCATTTGTTTATTATTTTTCTATAAGAAAAGTAATAGTGATGATTACATGACCTTTAATAGAAATAGGTGAATGTTAGTTCGAACCAATTGGGCTTACATTAGAAGATCATCATCAACGACTCAATAAATCCATTATTTAACATTTATCGTAAATTATCTTATTATACTATTCATTAGAAATTCATGTATTTTAGAAAATTCCCAAAAATTCAACCTTACCATTTTTTAAATGTAGGATCCAAAAATGTACTCCATCTTTCAAACGTAATTTTATTAATATGAATAATTTAATTTTTAATTAAAATCAAAATTTACTCAAAAAATAACAATTTTAAAACATTTATTTTCTTATTCCAATATACAGGTATATCATACATTAACATGAATCATATTTATATACTATCATAAATAATGTTACTATTCATTAGGGTATGTACCCATTCATAAGGGTAACATTATTATTCGTAAGGGTATGTTACTATTCACCAAAAGTTATGTTGGTCATATTAGACACTATATAACTTACTGATCACAACTGTGTTTGTCAGATAATCTATATTCAAAACATAGAAGTGAAAAAATTATGTTCAAAGGTCACATAGTACATAGTAGTTCATTATGTTTTCATTTCATGCGATTATATGACATAATAATAAGAAGGATATTTCCAATAAAAACTTGGGTCGTTGTATGAATAGTCTTTATTCTTGTGATTGAAATAGTATATCAAGAATGTGTGTTCGAAACAAGTGGTCTTACAGCATCCATGATGTCAAAAAATATTCTATTTCATTAAAAATTTGACAATACTATATTTTATCATATTTCACTATTCATCAAAAATTCATGAAATTTAGAAAATTACAAAAATTTAACCCTAATAATTTTATAATGTGTATATTTCAAAAATGAACTCCATTTTTTTAAAATAAATGTATTAATATTATTAATTTAATTTTAAATAAAAACATACTTTATTGTATAATTAACAATTTTAAAACTATATCTCCACTTATATCACCTTGAATATTTTATCAAGATGCCATTATCATAAATCATTATGAAAAAATAATAATACAATTTAAAATTCATTACGGTCATATTAAAATTCATATTTCTGATCATAAGGGTATATTACTATTCACCAAAAATCATGTTGGTTGCATCAGACTCCAATTAACTTAATGATCACAACCATAGATGAACGTTTTTTGAAATTCATATCATAGAAGAAAAAAATATATATTTAAAATATTGTTATAACTATCAACTTAAAGCAAGGTTTCATGCATTTTCATTTCATTTTTAAAACAATGGGGTATTACATTATCCCCACCTTCTATAAAATGCATCCTTGGAATTTTATTTACTTATTAAACAAGTGAGGATAACAATACCTCATAGAATTTCTAGATTCCAATGTTTCTTCATCAACCATATGGTTTCCCTGCAAAAAAATTACCTGGTGGATTACCTTATTCCGCAATACATGGTCTATTCGATCAAGAATATGAACTAGTTTCTCGTCATAAGAAATTTATATTCAGACTGAACCACCTTAATGATCAAAACATGAGATGAATCGACCACATACATTATCAACATCGAAACATAAAAACATTGGGTACCTCAGATAAAATCAGAGGAAAAGCAACTCAGTAGGAGACTGGTTCAACTTTCTCTAGGATTTAATAAGGTCTAATGAACCATGAACATAACATTCAATTTTCACCAAAATTCATTACAATATTCCATGGTGAGATTTGAAGAAATACGTAATCACCTACCTCAAAAGAAAAGTCTTTCCTCTTGTTGTCTATGTAACTTTTCTACCTACTCTATGTTTTACACATGTGTTGCTGGATCATCTTCACTTTATCATCCACTTCCTCTAGTAATTCTTGTCCCATCAACTTCCATTCCCCGACATTATCCCAAATATATGGAGTTCTACACCGCTTCCAAAACAATGCATCACAAGGATTCATCTGTATACTGGAATGAAAAATGTTATTATAAGAAAACCCAACTAAAGAAATATGTTGATCCCAACATCCTTGGTATTCCATTGAATAATATCAAATAATATCTTCCAATTTCTAAATTATTCATTAAGACAGCCCATTAGATTTAGGATGAAAAGTTTTTCTAAAATTTAATTACATAACCAATGACTTATGAAGGCCCATAACAAATTATAATTGAACCTAGGATCCTGGTGAGATAAAATGGAAAGATGAAGTCCATGTAACCAGAAAATCTCTTTTAGGTACAGATGAGAAAGATGACCTAAATTCATTGTATCTCGAATAGAAATAAAATGTGCAGATTTAGTTAGACGATCAACAAAAACCGAAATCACATTGTTTCATCGATAAGTCTTAGGTAGTACCACAAATAATTCAATAGATATATTATCCTATTTCCACTTCGTCCCTGGAAAAGTCTGAAGCATCACATTTGGCAACTGCTGCTATACTTTATAATATTGACATTTCCAACATTTCATAGTAAAATTTGAAACATCTCTTTTAATTCCATCCCACAAGTAATACTCTCAAAGGTCTCGGTACAACTTATATTTTCCAGGATAAACTAAAAATGGAGACCTATGAGATTCATACAACAAATCATTCTTCAACTGGGAATAAAAAGGCACAAACAACCATTTCCCAAATCATAAAACACAACCATTATCAAGGTTAAATTATGGAAACATACATATTTTAACCAATTCTACCTTTTTCTGTAGCTCACTATCTTCCTTATATATTTTCATAATTCTATCTAATAATTATGACTACACTAAAAACTGAAACTAAATAGAGGATTTTCCTGCACAAATAACTTCTATTAAAAAAATCATCAAATCATTAATGAATGGATCATGTTCTAAATGTAACATGGTTAATTATTCATGATCTTTTCATCTCAAGGAATCTACCACGTTACTTTCTTTTCCTAGATGGTAATTTATCATGCAATCATAGTCGTTTATTAGTTACATATATCTTTTTTCCAGGTGTTTAATTTATTAGGACTGAATATATACTTCATATTTTTATGGTCAGTATATATTTAACATTTGGATCCGTATAAATGATGCCTCTAAAGTTTAAAAGAAACAACCACAGCTGCCAATTATAAGTCATGTGTGGGATAATTTAACTCATGAGGTTTTTCTTGTCTTGAAGCATTGGTACTTACCTGATCATTCTACAATAGAACAAAACCAATTCCATTAACTGAGTCATCATTGTATATGGGAAACACACCATTTCATGAAGGCAATGCCACAACTGGATAATTCACCAATCTCTTATTCAGTTCTAGAAATCAAACACCACATTCCTTTATGTAGACAAATTTAAACCCCTTTCATGTTAAAATAGTTAGTGGTATTGATAACCATTCAAGGTTTGAAACAAACCATAAGTAATAACATGAAAATCTAAGAAAACTAGTAATATCTATATAATTTGTTTATCTTGGAATGTTATCAACCACTTTTTTTGGATGGATAAACTGTTAATTCATCCTTATTTAATATATTCCCAATAAAATAAATTTTTTTCAAATAAAAACCAAAAATTCTGAATTTTTCATATAGTTTATTTTCCATTATGGTTTGAAAAACAACCCTTATATGTTTTTTATTCTCCTTTTTACACTTAGATAATAAATTAATGTCATTAATAAACACATCCAAAATCATAACCAAGAAAATAATGAAATAATTTATTCATAAGATTCATGAAAACAACATGAGCATTATATAACACAAACTACATAACAAAAATTTCATAATGTCCATATCTAGTACAAAAATATGTTTCTGAATGTCAACCTCTTTCACATTTAACTCATGGTATCGGTATCTCATGTCAAAGTTGAAAAAGTATTGATCTCCCTAGAGTCAATCAAACAATAATTTAATATGAGGCAAAGGATTCTTTTTTTAAGTTATTATATTCCAGGATATATAACAAATTCACAGTCTCAGGGAACTATATTTCTTTTTTATGAAAAAATAGGATCACCCCATGGTGAATTTATAGGACGAATGAAGCCTTTATCAAGAAACTCATACAATTGATTTTTCAGTTCAATAATTTTTATTTGATCCATTTGATATGGGGATTTTGAAATTTTCTTATCATTAGGAACTTTGTCAATTGTGAATTTGACATCCCCATTAAGTATGACACTAGGTAGCTCATCAGGAATAACATCAGGATATTCATTTACCACTGACACATCATTAATCAGAATAGTTTCCTTATTTTCCACAATATGTGTAAGTTAACATTAATTTCCTTCTTCCAACAGTCTGTCATATTCATGATATATTATCAATTTTTTAGGTTCAATCATGTATAAATACAAACACTATTTCTTAAAAAAACTTATTTATCTCTATAGTGAATCTAATCATGATAAACAGAAAACCAATCCATTCCTAGAATGAAATCGAACTCTACACAGGGAAAAACAAAAATATTTGCAGGTAAAGTATTTCCACAGACCAAAATAGAAAAATTATTATAATTCCACTTTTCTATAACATTTTCCTTTGTGTTTTAACAATATGTTTTGGTCTCATTTCTTGAGGTGGTATTCCCAATTTACTAGAAAATAACTCAGAAATAAAGGAATGTGTAGACCTCATATCACAAAAAAATTAAAACAAATATGAGAAAGAAAACATGGTACCTGATAAAACATAATTGGGTGGCCCAACATCTACTAACATAGTCATAAAGGATCACACTAAACCATTTTTCATATACTATGGCTTCTTTTCATCATTCGAATATCTCTTTCGGAAGGCCTTTTCATAATGACTCATCTCTAAACATTTAAAACACAGAACAATTTTCTTATCATGAGTAGTCTTAAGATCATTTTCATTACAATCTTAGGCCATAGTCCAAAAATACCACATCAAAAACACTTCACAATTTTGGTAAGGCATACCTAGGATGTTTTTTTTAAACTTTTCCCAATCATGAAACTGTAATTTCTTACCATTCAATTTATTTGCTGTATTATTACCCAAATATTTCCATCTGGATCTATTCATATACATGTTTTCAATGTTCATTTGATCATCAAAAAAATCCATAACTACCCTTTCATCACATTGGGAAAGTTTCTAAAATCATTTGAATTCATGTGAGGCCAAATCCCTTTGATACATTGGGTTCAATCTTGAGAAAAAGTGGTTTCTTTTTCTATCATGATCCAAAATAATATTTGGAGCATACCTCTCTAGGTGGATGAAGTTTAATTCCTACATGGAAACTGAATCTTCAACATTATTATTCGGTTCAAGGAATTTTTTCACCATCCTAAGCCAAACAACCTTAAGAAAATAGTTTTCATGGAAAATACATTTAAATTCATCCCACTCAAAAAGCATCGATCTCTTCTCTATCCATGATATTATTGAGAATTTAACACGACTGATCTGATTCAACTTCAAAACAATAAATGGAAAGATGTATATTTTTATTATCTGAACATCCCATGATGTCAAATATATTTTAAAATTCTTTAATCTATCTTTTAGCAACTATTGTGTAAGAAGATCCATTGAAAGTAAGAGGGTGTTGTCTCATAAAATGTTCCACTATCATCATGTTCTATTGTGGTACCTCTGGTTGTTTTCCCACATAGATTCAATCGCCATATATTTATAATGTTATCTAAACCATTACTATAAAAAACTACTCAGTTCCAATCCCACCATTTTGGGATGCAGATTCGGGCAAATATTATGTTGTTGGTGCCTCTTCTCTTTATCCTTTCTGTTTCATCTATAGAAAACCATTCTAAACAAACATATCATAGATGAAAAATCATTGTAATCATTTAATTATATATCATTTAAAATTAACCATAGAGTAAAAATTATTTATGGTATTTTATTATCATCATCCTAACCCCTAATGTTATCTAGTATATCATCCAATACCAACTATATGGACCTGACCACATTACATTACATAATCATGAATTTTTGTAAAGAACACACTTCCTTTAATGTTGAGTATATTTTAAAATTTATTGATTTAGGGAGTTTTTATATAATTAATATAAAACATTTCACATTCATATAGAGATGATTCCACAAAAAATTTATCCATTTCTTCCAAAATATGAAACTATTCAAATAAAACGGTTATTCATTGAAAATTCATCATAAAAATTAACATGGATTCCTTCTCATACACATCATTATAAAATGTGAAAATAATTTAGAAATTATTATGAGCACTAAATGATTAGTAAGGTATATAAAAGGTAGGAAATAAAAAATTAGTTCATGAATACTTATAATTTTTGAAATCATTTTCAAAATAAGACACATTTATTACCAATATAAACATACTTTGTGAAACCTCATATTTGTATGAGACTTTAAAAAAATATAGATCATAAATAAAACCTTATAATTATATAGAGTAATTACATAAATAATAAAGTAACCCTCTCGACTACCTTAAAATTTTTAACACTCATAACTACCTTTCAATGAAAACCTCATGGCTAACTTTTTGTGTAACCATCGCAGTTAAACATGGAGTAACCATACGATCAAACTAAAAATTAGACATACCAAATACATTAGTGGGGACATAGTTACAACCCTTCATCATAAAAAATTCCCATGAACCATAACATAATCATAAAATAGTAATAATTTCATAAAATCATTTCTTTTGAATTTTGCAAAAGAAAATTTTAGAAAAGGATTTTAAATGAAAAGTCTCTTACAAATAAAATATAATTGAAATGATACATAATAGAGTGTATTTAATATGTATATAAACAATAAATAAACATAATTGAATATAATATAAACAAAATACATCACATAAACAATTTTAATACCACATAAATAATGAAATAATAGGTTTACCCAAAGAGTCGAAATTGGGTTAGGAATTCCCTTTCCCCAGGTTTGTCTCACATAAAACATGCCTAAAACTCATGTATAATGGTTAATAGTGTTTTATTAATATATTAAATAAACATATTCATGTTAATAAAACCTTATATGATCATTTTACAGCATCATTTCAACCTTTAGTTATTAGTATTTGGTTCCTTCCATTGTTTCATGTGCGTTCTTTACCTAATTTTCTTGGTTGTTTTGTATTTGATTTTCTTATTGTACGGAAATGAAATTTAACAAGGGGAATGAAATTTTATTCATATGTTACCATAATATATAATTATACAAAAAATTATTATTTTTATCATAAATTATGTTGAATCTTTTGATAAAACATTAATGATATTTGTATAGATCATTTTGGCATTTCATCGTTAATTATGTACATGTTTAATTATAATAATTAATGTAATTCATAGAAGTTCATTATATTACAAAAAAATAGGTCAACTAATACACATGAAATTTTTTCAACCATTAAAATGGTAATACACATAGTTTTGGAGGAATTAAAGAAAATTAAAAACCCAACACCCTTGATTTTGGTAAAATGACACATATCGAAGGATGTTCATAAAAGTGGGGGAGGAGAGGAAGAAAGATGAGGAATTTTTACATAAACATGATAAAATACAGTATTTATATAATTAATTAGATATTATTCCTCTTGAATAAGGGGATAATATGATAGTACAAGAAAATAAAAAGAATTGAAAAGAAAATGAAAGAGGATTCTCACATCCTTATCTATTCTTGTTGATAACCTCCTTAAGGACTCTGGTTTTTGATATTTAGTGAGTAAAATAGATCATGTACATGGGGAAGAGGCTTGTGGAAGATATTTGACTGAACATAGATAATTCTCAATGCTTGAGAGATGTTATAGGAAGAGGGGAATGAATTTGGTATTTATAGTGGAGGAGAAGAGGGATTTTACATTTTTTTAATCATTAGTATAATATTTTTTCTCAATAGTATGAATAAATTTAATTATTGTGATAAAAATAGTATAGAGATTATATTATCTCAAAACTAGTTGGCTTACATCAACCATGATGTGAGAAACAGTGTATTTAAATGATAATTTCAATATACAGTATTTTACTGTATTTCACTATTCATTGAACATTCATGACATTCATAAAAATAACAAAATTTTACCCTAACCATTTTTCAACATGTAGTGTTAAAAAATGAACTCCATTTTTTTAAATAAATTTTAATTATTAATAATTTCGTTTTTAAATAATATCATACTTTATTTAAAAACTAACAATTTTAAAACTATAGCTCATTTTATATCACCTTGAAAAAATTATCAATATGTCGTTATAATAAAATCATAAGAAAATAAAATAATAATATAATTTACTATTCATTAAGGTCATATTACATTTCATATTATTATTCATAAGGGTATGTATCTATTCACCAAAAATAAAGTTTCTTCCATCAGACTCTAAATAACTTACTGATCACAACCATACATGACCTTTTTTTTAAATTCATATCATTTAAGAGGAAAATTAATGTTTAAAGTCTAGTTATAACTATCTACCTAAAATAATGTTTCACTAATTTTAAATTTATTTTTAAAACCTTGTTGTGTTATAGTTGGGAGTGGGTTTACTATAATCCAAATAGAACCCACTGATACACTAGGTTGTGAGACCTTAACTAGAGATTATTACCCCATGACTATTGAGAATGATTTTGTGGTTCAAGTCATACACAAGGATTATTCGTTGGATATGCATGATTTTGGGAATTTGGGACAGACCGTTGGACCTATAGACATACTATGATTCCATAGTCAGTCTATAGAGATGTAAATACTTGTTTTATATCTCTTAGATATAATTCTAATAATATATTTGTAAATAGTATACCATACAATTTTATCCTTTTATTTGTACCAAATTATTGTTTTCATGGAGTCCGAATTAGTATTTATATTCAAACATGCATGGGATTTATCAAAATGTGACATGTCTTGTGAAAAAACCAGGTAGAGCGGTAGTGACTTCGGTAGAGTATAGTTTCACTCGAGTTCACTGATCAAGGTTGGTGATTGTACATGGATATCATGATGCAAGATATCATTTATTTCCACTTAATCCATTTTATTAGTGTTTGAATTCATATCTAGTGGGGAATTAGTTTTATTGCATTTTTCATTGACTATATATTTTTATACATTGTTGGTTTCCATATATGTTTTTACATTCATGGTTATTCGCTAGATGTTGTAGTATTGTATTATTCCTCCACACTCTTTCATAGAGACGCTATTGTGAATGCATATTGTTAAATTAGTATGAGTCCTACCATTTATGTTTATGAATTCTTGAAACATTCTAGTATTAGATAACCTATTGATGGAAAGCATACCATGTCACACTCATCCTTCCTCCAACAAGGTGGGCCCCAATTTTTCATGTAATGATTTATTTCTATTACATAAAATTTTAATATATTTTCTATTAGAATGGTACTCATTGTATTGATTGGATGAGAATATAAGATAATTGTGTCAGCATTTCTTCAGTTATACTTACAAGCTAAAAAACCGGATATTGGTGGAAACACTAATGTATCCATTAACAATTATACTAACTAGATACTTATTGGATAAGCATACTTAGAAATATGTTACATGGAAGTAATGGTACATGAAACGAATAGTATTGAGCCCTTGGATTATTCTACGATAGTCAAAAAAAATATATGATCATCTTAGTATGGTACATTTTGATTAGTTTCCTGATTCCACCGTAAATAATGCTAGTAAGGATACTGATAAAAGATCATGATGATGATATTTTGAGTCCTGAGGAATATGTTCAGTGACAATCTCATGATATTTTACCTCTAGGAAAGAAGAGAGTAGAGAATTACCTTGAGATTATCCTCTAATAATTTAGGATATTTCAGAACCTGAATAATCCTTTGGTATGGATTATGGATATCCATTATCAAATATAAATTGGGAGCCAGTGGGGTTTGATCTTTTAAGAACATAATGAGGGTATGCGATCATAGATTAGATTCTAAAACATATTAATGGGTGATTATTACTCCTAGAAATATCACTCTGTATAGATTAGGTATCTCATCTATATATACTATGTTTTTCTATATGATTCTATGTACACAACAAGGTTTACTACCTTTACATAATTCTCCCTTATCCTGGAGTAGGATGGTTTCTTTTAGAAATAAAATATAGAGCAGCGTACCCAGAGATAATTCTATGTTATTGTTGTCTCCTTATGAATTCATACAAGTTTTGGGGTTCTTGATCATTTATGGATATATATAATTTATTATAATTGTTCATCAGGTGGTTGGAGTTTCCAATGGACATCACGGTGCTGAGTATTTTGAAGATTCTATCATATTTCAGTAATCTTGCTCATAGCTCAAGAACCCTCTCTATTTTTGGAATCAAGATGATAGGTATTCATCTCTAGTATCATGAAGTATATCCATTGTTCATATAGTGATTTGAATTTATACTTTCTATTGGTGAGTTATCATGGATCATTGTTTTCTGAAATGACATGATGAGGATTGAAGGTAGGCATTAAATATACCACTATAGAATAGGAATCTTCTAGACCAATGTCCGAAGTATGTATAATGGATCCCAAAATAATGAATTTATATTAGATTATCAATTGTACTATAGTGGTAGGATCTATTATTGGATGATTTATATATTATATACTCACAATAATACCACCATATGTCTCACACCATGCTCCAAGAGATGGTTCTCAAGGAAATGAGTAGTTGTAGGATATAGAGGGTGTTGACCACACTGTACAAGTTATAATTAAAGGTATAAATTGTTTCCTTTATTCTCGTATCTAGTAATAAGAATAATTTTCATAAGGAATTAATTCATCTATTGATCCCCTTTTAGATAGATCGATATTCCAGTTTATTAATTTATATTTTATCAATTCCTTGAGGTTTCTACTGGAATCGATTTGTCTATATTTCATAACTTTTGAAAATCTGATTTGGAATTTGGTGGATAGATATTGTCATGATAGGACATGGATTCAATGATCAAAAGTTATGATGTCTTCAAGGAAATAAAATTTGTTTCCATAGTGTTCTTCCTGATTGGCATTCATAATAAACGAGTAAGATTCCTTCAAACAGATGAAACAATACTATCTATTACAAGAAATAGATATATCTTAACAGTGTGGATTGATGTTGATAATAGAATTTTTAATCCTATAATATAACAGTTGTATAGGTATTTGGATTCCTTATCTAATGGTGTTCTACATAGATTCCTTCCCATAATATTTCATTGTACTGCCTTTAAATTGGTATATTGTCTTCAACAACAATATACACAAAAGTACCTCACCAAAATCGTCTACAACATATTAGATAGTACATATCATGTTTATGGAATTGATGATGGTGTGTGATACCATTTATAGATAGGTTGTATCATAAAAGGTGTTTACCCATGGATATCTCCATGTTTTCATTCAAAATATTTGGTTCCATGAAATGAGTTTTAGTGTTGATTATCATCACTTAAATAAGTAAATATTAATGAAAAAAACCATTTTCTAAGGACTTATTACCTCTTCAAAAAGCTGATAGTTGTGGGATGGATATTAGTTTTTTTCCTATGGTTATCATATAACCAGTTGATAGATCATGAGGATGATATTATGAATATGTAATTGTGATGCTTCTACAGAAATTATGAGTTCATTGTGATGCCTTTTGGTATGGTGGAATCCCCCATGGTGTTCATTAATATTAAGTACTATATCTAATATACTTACATGTAATAATTCATATTAATATACATTGATTAAATTCTCATATAATATATTCTATAGGAGGACAATGAATAACATTTTACGATGGTCATAAACATACTCATGGAGAACCAAATTTATTTTAATCTCTTAATTAAATAGATTTGGATCCCTAAGGTTCACTTTTTAAAAAAACAAATCTTAGAATGGGTTATTTATAGAATTAATGATTTATGTGATGGATTGATGGTAGCCAACAAATTTCATTTTTAACAATAACATTTTCCCTGGCCTGTATGGGTACTGTTGATGTTTTATGGATGAAATATTATGTTTTTCAGCCCCATTTAAAACACTAATGTAAAAAAGTGATGTCATTTACTAAGACTAATTAGTTTCTATTCATCATTTCATAGTTGAGTAAGAGTATGATGAGTTCTCTTTTGTTAATGATAACATAATAAGGAATGACATACATAGTGTATGGTGATTCCATTGTATCATGGACTAGTTCAATGTTTATGAAGAGGCTATAATATGAGTTGATTCATTTTAAATAGTATAATAATAACTAAACAACTCATGAAATTAATTTGTATGTGGTAGTATTCTCTAGGATTATGTGGATGTACTACCATTTTTGAGATCATATTTTAGGTTAATCACCACACTATTGAATAATGTATATCATTACATGGACTATTATTATCCTGATAAAATAAAACTAGTTTGATAGTGGAAGGGATGAGTTATATTGACCACATGGATCTATGATACTCGATATACTCATAAGATAAAAAATACGGATTTCATGATGGATGTTAGAACGTTATCATTTTCAATGTATGGATGGTGGTTATTGTTTCATTTTGGGTGGAGGTGGTTAGGGTGTTTCATATATCACCACTGATCATACATTATGATGTGTAAAAGATGTATGTGGACATTTAGAAGATGTTTTGCTGGGAAAACATGAGACATAGCACTATGGAGTTTGATAATCAGTGTCTCACATGTAAGTGGGGACTAGATGGAAACCGGGTTCCTAAATGTCTGACATATCCTCTTTATAGTCTGGAGTGGAAATGGTATTGATTCTATATGGAATTTTTTATGGGGATTCCTTGTATATCGGGAGGTGATACTACTATCTTAGTGACTGTAGAAAAACATACAATTTCTTTGCACATCCATTCAATTGGGGATCATAGTTCACCAATGTGTTTTTAGAAATTTTATGTGTTGACAGTCTTATAATATCATGGATTACCAATAAGGATCATTTATACCATGTTTATCATTTCACTTCACTATTGTGGATGGGTCTATATTAGGATTTTGAGAATCAGTTTTGGATGAGTACAGTGTTTCAACCCACACAAAAGGGAAAAATCAATGAACTATCTATGTTTTGAGGATATGTTGAGAGAATATACACAAATTATTCTTTACACGAACTATTATGATCAGATACAAATGGTATAGTTTGCATATTATAACAACTACCACTTGAATATCATCATTTTATCATTTGAGGTACTATACAAGAGACCATGTATGTCATCTCTATGATGGAATAAAAATTTTGATACATATCATGTTATGAAATAGATTTTTCATGTGATATTGTATGAAGAATAAGTGGTCCCCCAAAGTGTATATGTAATGCCTACTACTAAATGAAATCATATATATGTTGATGTAAAAGGTCATTGGTGTTTGAAAATGGATAACATATTTGGGTTATTTTCTCCCCTTTATGAGGAATTAAAATAATTAGATGGGGAATAAATCAAATTATTATATTCATTGAGTGGTTATATATTTATTAGAAGGATTTTGAGGTCTCTCTCGCCTTGAAAATTTCACTATGGTTAGAGGAAGTGTTTTCCTTACTTTTTATTTAATAAACAAGGAGATAAATTCAATACCCAAATCAAATTATTTAATATGGAATGCTAGAAAAACAAAAATATATCCAACATCCTTGAGTAGTTGATAGTGATCTATGGTCAATATGAGAGTGACCTACATGGATGGAATAGTCTTTTGGTTTTTGTGGTATCAAATCATGGGAGGATCCATGTGAGAACTTGGGAGGTTAGAATCAATTAAAAAAATACACCAAAACTATTATATATATTTTTCATTTTAGGGATAAAATAAATAAAATGAGGTGATAACTTACTTACAAGTCTTTTATTATATTGTTACATTGAACACTCCCTAAAAATAAATAGTTATTTTTATTGTGTTGGTTTTATGTTTATTCCTTTTAGGACAAATAGATGAATATTTTGGAAATATATATTTATATTTAATTATGTGTGAAATTTTTTTATTGTATATTATTCTCACATTGTTTGAGACCTTTTGTAACAAACTGACCACAGTTACCCAAAGTTGGTGAATTATTTTAATACATTGGCATGATTACAAGAAATCAAGTCCTGAAGGACCAATCAATTTAGCAGTCTTGGAAAATTGATTACATATATGAATGTTACATTACAATTTCTAATAAACAAAACAATATAAATAATATTTTTAGAACTCCATTTTCCCTTAGCTTAACCCTGCATATCAATCCAAAAACACTTATTGGGATCTGGAGAATATAAAACCTAATAAAGGGGTGAGTTTTAATGATCAGTAATGGTAAATTATTTAGCCAAAGCTATTAACTTTTAAGGAAAGATGTTTAATATAAACAATAACCTTTTAAACATGAATTTGACCATAATATGTAAAAATAAAATCAACCATTACCATATAAACAAGCACATGGATATTCTAATTGTTGAATAATCACATGTAATAACTAATTTCATAATGAGGGAATGCATAATGTTAGACATCATAACCACATTTTCAAGGCCTCGTGCCAATACTAAAACTAAAAATTTTGTTAAGTCATTATGCCAAGAAACTAGTTTGTCTCATGAAACCTATCGATGCATCGAGGAGTTATAGGGGGCTCCACCTGTCACTTACTAATTCCAATTCATTCCTCATATGAAAATGTTGAAAAATAACATAAGCACTCGTATTAAAACTAGCATAAAAAATGTAAATACATTAACCATAAACCATGAATAGAATAAAAATAGCACATCCACATTCAAACATAGTATAAATCATTCAATAAAATATTTACTATTTTATTATAATAAATCAACCTCAATAATGAATAATATCTAGTAAATGATGTTAAAATAGTTAAAAATGATCAGTAAAACTCTTTGCGAGAAATGTCATTTTTGTGAAATCATTTAAAAGTCACAAATTTATAAAGGAAGAAATTTAAAATATATTTTTCAATAAAAGTGTCCCATACCACTTTGAAACATTTAAAAGGAAATAACATTTTAAAATTTTCATGTCCCTATAAATAAGTCCTTAAAACCATTTTGAAAATCTGGACATTAATGAGAAATGATTAAAAAAATAATATTTGAAAAATTCAGAAAAGGATTTCTTTAGATAAATATTCCCTTAAAAATCCTTTTGAAAAAACTGTTATGAAACATGTACATGGATGATAAATATGTTCCTGTAAATACTTACACATAAACAATCGCGGATAACAATGAGATTGAGAAATTAACCATTACATTTTACTTTCTTTTAGTCGAGGGTACGTTTACCCTCCTGTATAATGACCATAGTAGGTTATTAAATTTTATCAGAACCATATTAACATTTATTATATCATATTTGATTCATTTATGACTTTATACTTCTCATTTAATAATAATTTCAATGTTAAAGTAACATTTTGGGGAATAATTGCATTCTTTATCGTATGTGTTTTAACTTGTTATTCATGATCACATCATTTATATAATGATTTAGATACTTCTGGAATATAAAAAATGATTTATATAACATATATATTCTGAATATATATATTTATAATATTTAGATTTATGAAATAGAGACACCGTTTATGGAGACGGTTGCTCGTACTTACGCATAATCCCTATTTCCATTTTCAAATATTATTGAACGGATGTAAGTGAATGAGATATCTGTAAATACACACACATATATAAATATGTATTTCTATTAGAATTATTATGTCATATATTACATATTTATTAAATATATATATATACATACCTATATTTATAATAATCGTTGAACGGTGAACGTGGAAATGAACCTCATCGCGTCTTGGAGACGGCAACCCTACGTACGCATGAGCGATTATATAATTCTATTGATGATGAAATAATTTGAAATTTGATGGTATTTTATATATAAATAATCAATAAAATTTTATATTTTTTTATTTACATCAATTTTACTCATTATTATACCCATCCAAATGATGTAGTGTTGAATAACATACTACTCCCGGAAGTGGAGACGGTAAGCCGTACATACGCATGTATGGGGACTATTTGACTCATAGGATGGATAGAATAATGAATATGGTTATACAATATTTATAATAACATCTCAGTATGTATAATTAAATGGATTTATTATTTTGTTATGGAAACAACAAAGAAAGAGGAAGTGGAAGAAGAGAAGAACTTTGAAAGAGGTGATGAAATTATTATCACATCTTAGAGTGCTTCCTTTTGATTTGATCAAAAGGGCTCCGTAGGATGGATTTATGATAAAAGTATGTCTTCTATTTTTATGTGAGGGTAGTTGGGAGGATATTTGGGTAGGTTTTAGCTGATACAAATGGCATTAGAGGTATGATTTTGAGATAAGTGGGAGTACCCTTTTTTAGAGAGGTGAGGGTCATTTTATGAAAAGTTTGAAATAATATTTTATTATACAATAAAATTCAGTTTATAATGGATCAAAAATAGTTTAATTCGTGACTAATGTGTGGATTTGTAAAAATAATCTCAAACAATAGGTTTTAGACAAGTTTAGGTCACCATATTAACCTTATCATTTTTATCTAAACCTTAGTTAAATAGTTTTACTTTTACCATGTCTTTTTGTATTATTATAATACATGGTTAATAAACCTACTATAAAATTCCAAGAGAACCTAAAGTGGTTCATTAATGACATATCTAACCATATATAATTCATTTGTCCAAACTATAGATTTATAGGGTTTATATATTATTTAATAAATTAGTATTTGTATTCAAAACTCTTTTATGTCAATTTTGACACTATTTAGTAATTGATTCTTCTTAATGTCATAACATCTTTATGACTTCAAAAAAAATACATTGAGTCATACCTAACATTTTATATTAATCTATAAAATTCTTTGATTTTATTAAAAGCCTCAATTTACATTTATTTTGATATTTATAACATCAATTTTTTTAGTCTTTTATTAATTGGGTAATTATTGCATCATCATTGTTTAATAAATAAATTTAATTATGTAATTTCTAAAAATTATAAATGAAATAAAATCATGAGGGAAATATTTTTATATTTCTAATTATTTTTAATATTCTAATTTATCTTATGTGTAACCCCATATTAAAAAAAATAGTTATTGATCTTTAAATTTAACACTTTTAACTCTTCTTTAAAAAAATATAATAAATGTCCTAATATAACCCAAATGGATAAAAAGGACCTTATTTTTGTCCTAATGTTGATTTTGGCCGAAATAAACTTATTTAATAGAATTAGGAAAAGATTTTGGGCAATTTTAATATTATTTTTATCTTTAATTACCTTATTTGATTTTTACCGTGGTAAATAAAATTCAAAATTTACTATTCACCACAATTTATTTTCATCCTCTTGAACCACATTTTACATACTAGTATCAACCGTGTCTCTTGGAGTTTTTAATTTCAATTCGCAGAAGCGGTAAAATTGCATTTTATGCATATTTGTAAGTGTGCCTAGAAAGTGAGTAAATATCCTAGAAGGTGGGTAAAAAGACGTTAAAATAGTTCAATAAATTTTATTAATCTAATCTTATTATCAAATGACTCCAATGACATAAATTGGATTAATATATGTATAATGTATCTATTTTTACTTCAAGATAAATTTTTAATTAAAAAATAATTTTTTATATAAAAAAGTCAATCAATATCTACAACTCAGTGTTTTCACTATTCATCAAAAATTGAATGTTTTCAGAAAAAACCCAAAAATTCACCCTAAGCTAATTTTTATAGTCTGAATACAAAAATTAATTCTATTTTACCAAATTAAAATCCTATAATATGCATTAATTAATTTAAAATTAATTCTTGTTGTCAAAACCAAAAAGCAAGTTTATAAAAAGTAAAAACTATCAAAAGATAGACATGTGTTTATGTACAATTTAAATGTGAAATTACTTATAAAAGCCTAAATTATATTAAATGATAAAAATATAATATAATTATACTTTAAAAACACTCAAATTAATAATTTAACAATATAAATTATTTCGGTAAAAAAAGTTTTTCTCAATTAAAATTTAGTATTTTAACTATTCATCAAAATATTAAAGTTATCAGAAAAGTATTAAAAATTTATCAAAAAAAATTATGTCCCACATATAATGAATAATTTAATTTCATGAAATTAAATTTTTTAAAGTGTCAAATATTGTATTTAAAAAGGGTTCTCCATTAACAGGCGGAAAAACTGCATTTTTTTGGAAAATACTTATTTTATCTAAAAAATTGAATTTCTCATTATATTATGTGTAAGAAACACAAAAGTTGAATGTTAAAATTATATAGGATATATATAACATTAAAAATGTGGTTAATAATATTCATAACCTCTTTTTTAATGGCTCTTTTGGTACGTCGTGGTGCACTCGAACTCTGTGTTGCGAGTAGCACCGGTTATAGAATTACATTAAAGAGATAATATACTTTGAAATCGTGGAGTGTTACATTCTCCACCCCATCAATAAATTGAATCCTCATAATTTGAAATTATTATTCAAAAATAAAATGTTGAAAATATAAAATACCTTTTTGGAAAACCCACATCGAAAATAGGGTTAATAAAATTTAGTCTAAATAAGAGGGAAAGGGAAATGAAAATGTCACTATAAAATTTGGTTTTTAAATAGGAGAAAATTGGTTAAAATTATAGACACATAATTAAAGGAAAGACATTACTTTTTATAGGTAGTTATTGAGGTCATAAATATCAAACATGTGGACAATAAATGTAAAATTGACAGCGTGAAAGCCATCAATCTATAATGATCTAAAGTATCATCAGTTCAACCAAACATAAGGTATTAGGATAACACATTTTTTAGATACTTTTTCATGATGAGGTGGGAATAATTTACTCTCTAGAAAAAACTCAAGAAAACATAATTTATTTCCTTACCTGTCATAATCATATTCTCATCATTTGGTTGTGCATATATATATTTTCACATCATCCCATAGACTAGGAAATCCATGTTCAAAAATTATTTTTTTACGCCTACAGCACCTTTGATAAATCATAAGGTCCAAAAATATTACCTTAATCCTCTAAATGTTTTCTGAAGAAAATTCTCAGGTCAAAGTATAAAAAAATTATGCATTAACCTTATACAAAAAATTCAACTGTTAAATTTACTCAATTCTAACCTTTAGACATATCCGAAATACTTGTTTCCAAACTCACAGTAAGAAAATTTATAAGGGAAATAAATATATAATGAATATCCACATGTGGATACCTTCATCATAAATATAATGAAAATATAGTAACAACATGAATTACCATAAAACCTTATTTGAATATGTATGTACTTCCTTATTCCTTCGAAAAAATAAATTATACTGGATATACTTCTTAAATATATAAATGTTGTAAAATCCTACAATGACGGAATAAACAAACAATTAATTAGTTCCTATGTAGTCAATAATACATAATATACTTTATCCAACTCAATTATCTCATATTCCAAAATCACTGCCTCATTATTAGGACCATATTAAGGTATATATTTCTCTCAACCGTATATTATCCAAAATGTTTGACTTGAAACTGTGCCACTTTACATGGTACCATAAAATCTCAAATCCTTGATGAAAACGTACTGTAGTACAGTCCTTATATACATTATAATTCTTATAAATTGTAAATCATTATTAAAATACTCTAATGATGCAATTCGTTAATAACCACTTAAGAACACTAATCATTCCTCTTCATAGTCGGTAGTATTATAACAGGGTTATTATCTTATAGCATCATTCAAGGTATACTCTAATGGTTGGGAAATTGATTCGCATAGTGTCCCAACTCATTATAGATAAATAATTTTAAATTTGAAACCTTTTTCTTACCCTTGAAATCACGAATTTGGTGTCCTTTTTCTCCACATTTATAACAAACCCCCATTCCTTTAAAGAACTTTCCAGTGTGATTCTTTCTACATTAATCACATATGGGAAAATCCTTCTTTCCCTTCATCCATTTATCTATCTTTATCTCTACTATCCTTTTTTTCTCTGGCTTCCCTTCAATTCCATACAACTCAGATAATTCATTACGTATCTTATTAACATGTGATATTATTTTTTCCTATGATGAGAATACGTGGGAGACTAATTCCCTTCTAAATGTTCTCTTAAGACTATAAAAGATATGATCCTTCTCACTCTTTGGATCAGTTTTATTTTTGGAGTTCTCATTCCTTCTGCTGGGTTCCATTTCTAAATGACAAAATACTCTAGGTTAGATTATATCATAATGTATAATCCAAAAAAATAGAAAAAATTCACAATATTAATTAATTATTTTCACACATCCAATTTCAAAATCATAAAAAATGTTTTCTTCGCTGACATATTTACTCATAAATCCTTCCTAATGGTTTGTAAATAAAATGAAAATTGTTTTAACCATTTCACCAAGGTGTGTTGTAACCAAGAGTGCAGCAAGGAACATTGTCGAGCCCCAGTTCACATTCAAGTCTAGCTCAAAGCGGTGTTTCCAGGTTTTACCCCTAGATACATATGTGACAGAGCCACCTCTATGTGCCCGTATCCAGATAGGGATGTATTATTGGGAAAATTAACAAAATCTCTACATTAACAAAATTCTAGTAAGTTTTCTATACTAATCCTCAAAGTCTATCTTAGGGTAATGTTTCAAAATCAGAGTCTATCTAAATCTATTTTCATGGTTGGTGCTAAACATTATCTAAAACAAATTGTAACATCCCAACCTTAGTTACCTAGAGTTAGTGCATTATTTTAATACGTTGGAATGATTATAAGGAATCGTTTCCCAAAAGACTGATTAGTTTAGAAGTCTTAGAAAATAGATTACATATATGATTGTTACTTTACAATTTCTAACAAACATCAAAGCATAAAAAATCATTTGAGAATGTCATTATTCCCTTATCTTAACCCTAAATAGCAATCATATAACACTTCTTGGGATCCTGGGAAAATAAAACATAATAAAGGTGTGATATCTGATGCTCAATATGGGTAAATAATTTAGCTGAATCTATAAACATTTAAAGAAATACTTCTTATAAAACCAATTGTCTTTTAAACATGAACATGCAAATAATATGGAAAAAATAAATGAAACATTGCCATATAATCCTAAAAATGATTATTTTATAGTCGAATAATCACATGTAATAATTAATTTTATACTAAAAGAATTTATAAGGTCATACATAATAACAACATAATCAAGGCCATGTGGCAAGACTATAAAAAAAATTTCAAGGCCTTGTTCCAAGACAATAGTTTTTCTCATGAGACCTACCGATGTAACGAGTAGCTATAGAGGGCTCCACCCGTCACTTACTAAGTCCAATGAATTCCTCATATGAAAATGTTGAAAAAAACATTAACATTCGTATTAAAACTATCATAAGAAATGTAATTACATTAACCATAAACCATGAATGGTATAAAAATAGTACATGCACATTCAAACATAGTATAACTCATTCAATATAATATGGAATATTATATTATAATAAATCAACCTCAATAAAGAATAATATCCAGTAAAGGATGCTGACATAGTTGAAAATGATTTTATAAAACTCTTTAAGAGAAATACCTTTTTGTGAGAAATCATTTAAAATAACAAATTTATAATGGAAGATATTTAAAATATATTTTTGAATCAATTTTTCCCATACCACATTGAATATTTTGAAAGTAATTACCATTTAAAACATTCATGTTCTTATTAATAAATCCTTAAAACCATTTTGTAAATAGGGACATTAATGAGAAAGGATTAGAAGAATAAATATTTAAAACATTTAAAAAATAATTTTTTAGTTAAAGATTACCTTAACGAAATTCTTTTGAAAACTAATTTATGAAACATGGACATGGATGATAAATATGTTCTAGTAAATACTTACACATAAACATTCTCGTTTAACAGTGAGATTGAGGATTTAACCCTTACCTTTTACTTTTCTTTAGTCGAGGTTATGTTTTTCCACTTGTATAATCACCATAGTATGTAATTAAATTATACCAGAACCATATTAATATTTATGAAATCATATATGATTCATTAATTAATTTATACTACCCATTTAATAATAATTTCCCTGTTGAAGTAACAGTTCGGTTAATAATCGCTTTCTTTATCGTACGTGTTTTTACTTGTTATTCTTGATCATATTACATAGATCATGATTTACATAATTCCATAATATAAATCATGATTTATATATCATATATATTCAGAATATAGATATTAATAATATATATATTTATGAAATGTAAACACCGTTTTTGGAGATGGTTGGCCATATGTACACATAAACTCTATTTCCTTTTTCATAACATATTGATCGGAAGTAAGTGAATGAGATAAATGTAAATACACACACACACATAGATATATATATATTTATTTCCTGTAGAATTATTATTTCATATATTACATACTTATTAAATATATATATATATACTTATAATCATCGTTGAATGTTGAACGTGGAAATGAACCTTATCGCGCCGCAGAGATGGTAAGCCGTACGCGTGCACAAGCGATGATGTCATTCTATTGATTATGAAATAATATGTAATTGGATGGTATATTATATATATAGAATAATTAAAATTTTATATTTATTATTAAATCAATTCTATTCATTATTATACCCATCCAAATGATGAAGTGTTTATTAACCAACTACACCACGACGTGGAGACGGTAAGCCGTATGTACACACATATGGTGACTCTGTCATTCATAGGATGGATAGAATAATGAATATGGTTGTACCATATTTATAATAAAATCTCAGTATATATAAGTTACTTTAGTTATTTTTTTGGTATGGAAACAACCAATAAAAAGTAAGTGGAAGAAGAAATGATCATTGAAAGAGGTGATAAAATTATTATATATTATTCGGGTGATTCCTTTTGATTTGATCAAAAGGGCTCCTTATGATGGCTTTCAGATCAATGTAGGGCCTCTATGTTGAAGTGAGGGTAGTTTAGAGGATATTTGTTTTGGGGTTGGCTAGGCCAAATGGCCTTGGTGGTGTGATTTTGAGATAAGCGGAAATACCCTTTTATAAGAGAGGTGAGGGTCATTTTAGGAAATGATTGAAATATTATTTTATTATAGAATCATATTCGGTTTATAATGGATCTAAAATAATTTATTTTGAATATAATGTGATTATTGGTCGAACAACTCACAACGAATATGTTTTAGACAAGTTTAGGTCCCCATATTAACCTTATCTTTTAAATTTAACCCTTAGATAAATAGTTTAACTTTTACCACGTCTTCATGTATTATTACAATACATGGTTATTAAACATACTATAAAATTTCAATAGAACCTAAAGTGGTTCATTAATGACATATATAACCTTATCTAAGTTTTTTGGCCAAACAATTGATATTTTATATTTTTATATTATTTAATAAAATAGTCTTTTTATTAAAAACCCATTTATGTCAATTTTGACACTATTTGGTAATTAATATTTATTAAAGTAATAACAACTCTATGACTTCGAAAAAAGTACATTTATCCATCCATAACATGTCATATGCACCTATAAATTTTCGTGGATGACATAAAAAGTGTCAATTTACATTTATTTTGATATTTATAACATCAATTATTTTAATCATTTATTAATAAGGCAATTGTTGCATCATCATTGTGTCATAAATAAATTTATTTATTTAATTTATAAAAATTATAAATAAAATAAAATGATGTATGAAATAATTTTATATTTATAATTAATATTTATAGTCGAATTTATCTTCTGTGTAACCCTATATTAAAAATGGTTTAGTAATTGAACTTTGAATTTGACACTTTTAACCCTTCTTTAAATAAAACAAAATAAATTTCCTAATCTCTCCCAAATAGATCAAAAGGATATTACTTTTTTAATCAGGTTGATTTTGGACAAAATAAACTTATCTAATAGATTTAGGACATATGTTGGTGTAATTTTAATATTATTTTTACCTTTAATTACCTTATTTATTTTTTACTATGGTAAATAAAATTCAAAAGTTAATATTCACCAAATACTCAGGTAAATCGTGTCTCTTGGATTATTTAAATTCAATTCACAGAAGTGGTAAAATTACATTTTATGCAAATTTGCAAATGTGCCTAGAAGGTGGGTAAATATGCCTAGAAGGTGGGTAAAAAGATATTAAAACGGTTCAATAAAATTATATGTAATAATAATATTATAAAATTACTCCAATGACTTACATTGAATTAATATATGTATTATGTATATATTTTTACTTTGAGATATATTTTTAAATAAAAAATAATTATTTTAATAAAAATTTTAGTTTTTATCTACAACGTATTGTTTTTCACAATTCATCAAAAATTGAATGTTTTCAAAAAAATACCAAAAAATCACTCTAAGATAATTTTGATATTAAAATTAAAAAATTATTTCTATTTTACCATATTCAAAACATAGACGTTTCATTAATTAAATTAAAATTTATTCTTGTTGTGAAAACCAAAAAAGGTGTTTTAAAAAAGTAAAAACTATCAAAAGATTGACATGTGTTTATATCCAATTTTAAGGTGAAAATACTTATAATGACCTAAATTATATTATATGATAAAAAATAATCTAATTATACTTTTGAGCCACTTAAATTAATAATTTAACACTATAAATTATTTCGATTAAAAAAGTTGTTTCCAATTAAAATTTAGTATTTTTCATTATTCATCAAAATATGAAATTTATCAGAAAAGTACTAAAAATTTAACCAAACTAATTTTTTCTGTCCCATGTCTAAAAAATAATTTAATTTAAATAAATTTAATATATAAAAGTGTAAAATATAGTATTTAAAAAGGGTTCCCAATTAAAAGGCAGAAAAACTGCATTTTTTTAAAAATACTTCATTTATCTGAAAAATTGAATTTGTCATTATATTATGTCTAAGAAACAATATATATAAATGTTAAAATTATATAGGATATATTTAAATTTCAAAATGTGGTTAATACTATTAATAACCTCATTTTTAATCGCTAGTTTGGTAAGTCACGGTGCGCTCGAACTCGGTGTTGCGAGTAGCGCAAGTTTTTGAAATACATTAATGAGATAAAGTAGATTGAAATTGTGGGGTGTTAGACCTAGGTTGGAAAAAATGAGATCATTTTTTAATCAAAAGTTTAGTATTTACCCTCGAGGGAAATTATTTTTCTTTAGAACCAATAATTTCGTGGATGGAATCCATTTGTGGTGATTTTAGTAAAATAATTATATATTTTATATATTTTTATTTAATTTCAAAAACATAACACCAAACCATTTCAATACCACTTAAATGAAAATATATAGGATTTTATGTATACCCTTTGGTGATTAGGGGTGAGATGAAGAGTGGACTGTTGGAAATTTTGAGTTCGATCAATGTGAAATGATTGAGAGATCATGATGTAGATGGAAAATTTAGTGTGGTTCACATTTTAATCACTAGATAAAATATTTTCCACCATTTATAGATCCCTAATCATGGTGAGAATATTTTTTGTGTTTCATAAATTTTATTATGATAAAATTATGGACTTAATTATGTTTTTTTAATAATTTTTTGTTTTAGTAAATCATATATGAATGAATATGAATTAGTTTTTTTAAAATATATTGTATTTTTATACCATTATCTATAATTCCATGACTCCAAAAGCCTGGATATTGTGCATTTTTTTTAATAAATTTTCATTTTTAATAGGAATCAATCCCTGAAAGACCAATCAGTTTAACAGCCTTTGAATGAATATTACATACATGAACGACACATTACAATTTCAAATATAAAATATAGCATAGATTATCCTTTGAGAATTACATTATTCTAATAGCTTGAACATACATATAAATCATAATACACTTCTTGGAATATTGGAAAAATAATACATCAGAAAGTGATGAGCTAAGATGTTTAGTCAGGATAAAAAATATATCAGAATCTATCAATAATAATCATAAACATTTATGGCAAGGTATAAAATTGAAACCCAGGACCTTTAAACATAAAATTCATCAGTACATGGAAATGACAAATCAATTCATTCTATTTAATTATTCACATGGATATTTTACTAGTTGAACAATCACATGTAACATTAATAACTAATCTCATAATGATGGAATGCATAATTCTGGACATCTTAACCACAATGTCAAGGCCTCGTTTAAAGTCCCTAAATATAATTTTTATCCAAGCACTGTACCAAAACACTATTTTTTTCTCATGAGACCTACCGATGCTTAGAGGGGCTATATCAGGCCACACCCTTCACTTACTAAGTCCAATGAATTCCCCATATGAAAATGTTGAATCATAACATAATCATTTGTAATAAAACTTGCATTAAAAATGTCAATGCTTTAACCATAAACCCTGAATGGTATAAAAATAGCACATCCACTGTCAAACATATCATAACTCATTCAATATAATATAGAAGATATTATTATAATCAATCAACCTCAATCAAGAATAATATTTAGTAAAGGATGTTGACATAAATGAAAATGATCAGTAAAATGATTTGAGAGAAATATCCCATTTTTGTGAAATCATTTAAAAGTCACACATTTATAAATGAATTCATTCAAAAGAGATTTTTGAATCATAGTTTCCCATACCACATTGAAAATATTTATAGTAATTAACATTTTAAAACAATCATGTTTATATAAATAAATTCATAAAATCAATTTGAAAACATAAACATTAATTAATATGATTTAGG
Organism: Viscum album; assembly: GCA_963277665.1. Taxonomy (NCBI): domain Eukaryota; kingdom Viridiplantae; phylum Streptophyta; class Magnoliopsida; order Santalales; family Viscaceae; genus Viscum; species Viscum album. Next base: position 1,236,776,337 of record OY728126.1, read on the forward strand.
AAAATAAATCAGTAAAACATTTAAAATGATGATCTTGCTAAATAGTACCTCCATAAAACCATAAAATATTATTTTTGAAAAAAAATTATTAAACATGTATATGGATGATGAATAATTCTCTATAAATACGTACACATAAATAATCTCATATAATAATGTGATTGAGGAATTAACCCTTACCTTGTACTTTTTTATAGTCAAGGGTACGTTTAAAATCCTCTATAATTTCCACAGTATGTTATTAAACTATAAAAAACTATATTAATATTTAATATATCATATATGATTCATTTATCACTTTAAATCCCCATTTAATAATAATATCCATGTTACACTTACATTTCAAGTAATAATCGCATTCTTTATCGTACATGTTTTAACCTGTTATTCTTGATCATATAACTTATATCAGGGTTTAATTACATCCAAGATATATAACATTATTTATATATTATATATATTCCAAATATAAATATGTAAAATATATAGATATATGAAATGGAATACACATTTTATGAAGATAGTAGGCCTTACATATGCATAAACATTGTTTCTGTTTTCATATCTTATTGAATAGAAGTATGTGAATGAGATATATGTGTATATATATATATATTCCCACTTGGATAATTATGTCATATATTACATAATAATTAAAAATATGTGTTTTTAAAATCATTGTTGAATGGTGAACGTGGAAATTAACCACATTGCATCGAGAGATAGTAAGTCGTACATACGCACGAGCGACGATATCATTTCCTTAATGATAAAATGGTATGAAATAGGATGGTATATAAATTGTACACAAAAATTATCATGTTATGATAGTTATTTATATACATAATAATCATCTTTATATCCATCCAAAAAACATATGTTGAATATCAAATTACCCCATGATGTGGATATGGTAAGTCGTACGTGCGCAAACATGGTGACATTGGCATTCATTGGATTTATAGAATAATTAATTTTGTTATATCATATTTATAATAACATATCAAAATGAAGATGTTACTAGAGTTATTATTTTACTATGGTAACAACAATGAATGGGGAAGTAGAAGAAGAAAAGAACTTTGAAATAGGTGATAAAATAATTACCTCTTCTTCAAGTGTTTCCTTTCGATTTGACAAAATGGTTCATTAGGATAGCTTTATGCTCGAAGTAATGCCTCTATGTTTATGTGAGGGATGTAGAGAGGATATTTGGGTATGGGTTGGCCTAGATAAATATAATTGGATGTGTGAATTAAAAATAAAGGTAGGTTCCCTTTTATAAGAGATGTGAGGGGCACTTTAGGAAAAATGCTGAAATATTAATTTATTATATAATACAATTCATTTTACAATAGCTCAAAATTGATTTATTTTGAGACTACGATGTGGATGAGTAGAATAATTCTCATCCAATAGGTTTTAGGCATGTTTAGTTCATAAAATAATCCTTATCTTTTAGATTTACCCCTTTGTAAAATAAGTTAACTCTTACCATGTCCTCTTGTATTTTTATACTACATGGTTAATATCTTTACTATAAAATTCCAAGAGAACCTAAAGTTGATCATTTATTATATTCGTATCACTATAACAGTTATTTTTCTAAACTATATATTATTAGGACTTTTATATCATTAAATAAAATAGTATTTGTTTTAAAAACTCATTTTTGTCAATTTTGACACTATTAATAATTGATTTTTGTTAAAGTCCTAAAAACATTATTCCTTCATTACAAAAGAATTAAATCATACCTAATATGTCAATTTAATCCATATTATTATTTTATATAATCAAAACATTCAAATTGTATTTATTTTAATATTTATAATATCATTTGTTTTAATCATTCATTAATAAATAAATTACTACATCATCATTGTTTCACAAATAAATTTAAATATTTAATGTCTAAAAATTTTATATAAAATACCATTATGTAGGAAATATTTTTATCTTTTTAATGAATATTTATAGTTGAATTTATATTATGTATAACGCTATATTAAAAATGTTTTAGTTATTAAAATTTGTATTTAACACTTTTAACTTTTATTTAATCAAAATATAATAAATGTCATAATCTACCCCAAGTGAATAAAAGAGGATCAAATTATTATCCTAAGTTTTATTTTGGTCTAAAAACACTTATCCAATAGAAATAGGAAATGTGTTGGGGTATTTTTTTATTATAATATTATTTTTACCTTTAATTACTATATTTACTTTTAATCATGGTAAATAAATTCAAAGGTTACTATCCACCAAAAATTATTTTCACCTGTTGAACTGAATTTTATTTCATGACTCATCCCCCTGGGCCTGTACCGTGACTACCCCATTCCCACCTTCCATAAGGCAGGGGCTGGCGACTAGCATCGGAAAGGCATATCCCTAAAACCTGGAAGGCATTGCCTTTATAACCTCTAATCTCATACAACCAACCACACAGTAAGATACGATCACAAATAAAACTGTAAAAAAAAGAGTGTGTATAGTATGTAAAGAGGCCATAATAAAATCCCAACTGGAATGTACACATAAAACTAAAAAACAACTCTTGTAAAGAACTGTCATGAATCCTACCTGAAGGGTAGGTATAGCTCTCGTATTATCATCTCTGCAGATCATCTCGTCTAATGTTCACCTCCGAGTTACCTCTAGTCCTAGTACCCTCATCCTCAATCAATGTTTTTCATCGTCTGCACAATACACAGTAAGGTGCGAGCAAAGACCGTGCAGGGGTGAGCATAACGATACTCAGTAGGGACCCCGAGACCCTCGTAGGTCTCCTAGAGTTCCACAAAGGAAAAACCCCAAAGCACGAAACAATAGTCATCAACACTACTTAGGAATATACCCATACATATACTTAAGTTATCAATACATACAAAGGTGACACCACTAATGTATAAGTGCCACATAGGTAACACCATGAAGGTAGAAGTCCCACACAGGTAACACCATGAAGGTAGAAGTACGACACAGGTATCACCACAAAGGTAAAAGTACCACACAAGTATCACTACAAAGGTAGAAGTTCCACACAGCTATCACCAAGAAGGTAGAAATATCACACATGAATAACCAAAAAGGTAGAAGTTCCACACATGTATCACCACATAGGTAGAGGACTCAGCTCACACCAGGTATATAAGTAAGGCATAGAAGTACAAATGAATAGTCGTGAAGCTAGATCATCTTATTCTGAAAAGAGGCACTGTGGATGGTTATACAGAGTCTGACCCACACAGGATCGATAGGTTCTAACCCCCTCAACAACCCATATAGGATCTGACCCGCACAGGATCGGTATGGGATGACCCACATAGGATCGTTGAGCGCTGACCCACATAGGATCTGACCCACACAGGATCAGTATACACTGACCCACATAGGATCACTAAGTGCTGATCCACATAGGATCGGTATGCACTGACCCACACAGGATTGCTGAGTGCTGACCCACACATCATCACTCAATACTAACCTTCGTATGATCTATCTCCAACCTTTGCTTCACTGTCTTCCACTGGATTCCTGCTAATAATATTTTTTGGGAAACACTCCTCGAGTAATTGGTCATACCTTAACTGACAAAAATATCCATGAAAATGTATCCCAAAGGTTTGTCACATCATAAGGGACCCAACACAACAGATGACGCATCAATCGGACACCCTGTCTGTATGTTATTAGTGTTTCCACTCCAAGGGCCCGGTTGGATTCTGGTTCGATCCAACCCTACCGTACTCTAACTTTATCCAAAACTCAAGTGGAGTATACCAAAAGAACTGCCTCGATCCAAGGATTCTGGTGCCGTACAAGGCTCATCAAATGGATGCATGGTTCTCAAGATATACCCACAAAAGTGTATTTGGGTTTAATTGGGCTCAGTTTCGGTCCGACCTGGTTGGACCAACGCTGTCTGACCCGCTCTGGGCCAATCTATTTCGGATTCGGCCCAGTTTTCCTAGGCTGCGGTGGGCCCGAACCACTATCCACAGTCTGACCCAGCCCGTGAAGGGGCAGTCCAGCCCACTGGGCATGACCCGGCCCGCGTTAGGTGTGGCCCATAGTACAGCATGCCCGGCCAGGTGCGGGGTCCGCCCTCACTGACACCTAGAGAGGATGCCCCCCCCCCCCAGTTTCCCCAAATGGTCCAGCTAACTGTTCATCCGCCTAGATGGCATGCAGGATAGCCAAACGGTCCCGCTCGGTGTGACACGGCTGGCCGAAATGACTGGTCGGTTCTCCTCCCAGCGGTGCGGTCATGCACTGATGCTCCACCCACGGCCGGCCGGATACTGCCTGCCCTCCGGCCTCCACCACGGCCATGCGGGTGCGGCCTCCTACTTAGGTGGGGTGGACGCGCTCTACCGCTCCCCCACGCGGCCGTCCGGATGATGTCCATCACCCTGTTCCACCGTGGCTGATGGGTCACTATCTCCTTCGGTGGAGCAGTTGTGACGCCACTATCAACACTTCCCGTGAAGAATGGGTTGAGAATAAAGTTGTCGGGAAATCAGGTCGTGTTCATTCATCCTGCACCCTCCACGTTTCATCAGTACCAGGTGGTTCAAATATTGAAACAAAAATTCATCATGAAGAATAAAGAACAACAATTTCCCTTCTTTGTTTGCTCAATAGAGAGGGAATGAGGAAGGAGATGAAATCAATGAAATCACTGATGTCCGTCGCTTCTACAACATGTTCCAATATTGGTTCCTTATTCTTGATCCCAAGAGCGTTGTTCTTTGGAGAGGTTCTCCGATTAGAGGATGTTTCTTCAAAGGCTCTCCTTTTCCAATCCTTTTCCCCGCGAGAGTTGTGGTGCCAAATTAATATGTTAAGATTTAATGTGGGCACATCAATGGGGGATTCCAATAGTTAATAAAAAATAACTCTTAATTAACATGTTGATTCATTATTTCATAATTAATTAATCCTATGAATTAATGAGGAATGTGGTTACACATTCTATGTAACTGGACATTTAATGCCCAGTATTAAATGCCCGACCACACTCGTGTGATCCCCACATTCAGTATTCAAAAGGGATGGATTAAAAATAAAGTAAAAAAATAATTTTTTTATTATTTTTCAAACCTTCCCACAAAAAATCCAAAAAACTAACTTCTACGCTTGACCTATTGTAGTCATGGTGAAGGTATCATTATGTGACTATCAGCACTGGGAATTCAACGACGTCCTCATATTTAAATTCTAACCACAAGTTCAAATGTTACAAAATGCCACTCGCAGGTTTACTGAACATACTCAAAAAAAGGATCAGAAATTTATTCCTGGCATATCGGGCCTCAGAATCATGCCCCATCAATTTACGCAGACTCATAATATTACCATATATTTAGAAAAATTACACAGAAAATTTCAGGTCATTATATTCTTCCCACCTCAGGGATTTGTATCCCCGAAAGTCACAACACAAACTAGGGAAACACATGGGGTATAGACCATGAATTAGAGCCTCCCACTCCTATGTTCTCTCTTGAAGGTTTCCGTGATGCCAACAAAAAAAAAGCACCAGTGGAATCAACCGCCCACAAAGGACCCACTCCTATCGATATTCAATCTCCATTGGAACCTCCTAAAACGTTTCCCCATCGTCGATGTCTAGCTCACCCCAGTCAATGATGTGCGAATTATCATGTATGTATCTCCTCAGATGGGATACATGGAAAACATCGTGCACCCAGTGAAACTATGGGAGAAGAGATAAGCAGTAATCCATCTCGCCAACTCTACTGAGGACCTAAAAGGGTCTGATGATCCTTAGAGATAACATTATGCCCCAGCCAAATTTCTGCAAACCTCATCGAGGTGAGACCCATAGAAAGACATGGTCACCATCCTCAAACTCAATAGGTCTAACACTCTTGTCAGCATAGGACTTCTGCATACTATGTGCAGTCTTCATCCTCTCTTGGATGATTTGAACCTTCTCTGTGGTATCTCGAACCATCTATGGTTCCACGAGCATTGACTCCCCTGGGTCAGTCCAGCACAAATGTGGTCTGCAAGGTCAACCATACAATGCCTTGAATGGTTTCATACTGATAGTGGAGTGATAACTGTTGTTTTATGAAAACTTCACTAAAGTAAATTGATCCTCCCAGATACATCCGAAATCAAGGATTCAAGAACGGAACATGTCCTCGAGGGTATGAATAGTCAACAATTTCTGACCGTCATTCTGAGGATGGAAGGAGGTTCTCAACCGAAGCTGTGTCCCAAACGCCTCCTGCAACCCCTTCCATATCTGGTAAGTAAAACGTGAATCATGATTGGAGACAATCATAGATGGCACTCCATGTATCCATACAATTTCCTACACATGGAGGCATCTTAATCTCTCAACTAATCCCTACTCTCTAATAAGTAGGAAGTGGGTTGACTTTGGGAGACATTCAACGATCACCCAGATAAAATCAATCAAGTGCATGTCTTGTGGATATCTGAGCACGTCAAGCCTCGTAGTCAGTGTCCCCAAGTTATGCCTATTTGAATCACTGAAGGAGTGGGGGAGTAACTTTCAGAGACTAAAGATAACTAAATCCATCTCGATCAATGTATGATATCTGCAAAGTGGCTAGCTGCTCTGTTTCATCACTCATCAAGTGTATACTGGATCTCCTGCTAAGTGCATCTTGTACTACATTCCCCATCACATGAGTATATACTATCTCAAAGTCATAGTCCCAGAGGAACTCAATCCAATGCCACTATCTTAGGTTCAGGTCCTTCTGAGAGAAGATATACCTGAGACTCTTGTGATTAGAGTAGACTGTAAAATGTTCTCCCATCAAGTAATGTCACCACATCTTCAAGGAAAAGACCACTACTACTAACTCCAGGTCATCGGTAGTGTAGTTCTGCTCATATTGTCTCAACTGTAGAGAACCATACACTATCACTGCTCGCTCCTGTATCTGAACACATTTAATCCTGGTCCCTGATGATTCACAGTAGACTACATACCCAACTCTCTCCTCCAGTAACCTTAATATGGGGTCACTCATTGGTCACTGCCTCATCTCCCAGAAACTTCGCTGGCATCTCTTATACCACATGAAGGAATTCCCCTTCTACTTCAATGCTGGTAAGGTTGATGCAACTCTGGAAAAGTCATGCACAAACCTCTTATAGTAATCGGCCAATCCCAGGAAACTGTGCACCTCTATCACACTCTTGGGTGGCTCCTAAGCAAGTACATCCTCATTCTTCGCTGGATCCACCACAACTCTAGCCTCCGATATAATGTGTCCTAATAAGTGAATCTCTCTAATCTAGAATTCGCACTTTGAAAGCTTACCATAAAGCTAGTTCTTTGGGAGTGTGTCCAGAACTATCTGCATATGATAAGCATACTCCTCCCCCATCGCTTAGTATATCTAGATTTAATCGATGAAGACTACTAAAAACCGATCGAGGTATGGCTGGAAAATATTGTTTATGAGTCACCTGAACACTACTGGCGTGTTGGTCATGCGAATGGAATAACCGATTACTCAAAGTGAACATTCTGACATCTGAATTCCGTGTTATGGACATCCTCATCTCGTACCCTAAGAAGGTGATAGCCTGATATGAGGTCTATCTTTGAAAACCATCTTGATCCCTTTAGCTGATCAAAAATATTTTCAATCCTCAGGATTGGGTACTTGTTTTTCATGACCACCTAGTTCATGCACCAATAGTCCACATAGAATCTCAAACTCCCACTCGCATTTCGGGTGAACAAAATCGGGGGTGCTTAAGAAGAAACACTAGGCTTAATGAACCTCGTGCTCTACAAGTTCCCTAGATGTACCTACAAAACTCAAAGATCTGCAGGAGACATCCGATATGCTGGTGTACATATCGATGTCATCTCGGGGTACAATTCTCTATAAAATTCCACCTCTCGATGAGGAGGTAAACCCGTAACATCGTCTAGAAAAACATCAGTGTGCCGGTCCACCGCTACAAGATTGCTCAGACTCTCAACATCAACTTCTCTGAGGGTATGGCTATCCAAATGATGTGTGATCGGCTACACCCTCATCTGGTTATGTCTATCATGTTTTGCAATGGTTCACTTCTCACCGGTGAAGGAAAACCCAGTCTTGCCCGTGCGAACACACCGTACTTTGTGCCTAATACAGTCAATATGAGCATGGACTATGGACCAACAGTCCATACCCATGATGATGTCATAAGGCCTCGACACCAGTACTAGAAGATCCCGTCTGATGCTCTCACCTCCTAGAGTAAGCTCACACTACCGACATTAGTTTCTAATTGTCGAATCTGCTCCCATAGAAATCTCTTGTCATAAGGATCGAGCCAATGGATCCACCAAAATATTTGAGCCCCGAAAGAGGGTTGTGGATATAAATGAGTGACATGAAACTATGTCTATAAGTACTACATATAGGTTGGATTAGACCCAGGTCATACTACGTATCATCTTTAGAGCGTCATGGTCATAGGCCTCAGATACTTAGAGTTGAGCTCGTCCCTGTCCACCTTCTCCCTGTGGTCAGGGTGGACCACCTAAAGGTGGTGGTGGTAGAACCTCGAATCACCGCCCACCGCCTAATAAATGACCTACTCCTCTACCATGTCTGCCTCCTTCCAATAGACCTCATCATTCGAATCTTTGCCTCTACCCAGGAGGTTTTTCAACTATCTGTTGATCATTCATACGACGGGTTGGGCAGTCACGAGCCATGAGACACTACCTGCCACATGTGTTACACTGCCTGATCCTTGCTTGTACTTCTCTGTCTCGAGAGTTCCGCCCAACATACCATGTATCCTTCCATCATCCACCTATTGGAGTGGTCCAATTGGAACTTTGGATCATATGTCTATTTTCAACTTCTGATGACTCTGCTACGTGTCGTCTAGTGGTGGGTCTCACTGCCGGTGACTGCTTAGCAAAGAAACTCTCCACTAAGAGTGCTCACTCTAACACCCCAGCCTATGTCGGGATGCCGAGAGAAACCATAAAAACTATAATATCCCATCTGATCCCCTGCTCGAATGTCCGGGCCCTGAAGAAAAGGTCATGAACCATGTGAGCATAGTATCTCGAGAGGTCAGTAAACCTCGTTGAATACTGAGCCACAGTCATGCTACCCTACTACAAGTGGAGAATCTCTTGTATATTCATTGAGCGTAGGGTCGCTTGGATGAACTCTGCCTTGAAATGGCTCCTGATGTCTGCCTAGATGAGATTCCCCTCATCGTGAACCTGGAGCATCAATATCCACCATCTACACATTGCTGCCTGAAAAATACTGGCAGAAAGGATCACCATGAGATCAGCTGGTGTCCCTACTAGTTGAAAAAAACTAACCACGACCTCTAGCCAGTCCTTAGCCGCCCGTGGATCTATCTCACCCTAGAACCTCAGTGGCCTTTGGTGCTGGATCTCGTGCAACGTTCTCAAGTGGAATGAACCCTCTACTACTGGGGATGGTGGCATTGGTTTCCCAATGGGTAGTGGTACTGCTGGTACACCACCTGATGGTACAACTGCCATAAGGGGGCCCTATACCAAATCCTTGTTGCTCAGTAGGCTATCATCACATACCCTACCTGGAACCCTGGTTGGATGCTTATATGGAATCATCCTGAAAAGAAATAGGTGTGCCATGGTCATTAAGTTATACCTCATGAGCTGACTCAAAATAATTTAAAAGAATAACTTTTCAAAAACACACGTATTCAGTGTTTTCATGTGCTGAGTCGAAAATCAGAATTCAGAGTCCTAGTGTATAGATACGTCGGCCTCAAAACCAACACTGGACTCCCCTAACTAAAAAACACACTCACAACACTTAACACTATTGCTTCATAGAAAATATACGAGTCCTAGTTCATCGATAGAACTGAACTCCTCTGATACCAATTTGTCATGACCCGACCCCTATGGCCCTTACCATGACTACCGCAAGCCCACCTTCAATAAGACAGGGGATGCTGACTAGGACCAGAAATGCATATCCCTAAAACCGGGAAGGCATTGCCTTTAAAAACTATAATCTCACGAGACCAAGCACACAACAAGATATGTGAACAAAGTAAATTGTATAGAAAAAAGAGTGTATAGGGTATGTAAAGGGTCATGAATACAATACCAACTTGAAAGTACAAGTAAAAATGAAAACAAAATATTGTGAACACCCATCAAGGATCCTACCTGATGGGTAGGTATAGCTCTCGTATGGTCTTCTCTGTGGATTGCCTTGTCTATTGTCCTCCCCCGAGCAGCCTCCAGTCCTGGTACCCTGACCTCGGTCAGCATTGTCCAACGCCTGCCTAGGATAGACCAAGGCATGGGCAAAGCCTCTGTAGGGGTGAGTATAACGATACTCAGTAGGGACCCTGAGACCCTCGTATGTCTCATAGAGTTCCACAAATAAAAAACCACAAAGAACGTAGAAATACTCATCAAAACTACTTATGTAAATTCCCATACATATACCTTAGTTTTCAATACATACAAAGGTAACACCACTAAGGTAGAAGTACAACAAAGGTAAAACCATGAAGGTATAAGTACCACACATGTAACACCACGAAGGTAGAAGTACCCCACATGTATCACCATGAAGGTAGAAGTACCACAAAGGTATCACCATGAATGTAGAAGTACCACATAGGTATCACCATGAAGGTAGAAATACCAAATAAGTATCACCATGAAGGTAGAAGTAGCACATAGGTATCACCATAGAGGTAGAAGTCTCAGATCACACCTAGTATATAAGTAAATCATAGAAGTACATGTGATTAGTCACGAAACTAGATAACTTTATTCTATCAAGAGGGACTGCTACTAATTATATGGAGTTTCACCCACACAAAATTGATAGGTACTAACCCCTGCAATGACCCACATAGGATCTGACCCACAAAAAATCATAATGTACTGACCCACACAGGATCGCTGAGTGCTGACCCACACATGATCGATATGTGCAGACCCTCATAGGATTGCTGAGTGCTAAGCCCAACATGATCAGTCTGCGCTGACCCACACAGGAATTCTGAGTTCTAACCCACACTAGATCGCTTGGTACTAACCTCTGTATGATCTGTCTCTAACCTCCACCTCACTGCCAGCCACTAGATTCCCATTAATAGCATGTTTTGGGAACTTCTCCTCAAGTAATAGGTCATTCCTAAACTACAAATATGTTCCATGAAAATGTATCCCAAAGATCGGTCAAGTCATAAGGGAACCATTGCAATAGACGGAGCATCAATCGGACGCCCGATCTGTATGTTATTAGCATTTCTACTCTGAGGGCCCGGTTGGATTTGGGTTCGACCCAACCAGGTTGTACTCCAACCTTATCCAAAAATCAAGTGGAGTATACCAATTGGACTATCTCGATCCAAGGATTCTGATTCTGTAAATGTTTCATCAAATGGATGTCAGGTTCTCATGATATGGTCACAAAGGCGTATCTGGGTCTAATTGGACCAGGGTTCGGTCCGACTAGACCAGTTTCGGGTCGAATCAACCCAGTCCGGGTCCGGCCCAACTGGCCTGGGCCACGACGGCCCCAGCTCGACGGGCCGCAGTTCGGCCCCTCCCGCGAAGGGGAAATCCTTCCCGCTAGGTGGGACTGAGCAATTGCTAGGTGCGGCCCGCTGGGCGTGGCCCACGGTGCGCCACACCCGACCATGTGTGGGGTCTGACCTTACAGACACCCGGGGGGAGGCACCCCCCGGTTTCCCCAAACGGTCTTGCTGACCATTCGGTGGTCTAGATGTAATGTGGGACTGCCAAAGCAGTCCTGATCGGTGTGACGCGGCCAACCAAAACGACCGTCAGGTTCTCCTCTCAACAGCGCGGTCGCGCGCCGCTGCTCCACCTGTAGTCAGATTGTAATGTCCCGAGTCCGGAGCCCCTCCACTGGTGCCCCGTACCCGGTTCGCCATATGACCTCAGGTGCATTTCTTCGAATTCCAGAGGTTGTAAACTAGCAGTGAGGGCCTTGGTGAGTCGGTGGGGAAACTATGCCCTCATTCGGTAAAGTATACAAGGTAAGAAACAACAATAAACAACGGAAGCAGTAAACAACATGCATAACAGCGGAAACCAAACAGCGAAAGCAAAGTAGAGGTATAACTATGATAACAATGATGCAGAAAGTACAAGTATCTAAAGAAAATAGCTTACACAACAACGTGCTGAAATACAACTGAAACCAAGTGCAAAAGAAAAACAAAATAAGCTCCTCAGCATCGCGAGCCACGGCTCAGTCCCATGCTCCCTAGCTCCTGGTGCAATCAAGATCCTGAAGTAGAAGGGTGCTTTCCCTTGTCTATACCTGCAGCAACATAGTCTTCTTGGGCCCAAAAGAATGGCCCAAACAGGGTGTGAGATAAAATCCCAGTAGGCAATCACCCAAAGATCTGTGCCTAACAGTCAATGAATACATTGCAGTAATAAAACAAGAAGCAGTAAACAGAAAAGCACAAGCGGCTACAATCCACAGTTCTAACAAGTAAGCACACAAGTAAGCAGTCAGCAACAAGAAGAAAATAGGTAACCCTCTGGGTAGCTCTCACAATATAACCTCTATGGTTCAACCTATCAGCACTAGCAACCCTCTGGGAGGCACACACAGTCTCACCCCTCTGGTTCAGCTACGTATTTAAGCAGACTCTCTGGGGAAGCACTCACCGTCAATTCCCCCTATAGTCTCGTATCGTGCTAAAGGCTCTCTGGGGAAGAACTCAACATCAATTCCCCATGTGGCCCGTGTCGTAGTTAAAAGACTCTCTGGAGAATCCCTTCTGTCAATTCTCCACTTGGTCTCGCATCGTGATTTAAAAGACACTCTGGAGAATCCCTTATGTCAATTATCCCTTTGGTCTACTACTCTAGGTTCTCACAGTCCTGAGTAACTAAACATGCTCAACGTGTGTGCATCGTCCAAGTAAACCTCAAGAACTACTTGGCTATCAACTAAGGCTCAACAGTAAAGACAAAGCAATAGTTCCGCTATCCTACAACTAGGCATGGCAACTGGCAAAACGCCTAACAAGAAAAAACAAGCATGGAAAAGCAAACTGAGCACAAAAAAATACTCTAATCACAAGCAATAACCTCTACTAAAGCAATAAAGCAAAGAAGGAAAACAATAGGGCTAAAACAGGAAACACGCAATACCCCATTCAAGGGTATTGGTGGAATTTGCACAAAATACTCAATGACTTTCTACATAAAGGCACTAACCACCTACCTCAATCCTAGGAGATCGATATACGTGAACCTCGGCGATGGATTCCTTGTAGAACGACATAGATCTGAGAAAATGAACAAAACTCTCAACCCACAATATCATGGAAACGAAGAGGAATCAAGAAATGAGGCTAAAGTATAAGGAATAACTCACGGTTGCGCTTCCAACGCAACTGACCGTGCTCGAATCGGAGAACGTACGGTGAGGCGGTCGTCCGTCGAAGATCCAGTTGTACGGGTCGCTTCGGATGGACGAAAATTGAAGAAGAAGATAGATATGGGGTTTAGATGCGACCCCGATCCATTTCATGAAAAAAAAGAAAGTACACGGCGTGTACTTTTGGAGTACATGGCGTGTACTTAGAATTTTCTGTTCTCCGAAATAACTGGACTCCACCTCAGCCATACACACCGTGTGTGTGGCCCTGACACGGCCAGCACACGGCTTCGAGCCGAAACAGAGTACACAGCGTGTACTCGAAAGTACATGGTGTGTACTTTTGAAATTTACAAAAAATTCATTTTTCCCTCAAAAACTCCAGAAAATGAAAAATGTACCTGAAAAGAAGATCCGGGTTCTTACAAACTTCCCACCTTAAAGAAATTCATCCCTGAATTTCCCTAACGAGGTGGAGAAGAAGAAACCCTAAACAACTCCAGCCATTGTGATCACACATCGGCCTCCCTCTCCCAAGTCTCGTCTTGCACTCGTCCGTGCTGCCATAGCACCCGCACCAGAGGAACAGACCACCCGCGGAGAACCTTCGTACTACGATCGACAATCCGGATAGGATGCTCCTTGAACAGCGCATCCGCTTCAAGCTCGACTTCCTCAGGCTGAAATATGTGAGAAGGGTCTAGAAAGTAACGTCGAAGCTGAGAGACGTGGAAGACGCCGTGCATGTCCCGATACCTCTGGGTTAGCTGCAACCGATAGGCGACTGGCCCCACTCTCTCCAAGACCTCAAACGGCCTGACGTACCACGGCGAGAGCTTACCCTGTCTCCAAATCCTTTTGTGTCCCAGCCTCAGTGCGACACATAGGAAAAACTGATCACCAACCTCGAACTCCAGAGGTCTCCTCCGCTGATCAGCATAAGAATTCTGTCAAGACTGCGTTGTATCCATCCTCTTCCGAATCAGCTCTATCTGCTCTGAAGTCTCCTAAACAAGACTAGATCCCAGCAAATCTGCCTCTCCTACCTCCATCCAGCATAAGGGTGATCGGCATGGCCTGCCGTACAAAGCCTCGTATGGCACCATCTGAATGGCTGCCTGGAAAATGTTATTGTAAGAGAACTCCACCAGAGGAATATGCTTCTCCCAAGAACCACCAAAGTCAAGGATGCAATCTTGGAGCATATCCTCAAAAACCTGGATCGTGTGCTCAGACTGGCCGTCAGTCTGGGGATGATAAGTTGTACTCAAATGTACCTGTATACCCAAGGCCTTCTAAAGTCCCTGCCAGAACCAAGAGGTAAAGCGCGCATCTCTGTCTGAAACAATAGAGCGCGGAAATCCATGCAGACGAACGATCTCTCTAATTTAAAGTTGTTCCAGATCATCGACATTGAAGGTCTCCTTGATTGGAAAGAAGTGAGCAACCTTAGTAAGCATGTAGATGAAAACCCAAACAGCATCGTTCCCCCGAGGTGATCTCGGAAACCAAGTCACGAAGTCCATCGCAACATCGTTCCACTTCCACTCAGGAATGGGAAACTGTTGTAAAAGGCCTGCTGGTCGCTGATGCTCTGCTTTCACCTGCTGACAAGTAGAACATCTCAAGAAAAAACTAGAAACATCCTTCTTCATACCTGGCCACTAGTATTGGCGATGAAGGTCCCGATACATCTTGGTGATGCCAGGATGAACTACCCAAACAGAGGAATGGAAATCTCACATCAGCTCCTCGCGTATGTCTGCTGGCACCCATACGCATCCCTGGAAATGCAAGATCTCATCCTCGCCCACTGTCCATCCAGGAAGAGGGTCCCCTCTTGACACACTCTCCCGCAGGATTAAGCCTTCTGAGTCTGATAGTTTCCTCATCCGTACCCGATCAAGTAGCATGGAGGTAACAACTTCAAAAGATAGAAAAGTCTATCCCCATCTGTCGTGCACCTCCAGATGCATCTCAGAGAACATAGCCATCAGCTGCCACTCACTACTGGCCTCCTGAACTGCCTTAATTTTAGTTCTCCTGCTCAACGCATCAGCAACGGCGTTGCCCTTTCCCGGCGTATAGGCGAGCTCGAAATCAAAAGACTGAAGATACTCGACCCACCTGCGTTGCCTCAGATTCAGATCATGCTAAGTGAACATATATTTGAGACTCTTGTGGTCAGTAAATACCAAAAAGTGCTCTCCCAAAAGGTAGTGTCTCCAATAATACAAGGCATGAACAACAACTGCCAACTCCAGATCGTGCGTAGGTTAGTTCCTCTCATGTGGCCTCAACTGCCGAGACACGTATGCAATGACTCTATCTCCCTGCATAAGCATAGATCCTAGACCGTATCCTGAAGCATCACAATAAACAGTGTAGCTCTTTCCTGGCTCTAGCAAGACTAGTATCAGTGCTGAAATCAACCTCCCTTTTAGCTCCTGAAAGGTTATCTCACAAGAATCTGACCATAAGAACTTCGCCCCCTTCTTGGTCATACCTGTCAAAGGTGCCTCTAGAGGAGAAATGTCCTGAATGAAGCATCTGTAGTATCCTTCCATCCCTAGGAAACTCTGTACCTCGAAGACGTTCTTCAGCTGCTCCTAGGAAACTACAGCTCTCACTTTCTCTGGGTCCACTGATACTCCTACCTCTGAGATGACGTGACCCAAGAAGTGAATCTGATCCATCCAGAAGTGGGACTTAGAGAGTTTAGCATAAAGCCGATGCTCTCTCAGTGTACTCAGAACAATATCAAGATGTGTGGCATAGTCGTGTCGAGTGTGAGAGTACACCAAGATATCGTCCACGAAGACCACAACGAAGGAGTCCAAGTAAGGATGGAACACTCGGTTCATCAGTGCCATGAAAACTGCAGGCGCGTTCGTGAGACCGAACAGCATGACCGTATACTCGTATAGACCATACCTGCTCCTGAAGGCTGTCAGAGGTATATCTGATGGTCTAATGCGCAACTGATCATAACCGGACCTCAAGTCAATCTTCGAGAACACTCGGGCTCCTCTAAGCTGATCGAAAGGGTCATCAATCCGCGGCAAGGGATATCGGTTCTTAACCGTCAACTGGTTCAGCTTCCAATAATCCCCACAAAGCCGGAGGGTACAGTCTGCCTTCTTTGCAAACAGAATAGGCGAACCCCAAGAAGAAGTACTGGGTCGGATGAAACCCTTAGCTTGTAGCTCATCCAACTGCTTCTTGAGATCCTTCAACTCAGGTGTGGCCATCCTATATGGGGGAATGGACACTAGTGCCGCTCCTGGCACGAGCTCAATAGAGAAATCTACCTCACGCTCTGGAGGCAAACCTGAAAAGTCTTCTGGTAAGACATCCCTTAAGCGATCCACCACTGGAGGAAAGTCCAACTGTGGAGTACCCTGATCATACAGATAAAGGCTAGAAATCTGGGCTGTCACCCCTCCTAGCCCAAGATGCTCGAGTCCCGTCCGACTCGCTCGAACATCCCATTCACCTCTATGGAGGAAGGATTCACCTTCTAGTGAAATGAAACTGAATCTACGGTGATAAAAGTCAACGACTGCCTGGAAGGGAATCAACCAGTCCATGCCGAGAATGACATCATAGCCTGTCATCTCCAGGACATAAAGATCCCATAATAAGCGATACCCTGCAACCTCGAGAGGGCACTCTCTACACTGGAGTATGCTAGATGTCCTCGTCCCCAAGGGTGTGTCTAGTGTCAAAGAGTCAGCAGAATAAAAGATGAAGAGTCCAAGTCTCTCCACAACAGAAACAGAGATAAAGCTATTTGTAGCACTAGTATCGAAAAGGGCAGAAGATAAAACTGAGGCTACTGAAATCGTACCTCGAACAGTAGAAGGGTAGGGATCCTGCTCATGATAAGTCTGCTCCACGGTGAAAGTCTGGCCTATACTGCGGCCCTGCTCCCCTGGCTGAACACTCTGAGCTGAACCTCCCTGCTGGTGTTGAGGGGCTGGTGGCTGACCGCCACGGCCTCGACCTCCACCTCGGCCCAAATGGCCGGAAGAACTCTAGTTCCCTGACTAGTAAGAGGCTGGTGGGGCTGCTCCTGAACGAGGAGTCATGGAAGAACCCCGATCACCTGTTGCTGGTGAGAAAACCTGGAAGAAACGCTGAAGGTGACCCATCTTGCCGCAAGATCGGCACTCCACTGGGTCCCTCTGGCACTGCGGCCTCATGTGCCCTGCCCGGCCACACTGATAGCATGTCACCTGGCTTCCTGATGATGCGTCTCGCTTCCTCACATCACCGCGCGTAGGCTCCCTACGGTGCTTCTTGCTGTCATCTGAAGTAAAGAAAACTCTGGAAGCAGAACTTCCCTGGCTCGCAGCTCCGGAGTCTCTCATATTGCGCTCCGCAATCAGTGCCTGATTGACGATGGAAGTAATGGAAGTCAGCTGTAAGATGTTCACCTACGAGAGGATCTCCCGCCTGAGCCCATCCTCAAACTTCCTCGCCACGAACACCCCACTCCCATCCCAAAGGGGTGTAAAACTCTACAGCTCAGTGAAACAAGAGGAATACTCCATGACAGATAGAGTACCCTTCTCTAAGCTCATGAACTCTCAGGCACGATCGGCCCTCAGGGTCTCCGGGTAGAAGTAGTCGTAGAAAACGCGCTGGAACTCCTCCCAAGTCATAGCCTGCTGCTGACCCGCCTATGAGATCACGTCCCACCACCTCTTGGTGGAGTCTCGGAGCATGTAGGTGGCGATCTTGACCCGCCTCTCTGGAGGCGTCTCCAGATGCCCGATGATAGTCATCATGGCTTCCATCCATGACTCTGTAGCCTAAGGTCCTCCCTCCCCCGAGAACATGGGAGGATGCTATTGCTGAAAGACCCGCGTCAAGTATGCCATAGATGAGGCAGGGGGCGGTGCTCCTTGGAAGGCATGTATCATCCTCATGAAACCTTCCCTGAACTGCGCATCAGCACCTGCAACCGGTACAACAACTGGTGCCAAGGCTGGCTCAGCTGGGGGATCGATAGGAAGTACCTGATCAGCCATGACTGGCATCTGATCACTTCCTGACAACAGACGTACGACCGGATGACGTCTCGGAGGCATAGCTCTGAAAGATCAAAAGCACACCTTAGATCAAGAAAGCAAGGACAGAGAACACAAGAGCACAAAATGGAAACAGGGGAAGAAAAACATACAAGAGTGAAAAACCAGACTACACGGCGTGTATGAAAACTACACGGCGTGTCTTCTTAAACTACAGACATGGGTGTGTACTCCTGCCCTACCAGTCGTGTAACACCTCAAGCTACACGGCATGTTGAAACCAACACACGGTGTGTATAAGAAAACTAGTCCCCTGCCCGAGTCTCTTAACACGGCTAACCCACACGGTCCGACTCAACCCGAGGCTACATGGCGTGTTCGAAACAGACACAGTGTGCACTAGACAAGGCTTCGGCGTCCTGTGTTGTTAAGTACACGGTCGTCTACACGGCTGGGCCTTACACAGCGTGCTCCGAACAAACATGGTGTTTATAGGCAAAGGTGACACCGTCCCGTGTCATTCGTGACATGTTCGGATACCAGAACCAGACAACACGGCGTGTTCCGAACAAACACGGTGTGTGGAAATGAAAGGTAACGCCAGCCCGTGTTGTTCATGACACGGCCAGGTACCTGGACAAGACTACACGGCATGTTCCCAATAGACACGGCGTGTTCTACCCAAGCTTCCCCGGCCCGTGTTGTTAGTGGCACGATCAGGTACACAGCTCTGAACTCACATGGCGTGTACCAATGGTACACGGCGTGTTCCCGAAGTTACTCCCACGACACCGTGTTATGCTCACACGGTCAGTGACATGGCCAGAAGACTACACGGTGTGTATCTAAAAAGTACACGTCGTGTATTCTGGGTTTTTCTGGGAGTAGCTCAGAAACTACGCAGAATTCCAGAAACACTAAAACAAGGGAAAAGATGCCAAA
Source organism: Viscum album (assembly GCA_963277665.1). Lineage (NCBI taxonomy): Eukaryota > Viridiplantae > Streptophyta > Magnoliopsida > Santalales > Viscaceae > Viscum > Viscum album. The sequence continues at coordinate 1,236,795,748 of OY728126.1, forward strand.
TTCTGATCCGTGAGGGCCCATAACACCTCAAGAATCAAAAATTCGGCGTTCATTTTCCTTAATCAAGGAAAAAAACACACAGCTTTCTAATATAACAGCAGAGAATCTATCAAGGATTTATCACAACAGCATGCAAAATCTACACAGAGCCTATCACAACAGCATGCAATTGCTAATGAACCCTAGATAGCATGGAAAGAATGCATGACATGTGATTTCTACAAGTGCCTATATGATGCATGAGATGGCATACCCTCATCTCATCGGGTTGCGACAGAAACAGAACCAAAATATCAAAACTATAATCGCACAAGTCATACAAATCACTCTAGGTGAAAACATATCAACCATAAAACTCAAAACCAGCAAACTGCAATTAACGAGGTAGTATGGCCTTTCCCTGTACACGGGTTATCTACTCCCGAGAACAGCTTAATTCCAAGTACCAAATCCATCCTATCCCTGGCTAAAGTCACCAAACAGTAAAGCAAGAGAAAAGAACTCCTCTGATACCACTTTATAACATCCTGAGTCCGGAGCCCCTCCCCTGGTGCCCCGTACCCGGTTCGCCACATGACCTCAAGCGCGTTTCCCCAAACGCTAGAGGCTTCCGACTAGCAGCGAGGGCCTTGGTGAGTCGTTGGGGAAACTATTCCCTCATTTGGTAAGGTATACAAGGTAAGAAACAACAATAAATAACGGAAGCAGTAAACAACATGCACAACAGCGGAAACCAAACAGCAGAAGCAAAGTAGAGGTATAATTATGATAACAATGATGTAGCAGGTATAAGTATCTAAAGAAAACAGTAAACACAACAACATGCTGAAATACAACTGAAACCAAGTGCAAAAGAAAAACAAAATAAGCTCTTCAACATCACGAGCCACGGCTCGGTCCCATGCTCCCCAACTCCTGGTGCAATCAAGATCCTGAAGTAGAAGGGTGATTTCCCTTGTCTATACCTGCAGCAACATAGTATGCTTGGGCCCAAAAGCATGGCCCAAACATGGTGTGAGATACAATCACAGTAGGCAATCACCCAAATATTTGTGCCTAACATTCAATGAATACATGGAAGTAATAAAACAAGAAGCAGTAAACAGAAAAGCACAAGCGACTACAATCCAGAGTTCTAACAAGTAAGCACACAAGTAAGCAGTCAGCAACAAGAAGAAAATAGGTAACCCTCTGGGTAGGTCTCACAGTCTAACCCCTATGGTTCAACCTATCAACACTAGCAACCCTCTGGGAGGCACACACAGTCTCACCCCTCTGGTTCAGCTACGTATTTAAGCAGACTCTCTGGGGAAGCAATCACCGTCAATTCCCCCTATAGTCTCGTATCATTCTAAAGGCTCTCTAGTGAAGCACTCAACGTCAATTCCCGATGTGGCATGCGTCGTAGTTAAAAGACTCTCTAGAGAAGACCTTCTGTCAATTCTTCACTTGGTCTCGCATCGTGATTTAAAAGACACTCTGGAGAATCCCCTACATGAATTCTCCCTTTGGTCTTCTAATCTAGGTTCTCACAGTCCTGAGTAGTTAAACATGCTCAACGCGTGTGCATCGTCCAAGTAAACCTCAAGAACTACTTGGCTATCAACTAAGGATCAACAGTAAAAACAAAGCAATAGTTCTGCTATCCTACAACTAGGCATGGAAAGTGGTAAAACGCCTAACAGGAAAAACAAGCATGGAAAAGCAAACTGAGCACAAACAAAAATACTCTAATCACAACGAATAACCTCTACTAAAGCAATCAAGAAAATCAGGCAAACAATAGGGCTAAAATAGGAAACACGCAATACCCCGTTCAAGGGTATTGGTGGAATTTGTACAAAATACTCAACGACTTTCTACAGAAAGGCACAAACCACCTACCTCAATCCTAGGAGATCGATATACGTGAACCTCGGCGATGGATCCCTCATAGAACGACGTAGATCTGAGAAAATGCACAAAACGCTCATCCCACGATATCTTGGAAATGAAGAGGAATCAAGAAATGAGGATAAAGCAGAAGGAAGAACTCACCACCACGCTTCCAACGCAACTGACCATGCTCGAATTGGAGAACGGACGGCGAGGCGGTCTTCCATCGAAGATCTAGCCATACAGGTCTCTTCGGATGGATGAAAACTGAAGAAGAAGATAGATATGGGGGTTAGATGCGACCTCGGTCCGTTTCATGAAAAAAAAAAGAATGTATATGGCCTGTACTTTTGGAGTACACGGCGTGTACTTTGAATTTTTCGTACTCCGAAATAACTGGCCTCCATCTCAGCCATACACACCGTGTGTGTGTCCCTAACATGGCCAGCACACGGCTTCGAGCCGGAATAGAGTACACGGCGTGTACTTAGAAAGTACACGGCGTGTACTTCTGAAATTTCCAGAAAATTCATTTTTCCCTCAAAAACTCTAGAAAACAAAAAACATACCTGAAAAGAAGATCTGGGTTCTTACACGGCTGGGTGTTGGCCACCCTCTAGCCTCCACCGCGGCCGAGCGGTTATGGCCTCTTACTCCTATGGTGTGGACGTGCACTGCCGCTCCCCCACATGGTCGACCGGATGCCGGTCGCCACCCTATTTTTTCGCAGATAAAGGGCTACGGCCTACTGCTCAACCGGCGGCATAGACATGTGCCACCCCATCACCTCACGGTCGGCCGACATGCCAGCCTTTTTCAGCTCACCACTGTAGCCGACGGGTCGCGGTCTTTTTCGGCAGTGCAGTTGTGACACTGCAGTCATCGCGGCCTGCAAAGAACACATCGAGAATAAAGTTGTGGAGGAATCAGGCCATGTTCATTCGGCATGCACCCTCCATGTTATGTTAGTAGTAGGTTTTTCAAAGATTGAAACAATAATTCATCATGAAGAATAAAAAAAAGAACAATTTCCCTACCTTGTTTGCTCATTGGGGACGGCGCGATGAAAGATGTGATATCGATGAATTCGTTGACGTCTGTCGCTGCCGCAAAAGGAACCAATGTCGGTTCCTCGTTATTGATCCAGAGAGCATTCCTTGTAGGAGAGTTTCTTCATTTGGAGGATGCTTCTCCAAAGGCTCTCCTTTGCTATTCCTTTTTCCCGCGAGAGGTGTGGTTCTAAATTAGTATATAATCTTATTATAAAATGAATCTAATGAATTAAATTGGACTAATATAGGTATTATGTATCTATTTTTAATTTAAGATAAAATTAAATAATAATTATAATTATTTAAATAATAAGTTGATTTTAGATAATAACATATTGTTTTTCACTATTCATCAAAATTTTGACTGTTTTTATAAAAATACAAAAAATTCAGCTTAAGCTAATGACACAAGTCAAGTCGGTGTTTTGTGAAATATAAGATATTAAATTACTTTAAAGAGAAAACATACTATGAAATCATGGTGTGTTACATTCTCCTCACCTTCAATAAATTGTTTCATCTTAATTTGATATTTTTCTTTGAAAATAAAATGTTGAAAATAGAAAATACCTTTGAGGAAAACCCACATCGAAAATAGAGTTAACAGAATTTAGTCTTCATAAGAGGGATAAGGAAATGAAAAAATTCAACACCAAATTAGGATTTTTAATAATAGAGCATTGGTGGAGAATAGATACACATAATTGAGGGAAAATGTAAACATTTATAGGGAGTGATTGAGGTAACAAATCACAATCAAGTGAATAATAAATAGAAAATTGAGGGCCTCAAAGCCATAAATCTATAATGATTTAAAGTATCATTTGTTCAACAAAACATATGGTATTAGTGTAACACTTTTTTTTTTGATTATTTTTTTAATAGGAGTGATTAATTTATAATCAATATAAGAACTCAAGAAAACATACTTGATTTCATTACATATTATAATCATAATTTCATCATTTGGTTTTCCATCGATTTATTTTCACTTCATCCCTTACACTAGTAAATGAATGTTCAAAAATTATTTTTTGAACCTAAAGTGCATTTGATAAATCATAACGTCCACAACTATTCCCATAATCCTCTAAATGTTTATAATAAACCAAATGGCTCGGTCAATGTATCCAATAAATCATACATTAACTTTATAAAAAATAACAAGTGTTCAACTTACGCAATTCCAACCATTATGATTATCAAAAATACTTGTGTCCAAACTCACAGTCCAAAAATTTATAAGGAAGTTGAACATAACATAATGAAGGTCTATTTTATCACATAACAACATACCAATAACTTCATCATGTATTCTATTAAAACATGGTATCGACCTAAATTCCCATAAAACATTATTTGAATAGGTATGTACTTCTTATTACTTCTTTAAAACATAGAATACTAGATATAGTCCATAAATCCAAAAAAAATTTAATCTCCAATAATGATGGAATAATAAAAAAAATAATTAGTTATAAGGTAGTTGTAAATATCCAATATAATTTATCAAAATCAATCATATCTTATCTAAAAATTACTACCTCAATATCAGGACCATATTAAGGATTATCTTTCTCTCAACCATATATATTACAAAACGTTTAATCTTCTATTGAGTCACATTTCCAGGTGGCACACAATCTAAAATTTTCTATTAAATAGTATTATAGTACAATCCTTATTTATTTCCATAATTCATATAACTAGTAAATCATTGTTACAACACTAAAATGACACAATTAATTAATAATAATATAATATCACTAATTATTCCTCTTCATTTGTGGTAGTATCATATCATGATTATTATCCAACAACATCATTTGGGGTATACTCTAATGATTTGTACATTGATTCACGTAGTTTCCCAAATCTTTGCAGATGAATAATTTTACATTTGATACCATTTTCTTACCCTTGAAATAAAATACTTGGCATTCTTTTTCTCCACACATATAACAAACCCCAATTCCCATCAATAATTTACCTAGGTGTTTCTTTCCACAGTTTCCACATTTGTGAAAATCCTACTTTCCTTACTTCCAATTATCTATCTTTTTCTCCACCATCCTCTTCTTCACTTACTTCCCTTCAAATCCATAGGACTTGGAGAATTAATAAATTATATTATTAACACATGATACTATTTCTTAATATGATTATAATACTTGGGAGACTATTTTCCTTTTAAATTCTGGATTAAGACCATGAAAGATATCATCCTTCCTACTCTTTGGATCATGCATATTGATGGAGTTCTCATTCCTTCTTCTGGGAACCATTTTTAAATGACGACATACACTAGGTTAGATCATATCATAATTTATAATACAAAAACTTGAAAAATTCTCAACCTTAATTGAAGATTCTCACAAATGTAGTCTCATAATCATAAAAAAGGGGGTTTTGCTGACATATTTACTCATAAATCCCTAAAAATGGTTTTTATTGAAAATGTGAATTATCCTAAGAATATCCCTTAAGAGTGTCAAACCAGGTACGCAGTAAGGCTAGTTGTTGGGTACTAGGATACCAGGGGTCAAGCCCTAAAACTCCATGATAGAGTTTTCACTCCTGGGTACATCTGTGCCAGAACCACATCCACATGTAGTATCTAGATAGTGATGAATTTCTTGGAAAAGTAACATAAAATCTATATTACCATAACATTTGTAAATTCTTATAAAAAAATTCTAAATGTATATCTTAGGCTAATGTTCTCTAATTAGTGCTTTTCTAAATCTAGTTTCCAAGGATATTTCTAAACTTCCTCTGATACCAATTTTAATGCCCCGACCCCTAAAACCTAGATCCAGTGCATTATTTTAATACATTATCATGATTACAAGGAATCAAGCCCCGATGGACCGATCATTTTCATTGTCTTGTAAAATAGATTACATACATGAACATCACATTACAATTTCAAACATAATATAAAACACATATAATATTTTGAGAATTCCATTATTCTCTTAGCATAAACCATCATATAAATCATAACACGCTTCTTGGAATACTGGGAAAATAAAAAATAAGAATGGGGTGATCTTAGATGCTTATAAAGGATAAACAATATAGTGGAAGCTATAAGAAATAATCATAAACATTTATGGAAAGGTGTAAAATTGAAACACATTCCCTTTAAACATAAAAATCATAATAATATAGAGATGATAAATCAAATAATTCCATTTACTTATTCATAGGGATATTCTACTAGTCTAATAATCACATGTAACACTAATAACTAATATCATAATTATGGAACGCATAATACCAGACATCATAACCACAAAGTTGAGGCCTCGGTCCAAGAACCTAAATATAAATTTTTTCAAGACCATGTTCCAAGACACTTGTTTTTCTCATGAGGCCTTCCGATGCATCGAGGAGTATAGTGGGCTTCACCAGTCACATACAAAGTCCAATGCATTCCTTATAAGAAAATGTTGAAACATAACATAATCATTGTTATTAAAACTGGAATACGAAATGTCAATACATTAACCATAAACCATTATTGGTATAAAAATATCACATCCTTAGTCAAAAAAAATCATAACTCATTCAATTAAATATGTAATATTTAATTATAATAAAACAACCTCGATCAATAATAATATCTATTAATTGATGTTTAAATAGTTAAAAATGATTAGTAAAACACTCTAAGAGAAATATCCCCTTTTGTGAAATCATTTAAAAGAAACAAGTTTATAAATGAAGACATTTAAAAGTGATTTTTTGAATAAAATTGTCCCATACCACTTTGAATAATTTTAAAGGCATTATCATTTTTAATGAATATTTTATATATAAATAAATCCTTAAAATAATTTTAAAAATATTGACATTAAATGAAAATATTTATAAAAATAAATCATTAAAACATTTAAAATGATGATCATACTAAATATTCGCTTCCACAAAAGCATAAAATATTCCTTTTAAAAACATTTTTATGAAACATGGACATGGTTGAGAATTATTCCCTAGTAAATACTTATATATAAATTTTATCGGATAATAATGAAATTAAGGAATTAACCCTTACCTTGTACTTTCCTTTTGTCGATGGTATGTTTAACATCTTGAATAATGACCATATTATGTTATTAAATTATACCATAACCATATTAATATTTATAATATCATATATTATTTATTTATTACTTTATACTACCAATTTAATAATAATTTCCATGTTAAAGTAACATTTCGGGTAATAATCTCTTTCTTTATCATACATGTTTTAACCTATTATTCGTGATCGTATCACTTATATCATGATTTATTTATATACAGAATATAAAAAAATTATATATCATATATATTAAGAATATAAATATGTATAATGGATAGATATATGAAATGGAATATACTGTTTATGGAGACGGTTGGCCGTACGTATGCATAAACACTATTTCCATTATCATCTCGTACTTAATGGAAGTAAGTGAATGAGATATATGTAAATACATATATATATATATATTATAGAATTATCATTTCATATATTACATACTAATTAATAAAATATATTTTTATAATCAACGTTGAATGGTGAACGTAGAAATGAATCTAATCCCGTCATGGAGACTATAAGCTGTATGTACGCACAAGCGACAATATCAATTTCTTAATGATAAGATGGTATGGAATTATATGGTATATAATTTGTCCAGAAACATTGTAATTTTATTTTAATTATTTATATACATAATACTTATCATTATATCCATGCAAATAACATAATATTGAATAACAAATTACACCACAGCGTGGAGATGATAAGGCATACCTATGAAAACATGGTGACTTTTTCATTGATAGAATTTATAGAATAATTAATATGGTTGTAACATATTTATAATAACATATATGAATGTATAAGGAACTATAGTTATTATTTTATTATGTTAACAACAAGGAATGAGGAAGTAGAGGAAGAAAAGAACTTTGAAAGTGGTGATAAAATAATTACTTATTCTTCGGGTATTTCCTTCTTAATTTGAACAAAAGGGTTTTATAAGTTTTTATTTTTCTCAAGTTAAGGATTCTATGATTGATTTATGGAAGTTCGGAGGACATTTGGGTATGTTTTTCTGAGCCAAATAGATTTTGTGATGTCAATTAAAAATAAAGGGAGGTTCCCTTTAATAAAAGAGGTTAGGGGCACTTTTGAAAAAAAAAAGTTGAAATATTAATTATTAATAAAATTATTTTCAGTTTCTAAGAGCTAAAAATTGATTTATTTCGTGTATATGATGAGTATGGGTCGATATATTCTCAATAAATAGGTTTTAGACATGTTTAGGTCATAAAATTAACCTTATCTTTAAGATTTAACCCATTGTAAATTTAGATAACTCTTACAATGTCCTCTTGTCTTTTTATACTACATGGTTAATATCAATACTATAAAATAATAAGAGAACATAATTTTGATAATTTATGAAATTTTTATCATTATAAAAGTTATTTGGATGAACTATATATTATTATAATTTTTATATCATTTGATAAAATTTTATTTGTTTTAAAAACTTATTTATGTCAATTTTGATAATATTTAGTAATTGCTTTTTGTTAAAGTTATAACAAATTGATTCAAAAATACAAAGGAATTAATTCATACCTAATATTTAAATGTCATCAAAAAATTTGTGGATAGAATAAAAACTTTCAGATTATATTTATTTTAATATCTATAATATCATTTGTTTTTATCATTCATTAATATGATAATTATTGCATCATCATTGTGTTAAAAATAAATTTAATAATTTAAGGTCTAATAATTATATATATATTACTAATATGTAAGAAGTATTTTTTATATTATTAATTAATATTTATAGTCAAATTTATCTTATATATATCCCTATATTAAAAATTGTTTATTTATTATAATTTGAATTTAACATTTATAAATATTCTTTAAATAAAATATTATAAATGTCATAATCTGACCCAATTGAATAAAAAAGGATCCAATTTTTTTCCTATGGTTAATTTTTCTTCAAACACACTTCCAATACAATTAGGAAATTTTTGGGTTAATTTTATATTATTATAATATTATTTTTACTTTTAATTATCATATTTACTTTTATCTATGGTAAATAAATTCAAAAGTTAATATTCACCAAAAATTATTTTCATCATATTGATCCACATATTACTTATTGATTAAAATTGTTTCTGTCATATTTTTAAAATTCAATTCACAGAATTGGTCAAATTATGTTTTATGAAAATTTGCAAATGTGCATAGAAGGTGGGTAAAAGAGGTTAAAAAGTTGAATAAAATTTTATATATCTAATCTTATTTAAACATGAATACAGTGAATTACATTGGACTAATATCAGTATTATGTATTTATTTTGACATTAAAATAAATATAAATAAAAAATTACTATTTAAATAAATAGTCAGTTTTAAACAATGACATAGTGCTTTTCAGTATTCATCAAAAATTTAATGTTTTCAGAAAAATACCCAAAATTCACCCAAACCAAAATTTGATATTCTGAATTCAAAAAAGGTCTATTTTACCCAATTAAATTTTCATTAATTTCTAAAATTAATTTTTTGTAGCTCATAGAAGGACATAAAAAGTAGTTCTTTTAAGAATATAGTTTTTCTAAACATATAACTAGTTTTACAAAACATATAAATTTCATTATAAATATGTTTTATTTATGTGAAAAAATTATAAATAACATCTAAAATATTTTTTTTTACTATTCATATTACAGTATTTAATTGATAAATAAATATATTGTTTCAATAATTATAATACTAATGTGCTGTTTTTTTTAGAAACTCAATCTTGCATATAATGTACGTCAGGTCAGTTTTGCATGTAATATTAACAATAAAATTACTTTAAAGAGGTAAAGTACTATGAAATCTCAGCGATTTATATTATTTCACCTATGATTATTCACATTAGTATCATATGATATGAATTCATTGTCAAACTATTCTCATCACCTTAAATTATGTACTTTTCTATAAAACATTCATCAAGTCATTCACATTTTATACATGGGGGTAGATTGAAAATTATATGGGATGGTTTTTTTAGTAAACCCCTAGATTCATTTGAGTTTTTTGAGTGATAGAATGATATTTTTATTTGATAATATTTCAACATGGATTAAGGGTTTTCAGTGGTTGATACATGTTTTGGATCCCTATGCAATGAGGGACATGCAATGGATTTCCACTCAGTTGTTACCATGATATAGTTACATTAATCTAAGTACTCTAACTATTTTTTATTCCTTCACAACACTTATTTTCATCCCATATCCTGTTGGAGGCAGTCTTGGGGTGTATCACTTAGCACGCCACCATCCATGTGGGGCATCATAGTTCAAGTCATGATACCATCTATATTGATGTTAAATTGGAGTATAATAATCCCTCATTGGATAAATTAATGAAAATATATTTAATTGGGATGTACATATTGAAATATATCTATTAGAAACAATACATACAAAATTAATAAGTCATCTAAATGAATAAAAAAATTATGCTATAAAAAATCAATGATAACTAGATTTTAATGATGGTGATAAATTATTAATTCAATTATCTTCTGAAATTAAGAATGTGGGATTTTATATAAAGGGAAACACGATCCCATTATATAAAATTATATTAATAATACATGTTCTTATGGATATATTTTTATGTCACTATTACCTTTAACCGAATCTCTCTCATTTTAAATATGTGTTCCATGAATCTCTATTTTTGATATACATTCGTAATCCTTGTCATATATTGACCTAATTTTCCATTACATAGGATAATAAAATATGTTATGTGGAACGAACAATGAAAATTATGTATTTTTGATGTAATGTGTTAGATAATATTGCACCCCACCTATTCAATGTTCTTATGTGAAACCATATATTTGAGAAAGATATCTGGGAAATTGAGAACGTGATTAGGAAATCAAATCATGATTTTTTGTATTGGGGTTATGTAATTTGAAATAATGAATAATTACAAAGTGGTATAATTTTATAAATAAATTTATTAGGATATATTTCATTTGATTGAATTTTAGAATTTCTTAAATCTTCTTTTACACACAACATTGTATTAATACCAAACAGGATATATTATTGAAATATTAATAATTTATGTGGTATTTATTTTCAAACCATTTGATTTTTTGGTATAATTATAATGAAATATATCAAAAAAATACATTTTCCTACAAATTTATAAATTTAATTCCTTATTATTAAATTTTTTATAAATTATAATAAAATAATTTTATTCTAAAAATGTATGTTTTTTCAATAAAATAGTTTCTATGCACACATTGATTTTTATCTGAATAAATAAAATTAATTAGTATTGATTTATTATTTAAATTAATCTTGTTTATTATAAAATATATTAAATACTTATCATTTATCTTATATTTTATACATTTCATGGAATGATGTTAAAATAATTTTTATGCTTTAAAATTAATTTTTATAAATAGTGTTTTCCTTTGATATCAAAATATTTTTAAAATGGGTTTCTTCCACATATAGAAATCGAATCCTAAAAAATAGTTTTAAAATTTTATTCTATGTATGTATTATAATAAAAATTATGAAAATAGTTATCAATAAATAATAAATGGTGTAAACGGTAAAAAATTGTGATAATGTTATGACTAAATTTGGTTTTATATGGGGTAAATCTAAAAAATGTGTGTAAAAATTCCACATAAACAATTATAAATATTATTTATTGATGGTATTTTTTCTTATTCATGTATTAATTTATAATTCACTTAACAATGGTATCTCATGTACAATAAGGTGACCATATATTAAATAATTTTTCTAAATAATTCTATGTGTGTCCCTCCCATCAATTCTAAATATCAATAATCATACAATGTTTCTTCACATAGATTGATCCTTCAATATTGGAAAATACTTATATAAAAACATTAAAATCATCCTAAAAAAATTATTCAATTATTTTTCATTGTATATGAGAATCCTATTAAGGCCCATGGCATATAAAAGTAGAGTTTTCACAAATAAGAGTTAATCATACCATGATACTCTTTTAATGAAAATTCATTATTATAATTCGTATTAAATTCTAATATTTATTCCAACAGAAAGAATATGTTATCAGAAATTTAGTAAAATATTTATTAATTATGGTAAAATAATGTTCCACCTCCAATCCATCACATGAGAATTGAATGTATTTCAAAATTGTACGTGTAGAAATCCACAACTATATAATGGTATGATTAATTTTTTATCATCATCATTCGTGGATGGTTGTTATTATAGAATTAAATTTAAAATTTTTTATTTATGAAAATTTTATATCTTTTTATTTATATGGCCTTTTTCGACATCATACATTTCCATATAGTATAAAATGATAACATCAATCACGTGTGTATAGTGGCTACCATGTAAACAAATTGATGTGATCAATTTTTAATTTTTTTTACATGTATTGGTATAAGGATATATTTAATTATTATTTATGATATTATTGATATAATACTTATTTTTATATGTAATGACAATATATATTTCTTTTCTTCCATCCATCTAATAGTGGAATCGTTAATCTAATGTATCCCTGGATTATTATCTCCACAATGTGGGGAAACTAGTTTTTCATCATGACTAATATGAATGAATATAAAATTGTATATAAGTAAAAATATGATACATATTTTAGAGTTAATATTTATAATTTGATAAAATAATTACAAATGTGAAATTACATTTTTCATCTTACAGACACTTTAATATAATATAGTTTTCTTTTCACATGAATTATTTTCTAATGATGAAGTTGTTATTTATATGAGATTTAGAAATTAATCATGAATGATACATACTATAGAATGCATTAATATTTTTAAAATGGATTACTAATAAATATATATAAATTATAATGGCTATTTGAACTCATTCAAATGAAGACTTGACATGAGGTAATGGAATTATATTATAATAACAATTCATTTCTTGATTGTTTTTTCAAAAATTTCTATTGAGGGATATTATATGATATGTATATATATCATTTTAATCCCATAAACATTATTTCCCTATATATATATATACATTTTTTCATTTTATCATAAATTTTTAATATATTTATTATATAAATAATTTTTAAATTATTTTAATGAAAAGTTAACTTATAATACTGTTTCCAAAGATGTATTTGCTTCAATGAAATTATTTGAATTAAAAAATTAATTAATTTTTTAATAAATCTCTAGTAGTTTATCAATGATGTTTTCAACATATTAATTTATGAACTTTTGTAAAATTATTCCTCATTTGTTTTTCACATGTTTTTTAAATTGTTTCATTTTTATAATATGTTTTTAAATTATCACCACATGAATAACATTTTCTTTAATATGGACTATAAATTAATTTCATTATTTCTTTATATGATTCCCTAGTTATCTTAAACAAAACAAATATCAATATTATAAATTTTTAATATTTAATATAAATAATTCCAAAATTAAATGGTATTTTATTTAAAAATTTTCATTGATATTTTAGAGTCATCTTTCACTATGGAAAAATCCATTAAAGTTATATATTCTTCACTAGGTAGGTGATACAATTATAGAAATGGTATTTTTCAATAGAAGTTTATTTATTAATATGATTAAATATTTATTGTTATTTTTTTGTTTTCAAAGGTTGTGATATGATGAAATTTAAAATATTTCCATTATCTTATGGAATATAAGATAATGAAGTATGATTAGGTTACATTTTTGTATGTCATAATATGATGGTGATATATATGGACCTACTTATGAATCGTTATGTACAAATATTTCTACATCATAATAATTTTATATTTTTATGATTATAAGAATATGAGCTAATATGATTGTAAACATATATATTCACATTTTGAATTAGGAGTCTAATTTATTCTATCCATTATCAAAATATTATTTTTGGACGTTATTTATCATCAAATTATTTCCATGATTATGAATTCTAATACTTATGATACCAGTTCATATGTTTTGACTCTTGTTTAAGGATTACTAAATTTGACATCCTCATTAATAATTATTTCAAATATGTATCTATTTTAGTAATTGTGAAGTAATATATTATTTTTATGTATATTTTATGTTCTGAACGTTCATTATATTATGATATCATATTTTTATGATCATCATATTCCATCATATGATTGGTATTTAACATGATTATCCATATTTATCATTTGGGCTCACTGTATCTTATTTTTCTCATCCCCATGTATAGAACTATGGTCCAATGTATGACATTTCTAGATCTATACTAATATTTATATAATTTTTTTAGTATTTATTGTTACTCTAAAAAATATGATTATAGATTATCTAGTCTCCAAAACACCAATCTGTTATATTTTAGGGGCATGTATTATTGTTAAATGTATTGAAAATTCATCTAATAGTATATAATATATATGTGTGTCATGATCTAGTGGCCACCTGATAAATATTGACCAATGTGAAAGATTTATGTATTATGTGATACAACTCAATTCGACCAATATCTTCTTATAAAATGTTGATTCCATAGGAATATTTTCATAGGGACAAATATTATATATTTCCATGAAGAATGTGATATTGATAATGTACTCTTTGGAAAATACATGTTATCCATGTATTTATTATCCATGTTTCCAATTATTATCATCTTGTATTGTCATTATATATTATATATCAATAGTAACAATTTTAATTTCTCTTGATTTTCATCCATCAATCTTTCTATTATATTCAAATGTTCATCTAGAAATGCTTATTTATTTCTATCCTCATTATTATATTTTCTGTTATTCATTATTTCCCTATCATTTTGAATAAATATATCAAACTATGATTTAATATTCAATTAATTACTACTTAAAAGGTATTTTCTTTCATCATATATGAATTTTTTTTCTATTACATAGTGACAATTTAACTACTTCCTCAAAAAATTAATTTTTATGTCACCCACACTAATTTTTTGGATTCATATAAAAACTCAAGTTTTCTCAATAACAAGATATTATTTAAATAAATTTAAAATTTTATTATATATGATATATGAAATTTATTTAATATTAGATTTAATGAATTATATCTTTTTTATATTTAATGATTATAATATCGTCACGATTGTAAAATATTTGTTCCAAATCTATAGGGAATTCAAAATTTGATCATAGTATGATGGATGTAGACTATAATTGAAATTGGTTATGTTGAAATAATAATTTAAAGTAATCATACAAAACGTTTAGTAATTACTTATTTTAAGAGTTTTTAAATTGAGGATGTGGTTATTTATATTGAAATATGATAACATTAATGTAATCATTAAATTAACATATGATAATAAAATATTGAAATATTGATAGTTCTATATATATATATATATATATACATATTGAATCATATTTTAGATATAGTTTATATGTTGGGTGTACAATAAAAAATATAATAACATAATTATTTTTAATTGACATGAGTTTTATAATATGTTTTAATTTATAAATATGGAATTAATTGGCAATATGGGATCAATATCACTTTCCCATAGATGGATTACCTATAATATCACCACTTATGTATATGAAATTACATATTAAATTCATATAAATCCCAAAAAATAGAATAAATAACAATATTTTTCACATTTGGTTATTCCAAATATTGTAAATGAATTATTTTAATATAAAAATAAATATACGGATGTAAAAAATTAATCTATATTAGAATACCTAATTTACATGTTTTATAATCTCAATAAAATTGTATACTAACAAATTTAAAATTAAATTAATTAACATTATTATACCTCATGGTGGAATATGTCAATATTTAATTATATTAACCAAAATAACATTGTTTATTATCTAATTTGGATGTAATTGTATAATAAAAATTGTTACTAGTCACATAATGTGAATGAAAATTATTTTTGACATGATGAATTATTAGGAAACCCATTGTAAAATAATGATACACATAACTATATGGGAATGTATATTTTATTATCTATGTTACTCAATATGTTCAAAATGACTAATGTGAAAATAACCTAGAAAAATCTAATAGTGAATCATGGAATGTCTCTTTTTCTTTCTCTTTTTATATTTTTC
The DNA here is from genome assembly GCA_963277665.1 of Viscum album. Lineage (NCBI taxonomy): Eukaryota > Viridiplantae > Streptophyta > Magnoliopsida > Santalales > Viscaceae > Viscum > Viscum album. The sequence continues at coordinate 1,236,811,876 of OY728126.1, forward strand.
CTCTAATTTCAAATTATCCTCTAATGATTAATATGTTATGACTTATATATATATAATTAATTATATTTTTATTTTTTAAATTTTTATTCTAGTTTTCATGCCATTTAAAATGGATTACCAGAATTATAAATTTTTTATGTATGTGTGAATTGTGAAAAAATAGTGATCATAAAAAATGTCCTAGAAGAAATAACGACGCCACTCGTTTTATTGGTATTTGGAGATTTAACTCATCTCTAGGAAAAATTACCCAACTATGTTCTTGTATTATAGAATTATATTTCCAATGTTTATAACTATTATTTCATATACTCGTACAATTAGTAAAAAAATAAATTAAAAAGGACACAATTCATCATAATAATAGTGGCTAACAAGACACTTCATTACATATTCAGTATTCCCTTATAACAACTTAAACATTTTTATATATTTATGATAATCTATATTCATTCTTATGGATTTCAATAATCAAAATAATAATTATTTTTATTATATATCTACATTGTGTATCAATTTTTATTTCCACATGATTATCATAATATTCATCATGTTAAAATTTTCATTTTAAATGTCTGACAGTATATCATTCATAATATAGTATCACATAAGAACTATGTTTTCCAGTGAATTAAAATAATAATATATACAATTAATTAGGATACATCAATGATCCTAAAATAATTATTCATCACAATTTTATCATTCTATTATATAATTAGATGATTTTTCAACAATTTTCATTATATAAAATTATTCATCTACCTCAAATGATGTTAACATATTTATATTTAATTACAATGAAATAAAACTATAAAGAGATATATAATTTACTTTATAAATATTAATAATTAAATAGTAAATGTTATATTGTATACATATCAATTGAGAATGTATCTCAACTATACCTACATCATTTTATATTTTAGAATATATATTTTTATTAATAAATCTAAAGAAATAGTTATTTCAATAATTTAATGTGTTCATTACATTGTGGTATGGTCAAATATGATGCTAATCAATGATTCATAAAATATTTATTTACAAAATTACATTAATTTATTTCTCAAATAATGTTTTTTATTTAGAATAAGAAAAAAACAATGATAAAAATAATGTGATTCTATAATTGTGAAAAAAGAATTATATTATGAAATAATTAATTCTATGCACCAAAAACAAACATTCTCTATGTATTTTATAATAAAAACAAAATAAAAATAAATAAAATCAAATAAAATAAATAAATAGAGATTACATATTTTAATATGACACAATTTATAATTTAGATGAGTTTATACAACCTAATTAACATGAGAATAATAAATTATTATGTAATCATAGAAAAAATTGAACAAAATTATAATTTGAAATAAAATATATAAAAATTTATTTAATAAAAAGTCATTGTTTTTTATAAAAAATATCCCAGGATATTTTATATATTATCTGTAATTATTTATTGGGGATTATATTTTTATGTTTAATTATTACAAGAAGTGTATATAGTTACATGGAACATTTTAAATAGATTCTTATTTTTTCCTATTATTTGACATATAGATAACATTAGAACATTGGTGATTTTTTATGTCGGTCGGATATGTTTTTCAAATAAAAATAAAGGGGAGGATATTTTTATAATTAATAACATTTCATAGAGTGTTATTTAGGACTCATATTAAACCTTAAACCTCTAACATTGGATCACGATAGGTAATATATGTTGTAATTTAGAAACCAATAATCATCTCATATATTTTACTTCTTATAGATTATAGGCTTATGATTGTACACAATGTGTTTGATATTTTTTTCTTTTTCTAATATCCATAAAAACATGAATCTCATCTTATGAATCAATGATAACATTCATATAATATAATGATATTTGATGATTCCAAAATAATGATAATCAAACTTCTATAATCATTTTTAATCCTAAAAAAATTCTAAAGTAACAAATAAAAATAATTGGTACATTAAATATTATCAAATTTTACCACAATTATAAATTTTTCACTATCATGATTAGTTATCCTTAAAACACTATATAAATAATATTATTTACATGTTTTATATTACTTTAACATGATAATTAATAAATATAATATATTATATGAATATTATTAAATATTTATATTTGTAATATATTTTCTATTTCCTTCGATAATGTTACAGTATATTTATTTATTTAACAGTAATTGTTAATTAATAAAATAAAATTCATGAGAATAAAAACTCATTCTTAATATTTCTCTTGACATTCTCAAACAAATGCATCAATCAAACATAATACCATAAGCATTTAATTCACCTATATTATCCTAAACTTTTTAAATAAAATTTAAGTGGACAAAATTATTATATGTATATGTATATATTTACAGAATGACCAATATAAGAATATTTTTCTAGAAGTTACTATGTATTAAAAATAAAAACGAAATCATGTTTCATTTTCCTAAATATTGAAGACCTGAACAATATATTGGTTCAAATGTTTTCTCTCTTGAAAAATTTATTTACGATTTTAAAGATAAAATTAATCCATGATGAGTTTTTCTCCCTATAAAAAAAATCATCTATTATGTTTCATGATGATATTTGTTTGGAAGGAACATGATCAGAAATTATATGTTTTAATATAAATGTTTAGTCATTATTCAAATTTATTATATAAAAAATATATAGATTGAAATAAAATAAATTAATTATTATATATATTATATATATATAATTTAAAATTTATATTTTTTCATGGATTATTATTAACATATAATAATTAAAAATTAAAATTTTATTTTATCAAAATAATGTATATAATATTTTTTAATTAATGTATCCACAAAAAAACATTGTATTTTTAGTAATAGGTTTTAATCACAATGTAAATTTTTAGATAAAAAATCATTGCTCTCAAATTCATCATTTCACTTAAAAAGTATATATATTTATTCTATTTTTTACAAATAAAAATAAATTTTTGTATAAATTTCATAATGGTGAGGATAAATATTTAGAATTTCCATCACATAAATTTGGAATCATATTTCAAGATTCTCTAGTTATATGAAAATTAAAAATGACTATGCAAATTAATATTGATGATGTTTTGTTAAGGATTATACATATTGGATGTATGGTGTTGAATCATAATTATAATCATTCCTTATAAAGGTTGGTTGTCACTAGGGTTTCCTTCCATAGATTCATATTAATGGGATTTGGTATAGACAGTGGGATGTTAAGTCTGTTACTAATTTTTTGAGATTCTCTATATTTCATGTACTCCGTCATTTATTTATGATTTGTATCATAAAACCTTCCCAAATCATAGTGAGGGATGTATAACTCATATGAAATGATATATCATTTCCATGAATTGATAAAATAAAATGGGTATAAAGGACTTTCTATGTATTTTCATTTTTATTCTGTGATACAATAGTATAATGTTTCATAGTTGGTAACATTATAATTTACATCCATCTAGTATAGTGAACGTTGATTTGATTTCGAATTTGGATCTTATAGATAGATTCATATGAGCCCCTATCATGGGAATAAAAAAATTCTTTGTCACATTATGGGGAACATAGTAAATATTAATGTCATATATAAAGAACATATTTCAAACAACATGTAATAATAGGAAGTAAACTACTATGTGAATGGTATGTAGTACTGAATTTAATGCGAAAAAATAATTGGTGGAATATAATGAAAACCTTTTTTGTCCGTAAATAAATTTGATTTTTTTGTATTTGTGTGTTACACCAACTATAATTCCCATATTATATTCCTCATTTCAAGATATATGATAATCACATGTTCTTAATATTTGTGATAATGGAAACTTAAAAACCCATCATCAAAGTCCACAATGTCTCATTATAAGAGAATGAAAACTGGTCATATGATTATAAATGTATGAATAATATATTCTCATCATATATGTGGTATTAAACCCCTCTCTTAGTGGAGGTTAATCACTATCAATTTTGGATCATCGCATGAGGGGGGATTTTCATGTCCCATTATCATCACATGGCACTCTTATGCTAATCCCAGGATATATAGATTTAATATGTTTACTATTACACCAATTGTGAGGCTTCAAGAAAGTGAAGAATATGTTAACTATTACACCAATAAAAGGTTCTAAATATATTGAATCCAGTATGATTATATTGACCAAAGGCTTCCTATAAATATATATAATAATCTCAGTTGAATGTATATGTAAGAAAACAAAGATAATTATCTTGACTAAATGTTGTAATATCCCAACATATACTCATCATATATAAGAATAAGTGTGATTGAGGATGTTAGGGTTGAATTTTATAGAGGAGTCTTATCAATCCAGTTTACCCAGGATAAAAACATAAAGAGATCATGTATCATTTAATAATGTATGCGTTATGAAGTATTCATGAAAATTTTCTTCATGGGGGGATGAAATGAACAATGCTATTTAGAATCTTTTAGAAATGAATTTTAGTTTATTCCTATTATGCATATAAGTAAATATCAGATATACTCAGTGTGTAAAAAAGATGTATATAAAGATAAGTCATTTTGATTAAGAGTATTAGATAGGGTAAAGACATAGGCCTATGAATATGAAATTCATATTTGTCTAACTTAGATATATACATTGGAAATGGAATGATATTTTATGGCCTACGTATAGTACGAATCTCAAAAATTCAATGGATGTTATGAAAAACAGGACACAACTAGAGATGGACTCAGTTTTATATATTTTTCATTATACAAGATACCTAAAATTGAAATTGAGTTAGGTGTAACTATTTATTTGTATATTGGTTAATTTGAACCAAATAAATTATAGAAAAATAATTATAGTTTATAAAATGGGGAGATTTTGAGGAAACAATTTTCTTAATCTCTATAGATTGTCTATATGGATTCCAAGAAGAGTATCTTAAATCACAGTTGATATATGGGGAGTATTCATGTAAACAACCTTTTTCTTTTAATTTTACTAAGATACTATGTTGATGGAATATTTATTTGGTTCATATAATGAGAAATTGACCCATATAGATGTATAACTTCCCATCTTTGAAGAGTAATTTAATTTTAACCTTTATGTGACACCTATGTCTGTTGTTTTCATATATATTTAATTATGGAATTTAGGGCACACTAATGTTTGAATAATATTATAGGATATTTATGGTTATTAACCCTAGTGATGGCTACTGAAGGTGTTAAGACGTACAGAGGGGTGTGGAAGGATATTTGTAAAATTTAGCGATAGTTTTGGATTTACACTAGTAGATTTATGGGATGATGCATCTCCCTTTTGATGAATCACTCAGATTATTCACCATAGCAGAGGGTATATGAGTAATTATTCACCCTAGAATAATTTTGGTGACTGCTCTTCCAAATTTTTATACCTATGTTAACAGTCCCCAAAGTGAGGGACCATTGTAATTGATCAATAATGTTATGGATCAACCTAGTAGGGGAATCTACTTATGGGAATATAGATGATTGGTTCACACATGAATTGATTTCTTGGGGTCCCACAATAGATATTTCTTGATTTTTTCCCCAGTGAGGGCTAAGAAAATTTCGATGCTTCCCCCATGTTGAGGGGTAAGATAATGAAGTGTTTCAACTCTTTCATGGGCTATGTGTGATGGATAATTTTTTTATGTTATTTGGTTATTTAAAATAATATTTTTATATATAATATTTTATTTCTAATATATTTTCAACTTAATTTTATCCATGTGGTCGATATAATTAAAAAATAAAATGTATTAACTGACATGTGTTCATAATTTTAGTAATTGTATTTTGTGGATCAAAATCAGTTATCAAATGGGAATACCAAGATCGAATATGAATCAAAAATTCTGGATTTATCCTAGCCAAGGTATGAGGATCTTTTTTCTCTAGATCTGGTTGATAAGAAGTTAAAAAAATACTTTTGTAGTGTTATATAAATTAAATTTAGTTCTCATTTTAGTTTTCAATATTGAATGCCTTACATCTAATAAGAATCATTTAATCCATTGCATTAACCCTTTTAATGGTTAAATGAAAAACCCATGGAGAGTAAGAGAGTGGGAGAGCCTCCACAGTAAGATTCTTTGATGATTAATTAGGCGAGTTCACAAATTGGGGAATTGAATAAATAGAACCCATCATCAACATTGAAAAGGATTCTCTATTCTTCAACATTCAAAAGTAATTACTTTGTATAACTCTTAGTTTATGTATTTTGCCTAATATTTAATATCTATTTTTTGCAATTGAATCATATAAAGTTTTAATCTAAAAAATCATTGAAGAATCGTCCGATAAAAATTTTATAGATTTAAATTTTTTTGTGAATAATTCATTTAGAATTCATTATGCAGTTCTAGAACATTATATTTTTAATACTAGAGGATTCATAACCCCCTACCCAAATGTGTACCCCTATAGGGATAAAAATGGAAGAAGAGAAATTTTGACACCTCAGACCCACCTCTAGTTTGACCTAGTTTGGATACTATCACTGAGAGTATAATAAACACACTAATAGGAGGAATTACCATCTAAGATAACACATGAAAAAGAGATATATAAGAGAAACACAAAAAATCCTATTTCGACTAATATAGATAAGAAAATACTAAATGGAGATATATATTTTCATGAACGAACTACAAAAACTGAATGAAAAAAAACATGTATAAATAAAAAGTAAATAAGACAACAACCATAAATCCCAAACTTCTCCTATTATACCCCATTCTAGTTGTAACATGTATGATCCCCAAACCAATCCAACAGACTTGAAAACAGTTTATATATATTTAGGGTGAGTATATTAGTATACTCAGTAAGATACTCCCTAGATCTATTCATTCAAATGATAAATAATGTATTTTAAAGCATTATGAATCAACATGAGAAAGTTTCTCTTCAACTAAACCAGGATACTATGTTCCCAAAATCATCATGTCTACTCTCCCAAAGTATATCATACATGTTCATATTATATAATAAATAATTTCAAGGATAAACCAAAATTGTTTCCCAACTATTTTACCAAAATACCTCAATGCCGCATAACCTATGAATCCCTCTCCAAAATGGATATCCCTCAGATACCTCTGTGAAGAACCACAACATGAACCTCATACAACAGACCACCACTTCTATGTGAAGAAAATTTACTAGTTAGTTTTTGATATCCACCATAACCCTTATAACAGTTGTATCAAAATATTGATTTTTATGTATATGAGATGGCATAATACAAGAGGGGTGAATTGTATGTTTAAATGTTTTGTATTTAAACTCTTAAGAAGAATCATAATTTAAAAATTCTTAAACTAATTCAATTCACAAACAATACAAGTGATCGAATTGGTCTTGGATCCAATTGATAGGACATGATTTGATACCACAAGTATTTAAAAAAATTATTTGAATTAAATACCATGATCTGAGTGAAACAAGAGTAAATGATGCTACCATACAATTTATAAAATCTCTTAATAAAATATAAAATGAATGTATCATAATTAAAACAAATACAATAGAAAATAAAATGAACAGAAATAGGAAGAAAAATGAATCCCTTTCAATTACAAATAGCAACAGAAAAAATAAAAGGTATTACAATTCATTTATCCAAAAGAGTAGGGTATATTTTCACCTAGGATAAAAGTTATGTCTTACCACCACCCAGGTATGCCCTTGATACGACGATCAACACACCTATCTTTCTATCCACATAAGCCCTCGTTTAAGAAGGTAATCTACAGCTCTATCTATCAAATACCCGAATGCCCTCAATATAACTATTGGCATCATCGTCTTCCTATCCCAAGAAGCCCTCAATCATTATCACAGTTATAATTTGAAAAAATCAAAACAACAAACTTATAGAAATACAAAAATTCTGAATGATCTATTCACGTTTTTTAAATTTAAGGCTTTTGCATGAAGTAGGAATGATGTAACACAGTCACTCTCTAGAACATGGAAGAATCAAATGTTACTTTATTTGGTTCCAAATACCTCCTATTTATAGGCCTCAGGTTCCAACAGTCACATTTCATCTAAAAATTAAATTTATCTAGAAAAATATGCAGGACATGGATGCCTAGAATTATAATGGTAAAATCAAAATAGAATACATGTAATCATTTCGATTGGTATATAACTAACTTCAGAAAATAATTTGGGTCAGAATATAATAAGTAAAAAAGTATGAAAAATAAGTATGATGATTTAAAATGAAAAATATGTTTGTGAAATTTGATAAAAACATGAGTATGATGCATAACCTAGTTAGGATGCATATCATAGATACGAAATATAGCATATTTACGATGCATAATGTGATTATTATTTGTAACATAATTACGATGTATATCATGGATACGATACATGGTTACGATACATAACATTAATGTAATGAATATTATGATTATGAATCATATCATGGTTGCAAAAAATAAGAGTTATGATGTGTATTGTGATTTCGATGCATAATGTGATTAGGATTAGTAACATAATTACGATGTATATCATGAATACGATACACATTTATGATTCATAACAATAATACAGTGCATATCATGATTATGATGTATATCATTATTATAATTTATATCGTTATTTAGATACATATGGTTATGAAAATATCATATATGGTTATGATTGTAAAAAAAATTATGTGACTAAAACAACAGATGTGGTTATTGTAACAAAATTTATATGACAAAAACAACATATGTTATTACTGTAAGAAAAAAAATATGTGGTTACAATTATAAAATAATGGACTATGATTAAAATGTAAAAAATGGAAAATTATTATGATGTAAAACAACAACACATGATTACAATGTAAAACAACCTAATATTTGTGATTTCTAAAACAAAAAGATGAATAGAAAGTCAGAAGACATTTATACGGAACAATCTTTCAATTTTTGGAAAGCAAAAAATTAAAACAAACAATAAATACTTATCATACCCTGAATTTAATAACTCATCTGATTGTAATAGTGAGTACGACTAAACCCAAATTAGGATAAAGATTATATCTAAGGATCATATTTTGATTACGTTTACTTGTGAGTTCTACCCATTAATAAGTTATTCACCAATTTTATGTTCTATTTATGATAGTAGTATTGTATTTTCAAAATTATTCTCCCCCTTTATTATTTTCAAAAAGAATAAGGGAAAGCATTTTTTTCTTGGAAGGAGTTAGAGAAACAGAGTTTTAAACCATAGGAATTACTTTTAATGAAATATCATTTTATTACAATAAGAGTTTAAAAAATCATTTTTTATCCTATTGTTTTTTCAGAGTATTAACATAGAAATCTTCATCCCCTTGATCTTTTTTCTTTCCTCCATCAGTTTTTCAATAGCTTCATACTAAGTTTTCATCTTCAAATTCTATTATGCAATAATCCTTTCATGTTTCCAGATATATTATTCATCAAGATGATTGACTGTATCCTATACTTTTAGCCATGCTTCTTGAGAATTCTGATAATTTATTATATTATTATAGGCCATATCTAAGATTAAAAACCTATTTGATTGAAAAAAAATGTCATTATATCTATTCTCCAATTTTTCCTAAAGATGTTCAACCTCTATTGAAGATATCCTTTTTGAGGTACTCATTCATTGAAAGGATTCTATTTTTTTATTCCAATTTGTGACCAACATTTGGTATACTGAATTGAGATCATCCACTTGTATCACCAATTCATCAAGATTATCCAAATGATACTTAATATTTCCATCAATTGTTTATGACCACATAACAACATTGTTACAATCCTTGCAATGCTCAACAACATGTTCTTCGAACACTCTAAAATTGTCTTTAATAATCAAAAACATATCGTTGAGAATCTTGACAGAATCCTTTCTTTAAATATAACTATCTACAAATACATCCTTCTTGGATTCAATTTTGGAAATTAAATTGATATTCTTTTCCAATCTATTCAAGGATTGTTCTCTTTATTTAATTCCCTTCGCTGTGATTTTACATTCTGAATTTGTATCTTTATTGTATTTTAGAGGATCTCTATGGTGATTTTGAGTATAGAAAAAGTCATATGGTTGATTCTGATTCTTATTGGATTCTTCTTATTCTCTATCTGATATTCGAATGTCTTTCATCGTTGTATTCTTATGAGAGACTCCTTTTTATGGTTGAGTATCATGAGATGGAATCCTAAAATATGGAACTTCATATGGTTCTATTGAAATATTTTTCTTTTTTTCATATCCATTCTCATCATTTTATTCTTCTTCTAATACCTTTTATTATTCACCTTGTTCATATTATTCATCAGTTTCTTGATTGAGACTTTGTACAGATGATTGTTCAGATTCATGTTTCTTTTCCCTTTCTCTGTATGGGCTTGTTGAGTTTGAATAGATGGTTCCCTTATAAAAATTATGGTTTTGTCTTCCTCGTTAATTTTAAGAAGAACATCAATATCAATATCTTGAGACTTTTTATTCTTCATTATATTATTCCTTACTTCTTATTTTAAGGTTTCCTTGGTTCTTATTTTCACTATCAGGGATTCAGCTGGAACCAAGGAAAATTAATGATCACCTTCATCCCTTTATTCCTTCTTCTTCCTCCGCTCCACTGCAACTTCAACCGATACTTCTTTTCTATTTCATTGATTTATTGGAAGTTTTTTCCTTAGCTATCTTTCTTTTTCTTCTAGTCAATTTTGGATGGCATTGATGGTTTTTTAATATCATCAGCTACTTCTTTTCCATTATCAGCTTCGGGATATTTATAAAATAAATTGGACTCAGGATTGATTCATAACTTGAGTGTCCTGATTGTATCTTTACTGATTAGAAGCTCCTTGAATGTTGTTAGATTATAATTAATTTATAAATTGCACAAACTCATTCAATCTATCAAAAAAAATCTATGTATGGTGGGAAACATGATCATATGAGACTTTATGGCATCAGATTTTAGATTTTAGATTGTTAACAAAATTATACCCATAAGATTTAACTTCCTCATATTCACTAGATAATCAAGCATATAGACATTAAAATCATTGAGAGTTTTCTTATAAAATTTTCTAGGTACTAGGAATCCTTGAACATAGAGTAAAATGAGATAATTTTGAGATTATTGGTGATTAATCTTCCTCTTATCATCATGAATATCAAAATGATATTACTCTTATTTCTTATTATTATATGTCCCATAATGTTTCGGTAATTTTTGAGATGGACAAAGGGTATCCCTCATATGGAACTCCATGTAAAGAGGCTACTAATTTTGTTGATGTTTCATATTTCTTATCATACACCATAAATGATATATTGAGACCATTATCTATCTCTATTTTTTTATATAATTTTTACAATTCCTCAAAAATACAATGTGTAGATCTGATTCCATTATTTCAACAGATAGGATTTCCAACCCTTGGAAATTTATTATCGTTTTCAATGAATAATGAAAAGTATTATAAAAAAACTAGAGAGAAAAAAATTTCACCTAGAATGGTCATTGAAGAGAAATATTTTGGATAAATTTTCATTGGATATGAAGTTGTTGACTTGTATATGAAAGAGTTGAAGAATGATCTCGAATACTTAGGTTTTTCTTGGTGATGAATGTTGAGGACTTCTATGATTATGAAAACTGAGGTAAACTCTGATTACAACCCATTCTGGGTTTTTATAGAGAACCAGAACTTGGGAGAAAATTTTGAGGAATTCGACGTGGGATGGGAAGGGAGGAGTTTATTTAGAAATTAATTTCATGTCCATGATTAGATCATCAAGATTCAATAGTTTATAATTATTTTGAACTCATGAGTTTTTCCTTAAAAAACTATAACGACCCATACTTTACATATATTTTTAATACTTCAAAATTGAAGCACACTTTTTACAACATATGATAAAACCACAAAGGACCGTATAGGTATAGTGCCTTTAGAAACTGGGAAACATAAACAACCGGTTCATAAATCTTCTACAGTGTCTCCTATTTATTTCATCATATCTAGAGTCCCTTTTAGCATATTCTACTTAATATCCATCTTCCTGACCTGGGGAAAAGAAAACATACAAAAAAGGGTGAGCTCAAATGCTCAGCAAGGGAAAATAAAGGAAATAAAAATCATATCATATCTTTTTGAAAATCATAACCTGCAAAAGAGATCATAATATCTTAACATGGAATAAATCATAGAAGTGAAAATGAGATCCCCATAATCATAACATAAAACTTGAAAATTTGTGGCATGCACACATAATCATGGAAAATCATTTCTTGTTAGTCATGACTCATTGCCAATACTATCTTAGCAGACAAAGTCCATTTCTGAACCGAGTTCACTCCTCGTTTCAGTCCTGTATCACTGAACCGAAATAACCTTCCATTCCATCCATGTCTATCTCATGAGATATAAATCTTTACCCAATGCATTGGAGGGAGATATAAGTCCCACCCATCTTATAATGAATCCTTTCTTATGTGTGCCACATAATCATAAATCATACATCATCGCATAACACATGTAACAAAAATGGGATTCTTGAAACATCATGACATCATAAAACAAATCATATAAGGTAAATGACTTCATAAAAATAATTCCCTAAAAACATAATCAAATAAATGTTATAATAGGGATAAAAACAGAACCCTTTATTATCTTAGATGGAAAATAATTTTGATAAAACACTTTAACTCCATTCTTGAGGAAAATATCCTTTCTTCTTCAAAAACATTTTTCCTTTCTTAACATGTCATACAAATTTAAACTAAAAGAAGTTGATTAAAAATAAACTTGAAAACTTGTAAAGGAATATTCTTGGAAATAATGTTTTAAAAATCCATTCATGTCGTATAAGTTAAAAAAACATTCTTCGTACTTTTGTCAGAAAATTCAAAAAGTACCTCGTACGAAAAAACGACAAAAGATTCCTTTCATATCTTTTAAAAAAACTCACCGAAGGGTAAAATTGGATATAAAATTTTGTATAAGGATGGAAATAGTATTACATATTGAAGGAACATGTATTTGGATGATAAAATACACCCCAGTAATTACCAAAGTAAAAACAATCTCGGATAAAAGTGAGATTGTGATATTTCCCTTGCCTTAGGTCTGATTTGCTTTGTACGTGTCTGAAGCTCCTGTATAATGGTTTAAATAATGTTATTGACTTATTCCAGAATCATACATATTGATATGATATCATATATGGTCATATTCTTAGCTTCTTATTAGTAATATTTCATTGTTACTTGTTACTCGGGTCTTTATTGCCTTTTGTTCTTATGCGAGTTTTGCCGAATAAATTCTTATTCCTCTTTTAAGGTTATAGATATCTTATATCCATAATGGTATTAGTGTAACATGTATTATATTTATTCATTCAATTCATTTATATAATTACTATGTAATGATGATCATGTAGAACGAGTCGCATCACATCGTGGAGACGGTATTCCGTACGTACGCACGAGCGATGATATTGTTCCCATGATCGTGGAATTGTATTTAAGTGTATTTATACTATTTCAGTATCAATATAACTTTATAATAATCATATATAGGTACTAATTACACCATTATACCCATCCTTGTAAGGTGATGGTGGAAAATAGATTACACCACGACGTGGAGACGGTATTCCGTACGTACGCACGCGCGGTGATTTCATTTTTCCGTAGGATGGATAGAAGGTGAATTAGGGTTGTTTAATATTTATAATAACATATCAGTATGTAAGTAATACTGATGTTATTACTTTATCACGAAACAACTAAAGAATAAGAAGTTTAAGAAGAAAGAAATTGAAAAGATCGGTAATGGATATTACCTCTTCTTTGAAACGCCTCTTTGAATCCTCCACTTAGGTAACTATGATTGGTCTTTGAAGAAGACCAGGACCTCTAGGATTATTCTAGGGAAGTGGAGAATGGATTTTGGCAGGGTTTGGCCGAGCTTGAGTGCTCAAATTGGTGTGAGGAGGAGGGGGAGGAGGTTCCCTTTTATAAGGGAGGAGAGGGGCACCTTAGGAATATCTCAAAATATTATTTTATATTAAAGTCAAAATCAGTTTATAATGGTTCCAAAGGGTATTATTTCGAAGGTAAAGTGGGGATGGGTCGAAATACTATCAACCAATAGGATTTAGACAAGTTTAGGTTATTATTTTAACCTTATCAATTAGATTTAACTCTAAGTTAAATAATTTAACTTTTACCGTGACTTTTTGTTTTCTTACACTATATGGTTAATACACTTACTATAACATGCCAAACGAACCCCAAGTTGTTTATTATTAATATATATATCCTTATCTAAGTCATTTGGCCGAACCTTAGATTTTTAGGAATAAAATAACAATTAATAATATAATATTTGATTTAAAAACTATTTTGTGTCAATTTTGACACTATTTGATATATGATTTTTTAGAAAGTCATAATAGAATTATATGTTAGAAAAAAGTTTATTAAATCAACACTAATATATCATAGTAACCTATAAAATTAGTGTAATTCATAAAAAGTCTCAAATTACATTTATTTGAGCATTTATAACATCAATTATGTTAACATTTCCTTAAAAGGGTAATTACTGCATCATCGTTGTGTCATAAATAAATTAATTTATTTAAAGTCTAAAAATTATTAATAAAATATCATTATGTAGGAAATCTTTTTATCTTTCTAATTAATATTTATAGTCGAATTTATCTTATGTATAACCCCATATTAAAAATGTTTTAGTTATTAAACTTTGATTTTAACTATTTTAACTATTCATTAAATAAAATAATATTAAATGTCATAATCTAATCCAAGTGGACCTAAATGGTCATATTATATTCATAAGGTTTTTTTGGTCGAATTACACTTATGCAATGGAATTAGGACATGTTTTAGGGTAATAGTAATATCATATTTACCCTTAGTTACCCTATTTACTATTAACCGCGGTAAAAAAAGGTAAAAAGTTACTATTCACCAAAAAAATTATTTTTATCTCATTAAACCACATTTTACTTACTGATATCAACCGTGTCTGTCGGATTTTCGAAATTCCATTCACAGAAGTGGTAAAATTAAGTTTTATGCAAAATTCAGTTTTTAACCTACCACTTAGTGGTTTCACTATTCATCAAAAATTGAAAGTTTTCAAAAAAATACCAAAATTTCACCCTAGGCTAATTTCGATATTCCGAATCCAAAAATGAAGTCCATTTTGAAAAATAAAATTTATAAAATTTCATAAAGTGGTTATTACTATTCATAACGGCTAGTTTTAATAATATTTTAATAGCATATTGTTGTTTAGTGAAACTCGGTATTGCGTACGACGCAAGCTATCGAGGAAGGTCGTGATTTCGTGTAAAACAATCCAAGCAAGTGTTGTGTAGAAAAAGATTCCTTTGATGATTTATATAACATAAAAGTCTCGGGTGTTACAAAAATTGTATTCAGAATGAATCTAAATAGTGGCTAAAAGAAATAATTGAAATACTAAAAATTATAAATATGAAGAAAAAAATATGGTTTTATAAGTTTCACTTGTTTGACTATATGGATTGATAAATTGATTTTATAATATTTTAATTATTATAATAATACAATCAAAATTGTAATACTGAAAAACATATGAGGTGAGTAAAAATTTTAAAACTGATATAATATTTAAATACTAATAAAACATGAAAATGATAACCATTAAACCGTTAATGTTGAATCTGATATAAAATGTTTCTGATGAAATGTAAAACCAATAAAAAGTGAAACTGATAAAACATAAAAATTAAAAAAAAAGTGAAACAGATAAAATTTAGTTTTGATAAAAGTGAAACCAATAAAAAGTTTGTATACTACCTCATTGAGAATGAGTAACATCATGTAAGGATATGGTTTAAACAAGAAATAGATTTAAATTATTACATTATAGTGATAATTCCAATCCTCTATTTAATGTATTCAAATATAATGGAAGATAATGCTTTTGTGAAAAAATCATTATGTTGTTCTTGAATACTAATTAATTGTAAAAAAATATCTCTTTTTATTGTGTGGTATCTAAGAATGTGATTTATAATATATATGTGTTTTTCATGTGAGTTATGTTCATGGTTTTAACTAAGAGAAACATAATTAGTATTATCACATAGTATTTGTGTTTTGAGAGAACTATTTCCATTGTGAATGATTGTCTGTAGCATCCACAACACTTGAGCAGAACACCTTCTGATAGCTACATATTTGGTTTCAGTAGTGGAATGTGCTATAGAATATTGTTTTTTTCATGACCAAGAATTTTTGTAATATCCTAATAAAGTCCATGTTTAAAATGTTCATTTTTTATCCATTCAACAACAACCAATGTTATCATTTGGAAAACTTTTTAAAAAAACATTTTGAGAAGAATAAAATATTTCTAAATTCAAGTTTCCCTTTTAAGTGGAATAAAATTATTTTCACTTCGTTTAAATGATATTCCTATAGATTTGATTGATATATTATATATAGGAAAATTGAATACATTAATTCTAGATGACTATCTGTTATGTATAACAAACAATATATCATACATCCAAAAGATGTTTGATCTACTGGATTCCTAGCTTTATCAAGATCAAGAGAAATTTGGAGACCAATTGGAGTGTTTATACTTTTCGTTTTCTCATATCCATGCTTTTTAATATTATCTTTCATATATGTTAATTGAGATATATAGTTTCCTTATAGTCTTAGAGAGATTTAAAAACCTAAAATGAATGTTAACTCACCCATAAATCTCATTTCAAAATAATATTTCATGAGATTCACAAAAGAATCAGTTAAGGATTACTGAGTTGATATGAATATAATGTCATCAACATTGATTTGAACAATCAAAATGTTTTTTTTTCATTTTTTTAAAAGATTTGGATTTTCAGTTGCTTTAGCATAATTTTTTTTATTTAAAATCATGTCAGTCTATCATACTATTCTCTATGGGATTGTTTAAGGCCATACAATGCTTTGGTATGTTTGAAAAAATAATCTGGATGTTTTGGGTCTACAAAGACATGGGGTTGTTCTACAAAAACATATTCATTAACAAATAGCTTTTTAAAAAAACATTTTACATCCACTTGAAAATGATTGAAGTTAAATAATGCTGCAAAGGATAATATTATATGAATAGATTCATTTTTAGATATTAGAGAATATGTTTCTTCATAGTCTATTCCCTCTTGTCTATTATAGCCTTTAGAAAAAAGTCTTGCTTTATTTCATATAAAGACTCCATTTTGATCACATTTGTTTCTGAAAACACAATTTACACTAATTAAAGTTGTATCATTAGGTCCTTCATCTAAGGTCCAAAAGTTATTCCTTAAAAATTTATTTCGTTCATCTTTCATTTCTATAATTCAATAGTCATCACCTAAGGCCTCATTAGATGTGTTAGGATCAAATTTGGATAGAAAATGAAGATTTTCAATTTCATTTAGCAAGTAATTTCTAGTCCTCAAGGGTTTATTTACATAAAAATGATATTATCATTAGGATGATTCTTAAGAAACAATTTATTTTGGTTTTTAAAACATGTTCATAAACATAACGTAGAATGTCTTAGGGGGGTAAATGTATCAGAATAATTTTCATTTGTATTTCCCTTTTGAGAATATTTTTAAATAAAATTTTGATAATAAGTTTTGTGAAAACACATCTATTGATGTAGGTAGGGTTTGTTCAAAAAAATGTTCAGTTTCATCAAATGTATCATAAAATTTTTCCTCAATTGTACAAGAGTTTTTGTTAAATACTCTATAACCCTTGGAAGTACTAGAATAACCTAGAAATATTCGTTTATCATATTTGGGTGTACATTTATGTGAATTATATTTAGTATTCAATATGACTACATTGCATCCAAATACTCTCATGTAATAGTAATTAGTTCTTTGCCCAGTCCACAATTCATAATGTGTTTTATTACAAAAATGTCTAATTAAAACTGAATTTATAGTATAACATGTCGTACTTATAGATTCATCACATAATTGATTTGAAACTGAGTATTCAATCAACATGGTCCTTGTCATTTCATAAAGAATAAAATTTCTTCATTTAAATAAACCATTTTTTGATGAGTTCTTGAAGCTGAAAAATTGGGAGATATTCTATTTTTACTACAAAAAGTATAAAAATAAGAATTTTAAAATTCTCCACCATGATCACTTCGAATAGTTATTCATGGTAGGTTTTTCTTGTCTTTAACAAGGGCTCAAAAAGTTTTGAAATAGAAAAAGGCTTCAGATTTCTTTGCTAGAAAATATACCCAAGTAAATCTTGTATAGTCATCAAGTAAAACAATTACGTAGTATTTTCCTCTATTAATTCTAGTTTCTATCAGACAAAAAATATCCATGTGAACTAACTATAATTAATTATTAGTTGAGACTTCATTAATTCCTTTAAATCTTATTTTATGTTGCTTTAAATAATGACAAGGGTCACATATTTTTGAAGAATAAAACATGAGACCCAGTATATCATTAAAAATTCTTTTATTTTAGAGTTTAGAAAGTTTCCTTAGGTTACAGTGTCCAAAACTTCAGTGCCATAACCTATAATGTCCTTCTATTGAACTCAAGAAAGTTATGTCTTGGATAATATAATCTTCTATGTTATGTGTGTATACATTCATATGCATATTGATAGAGAGAATCAATTCATCCTTGGAATTATGAACTAAAAATTTATCATTCGTAAAATTCACACAGTAACCATTATCAAATTATTTACTTATGATTATAAGTTTGTGCTTAATACCTTCAATAAACAAAACATTTGAAATTAAAAAATTTCCTAGAATAACAACATTACCTTTACCAATGATAATTAATTGAGGTTTATCTTAGAAGGTCACACTTCAACCTTTTATATCAATTATCATTTCAAAGATGTATTTATTCCTATACATATGTCAAGAAAATCCACTATCCATGTATTAAATATTCATATTGTTGTTAATATTTTTTTTCCTGGAAAAAAAATTGAACCCAAACTTTTTTGGATACGAAAATTTTAGAAAAAAGAAAAATAAAAATCCACATTTATTTTGACTAATGATCTATATGAAATCCTAAATATTTTTCCTTATTATGGGAACTATATATCGATTAATTTCCACCGCTTTAACACTTAGTGAAAATGGGGAACTTTTAGGAATGAAATAGTTTTTTTTTTCTAAAAATAAATTATTTTGAGAATAATGTGTTCTAGAATTATTTATTATAGAATGATGTTGACAATACATCAAGTAAATGTAACCATTACCAGAAGTAATTTTTTATAATAGTTTCTTGGAAGAAAAAATTTCATATTTTAGTTTACTGACTAAATTTTCATTCTCACAGTAAATTTTATTGAAATTGTTTTTTGTATCAAAATTGTTTTTCCCTAAAACTAGTTTTTCAATATCCTTAAGATGTTTTTCCTTCTCAGTATTTACTTATGTAATTAATTTTTATACATTACATAAATCAATATTTTTTTGATAAAGATCTTTTCAATGTTCTGAATCTTATTTTTTAAGGATAGGTATTCTAGAATTTTATTTATCCTGATTTTTTGAGTTCGAAATTCCCATTCTCATGTTGTTTTAAAAATATGGATACTTGTTTAAAAGAGGGTAAATTATCCTCTGTAGAGGAGTATTATTCATCAGAAGAGTAAGGATATTTCTCATCAAGATAGTTAGTATTTTAAGAAACATGTTTAAGAGATTCTTTATTGTGTGCCTTAGCCATCAGAAAATGATTTTCAATAGGTATTTTGGCTATATGTCCAACATTCATCTGAAAAAATGATTCATATTCATATGATTCGTCTGATGAATCACCACCACTATCACTCCATGTATCAATTTCATTCAATACATTCTTAGTCTTATACTTGTCATAATTTCTCTTGTTTAATTTAAAAAATTTATCCTTTATGTATGTGTTTTTAATTAATGGACAATTTGGTCTAATATGAACTACTCTTTTATATTCATAACAAGTTATATATGAGTCTTTCTTGACCCTTATACATTTCTTTTTGAATCTATACTGACAATATTTCTATCCCACAGTCATGTTCATTCTTCAAGAAACATTGGATAATTCATTCTCTAAATGATCACACTCACTAGATTCTAAAATTAAAACACCTTTCTTATTATTGGATCTTCTTACCCTTTCTTATGTCATGGATTTAGATGTAGAAGTAAAAGCTTCACTACCATTACCATTCATCTTCTAATTAAAATCTATATCTCATTTCATTATTTTTTTGTGCTGTAAGAGAGTACAAAATAATTTATCAAGAGTGGTTTGATTAACTTTTCTATTCTCATTAATAGCTTTCCTTTTTTATTCCCACTCATTGGGAATTATATAAATTATCATGTCCCTAAGAACATCATCGTCAATACCATTCTCTCCCATAGATTAAAAACTATTTACTATTTTAATAAATATTTGTTGAATCATATATACCTATTATCTATAGAAAAAAACAATACCATGACATTCTGCTTGAAGCCTGTCTATTCTTATTTCTATAACATTAGATGTACAAAAATTTTTGATTTCGAATTTAATCTAAAAACAGTTGGCTTCTTCTCATGATGATATCTCACTGTATGTGTACCTAGTCCTCGAACATAACATAGTATTGTGTACCACTTAAGTTAGTAGAAATTTTAGTTTCCTTAGTTTGGTGAAGGTTCTGTCTTCTTTGTCAGGATTTTATAATCTTCAGTTAGAATAAAAATATTATCTACTCCAGTATTAATAAAAAATGTCTCCATTAGATCTCTCCAATACACATAATCATTCCCATAAAAAATATGTTGTCTATTTTGGTTTAGATTATCAATTGATCCTATATTCATTTGAGCCATCTTATAAAACCACACTTTTCCCCTCCACATATTAGTGTAGTTAGTATATATAAATAATGGTTTTATAACAAAAAAACGATTTTCTTTAAATAATTAAATAATGAATGTAAAAAAGATCAATGGAAACATTCTTTGATATCAATTGTTGGATTGAAATATAAATGTAAATGTATATGAGATGGAACAATACAATATGGGCTGAATTGTAAGTTTAAAAGTATTGATTTTAAACTCTTAAGAAGAAACATATTTTAGGAAGTCTTAAAATAATAAAATTCACAAACAATACAAATGATAGAATCAGTCCTAGATCTGGTGGATATGATATTCTATGATACGACAATTATTCAAAAACAATTTTTTTTAATTTAATATAATGATTAGAGTTGAACAAGAGTAAATAATTATACTATACATCATATATAATCTCTTAATACAATATGTGTTGAATGTATTGTAATTAAAATAATTACAATAGAAATGAAAATGAATAGAAAGAGGAAAAAATGATTCCCTTTCTATTACAAATATCAATGGAGAAAATAAAAGGTAGTACAATTAATTTATCCCAAAGCGTAGGGTATCCTTTCACATAGGATAAATGGTCTATCATACAACCACAGTGGTAAGCCCTCAATATGTTGATTGGAATTTATATCTTATTATCCAGAGAATCCATTGATTATAAAGGTAATCAACACCTATGTCATTCAAATAAATTAATTCCCTTGATACAATGATCGGCAATACCATATTCATATCACCATAAGCCCCCAATCATTATCACAGTTATCAAACACACAATGAAAAACAAACCACTTATTTAAATACAAAAAATTATAATGAGACATTCACTTTTTGTAATTTCAAGGATTTTTCACAAAAAGGATAGAATTCACATATTCTATCTCTGTAAATTGGAAGAAGAAAAAGATAATTTCTTTGGTTCTAATGACCTCCTACTTATAGGCATCATCTTCTAATGGTTACATTTCCTCCAATGGTCATATTTCTCCAGAAAATTTGGAGGGACATGAACACCTAGAATTATAAGGGTCAAAATAAAACAAAATACATGACATAATTTTGATTGGTATATAACTATATTCATGACATCATTTTGGTTAGAAGAGATTAATTAAAAAAGTGTGAAGGAATTGTTATGCTGAATTACATTGATAAATATGTATGCAGAATTAGAGTAAAACATGAGTACAAAATATAACTTGGTTTCGATGCATATCATAGATATGAAACATATCATAGTTATGATGTATAATGTGATTATGATGTGTAACATAATTATGATGTATATCTGGGATATGATACATAGTTAGGATGCATAACATGAATGAAATTCATATTATGCTTACAATGCATATGATGGTTATGAAACATAAGAGTTACAATGAATAACACAATTATGATGCGTAAAATAATTATGATGTATGTCATGAATATGATACATAGTTATGTTGCATAACATGAATACAATGCATATCATGATTATGATTCATTTCATGATTACGATACATATTTTGATTAAGATAAATATGGTTACGAAAAAATCATATGTGGTGATGATTATAAAATAATTTATGTGAGTAAGAGAACATATGTGATTGAAATAAGAAACAACATATGTGGTTACCTTTGTTAAACAACATTATATTATTACGATGTAAAACAATAACATATGATTACAATGTAAAAAACATCATAATATTATGATGTACAACATGACATTTTTGATTTCAAAAAAATATGAGTAATTGGAAAGTAGAAACACAATTAAAATCAATAATAACTTTTATTTTACATCTGGTATTATAGCTCAGGCCTTCACATCCCATAAATAGTGTAAGGAACTCAAACCATCACAACCTATACATGTTATTCCAATAGATGTCATTATAAAACTATATCCAGAATACTTATGTGTGATTTGACCAGAAGCCATTACAGCTCTATAGACATATATATAGCCAAATCTATCCTCTAAGAATACTAGCACATGAAAATACCAAGAGAATATTGTTGGGTAAAATGGGGTAGATAGGTATCCACCATCCCACTAGGATGTTGGGTAAACCACCCCACCATGGTTAAGAATCATCAGGGTTTTAGTTTCCCTAAGAAACATGGTGGATTATCATATAGAAATATAAAATTCACATGATATAATATAGATCACAACCACACTATGGGTATAAACTAGTGTCAGAATCCAATATTGCTAACATCTCCTAGACTCATAGCTATCACTTCAAAGACTACATAAAATAAATGTATCCAACCATTTAAATATCTATCTTAAATTATTTTATTCTTTTTTATAATTTTAACTTTAGGTTAATTAATTATTTTACCACTAATAAATCATTAACAATTTCCAAATGACATTTAATTAGTATCACAACAATGTTCTATGCCCCCATGGAATAAGCAAACCAAGTCCACGACTTCTTAGAATTATAACATCATCATTGTATCCTAGTATGCTCCAACCCTAAGGGTTAAACATTTATTCATTAATTAACATCATTACGTTATGGATTTCTAGGTACTCTAATAAACCATCCGAATCTATAAAATAATGAAATCAACAAAGTGCATATATTTTCCCCATTTAGTGGGGAATGTAAAGTAGATAACAATCATCATGGTCATTGGACAATCAACATAATAAAAAAATCATCCACCTTTCATATAAATGGGAAATCCTAGATTCCACCCATTCAGTCATCCATGGATTCTTCTCGGACACCCACATGCATATTCTTATTCATATCTCTATTACATGAATCAAATGCTTCCACAATAACCACACCTTCGTTACCCACATACCACAATAGCCCTCCAGTCTCAGCCATCCTAGGCTCACATCTGATTCAGGCCTCTTCACCCCACATCAAAAGTCTTGTATCTTAATCACATCACAAGCATTAGGAAACAAACATAGCAACCAGGATTTTGGAGGTAAATTAATTCATTCAGTCTTCATAGATATAAATCTCTTAGGTCACCATAACACATCCATTACAACCTAGTGGGAAACTCATGCCCTAAAATTTCATTATCCTTTATCACAAAACTAGTTCTTATTCCATACTGAATTAACTGGTTCATTATCCATATCTTCTAATTATAATCAACATATGTAGAAAGTTATCACAATCTTCCAAAAATCAATTAAATAATTAACTAAACATTAAATTTATTTATTTTTCAACAATAATATACATGCTTCAAGTTCATCTACTAGTTCCATTAAACATGAATACTTGTAACATTTTATTTACCTGAAATTATAACAATAACAAAACTCATCAAACATGAATATTTTATTATTTTGGACAATAAATTATTAATTAATTATATTTTAATGTTATTTAGCAATTTACATCATAAAAAACATGTTAAACTAGTAGAAGTAATGATATCAAACTATATAGAATATCAAGAGTAAAATGATTACTATGTTACAAATCAGAAAAAACATCTTGAGATCGATACCAATTATTTCTTATGGTTAAAAAAATTTAGTGTAATGTAATTTAGATCCATGGGTCTATTTAATGCTCAAAATTTTATGAAACATATATAAAAGGGAAACAATGATTCCCCTACATAGAAAGGCTATAAATGTTCTTATCATGAGAAAGAAACATGAAATAGATCTATGATCACCCCTCCCACAAGAACTTCACCCATCTGAGGATATCAAACCAAAAATACAACAAAAACAAACTAGAGAAACCACATTATAATCTTACGATATCCTAAAACATTACACGGTATGAAGAATTAGAGGAAAATATATAAAATTATATGAAACCACTTGAAAATTAAGAAAAATACACATCTGATCATCCCATGTCACTGTATATTGTTAATGGAATCCTTATGATCGATCATCATTGATGGGTCCTCGAAAACACCAAATAGGTGGCTACCGGGTCACCTAGAATGAGTGTGAAAGCCACTGTAACCATGGGGTTATGAATAACCAGAGCATCTAAAAATGAATAAAAATCAATATAATGGGGAATTACATGAATTGTATTACTCTTTCATGTTGTGTACAAATGAGGGTTTTATTTCCTCTTGTATAAATGTTTCCTCTTAATTTTATTTATTTTTTTAACCCAGATTAAATACACATTGTCATACAAACATACAAAATGTGTAATTCTTACACTTTGTGTAATTCTTACACGGAATGTAATTCTTTTTATTTCTAGAAATTCACAGAAAAAATCCTCCAGACGACCTCTTATCCTCCTCCAAGAACCTCAGTAATTAGAAATACCCAATAGATCGATCCACGCTAATCTAGAACCTTATATTAGATACCTCTCAAAACATTATATTCATTGGGAATCCAAAACAATCCTAGAGAGTAAATAGAAAAGGGTTCATTCGAATAGCCACCCTTGAGATACCTCCCAAAATCTATTTCCACCAAAAGAACTCAACGACCCCCCATAAAAGCAAAAGGGGCTCAATAAGGTTTGTACGTGACTATTAATTGAGTCTTATACACCTATAGTGGTAGAGTAGACCCATGTAACATAATGAATCTAAACATGAAAATCACAAGGCATACCCCACATGTCCTCAGATCCCATGGAAAGAGAGTAATACACAACATGTAATAAGATAGTGAGCCATGTCATAAACTAGAAAAATGTATACAACCACAAATGAACAACATTACAAGATAAGGGATAAGAATCATAGAGATCGGGGTACTGAGCACGTATCGGAAACTCACATTCCCATGTACTCTTTTCTATGTCATCGTGTCACTGCATGAAATGAACATATGGTATGAAAAACTTACACAACACCTTATCTTGGTGGTTGTGGGTATCTCCAAACCTCTCATGGAAGGTCTCATCATCATCAACATCAATCAATCTTCAATGGAGGATATGATATTTGTCCTTCATATAATGAAGAATATGTGACACATGAAAAAAATCATCTCTCTGAAATATAAATGGGGGAAGTGATGTCTGATACCCCATGACTCCGACATGATAAAGCACATCTAAAGGTCCATAAAACTAGGGAGAATGATTACTCTTATGACCAATACTTTACTACCCATCTTGGGGAGTCACCTATAAGAACACATGACCCCTAATTTTAAACTCATGTGGAATACTCATAAAATCAACATCAGATTTAGGATGATCATGTGATACATTTATCCTCTCTTGAAACACATAAACCAACTCTTTCGTATTCTATACTAGTTTTTGCCTAAGCATTGCTGATTGTCCATCCTCGATCAATCATAATAGAGAATAAAAAAGGTCATCCATGCACTGCATTTGATGTTTTTAAGTCTAAGGTAGAGTGAAAAGTGTTATTATAAGATAACTTCACCTAGGACCGGTGATTCATCCACAAAACACCAAAATCTTGAACACTAGAGAACAACATGTCACCATTATTCAAGATTGTCTGCACTGTTGTAAATTCATTATGTAGATCAAAATAAGTTCTAATGAATATATGAGAATCAATATAATATTGAGGAACTGTTGACACCATAGAGGTAAAATGAGGATCTCAATAAAAAATTATCATTATTGCGACCCCATGGACACTCATTGCATCCTCTAGAGACTGCCTCCACAAATCCTTCACAATGTTTGACTCTTTGATTATTATAATTTAGGGTGACTTCGCCAACTGATAAACTATAACATATTTAGACAAATTGTATGCATAATATGATGTTAAACCATCAACAATGTCCATTGATATGTCCTTTCACTTCAAATGAGGAAGATATAAATGCTGTACCAAACCACTAGGAAATACATTGCTCAGTCTCACCTTCTTGAAGACCAAACATTGAGACACAAAACTTGTAACTACAGGATTTAACTGAGGCCACTATAACTGCCCCCACAAAGGTCAGTACATATTTTAAATGTTAGGATATACCACCAAAAATAAACAATGGAACTCTTATAGAACCATCTCATTCAGCAAAAACGAAACGAAAACCATCCACTATTATTGGTGCAAGTCCAAGTCACATTTGGGAAAAACATAACTTAGGCTCTTATGATCAGTGAAGATCAAAAAATGTTCACTGGTGATGAAATGTCTCAAAAAAATTAGGTATAATGCTAATGTATCCCACTTGAGATCAATGGTGGAATAGTTACACTAATGGGGAAACAACTATCAACACACATAAAAACAATTGATCTCTCTAGTATCAGAACATATCCCAAACAAATATATGAAGCCTCATTGAAAACCCCAAAATTAACTCTTTATGTAGGCTGAGAAATAAATTCATCATACACTAACATCTCCTTCAGATTCACAAAATCTTCCTAATAAGGATCATTCCAATAGAACATATGTTCTTTTATAGTAAACATTGTATGATGAGCCACAACCCAATAGAAATTGTATATAATCCTCCTGTTATATCTTGCAAAGATTAGGAAACATTTCACATCTTCTAGTATCATGGGGACTGCCAATGAAAAAGATGCTTCCACCATTGAAATATCCATATATAATCCCAGCCGGCATACTAGTTTCCCCATGAAATTTACTTCTCGAGCCTAAAACTCACAATTAGGGAACATCCCAAATAGTTTCTCATGACAAAGAACACCAATAAAGGCATGCATATGATCTATAAGATTCCCCTTAGACGTGAAGTACACATGGATGACATCGATGAAATGAACCATGAACATATCTAGGAAATCATTGAACACAATGTTAATTGACACCATGAACACAATAGGAGGGACATCATAATGAACGACAAGAAAAAAAACTAATAATGCCCATGATGACAATGAAAAAGTAGTCTTTGAGAAATCCACATCCTTTACACACATCTGATGATATCCTTACTACAAATCGATCTTTGAGAACCATCATTAACACTTTATTTGATCGAATAAAACATAAATCAATAGTAGGTGATTATCATTCATTACTATCACCTGGTTTAAGATACCATAATCAATACACACTCCAAACATATATCAACCTTATTTACGAACAAGATTGTTGCACCTAATGCTGAAACAATTGGACAAATAGAATTTCACTACAATAGATAATTAAGATTTATAGTAATCTCTCACAAATCAGAACGTTTCATCCTATATAGAGACATAAATATTGGAGAAATTCCTTGTTGTTTTTCAATCTAGAACTTATTTTATAATCAAGGGGTTAATGTTATAACCTCCTATATAAAGACATCATGTTACAGTTATATGTCACTCTGAAACATTGACTAAAATACTTCCACAGACCTCAGCATCATCCCATTAATCATGGATGATAATTGAAAAACACACATTTGTCCCATCAAAGGGTCATTCTCTCCAAGAAGCACTCTTGAATCTCTATCAACATCGATAAACACAACCTACCTCCTCGTGAAATACTCTATTTCATAAACCTAATAGAACTTATCCTTGTTGTGAATAATTTTATATTTATATATATATAGATATATGAAATATCCCCAAGAGTGTAGTTATCCCATCATTAACTCACAGTTTTTACACACATCAATAAAGAAAGCTTGACCTCCAACTAGCATAGTCAATGACAAGGGAACTAGAAGTATCCATACATCATATCCCAATCCATGGATAATGGAAGTCGATATGAAGGAGTGTCTTGTTCCCATATCAAACATGGCATGAACACATGTATAATACATTAAAATGGATCCTCTAACAATATCTTATGTGCCTTGTGTTGGAATCATTAAAGAATAATGATGACCACAACCTAATCTCTGACCTCTATAACCCAAATTACAACCACCACCATAGTCACACTTAGTAGTCTATGTATGGGAATAATCCTAGGGTTATCCCCTTCCTAAAAAAATTATGCTATACTGGTCCAAAATATAGGAAACATTATATTTCCAGCTTAGATGGAACTGCCTATGTAGAGGAACCTAAAGTATAACAACTAGCGCACATTGAATACTCATAATGTTTGGGCACTATCACTGTTAATGACCTCAACCTCTACAATAAAAACATGAATCTAATAACATGGAATAAGAATAAGATACACTACCTCCAAGGAAATAGAAATTTAGTCCTTGAACCTACCCCTAGCTAATCAGATGCCATTTTTTCAAAATAAAAGAAACCCTAGATCACATATCTTCTTTGTGAGGTATCCCAACAACTCACATCTCGTGAAGATCCGATTTTTGATAACATCTTATCAATTTCCTATGATCTTTTAAACACATTAGAATATGTCTTCATCATAAAAGGGGTTACATGGTGCTATATTTCTAAATGAAAAGACTCATTGAATGTCCTCTCCCAGGCATGTTATACTACAACAACTCTGAAGCATATCACGGAAGGATCTATAAAATGATCCGAAAATCCCATACACCGAAGCTCCTCTACTAAATAGTAAGAAACGCCATGTGAATAGCCATGTGCACGGTTTAATTAATAATGTTAGATATAATCTGGTCCCAAGACACCTACCATGATATGGACTACACATAAAAATATCTAAGGACCAAAAACCACCACTGCCTCACTTCCCCACACAACATAGTCACAAAAAATGATTCCCAGTTGTCCTTCTGATAAAAGATCAAACTGATGGATATCTCAACCTCCTTCAACCAGTCTTCTATGACTATATTTGAAATAGATTCTTCATACTTATGTAGACACTTGTAATGATACTCTCAAAGTTTCCTCCTCCATTATTCTTCATCATCAACCTCGACTCTTTGTAGATAAATTATTGTAACCTACATAACATCATCTATGTGAACATGACAAGAACATCAAACTAGATCCATTCCAATAAAATAACAAACTGTTAGATCTCTTAAACCGAGAAAATGGAATACCTTAACATTAATTAATTGTCATATTCTATTAATTTTTTATTAACCTATTCTAAGTTCTACCCATTCAAACACAAGCGTAAAGAATAATGATGCATAATCCTTTCCAATGACTATAACCTAAAACCAGTATCACCTTGTTTAGTTGATTCTATAATATTAATGGTATGTGAATTATATTACATGTGGACCTTAATACCTATATCTCAGTTAATCACCCATGTTAATAGCATATTCTAAACATTCCTAACATTGTTTCCCTACCAACCAACACAGCCTCACCTACGTCTAACTCCATGCGCAATAATATCCCTCAACCAGACCCATGATAAAACCCTTTCCTAAACCCTACCCACATATTTTACCCATCATTGGATGAAAATGGGGGATGTGAGATAGTGAAAACTTACTCTCACTTTCATTAGGCCCCATGTTGGTGACTAGCACCAATGATATTGTAAACACATGGATTGGATTCATTACCCTCAAAGAGAACACATGTGAAATCAAGTGATAAGAAAGAAACAAAAAAATCATTCTAAAACTATATTATTGGAGAAAAAAATGAAATATTTCATGTCATGCAAGAACTACTACAACTGAAAGGAAAATAGTATGTACAGATATAAAATTGAAGATGACATTGACCACAAAGCCCAAACAACTCTTGCAAAACCCCATGCCTCTAGTAAGAAGCCCGATATCCAAACTAATACAACTAAACTAAAAAATAGTTTATATATACATTTTATGAATAAAACATTATACTCAATAGGATCCTCCCAATGCCTCTCTTGAAAAATATAATGGAAATATGCTAAAGAATATTCAACAAAAAATTAAAAATAACTCGTCATGTAAAAAGGTATACTATGTTCCCAACCTCACTATCGACACTATCAACATATTTCACATAAAATAGAATATTTTATAATAGTTAATATCCTGGTTACCCCTCAACCACTATCCCACTGGGTTTCCACCCTACCTTAACATCTCACATACTAAAAATCTCTCTAAAAAAAGGCTACCTCAAATACACCTGGTTGATGCACCACACCATAAGCATCATGAAATACACCACTACATCCAAAATACAAAAATTAACCATTTATATTTGGAGATCCACCAAAGCCCATATAACATATATTGTACATCAACTATTATACCACAAACCATCATAACCCATACAATGAGAAGGAACCTCAATCCATCATAGTTTGTAAATGTTATTCTAATAGTAGTTTTTAGAAAAATATATATTTATTATATGTGTGTGAAATAACCACAATATATTAAAACCATATACACATATTTATTGGAAAACTGACCTCCTTAAATACAATAACATGTAACTACCAATAGAGGAGAATATGATCAATGTGGTAGTTAGTCATCAATCCTCCACTAATGATTTCTGGAAAACAGCCCCCCCTAGGGCTCAAAATCATCAAGGTGACAGTTTACATTACCAAAATACTAGATTATCATATAGAGACACAAAATATAAATGATATAATATTGATAACAACCACACTATGTGAATAAACTAGTCTCAAACTCCACTATGGCTAATGAATCCCAGACTCCCAGCTACCACTACTAAGACAACATATCCTAAATTCCCATAGCCATTTAAATGGCTACATTAAATTATATTATTCCTACTCATCAGCTTCATTATACATTGAATAATTTTTTAACAATTAATTAAAAATTAATAATTTCTACATTGAATTTAATTACCATCCAACAAATTTCCTTTCCCTCTAGTCATATGAATACCGGGACCAAGACTTCTCAGAATTTTAGCCGCAACTATGTATCATTTGAATCACCAACCCCATGGATAAAATATTAATTCATTATTTAACATAATTAATTTCCATATTACCACATACATTAAGAAAACATCCTCATATTACATAAAATAAAGAAACCAATATCATCCATCTAATTCATGTAGTGGGGAAAAGAAAGAAGGTAACAAAAAACCTTGATGTCTGATAATAAACAAATTCAAACATGAATCCATATTTCTAGACATGATTATTCCCATCTTCAACCAGTTCCTTGAACCTCATTGTCCACCCTTACACCCAAATTGATATCCCGATGAACCTCCTTGGTCATCATATCACAACATCCCAATAGGATCATCCATCCTATGTTCACATCACATTTAGGCCTCTTCACCCCACTTCAAAAGTCTCATATCTGACGCACATCAGATGTATTAGAAATCCATCATATAAAATGGGATCTAGGTCCAAACGTAAGGCATTCAACTTTCACATAGATCAATATCTCATGGCTCTACAACAAAAGGAACTCATCCATTTAGATGAAGTGGGAAAATCATTCCCTAAAATGATGTTATCTTCAAACACACAACCAGTTCTGATTCATTCTTGAATTAATTGATTCATTATCCACATGTTACTATAATAAGAAACCTAAGAAGATACCCATTAAGATATGTAAAAAAAATTGAACAATTAATTTAACAAGACATTACTTATTTTATAAAGAATATTAATCATTCTATATGATTTTTAACCAATTCAATTATAAATTGAAAATTGAAACAATTGATTGTCATCAAATTTCAATAACCACTGGATCCATTAAAAATGATTCCATAATTATGTTATCCAATTATTTATCAATTTATTTTGAATTTATGTTCTTCAATGATTTCCATCAAGAATAACATGCCAGGTGAAGGAATTTATAGATATCACACTATCTAGGATGTTATGAGGAAAACCATTATAAAAGTACAAAGAAGCATTATTACCATTCGATCAATACACGTTTTTTACTCTGGTTCACGTAATTATTTGAATAATTTAATTGTAATCCAAGAATATATTTCATGATCAATTTGTGACTGCAGTTATATAAAATAGATGTAAAAAATTCAATTCCTCAAAAGGGTGTCAATGTTCTTGACAAAATAATGAGCCAAGAAACAGATCTCAGATCATTGGTCCCACTATAACTGCATCCATCAGATGATTCCATGACACAAACTCATCAAAAACAACAAAGAGAAACACAATTAGAAATAATGGTGAACATACCCTATAGCATGATAAGAATAATGGGAGGAAAAGAGATAAAATTGGAATAAATCTCTATAGAATGATTGAAAACACATATTATATCAACTTAGGTCACCCTGAAATGAAGATGGAAGATTGATGATTGATTCGCTTCGAAGGGATCTCTCAAACACCAAATCTAGGTCTTTCCGATCACCTAGAATGATAGTTAGAGCCTCTATATCCATAAGGTTATAAATAATATGATTTCATAAAAATTACTAAAACTATACATTATTAGGGAATTACATAAAATTTAGTCCTATTTAACTTCGTTTAATCATTGGGGTTTGGTTTTTGATAGAAAAAATGTGACATCTATATTTTATTAACATTTATTACCCCAAAAACAAACACAACTTGAAGCTGACTTACATGATGTGTAATTATTATCTGATGGGTAATTGTTCTTGTCTATAGAAATTCATATCCAAACTACTATATAATTATACCAAGCCTTTTATGAGCATCATGTTCTTCAGAAACATGAAATGGGTCGATCTTTATTGATTCAATTCCTTATAGGAGGTGGTAATTGATAATTCGTGATCATCATAATCATATTTTTGTTTGTTATACATTCATCCCACTATCCATTAGTTTAATTTTAAATTTTTAATTATTTGAAAGTGGTTCTACCAATCCATATATCATTTCCTTACTCAAACACTATTATTTCTACATATCACTATTTCTTGTATAGGTTTCTGGTTTGTGGTGTATCATATTATTTTCTATGATTGAGTAAAACCAATGAAATGTTTACGAAAAATGATTCATAATGAAATAAATCCATTATTTTTAGGGAATTGATGGCGGTAATATATATAAATAATTGGTGATGCGAATCAAATTTATGAAATGACATTATTATAAGTGTTCCAATTTTTTGTATATCATGATAAAAATCATGGTTTAGTCAGTTGTACTAGAAATCATGTGGGATAATATGATTTCATGGTGAAATAATTGACAAAATAAAACGTACATCAGAAGAAAAAAAAACATGTTTTCGCTTTCCAATATAATATCTACAGTTTTACTATGTGTTAAAAATAACATTAAATGTCACCTTCCACAACACATCTTATGAACCCTCATTATCTGTATTTACTTATACCAAGAGAATAATCCAATGTACAAATGTTACATGACATATAATTTTGATAAAACAAATTTTATTTTTTGATGTGGTTACAAATCCAATATTTTATTACAGTAAAAAACCTCAACATTGAGTAGTGTGAAACATCATAGTCCTCAAATGTAAAACTATTTTTTTGTTCCAATTATGAAAATCCATCATTATCTCCTACATTAGTATTGAAAATATATTCAAATATAGTCACTTATGTATATAATTCTATGAATTACATGATGATGGACCTGGAAACAATATCAGATATTTTATGTCGGTCTATAAATCATGTTTCCACTCCTATGGATGGTTAATTTTTAAAAGATCTATTGTTTTGTCATTAGATATGCTTTTGTGTTTAGTGATACCCTAACAAATATACTTGATTAGGATTTGGGATAATATATATATATATATATTCTTCACACCAAAAACCACTTGGGTGTGGGTTCTCTATCTGTGTAATTGTTACAGCTATATAACTGCTCGGCAAGTTTTTAGGTCCTCTACATGAGTTAGTAATTAGTTTGAAAACATATATATTATTGGGGAATCAGTTCCATACTATTACCCTCATACGTTTATCCTTGTAAAGTGATATTTTATTTATTGTAAAAAAATTACCTTGGATAATAGTATATAATATGACCATTCATAGATTTATGAATACATCATTTTGAATTTCATAGTTCATTTCACATTTCTATTATCATTATGGATTTGAGAACTCTCCATTTTAATGAATTTCTACATATTTAAATCATGGTGTCATAGTGAGTATGTATATTATCACTAATTCATCGTATCTACCTCCATATGATGATTACTATGAATGTAATAGGTTTTCAAATTAGATATAAGTGAACAGGTACATGAGGTACTTTTTAGTTAATGGTTTTAATAGCCATATGTTCATCATTTCAATTTAGGTGATGTGTTGTGTGAAAATACTCTATTTTACCCTCATTTCGGACATATTTTTTATTTTTATAAATATATATTTCTTGTATTTATATTTGGTTATGAACTATCATACTCAATTATGGAACTTTTTACATTACATGTTCATTTATATTCATTATTTGAATTATTCTACAAAATTATTATATGTCTATAGAAGTGTGTGTTTGTTTGATTGTTCATATAGGTAAATTAGGATAAATCCCATAATCCTTGTCTTATGTAAACATGGTTCAATAAAGAAACCCATATCCACTTCATGGATACCATGTAGTGGAACACTCGACCAGTTGTCAGTCGTGAAGGCCCTAGTGGGATAGAACAAGTTATCAAAATTTCAATGATTATGATGTTCTAGAATTGACTTTGTCTATATAATAGTTGTGATGATTTTTTTCATATTTAAGAAAATAGTGTCAAATAGTTTTCAGTTTAGATATTTGGTTATGGATACTAGTGATGGAGTGGTGGAAAATGTAACAATTCACAAGGGCCTTGAGATCCCAATTAATGTTATAGTAAACTGATAACATGATTATAATAGAAAATGAAACATGAATCAACAAGTAATATCTTTTGGGTTCCATGTCATTCATGAATCAATTCCATCGAAATTACCTTTTATCTATGATAATTTTTTAATATAATATAATGAATATAGAAAAAAATCCAACACATATATCATGAAATGATCATTAATTTGGTATTCTTAGAATTAAGTCCTATATTCAGAGCTTGTGTAATTAGAATATCCTTTTAATGAAAAATGACATATATATCAAACCATCATTCAGTCAGAAAATATACCACCAATAACACATGGTGTCATTTATTCTCATACTGAACATTTAATATTTATAGAAGCAAAGGATGTCGAATCATGTACTCATATTATACATAAATAGTATTAGAACTAGTTTATAATGAGGTTCTATGGTGATACATACCCTCATTGTTAGTGGGATTTCTATAATCGATGGTCGTACAATTTCATATATTACATACCATTGTAGAATATTTATGGAATGTTGTGGCTAGATATTTAAATAACATGATTGGATGATTTTATATCTTCCAAAGTCTGATGACTGATTATGTAGGTCTTTTATAAATTGAGTATAATTTCATATTCCCATTAGATTATTTCATTGGTAATATATGGTAAATTATATAATGAGAAATTATTGAGCTAATAAAGGTAAACAATATAAAATCTGAGTTTTCAATGTGGTATAATAGACAATTATGATAAAATCATAACATTGTAATTTATGGGAACATCGTATAATTAATGTTTCATCACAAACATCACAGAGTTATTTTTGATAGAATGTTCACCAATTTCATATATACCATTGTATGTATATTGGTGCGGGACCTAGAAGTGGTTAAATTTATTATAAATTAAAAATATGTGGTTTTAGATATAAGTTGGATTTCTAATGTAGAGTCATAAACCTCAACTAGAATTCTTCAGGTATCAATCCATCAATTTTTGAATCATTTTCATTCACAAAATCAAAAGAGCGGTTCAAAAACTCAATAGGAATAAATGGGTTTTAGTTTTCAATGAGATATATTATGTTTCTCATATGAAGGGAATGTTTGTCAAGACTAGACCAACATGTGACCAACTGACCAATTATAATATAAGATTGACATCCCCAAGAACTCCTCAAATTTTCGTATTTCTTTGGGCCAGCACAAAGTACTATTTTTACACAATTGGAGGCATTGGCCTAATGTATATGTAGACAAGCACATACTTAAAATCATATGAAATTTTGAGAAAAATATATAAACCATATATTCATGCACACCATGTAACCCATATCATTGTATGGTAATAAGAAACTAAAAGTGGTAGGTTCCAAATACAAAACCACCCATAAAATGTACTAAGAACCAACCATACCAAAAGGTACGTTCCCATTTAAATTGTTTTACTAGTAAGAACCTATATCTATAAACCCCAAAACTATGTTCCAACTAATATCGGTACTCATAATATTTTTCATAAGTTATGTGATATACATATTTCATGATACTTTTGGGATCATCCCATACAAGGGAAATTAAAACAATACCCCTTATGTAACCCTAAAAATGACTAATAATATATAATCAAGAGTAGTTAGGTCAACCCATGTTTTTTCAAAAAGATGATATACATAGTGGAAAAATAACTAGATGAACTTATAAGAAACAATTGTTTTCAATGGTTTATAACCAATAATTCCATACATAGGGAATTATCAAAGGCTTCACTATTTCAATCATGGTGGGGTATCTCATCAAGATATGTTGTTGTAGTTGATACTATTTAGAGAGGTCCTGTTAATTTTTTTTCCATAAAGGATCTTATTGGATCACTACAAATCACTTTTTCAACATATGTTACCAATTCTAGGACTACTAGGGTAATCCACCATCCCTATAGAATTAATCTTCTAGATATGAGATTTATTCAAATTGTTTAGTCATCACATCAATAACACTGACCTCTCCTATGAAAGAAAAGTTAGAGGATCTAATCACATTCCCCACAGGTGAATACAATTGAATATATATGAATTAGAACCCATGGAGAATTCATTTTTTTCATTCAATGATGTAAATTTGCCCTATATCTATGTTTTTATTTACCAAGGAAACATAGTAAACATAGTCTAGAATTTATAATTTAAATGAATATTACCATGATATCATAAGGAAAATATAGAATATATATATATATATATATGTTTCATGATACGTGTAAATTTCATGAGACTAGAAAGAGTATATTATATTGTTCATATTTCATTTAATATTTAAAACATGATGTTCCCATGAACACCTGACCATGTTCTTGTATAGCTTGTTGTGTAAGTATAGTTAGCCATGTTTTAGTACCAATGAAAGCCATTGTACTCAACATGATCATGTTGTAGGATGCTCCTTTTCATGTGTACTATAATGGTACATGTTGGGAGAACAATATTGTGTCACATGAAATGTTACATGTGTCACAAGATTTCTAGAACATATATTCATACAGAAATCCTAGGGAAACGTCCAATGTGTTCCATATAGCATTTAACTCCATATTTCATTCCTTGTAATGTAGGGATTATGCAACATGTAATGCTGGTTATGAAAAATCCAATGGCCTCTTATATTCAAACATCCTAATGTTGAATCTTCATGATTCACTTCCATTCTCACAATATTATTATGGATCTTTTCCGATTAAGCCTTTCAATTTCTACTAACCTGATTATGGGTATCTGATTAGATTGTGGAAACACCACAGTCACACACACGATCAATTCAAGTCAATATCGGAAGAATGGTAATCACTTGGCCGATTTGTTCTACTTGTAATAATCATATTTATAATATCGTATCTATCACCCAATTGATCAAAAACTACTCATGTGGTATCAATATATTTCATCAAAGAATGTTTCCATGAAAATTTAATATTGGGAATTTCTTGAAACATTTTTCAATGTAATTTAACATGAAAATAAAGTGAATGCTCATGGGAGAATACATGACACATAAGAGATGAAAAAATATTTTAAATTATTTTGTTCGCATTGATAAGTATCTAGTATAACAATGAATGAGTGTCTAGAGATTATTAGATTGATCAACGAAAAATTAATCATCTTTCACTATGTGAAAAAATTATCAATAGTGGATACGATCCCCATTAATCACATGATAAAAATATAGATTATTAAAAATAAATAATAAGGTTTAACTTGATTTTGATGAATCCTTTGTGAGAAATGTGTTTTCTATCTATAGATATTTCTCAATGTGTCTAATAAAAATTGATCCAACTTGATCCAATCACCCATATCCTATATTGCAATCGTACAATGAATAATACATTTCACCACCCATAATTGAAGATGGTTTTATGAAGCTAAAATGGGATAACTATTATATAATGTGTTATAAATAGAGTAGTTTATGTTATAAGACATCAAGAAATGAATAAATTTAATTATATATTTTAATTAAGTGCAGGACAATAGACTGTATCCATTGGTCATATCGCATTGTAACATCATTACCCAAACATCTAGGACCATGAAAAATTATATGTGACCACATCTTTAGAGACTTGGTTTTTTTCTTATAAGATATTTAAATATTTCAATATCTATTTTTTATACAAATGTTCATGAAATGTATAATTTAGTGGCATGATGTTTGTATAATTAATTTATGAAAATATTTTCTTTATTATTGTCATGAACCAGCCTGGGTACCCTAGTAACCCGATAACTGAGCTGGCCCTGACATAGCCCGAAGGGCATTCCCAATCCCCACGAGTTGGCGATTATCACCTGGCATCACACAACATGCAAGTGGGAACGATTTTTCCACAAGAATACGGAAGCAAAAGAAACAATACAGTATGCATAATAAAAAGAAACTCCACAGTGAGTAATGTACTAGAATACATAGGCATAAAAATCCCAAAGTGCAACAACCCAAGTACTAAAAAGTGAAAAACAGTCTCAAAGTCCCTAAGGAAAGAACTCACCAAGACTAGAGATCAACAACTGGATCCACCTCAAAGAGATCCCTTGCCTTTGCTCGATCCTGAAATAATAAAGTCTACAAACACCCGAAGGCAAAAGTAGGGTGTGAGCCTAAGCCCAGTAGGATACCACCAAATATTTCGTAACCGATGCCAAATATAGATTATCCAAACTAAAGCCTTCAATTTTCAAATAAATAGGTTTGGAAATTCAAAAGCATATTTTAGAAAAAAACATTCTAGACATTTTCAAATGATGGAAAAATTTACTTTAAGAAAAGTCTTTACAATGGTGGAATATTTCTAAAACAATGTCTTAAGAAAAATATTTAAATAAAATAGTTTATATAAATTCATCAGGCATGTAAGGTAGTTCAAAAGCATTAACATACATTTATATCTCACATATAAATAAACAAGCGAGCAACATAGTCTTCTGCCAAAAGGTACGATAGTATTAATCAGTTATAGGATTCCGAACTCTCTATGTGAACTCAGTAAAATGTGTATACATGCGTCCCTATGACACTAGCCAAAGGAGACTCATCACCAACCCGTCAGGGATGTGACCCGCCGCATGTATGTTTTAGAACATTTTCGTAGCGTAGAGTGTATCCAAATAACTCACTAACTACCTAAGGCTTGCATGTGCTCTTACATGATGGACGAACTATTTTAATAATGCATAAAATATGATCAATCCCATTCTTCCATTTCAAAAGTTCCAATTTCATTCCATTTAAAACAAAAAAAAATTTATTCAAAACATGCCTTTTTCACAAGATAAAACCAATGGGTTTCTATCAAATCATTTTAATCCATTTTCACCAGTTTGAAATCCATTCAAAACCAATTCCATCATTACACAATTTATTCATACAACTAACTTAAAAAGTTTAATTGAAACCATTTCCATAAAATCCACAATTTAAATTCAACAATTTAAATCGGATAATTTCCAGAAACACGCCCAATTCAATGGAATTGGGGTTCTTCCAAATTTTCAGGCCAAAACCATTTCAAATATCTCAACTCACTGTAATCGATTTTTTATCAATTTAATTGAAATAAAACTTGAGCAATTGAATTTAAATAAACAATTTAAATAAATCAAGCAAATGCAATGATAATCAATTTGGCATGTCGGGATGGAACCACCTACCTCGAAGGCTTTGACCAAAACCACAACGGTCGAGAACGCTCAAGAAAACCAGGTTTCTTATTCAAGAACCCGCCTTAGATATATTCTCCTATAAATATCAAGACCAAATATCATCAAATTTGGTACCACACACTTATATCTACCCATAACGGGTGTATATCTAAGAAACCGAGAGAAAAAGAGAAGTAGATTTAAGTATATCTAAGAAACCGATCCAGAACGATGAAGAACGATCATATACCTCAAAAATCCAGCATCAATTCACCAAGAGGATCCTTTAGATCACCTACAGAACGATGGTAGAACCTTCTCTGGCCTTAGGAGAAGAAAAATCCCGAGTTAGGGCCGATTAGGAAGAAAAATGAGGCACTTAGTGGTAAAACCGAGTGAGATCCACAATTTAAGGATCTTATTTAAGTGGTCACATGGTTAGTTCGAACAGATTGACCAACCATGTTCTAGACGTGTGTTAGCTACTACCTCAGCCACCCTTCGTGCATGGTTTGGCCGCACGGTTAGAAAAATCATGCACTGCCCATGCAGAAGCTATTGCCTCCAAGACCAACTGCGCACGGTTTGGCCGCACGGTTTAGATAACTCATGCACCACCCGTGCGACTTCCCCTTTGCCCCAAAACAACATTTAAAGTTCTCCCAACTATCCCAAGTCACTAACCAAAAAAGAGGTACTTATAAACATCAAAAGTACTTGAAAACATACCATGATGTTACAACCTCCCCACCATAAGATCTTTCTTCCCCCAGAAAGCCTATGAAGATACCTCCACGTCAAAAATATGAGGCCACTGATCTCTCATCAGTGCCTCTCTCTCCCACGTCTCATGAGAATTAGAACCATGCTACCATAGTACATAGACCAGAGGTATCATCCTCCCACGATGTACCTTGGTCTCAGAATCAACAACCCTGACTCATTGTTCAGTCATAGATAAATCTGGTTCAATCTCAAGATCATTCCAGCTCAAAACATGAGATGGATCAGAGAGATACTTTTATAGCTATAATACATGGAACATGTTATGTATCAACGTCATCTATGGTGGTAGAGCTAGATGGTAAGCAACTTTCCCTACAAGACCAACGACCTCGAAAGGTCCCACAAAATGAGGAGCAAGCTTCCCTTGCCTTCCAAGCCGTCGATGACCTAATCGGGGTGAAACTTTCAAGAACACCTGGTCACCAATTGAGAACTCTAAAGTTTTATGGTGAATATCAGCATAATACTTGTACTGACTCTATGCTGTTAACATTCTCTGATGAATCAACTAGAACTTAGCTATCGTCTCTTGGACCAAACTCGGTCCTACCAAAGAACATTCACCAATCTCAGACCAACATAAAAGAGATTTACAAGGATGGTCATAAAACCCTCAAAAGGAGTCATTTTGATCGCAGACTGATAACTGTTGTTATAAGAAAACTCAACTATCCCCAGATGATCATCCTAAGACCCACCAAAGTCGAGAACACAAGCACGGAGCATATCCTCAAGGATCTGAATAGTTCTCTCTGTCTGGACATCTGACTGTGGATGGTAGGTCGTACTCAAATGGACCTGAGATCCTAGTTCCTTATGAAGGCCTCTCCAAAAGTGAGAATTAAACCGAGGATCCCTATCAAAGACTACAGCATATGGAACTCCGTGCAAACGAACAACTTCTTTCACATAGATATTTCCCAACTCCTCAACTTTGGTTGTATCTCGAATAGGTATAAAGTGAGATGACTTGGTTAGTCTTTCAATCACAACCCATATTGTGTTCTTCTTCCTCTGGGTTTGAGGTAACCCAACCATAAAATCCATAGAGATTTCATCCCACTTCCATGTAGGGACTGGAAGTGTTTGAAGCAAACTTGAAGGTTTCTGGTGCCCAGCTTTCACCTGCTGGCATGTATAGCAATGAGATACAAACTCAGTGATGTCTCATCTCATAAATGGCCACCAGAACTATAACTGCATGTCATAGAACATCCTCATGGTTCCTGGTTGTATAGCCCACTGAGAGTTATGGCAACCCCCCATCACATCCTTCCTTATCGCTAACGGCACAACGTAATAGTTTTGATAACACAGAACGCCCTCTTTGGAGAATGACCACTCGGTGTTGGTATCCCCACCATAAAAAGAGTCCCTAATGAAATGGAATTCATCATCCTATTGTTTTTCTAGAATAATTAACTCGAGAAGAGAAAATTTCAACTGAACACTGTCTAAAGAAACTTCATTCCCTTTACACTAAACTTCAATATGCATTTTTTAAAAAGAGCCATCAAACCCCACTCTTCTGAAGATTCTTTCACAACATGTGATGGAAGTTTCTTGCTTAATGCATCTGCAACTACATTCCCTTTCCTTGGGGTATAGGCAATGTCAAAGTTGAAAGATTTCAGGTACTCCACCCAACGCCTTTGGTGAAGATTCAAATATTTTTGAGAGAAGATATAACTCAAGATCTTGTGGTCGGAAAACACAGTAAACATTTCTCCATAAAGGTAATGTCTCCAACACTTAAGTGCGTTCATTACAGCTTCATGTTCAAGGTCATGGGTAGGATAGTTCTTCTCATGATGCTTAAGCTGACGAGATACATAGGCAGCAACAAGATTACCTTGCATAAGGACACATCCCAAACCTGAACCCGATGCATCACAGAATACCACATAACCTATCCTAGCCTCTGGAAGAGTAGACACTGGCGTAGTAGTTAGGAGATGCTTTAGCTCGACAAAAGAACTCTAACATTTATCATTCCAGGAAAACTTCACTCCCTTTCGAGTCAGAGCAGCCATTAGAGAAGCAAACTTTGAGAAGTCTTTAAAAAACCAGTGATAATATCCTTCTAAGCCCAAGAAGCTCCGAATCTCGAAAACATTTCATGGTTGTTCCCAAGTCATAACAGTCATCACCTTCTCCAGATCAACTGATATCCCTTATTCTAACACCACATGTCCCAATAATTTCACTTCCCGAATCCAGAAATTAAACTTTGAAAGCTTGGCATAAAGCCGGTTATTCCTTATAAGACTCAGAACTATTCTCAGATAATGCACATGATCC
Organism: Viscum album; assembly: GCA_963277665.1. Classification (NCBI taxonomy): domain Eukaryota; kingdom Viridiplantae; phylum Streptophyta; class Magnoliopsida; order Santalales; family Viscaceae; genus Viscum; species Viscum album. Next base: position 1,236,855,768 of record OY728126.1, read on the forward strand.
TCCTCAGACTTGGAGTAGACAAGAATTTCATCCACAAAGACTACCACAAAAGTATCTAGATACTCATGTAAAACCTTGTTCATCAAAGCCATTAAAATTGTAGGATCATTTGTTAGGCTGAAGGGCATAACAAGGTACTCATGATTGATATACCTACTACGAAAAGTGTTCTTATGAATGTCAGATTCTTTTATCCTCAACTGATGGTAACCATATCGAAGATAAATTTTTGAAAACCACTTAGCCCCTTTCAATTGGTCAAAAAAATCATCAATTCATGGTAACGGATATTTTTTCTTTATCATAACTCTATTGAGATTTTGATAATCAACACATAAGAGAAGAGAATCATCAGCCTTCTTGGCGAAGAGAACTGGTGTTGCCCAAGGTGACACACTCGGTCGTATAAATCCATTCTCAAGAAGATCGTCTAACTGATACTTCAGTTCTTTTAGTTCCATTGGATCCATTAGGTAAGAGGGAATAGAAACTGGTTGAGTATCAAACATTAATTCAATAGAGAAATCAACCCCCCTTACTGGTGGAAAACCAGAGAAGTCAGAAGGAAACACGTCGGGAAACTCAGCGACGACTGGAGGAAGATCACCACACATTGAACCTCTCTCTAGGTCAAAAGAATAAACTGATATAATTTTCCCCATATCTGGATATGAGGGTCAGGCTCTGCTTGACCTTGGGTCCCATTCTCCTTGAAAAATAATAGGCACACCACTGGGTGTAGTAAGGTAGACCCGTCGAAGATAACAATTGATCTGGGCTTTATTTTCAATGAGCCAATCCATTACAAATATGACATCAAAATATTTCATGTTGAGAACTAGAAAACTCCAAGCAACCTCAATATATGATAGAGAGAAGACACGAGAAGGACTACAGAGACCCTTCTATCTCTTTGTACCAAGGAGTGTAGTAATATCCATCGCACAAGACAAAAGTTCCGTAGGTAGATTAAGAAGATTAACAAGATGGGTTTAAATAAAAGAGTGAGATGTACCAGTATCAAAAAGATTCATCACTAATGATGAAGCTATAGTAATGGTACCTCTCACAGTTGCAGGACATGTATCAGCTACCTCTGGAAACTCTTCCACTGCCTGAAGAAGATTTGTTCCGGATGCATGTGGCTGGAACCCTTTTGTACATGAGGCATTTGATTTCCCCGTAGTCTCTGGAGGTGCTGATGATCCTGTTCCACTATGTGGAGTAGAGAAGTGATGGCAGAATCTCTGTAAGTTCCTTAAACGTCCACAGGAGCTACAGTTCTTGGGTGCCTTAGTGCAAACCCTCTTAGAGTGTTCTGGCTTCCAACATTGATAGCTAGTCAAAGAAGACCCTCCTGGTGCTACCAAAGGTCTGGAATGACTCTACTATCGATAACTACCATGAGAAACATCACGCTTCTGTTTTCCTTTAAAGGAACCAACACTGCTACTATGAGGGAAAAGAACCTCCTTCAACCCTGACTTTCCTGCCAAGTCCATCTCAACCATCATCGCCCTATCTAGCACATCAGCATAAGTGGGTAGCTTTAGTAGGAAAACCTAATAATGGATATATGATCGAAGTCCCAACTCGAATCGTCGATCCTTCATCCTCTCATTAGATACAATCTTAAGAGAAAACTGTACCAACTCAAAAAAACAATTTGAGTACTCAGTCACTGTTTTGTTGGCCTGGTCAAGCTTAAAAAACTCCACAGCCTTGGCCAACACCATTGATTATGGATAGAACTGGTTAGTGAAAAGAACCATAAAGTATTTCCACTCCAAGCCCTCATGTTTCCCAGCTATCACCATCATGTCCCACCATCTCCTACTTGGTCCCTCCAGCACGAAGGTGGCATACTTCACCTTGATCACTTCAGGTGTCTCCAAGAACCCAAATAGGCGTTCAATCTTACTCAACCATTCCTCGGCATGTTGAGGGTCAGTGGAGCCTTTGAAAACTGGTGGCTTCTGGTGTAGGAACCCTTGAGAATGATTTCGTAGAATATTACTATGAGGGTCTATAGTTGGAGCCCGAACAAGAACTTGAGGTGGTGCATGTCCTAGAGCTTGGACAGTGCGAACAATCACCTCAACCAGACTCAGATCCACAATAGGACTCGCTTTCTGAGATTAATCAGCAGCCTCTTTTTGGATTTTATTCCCACGTCTTCTCGGAGGCATGATGCTACATAGCATAAAAAGACATAGATTAACACTAAAACAGAGTAACAAGGAAAACTATTCTTAATAGAAGGGATGACAAGATTTGGATTCCACTATATCCAAATCAAAATAGGGAAAATACTAGAACTAATCCACAAGTCATATTTCCCTAACCAACCCTGGTGACATAAGGTTCATTGCGGTGAGAGCTGGCCAGAAACTCAATCACAACTATCTCCAAAGTCCCGACAAGAATACTCAAATGCATACTGTCATCAAGGCAAGATGCTTAACCTCCCTTTGATACCACTTTGTCACGAACCATCCCGGGTACCCTGGTAACCCATTAACCGAGCCAGCCCTGACATAGCCCGAAGGGAGTTCCCGATCCCCACGGGCTGGATACAAGCACCTGGCATCACACAACATGAAATTAGGAACGATTTTTCCACAAGAATGTGGAAGCAAAAGAAACAAGACAGTATGCATAACAAAAAGAAATTCCACATGGAGTAATGTACTAGAATACAAAGAGGCATAAAAAGCCCAAAGTGCAACAACCCAAGTACTAAAAAGGGAAAAACAGTCTCAAATTCCCTGATACACAACTCACCAAGACCAGAGATCAACAACTAGATCCACCTCAAATATATCATTTTCCTTTGCTCGATCCTGGAAGAAGAAAGTATACAAACACCCGAAGGCAAAAGTAGAATGTGAGCTAAGCCCAGTAGGATACCACCAAAGATTCTATAACATATTCCAAATATTTATAATCCAAATTAAAGCCTTCAATTTTCAAATAAATAGGTTTGGAAATTCAAAATCATATTTTAACAAAAACATGCTATACATTTTCAAATGATGGAAAAAATTACTTTAAGAAAAGTCTTTACAATGATGGAATATTTATAAAACAATGTCTTGAGAAAAATATTTATATAAAACAGTTTATAAAAATTCAGCAAGCATTTAAGGAAGTTAAAAGGCATTGGAATACATTTATATCTCACATATAAATAAACAAGCGAGCAGCATGGTCATCTTCCAAAAGGTACGATGGTATTAATCAGTTATAGGATTCCACACTCTCTATGTGAACTCATCAAAATGTGTATACACACATCCCTATGAAACTAGCCAAAGGAGACTCATCACCAACCCATCGGGGATATGACCCACTGCATGTAAGTTTTAGAACGTTGTCGTAGCGTATAGTGTATCCAAATAACTCACTAACTACCTAAGGCTTGCATGCGATCTTACATGATAGGCGAACTATTTTAAGAATGCTTAAAATATGATCAATCCCATTATTCTAAATCAAAAGTTCCAATTTCATTCCATTTAAAACCAAAACAGGTTTTATTCAAAACATTCCTTTTTCACAAGATAAAACCAATGGGTTTCTATCAAATCATTTAATCCATTTTCACCAGTTTGAAATTCATTCAAAACTAATTCCATCATTACACAATTTATTCCTAAAACTAAATTCAAAAAATTTCTTGAAACCATTTCCATCAAATCCACAATTTAAATTCAACAATTTAAATCATCTAATTTCTATAAACACACCCAATTCAATAGAATTGGAGTTTTCCAAATTTCCATGCCAAAACCATTTCAAATATCTCAACTCACTCAAATCAAGTTTTTATCAATTTAATTGAAAGAAAACATGAGAAATTGAATTTAAATCAAAAATTGAAATAAATCAAGCAAATACAATGATAATCAATTTGGCAAGTCGGGACGGAACCACCTACCTCGAAGGTTTTGACCAAAACCACAACGGTCGAGAACGCTCAAGAAAACCGGGTTTCTTCTTCAAGAACCCACCTTAGATCTCTTCTCCTAGAATTATCAAGACCAAATATCATCAAATTTGGTACCACACACTTAGATCTAACCATAATGGTCATAGATCTATGAAACCGAGAGAAAAAGAGAAGTATATCTAAGTAGATCTAAGAAACCGATCAAGAACGATGAAGAACGATCACATACCTCAAGAATCCGGCTTTGATTCACCAAGAAGAGCCATTAAATCACCTCTAGAATGATGGGAGAACCTTCTCTCGCCTTATTAGAAGATAAATCCTGAGTTAGGGCCACTTAGGAGGAAAAACGAGGCACTTAGAGGCAAAACTGAGTGAGATCCACAATTTAAGGATCTCATTTAAGTGGTCGCACGGTTAGTTCGCACAGTTTGAAAAACCTTGTGCTATCCGTGCGTTAGCTACTGCCTCTTCCACCCTTCGCACACAGTTTGGCTGCATGGTTAGACAAACCATGCACTGCCCGTGCGGAATCTACTGCCTCCAAGACCAACTACGCACGGTTTGGTCGCATGGTTTTGAAAACCCGTGCGCCACCCGTGTGACTTCCCCTTTGACCCAAAACAACATTTAAAGTTCTCCCAACTCTCCCAAGTCACTACCAAAAACAGAGGTACATAAAAACATCAAAATTACCTGAAAACTTAATGTGATGTTATAATTATATTTTTTATCTCACACATTCATAAAAAAAATTATAAATCTTTGCTGAATTCTCATAATAGAAATTTGAGACAATGGTTAATTCTGGAAAGTAATATTAATCTTATAGGAAACCAAAAATAGTTTGATATGGGGCATTCCTATGAAATGGTGGTTTGTGGTATGTTTATTGGATTGAATAAATTATTAATTTAATTAATTAATTAAATTGAGATAATTTATATCATCAATACTTACCCTATAATTGATTTTTCATGTTGTTAGTAGTATAAACACAATGAAAATAGAAATAATTTTTTCTCTCCTTTCATTAGTGAATCGAATCAGAAGATTATAAAACTCTCGATCAATGAAAATAAATGGGGATAAAAAAAATCCATTCAATATTTTGAGAGAATTTTTTTCTAAAAAAATGAACCAAACTTCTTGCATGACTCATGAATTCTTGGATTATTCCCTTATTAACTAAATTTATTTAGAAGAATCATTTCATCATGGATATGTGTCTATTATTGAACCACAAAAGACACATATGTTCTATTTTAAGTTGATTATTCATTTATTCTCTCCTCAGATCACTGAATTGTAATTTTATTGGAAAATAAATCATTTCCAATGTTTTTCAAACCAATTATTTTTTCTTTTCTATAGTTATTGTCAATTTTCATAACATAATGTCTTATCGGGATTTGATTTTATGTTTCTGGGTGGTAAAAATCCAAGTTAGAGTTAATGATTTATGATGGATTTTTTTATGAAAAAAGGAATATCAAACAAGGTATCAATTAGTGGGGTTTTCGGTATTGTGGGTCATCATTTTGATGACCAAAATCTAAATTATCCAGTGTAGAAGAACCTGATATGCATGAGGTTCATGGTGTGTATTGATAGAGACAGACTAATTGGTATTTTATTTCATTCTACTAGATTTCCATAAAAAATGATAAAATACAAGATCCAAATGTTTTGGTATGATAAAATTATGGTTTCACAGTCATGAAGCATGATATGGATGCCTGGGCATATATTTTGATTTTTCGAAAAATCCTAACTACATGCCATATTGTTTGAAGAACACATGTCGTGTAAAGCTGTCTCTATGGTAGATAGGGGTTCATAAAATTATTAGTATCAGATGTAATGTGACCTTTTTATGGAGTCCCAACATCTACTCCTAGAGTAAACGAGCATGTGAGTGACTATGAACACTCCATGTGATTAAATACATAGAAATGACCATAAACATAGGAAGTTCCACATGGTGATGGAAACTATTTGGACAAAGGTACATAGATACTACTTGGATACATGGCCACATCATGAGGGAATGGGTAGGACAACATGTGGTTCATACATACCTTGTAGACCCTCTACACAATGTGTATGTAGACATGAGTATGGATCTATGTACCTCTAAGGACAATTTCAAGTGATGGAGTGGGACCTCACATCCTCTATTCCCACCCATATACTGTGAACACCACGCATCCATTGTGGACAATACAATCTTTTGTATATAATTCATTTGGTCTATAATTTTTTCCCACATATAGATTATATAATATTTTTTCTACATACCATTGAATTTGGCATACATATATGATGTGAAATTTTCCGAGAGTGGTACATATTTAAGAGATGCTCAAAGAAGGTTGTGATCAAGCCAAGATCGAAATACACACAACCATATTAGTTCCAACCACCATCTAAGTTTGGTTATGGTACTCAATGAAAAGTGTGGAACCATCTTGTGGATATAGGTCATGGGTTTTATACATTCCGAGTTGAACCCTATAGCCAAGAGGGGAAAGGGTCCATTATGACTAGAGTTAACCAATCTATTACATACAAGGCATCAGTCCTTGACAATCTGAGTAGAACACTCCAGATGGTCTATGAATGTTTCCTCAATGACAAGAGGGGATCCTTACTTTGTAGATACGTCATGCTTTATCAACCCATCATGTGTAAGCATCTAGTTTTACAAGGTCATATGTCCTCGTCCATTAGAGTGTCAACCTCATGTTATACCAAGTAGTGGATCTTAAAATTGTTATTAAGGCCCCTATATTATGCGTGTGAGTGGTTAATTGTAGAATGAAATTGACATAATTGACAATGATAGACTCATGAGATGGTGGAAATCATTTATGAAATTATGGAATTATAGAACTATTAGATACTCTTTTCATAGAATGGGATATGATATAGAGATACCCTTCTATATCAATTGGGTTTTATTTGGTTTATCAAATATATATATAGATATATCAATACCACTTTTTTAGATTTTCCAACTCTCTTTCTATGGGTGGAATAGGCAGAATGTGTAGTCTACCAACATGATGTGTTGAAATCCTTATAGTTGGAAGTGGTTACATTTTTTTAAGAATATTTGTTTACTATAAATTCATGCGATCTTTATTACTAAAACCACATTCATATTTCATTTTTTCATACTTGTTATGTGTATAATCACCCCTAAATGGGATTTTCCCATACATGTTGTGTCTTATGCACATAATTGAGATTTCAGTGGTGACTACTGAGGATATTAGGAATAATTGGTGAATTCTACCATGTGTTGTTGTCATAGATTGGATATAAAAATCTATTCTCTCTCATTTTATCAATTTCATGTATTTAATCATTGCCGTATTTTTTTGGTTGGTTATGTATTTTTCCAAATTAATTTTCATTTTATACTATTATAATATTTTACACCATAGTGATATTTAATATATGGTTATATTATAGGGGTTTCAATTTTTTAATTCATATTAATCTTGTCTAATTCATTATGATGGTATGATGTTAACGTATATAACCCCATTATATATATATATAATCATATTATTTGAGTACATATTAGTTAAACATTTAGGATGCATAAGTGATGATTTCTATCCAGGATACCAGTTACAGATCATAATGATGATATGATGATTGATGATGCCTCAATTTAGGGTTTATACCATAGGATATGTCCTCCAGGTGGACCGTTAGAATAAACTTACATTAGGATAATTATTTCATACTAGCAGGGAATGATGAGGATGCTTTCAGGTTTATCGCACTCTATGAGTTCTAGAACCATAGGATGATAAGATTCTATGGAAAGATGTATCACAAGGAAGTGGATGATTTTATAGATTTAGTAGACCAATACATCAAGATTAAATAGATACAAATTATTTTTTTCAATGTAGTAGTTATCCTTTTCCATATATCATCATAGCATTGTTGATGTATTGTTACTTAGAAGCATGATGAGTCAGAGGTCTCAGGTCCCGACTTCCAGTAAGTTGTTTCTTGAGGTGTAAAATCCCTATAGTTTGTGATCATATCAGATTCAATATCTTTTAAATATTTATATGTGTGGGATTTAAATTTCATGTATCACATGAGTTTTATATTTCTTACTTGTTACTCTCTTAATATTATTTAGGATGGATAATCCCAAGAACTTATGTTTGAGAATGCAATCTGCATGGAATTTTTTTTTGTAGTTCCCTTGTTCATTACCATAGGTGATGGGGTATTGCAGTGAGAACTAGTGATATATACATTCTTATAATAGATATTACATATGCATTTATCATATATTGTGACTCACAGGGATGAGTGTCATAGAGTAACAAAATGGCGTCAGTTGGAATGATCTCAGAGAGTGATATTTTCCATGGATCGGGCTCAGGTACATAGTCGTGGATGGAAGAAATTGAAAGTGACTCCCATAGAGAGGATGTGCTATGAATGTAACCAGTGAGGTCATAGATCATGAGACTTCTTGACCAGATGTGTTGAGGAGTACTGGATCATAGCTGACAAACCACCACCACAGAGGAAATGTCATGATCCGGGATCTTCCAAGTGATAAAATGATGTCCCTTAAGGAGGTAGAGATGAAATAATCTAAGGTGTTCCATAGAATGAGGATCTAGGGGTTTTGAATAACCCTATGAGATTCTACAACCACCATATTCAGGCATACATCATCTGGAAGAGAGAACTCATGACTAGGGCTGCAGACATCTGCAGGATATAAAGGCTTATAACCTATAGGTTCTAGAGATTATATTTTGTATTATAATTATATATTATACTTAATAATTTGTATTAGTATACAAATTAGATATTACATTATTTCATCTATATAATCCTAGTGTGAGAGATAAGGATCATAATTGTAGCACTTTAATATTAGACTTATCTTGAGGTTCTTATAGGGAACCCATATTCTGTATATTATATATACCGAATGAGTGAGATATTCCTTGGATTAGAGATCCTCAAATTGTTTTTTTGTGTTAATGTAATAACCATATGATTTATTCATGTGTATGGAGTGGTTTTCCATGGTCTTATCCCAAATTTATAGGCACCATAGACTAGTAATATGCATTCTCTCAGATTGGATGAGATTAACCATTATGGGTCAGATAAATGCACTTCTAGCATATGGATTCCTTCAACCATGGAAGATTACAGGGATGTATTCCCTAACAAAGCTTTAGTACTAACAATTTAAAAGGATATGGATTTATTTAGAAATAATCATCAATAGGAATGTTTGATATATTCTGTTGCATATCAGATGACCCATATTGAGCTCCTTATGTCGTGGTAACTATTGCGAGACCTTTGAGATTTGGGTTTCATCAGGCTGAGTGTGTCCCCCTAGGATGTTTGAGTATTTACTTGAAAAAGGTAGATGGTATCATACATAATTTCATGGATTATCATCGCCTAAACCATCACACAATATAGAAAAAATACACCTCCCTATGAATTAATGATATCTTTGACTAGTTACATTATAACAACACATGAACTGCACTCTAGAATCCAATGATAAAATCAATTAGTATACATTTATGGATTAGATTATAATAATTGTGACCCAATTTAATTCTATAATACCTTACAACATCAAAATGAAACCATGGATCACTTACTTTTTTATTAACTTCATGTATAATGTTTTATAAAATTAAAAATACTTCTACATATACAATTAAAAAGTCATCGAAAGAACATTATACCCATTTAACATTCATTTTCTCGTTTCCCATTTTGTCATCACAATCATCCTTGTAAATGTATTTACATATCTAAATCATTCAACATGATTATTTATGGCCCCAAAAATGTAATCATAAGATGGGTGATCCCAAGTTCTCAGTAGGGGAAATCATAAGCTTTACCAATTTAATGTAAGAAAGGATAATAAGTGTGAATATGGGTGTGATGACATAATAAATGTCCATGAGTGAATAATAATGGATATTATAAATATGAATACCTAAATCAATAAATATGAAAACCCAAAAAAGTAAAAAAGGAATAATATTCACTAATCAACAACCATGTGATATCAGTATCATTCATGAGAATCATTATAAACACATATAAATCAATTAAAAATATATTTGGTACCATGTAGCATCAATCTCATAAAACCCATTAAAAATAGTTTTAATTAGAATAATCATTCTTCCAATGCCAAAATTATCATTTCACAATGCATTAGAGAGATATAATAGCTCACCCAACAATATCCCAGACACCCCATGTTAATATGTAATGAACATTCCAAAAAAATTATCCAGGACACCCCGTGTAATGTTTTAAAAGGATTTCCTAGTGAAATTTGGGCTCACAAATAATTTATATTTTCAATGAACTAAATAACTACTAAATCACATAAAAATAAATTTCATTAAAAATCATTATAGAAAACAAATATTATTGTATGAACTTGATTAACAATGAAAATGAAATTAGATAACACTTTGATACATGGAAACATCTAGATAGAATGGGTAGGACCCCAGATGGATCATACATACTATGTAGACCCTCTAGACGATGTGTATATATAAATGAGTAGGAATATATGAACCACTAGGGATAAAATCATGTGATGGAGTGGGACTACACTCCCTCTAGGTCCCCTCATGTATCGTGTACCCCATGGTTCCATTGAGGAAAATACAAACTATTATATCTAATTATTTGGTCTCAAATTTCTTTTCCCACATTTAGCTTATAATATGTTTTTATATACATATATAACGATGGTTGAATTTAAATTTGACTAAGTGTTATGATGAATTATTTTCAAATACAAGGATATATTTAAGAGATGCTTGAAGAGGGATGTGATCAAGCCAAGATCACTTGATGCTCAACCATCCTAGTTCCTCCCACAAATGAGGATGGGAGAGGGTACACGATGAATTGTGTGGAACCCTCATGTGGAGATAGGGCATGGATCCTATATGAATCTAGTTGAACCCTCCATCCATGATGGCCCTAGGTCCTGGATGACTGGTGTAGAACCTTCCTTTAGATACAAGGCATTATTCCTCGACCATCTGATTAAAACCCTCCATATGGTCTGGGAATGGGTCCTCAATGACTATAGGGGAACCCTCTTAGGGAGAGAGGGTTTGGGTAATCCACCCATCGAGTGGAAGCCTCCTGTTTTACTAGGTCATAGGTCCTTGTTGATCAATTTGTCAACCTTGTGATGTACAATTTCATGGATCTTATACATAGATTTTATGGCCCCTTGACTTTGTGTGTAAGTTATTATTATAAAAAAGGAAAATCATGATTGAATGAATTGTAAAATAATTAAATAATCATAATTTATTTATAAATATCATATATTTAATACCAATACTATAATTCCATCATCTCCCCCATCCTTTAGAAGTGGTAATGATAGAATAGATTATATCAGTTCTTAAGGCAGTAATCTACCATTAAAACGAACGATGTTTGCGTATCACATTTTTTGGATGTGTTTAAAGTTATAGATATTACCCATAACATAATAATATCCTATTATATTTTGGATACAACTTATATTATATAATCAAGATATGAAAATAATTTAATTATTAAGAAATAAATAATAAAATTTATGTTTAATAATGTTACCTAATATTTGAGTAACTCTTTTGGTTCTCACCAAATGTCATCCTTGGTTTTCTTTGTGAAGAAATTGAGGCTTCTAGGATAAAATTATAGATGTTGGGTGTTAGTCTGTGAAGGGGTTGGTTGAGAAAAAGGCTCTATGGGTGTGAAGATATAGATACAGGTGGTGGGATTTAATATATAAGGGAGATGACATGATTTTTTTAATAATATTTGACTTTTCCCAACATTTATTATATAACCAAAGGTTCAAAATTTGTACGTTATATTGAATTACATTAATGGACTAAATATCGTCTCCAAATGATTTTTAGACATTTTTTGAGTAATTTTTTAACATTATATATCAATATCTAAACTCTTTTTTACCTTGATGTGTCTAATATCCATTAAATTCACTAATATTTTTTCTCAAAACTAATAAAACCTTAATAAATTCTATAAATTATTAATATTAAAAATATTGAATCAATTTATCTAGATTCAATGTACAGAAGTGGTATAATTTAATACAATATTAATCCTATAAAGATGATGATAAGATTAGGTTTTAAAGTAAATGGTTCTGATGATTGATTTTTTTTTATATCCAATATCAACGTGTAATTGAAAATAACTAAGTAAATATTACATAATAATGTAAAATCTTATGTAAATAAACTAAAAAAATTAACATTATAAATTAATTTGATGGAAATATACTTTCCCATTAAAATTCAATGTTATCACCATTAATAAAAAATTGATTATTTTAGAAAAAATACCATGAAATATCCCATATTAAATTATGATATTATTATTCCATTTTTTCCTTTAGGAATTAGAAATTCCTCAAGATATAGTTTTCAATCATGTGATACATTGAATTCTGGTAAAAGTTCCATTGAGAAATATTCAGCTTTAAATGCGTAAAAAATGATTAATTTTTATATTAAGAAGATTGAATGTATTAGAATAATTACATTACATTTATTAAAATATATTTCATATAAATTTCAGTAATATCATTCACTAATTCTGATTTTTTTAAGACAAAACTCCAGTACGCTCATAAAAAAAATTTAATAAAAAAACTAATTTATATTCAATTGGTATTCATTTTAATTACTAATTAATTGGTATCTAATTAAATCATATTATATTCATGTTTAAAATATATTTTTATAAATTAGTTAATCTCATTCATTCTATAAATTCTAATGTTGAGGAGATAAAAATCTGGTTAGATAATTGAAGTATTATTCTATTTATTCTATGAAATACACAATCTTTCTTGTAACACATTTTATAGAGGAAAATCGATGATTTTTTCAACAAAATATAATCATAGTGTTCTGTATAACGAAATATATACTACACGTTGTTTTTATCTAATTCTATCAAATAAATTAAATTAATTTGAAATAGTATATTTCATAAAATATTAGGATATCACATGTGAGGCATGAGGTGTTTCTTGAATAATGATTCATGGTTGACCAACCACCAATAGAGGGTTCGTGAGGATGAGAATATGAAGTTAGAATTACAATGTATCTAGATGCACTATTACTTTCTATTGATACCATTTGGTGTCATGAATTATCCTAAAATGTTTATGGGTTTATTGATGTTGTTTTCTTATTGTACGTGGACCCGTTGTGGTTTTTTTAATTTATGACATGATCATATACATAATTTCATAGGAGGAGAATTAATCAAACTTGAGGATGGTCTAAGAATTTCTTTGGGAGAACCAGCATTATGGTAAACTCATTTTTTGTTTGAAATGTATTTTTGAGGTTCACCTCTAGGGAAATTTTATTTGTGATCATGGACTATCCATGGACCGAGTGACAATCAATGTAGTTATAGCTTGGGAGACACTCAAGATCATGTCACTTGTGAAGAGATTTCCTCAATTTTTTTGGTACTATTGGTGGTTTGTTGAAAAAGTATTTAGGAAGACATCCACTTTGAACAACCTAGAATAGAATGAAAAACCTTTTACCTAGAATATATTGTTCCAATGTTCCTTGAAGTAGTTAAGGCTAATAATTATGAGTGGTTATTTGTGGATAATACTAGAGGATGGTGTAGAGAATGTAGTGTATTGTGATGTCCCATGTTTTTGACATCTCATTCTTGATGTAGTTAAAGGCGGTTCTCATATATGGGTCATGGAAGATGATACCACATGATAAGATATATATGAATAACGACAAAGTGCTTATAGTGATATTCATTTCCCTAAGCATGTGGATGTAATATATTCTTAAAGATGACATCATGGTTTACTCATATAGGCTTATTGGAAGGTATTTATTCACATAGAAAAACATGAAGTTGTGGCAGAGGTGGGGTGGAGTTCTAGTAGGACCATGTCTTCATGATATCTATACTACTAAGAATGAAATCGTGGTATAATATTCAATTAACAATAATTCCCTTCCACATTTTTTTAAGGATACTTCTAATATGTAGGTTTCATTGTGGATAACCACTATATAGAAGGATGTTGTAGGGTTTTATCAATTGATGGATTTGAGTCCTCCACTCACTCATCATTTGAAATATTCATACATAAATACATCATCATTGTGGTTTTGGATGACCAAATATCCATAAGGGATTTACCGTATGGGTATTTTTATGGATTGAATAATTGTTCATCTTTTTTACATGGATGGAAAGTGCTCCATATCATGGTGAGATAGGTGGTGATATGGGTGTTATACAATTCTACTAAAGTTTTATATCCTGGTGTGATGAATATTTATAGAGTGAATTAGTGACAATTAGGTTGGTCCACCATGATATGGAGTATAGATGAGTTTATCTCTCAGTTCCCCACCATTTAGAATGTCAAGGTTGATAACATGGTTCTAGAAGGTATATTTTCTCCCAATTAGATCCTATAGTATATTTGATAAGATATATTAATGGATTTTTTAATAGGGATTCTATGAACATCGATGTTTCTTGATACCATCTAGGTGATAAATGATTTCCCCACAAAGTAGGAACACATTTTTTCAATTAGGGATCATAGTTGGGTGGAGTGTTTTTGGATGAGTTTTGTTGTACAGAAGATGGTTCAACATCATAGGGTTCCTATAACTGTTGTATTTTATCATGTTGAGATGTTTACAACATTATTTTAGAGAGAATAATTTTAGTTATATGTTAACTAGATGAGGATTTGTAAAACATTCCACCCCTTGACATATGGGATGACCAATCACACTATCCAGATGTCGTATGATATTCTAGGGGATTAATTTTCATACATTGTTATTTGTTTATAGGATCATATTTCTTTATTATAGTATTGGTATGAAAATAAAATCTACTCTACTATATACATGGAACCATTCAAGGCCCATAATGGTAGACCATGCTTGTTAACCTCATGATGGACCAAGATCATCGACAAATTTCATGTTGGTCCGAAGATAGTGCATGCAATGAAGGATATCTTATAGGCCATTATTGGGAGGATGAGAATAATCCAGAGCATGTATAAATCATATACAGATCAAAATATTATTCCCATGGACTTGGAGCTGGGAGACCACATTTTTCAGAGAGTTTCCCTATAGTAAATATTTCTGACATTCATCTATGGAGGAAGGAAATCCATGAGGTTCATACAACCATTTGATATCTTCAAAATGAATTTTGAGAATCTTTACAACCACTCTCTACCACCATTATTAGAGTGGGTACACAATTTATTCCATGTCTTGAAGATGATGTGATATGGGAATAACCCTACCCATTTTATTGACTTGGGGAGCTAGATATCGATGATGGATCCACTTTTCTAGAGAACTAGGTAGAGTTTGAGAATTGAAATTAGAGGATAATGTGTTGATAGAAAACCCCATGGGATTTTATGATCTTGTAGTACAAGATTAAACATTATATCTACTATGAGTTGGAGGGTGAGACGTGATCTTAGTAACCCGAGTTGTTTGTTTAATTTTTCATTTAAAGGATAAAAATATTGAAGGGGTAATTTGGAGACCCATATCTATTTCTTTAAATATATTTAAATAATTATATTTATATTTTCAAATTAAGGAACATAAACCATGTGAGATTTCATGGCCCTAGGATACATGAATAAATATTATAAAATTATTAATTATATATTATATTGAAGAATGCATTTTCTTGATGTATATTAGATAAATATTAATATGAATCTTGAACCCAAATTCAGATACCAACATTGTGTCTGAAACTTGATATTTAGCCTATGAAGGACCTAAAATAGGATATCATGTGGTTCTAGGAAAAACATCATTTGGCAGTACATTTATAAGATTAATTAAATTATTGATTCAGTGTATTATCAAATTTAATTCATAAGTTTTCATCTATAAGTACAATAATGTGAGTATTTTTTCAATTTGGACACATAATCCCTAGTAGAGTCAAATGTGTTCTTTATATCATTCTATTGTAGAATATAATCATAGGATATCCAATCTCTATTTCAATGAATATTGATACAAAAAATAATTAATTGACTCCTTTAAATAATTGATGTGCACATTCATCGATGAAAAACAATACAATATTAATATATGACTAGTTAATTCATGGATTAAAACATTAATTATTAAATTATTTCATTGAATCATTACTTATTTAATTTTCACCACTCTTGAACCTTGTACTATGAATATGTATCAGTGTAAATTGATGATTCATTATTTCTCTCCAAAATCATACAATTGTATTAATAGACTAATAATTCCTGTGAAACGTTGGTTTAAAATAATTTATTATTTTATTCTCCATTTATTCATTCATTTCAATTCAAATTGTCATAGGGGGATTCAATTTGACATTTTAGTTTAGTAACCAGCTCGATCAGACCTGTGGATTCATGATGGTGTAACTTATAGTAAACAGAATACATAATTAGGAATAAAATTGATGGTTTTCAGGATTGAAGGTGATCATTTTGATGAAAAAAATTTAAATTATCATGTGTGTAAGAACTTAATATGGTTGAGGTGTGTGGTGCATGTTATGAGTAACAATCATGTGAAGAATTTATTTTTTTCCACATGATTGACAAAAATTATGAACAAAAAAATATGCAATGTTTTTGAGAGGATATGAGGACATATTAAAGGTGGTGAAGCCTTATATTGATGAATGGTTAAATGTCAGGATTTGTTTTGGAAAAATCATGATTAAAAAGAATTCAATCTAAAAAAACATGGTATTTTTTGGCATATCTATGGTGGATTCATATTCATCTAATTATAAGTATGAAAATATGTGTGTCCCCCCCATATTCTAGGTGACCATGTGATAGAATACCAACATTTACACCAGGATTATATAGTTATAGTCATGACCACATACACATAATGTGATAAGATACATATACAAATCTAGAGACTTTGCTAGATCAGTATGTGGATGGACATGTCATGTACCAACTTATAAGGTCACTGTTTGGATACAATGACACAAATATAGATCATGGGTAGGACCCCTCGTGGTTCGTACACATTGTGTATACACTCCAAATGTAATTATGGTAATATGGGGAGTGATATTTATACCTATAGGGACATGACCAACAAATTGCGTGCAAAAACATTCTTTGTGGGTCCACTCACACATCATCAACCCTATGTCCATTCTGAGAAAACATCATACTCTCGTATCTCCTTAGTTTGAACTCAAATTATGGTCCATGTGTACCCTATGATAATTTTTTTAGTACATATATTGTAGAGACCCGAAGCCTGACGTATATAGACTTTACATTACTTTTGAGGAATACTTAGTACATAACAAAAACACACACACACAAGGATCGTAATAGTTTAGTGTCTTTGGAAACTCGGAAGGTAATCTTCTAATCGTGGTGAAAGATATTCAATATCTCCCCTAAAGATATTCCCTTTTTTTACCTAAAACCTTTCTTTATATCCTGGGGAAAAGAAAAAAAAAAGGGTGAGCTCAAATGCTCAGTAAGGGTAAACAAAATAAATATCAATCACATCATTTTCATAAGAACATAACATTTTGGAAATCATAACCTGCAAAAGAGAGCATAATTTCATAATCATGGGATAAAGCATGGCAGTGAAAAAGTAATCCCAATAATCATAACTTAAAACATGAAACTTTGTGGCATACACACATAATCATAGATAATCATTTCTTGTTAGTCAAGACTAATTGCCAAGACTATCTTAGTGGACAAAGTCCCTTTCTGAATCGAGTAACCCTCGTTTCAGTCCTGTTTCACTGAACCGGTATAACCTACCGTTCCAGCCCTGTCTATCTCATGAGATATAAAATCATTACCCAATGCATTGGAGGGAGATATAGGTCCCACCCATCTCATAATGATACCATTCTTATGTGTTCCACAAAATCATAAATCATACATCATTTCATAAACCATGTAATAAAATGGGATTCTTAAACATCATGCCATCATAATCCATAAACAATTGATATCATTTCATCATAAGAAAACTGAAACCATTTAAATCATAGAGACATTTTACTTGAAACATACATATCAAATAACGTCATCTTAGATGGAAAAATAGTTTTTTTTAAAAACACTTGAAATGAATTCTTGAGGAAAATATCCTTTCTTCTTTAAAAACATTTTTCCTTTCTTAACATGTCATAAAACTTTAAACTAAAATAAGTTGATTAAAAATAAACTTGAAAACTTGTAAAGTAAGATTCTTGGAAATAATGATTTAAAAATCCATTCATGCCGTATACGTTAAAAAAAACATTCTTCGTACTTTTGTCAGAAAAGTCAAAAAAATCACCTCGTACGAAAAAGCGCCAAAAGATTCCTTTCATATTATTTACTAAAAACTCACCGAAGGGTAAAAATGGATTTAAAAAATTGTAGGTGGATGGAAATAATATTACATATTGATGAAACATGGATGTGGATGATAAAATACACCCCAGTAAATACTTACGAATAAACAATCTCGGATAAAAATGAGATTGTGATATTTCCCTTACCTTAGGTCCAATTTGCTTTGTACGTGTCTGAAGCTCCTGTATAATGGTTTAAATAATGTTATTGACTTATTCCATAATCATAAATATTGATATGATATCATATATGGTCATATTCTTAGCTTCTTGATAGTAATATTTCATTGTTACTTGTTACTCGGGTCTTTATTGCCTTTTGTTCTTATGCGTGTTTTGCCGAATACATTCTTATTATTATTTCAAGGTTATAGATACCTTATATCCAGAATGGTATTAGTGTAACATATATCATATTTATTCATTCAATTTATATAATTACTATGTAATGATGATCATGTAGAACAAGTCGCATCACATCGTGGAGACGGTATTCCGTACGTACGCATGAGTGATGATATCGTTCCTATGATCGTGGAACTGTATTGGAGTATATATATATTATTTCAGTATCAATATTACTTTATAATAATCATAAATAGTTACTCATTACACCATTATACCCATCCTTTTAAAGTGATGGTGGAAAATAGATTACACCACGGCGTAGAGACGGTATTCCGTACGTACGCACGAGCGGTGATTTCTTTTTCCGTAGGATGTATAGATTGTGAAATAGGGTTGTTTCATACTTATAATAACATATCAGTATATTAGTAATACTGATGTTATTACTTCATAATGAAACAACCTAAGAAGAATAAGTGGAAGAAGATATAAAGATGAAAGAATTGGTAACGGTAATTACCTCTTCTTTGAAGCGCCTCTTTGAGACCTCCTCTTAGGGCACTAAAATTGGTCTTTTATGAAGACCAGAACCTCTAGGATGTTTCTAGGGAAGTGTAGAAGGGAAAATGGCAGGGGTTGGCCGAGCTTTAGTTCTCAAATTGGTGTGAGGAGGAGGGGGAGGAGGTGCCCTTTTATAAGGGAGGAGAGGGGCACCTTAGGAATTCTTAAAAATATTAATTTATAATAAATCTAACCCCACATAAAAACCTCCAAAAATGACTCATATTCGAATATTAGATGATATAGGGTTGTAATCTCATCAACCAATAAAATTTAGACATGTTTGGATCTTATTTTAAACCTTATCATTTTGATTTATCCTTATTTAATCTATTTAAGTTTATTTGTGGTAATAAAATTCTAAATTTTAAATTATAAAAAATAATTACTTATTTGTTGTGAATTTTCCATAATTGTTTACTTTATAACATTATAGACCATATAAATATAAATTTATAATTTTTAAATATTTTTGTGATTTTTAAACAATTTTATAATATGTTATTTTTGTAAAATAACAATAGTGTCAATTTTGACACTATTCATTTATTTGAATTTAAATAAAATATATACAGAAGATATATTCGAAATAAAAGCTTTAATATATTAATAAAAGGTCATATGTATCTATAAAATTAGTTTATCACATTAAATAGTTCATATAATATTTATTTTATTATTTTTAAAACCATTTATTTGGTTTATCTCTTAATAAAATAATTACTACATCATTTTTGTATAATTATTTAATATACTTATTTGTTGTATAAAATTTAAAATAAAATTCTATGATGAAGATAAATATATTACCTTTCACAATAATACTTTTACTCGAATTTATCATCTTAAAATCACAATATTTAAATTGTTATATTTATTAAATTATGAAGGTGACAACTTTGGCATCATTTAAAATAAAATAATATAAGTGTCATAATCGCTTTTATAAGGCTCCAAATGGTCAAATATTCGACCATTGGATGCTTATGGTTTACATTTACATGTCCAATAAGTTTTGGTTAGGTATTTGTGCATTTTATGGTCACTATTAGTTTAAAAAAACATTATTCTTGATTTTTCACTAGATAAACAATTTCTCCATCACTATTGTGTCATAATTAATGATAATTATTTAATCCCTAAAAATTATAAATAAATTTATATGATGTAGATAATTTCATTATATTTCTGTAGATTATTCATGTTAGAAGTTTCATGAAGTTTATCACTAAATTAAAATTAATATACTTATAAAATTTAAGAGAGTGACATGTTGTCACTTTCTTTGGTTTTAATAATAATTATGTTATTTTCATGGACAAATGTTCATTAAATGATTCTAATCTGACCCTTAGGTGATATGGGTCGACTTTTAGTCATCCAATAGGATTTTGACATTTGTTAGGGTAATTTTAAAATATTATATTTACCCTTAATTACCCGATTTACCTTTAACTATGGTAAATAAAATTTACCGTAGTTACTATTCATAATTCCCAAAAATAAAAAAGTAGCTTATTAACATAATTTGGACCCAATGATTCCAAATATGGAATCCATTTTTTAAAATTCCATACATAGAAGTTGCAGAAATTAAATTAAAATTAATCACGTTGTCGAATAAAAACGGGTTTTTGTTTAAAACATTGCAAAAGATTGAATTGATTTAACCTACAAATTCAAGGTAAAATCAATGCTAATGACATACATTATATTAAATGGTAAAAATATATTCTATTTATACTTTAAAACCATTCAATATTATAATTTAACCACATAAGATATTACGATGAAAAAAGTTGTTTTTAATTAAAATATAGCGTGTTTTTACTATTCATTAAAATGTGAAAGTTACCAGAATAATATGAAAAATTTATCCAAAGTAAATTTTTATTTCTTGATTCCAAAGAAGAATTTTATTTTGTCAAATTGAACTTATAAACATGTCAAAAAATAGATTTAAAGTGGGTGCGCCATCAAAAGGCGGCAAAACTGTATTTTTTTGAAAAATACTTATTTTACCCGAAAAATTTATTTTGTTCTTATACCATGTTCTAGAAATGTGTAAGATGAATAATAATGTTATAAAATTCAAAATTTAGTTAATAATATTCATAACGGCTAGTTCATGACAATATTATAATAATATAACATTGTTTATTAAAACCCGGTATTGTGTACAACACACGCTATCGAGGAAGGTCGCGATTGCGTGTAATGCAAGCCAAGTCAGGGTTGCGTGTTGTGAAAGAATCCTTCATTGTTTCGTATAACAGAATCCAACCATATTTTATTTATACATTTAATATATATATATATATACTCAATGTTGCGTAGAATAACTATTATCAAAATTGTGTGTAACACGGTCCAAGAATAGTGTTGCGTATACTGCAAGCTAATACGGTGTTGCGTATAGCGCAATGTAATCTTGGTGTAGAATACAACATAATACGTTAATGAAATTAAAATAATATTTTTCATAAAATCTCGTGGTGTTACATTCTACCCCCCTTAAAATGAATTTCGCCCTCGAAATTCGTCGGGATTATAAATGGTTTACTATTTGAAAGTTTCTTTGATAGAAACCCACATCGTAAAAAGGAATACCCAAACTTATCTTTAAAAAACAAAAGTATGAAACGTAACAGTTACCCAAATAAACTAATCATTGGGTTTCCACATAGGTGAAAATATGGATATGGAAGAGAAATCTAACCATCATGTTCTGATGGAGAGTGGTAGAGAACATGGCTATGGAAAAGCTAGCAATCACAAAGCCATAAATTTGTGATGATCTAGGGTATCATCTGATTCATCGGATATAAGGGCACTAGGACAACATTTTTGGTTTTCAAGATCATTTCCCTAAAGTTGAAAATTTGAATTACAATAAATACTTACTTTATTTTGGTACAATCTCACTGTTGTTCGTGCCTTGAACAATTTCCACTTCATCTCTTAAATAAATGAAGTTGAATTTGTTATTCGTGAAGTGTTAGCAGATCATGTGATAGAATGACGGGTCATTCCATCTGTCTCAAACAAAAGGTTAGAAAAAATTATATACATAAGTCGATCTATAGTGAGATTAATCATATATGGTTCCTAAAATGAACTTATACTTCACATATCATACTGCTTAATATAATAAAACTAGTTTTCTACTAAACAGGGACTTCCTGTAGGTCAGTGGTAGGCGATAAAGGCCAGTCGCACTTCGGTTGTGGGTTCGATTCCCACAGCCTTGTCCGAAGCGATGGGCTGTCGCCCGTCCTGCAGGTTGTCCTTTTTCTAAAACTACATTACTATAACATCACATAAATAATATCAAAAAAAAGTTCTATACTTAAACAATACTAACTTATGGTTAACATAATCCATTACAATCTTTAGGCTTATCTAAAATACTTTGGTCCAAGCTCATAGTATAAAGAAAATGATTACTTGAAATGTCGCCAACCAAGCATGTGAATACCATCATTTATCCCCCATATATCTTGTTGGTCACATTCCAATCATGTGAATACTTTAATGATGTATTCTCTTGAAAAATATGAATACCCATTAAACCTTAGTGAAAACATGAATGTTGTCAAAAGTTAACTCTTTCCACATACCAAAATCCAAAAATTCAATATACTCAAACCATGATATAACCTTCTCCTTATATCAGTCATGAGCTCATGAATACTATCAAACATTTTATTTTCTCCTTATCCCTTCATTATGCGCATATCATCTACATTCCAAAAATATCTGAATAACCTTTCATGGATACTGGTAACATTAATCAGACAACAATGTAACAATCCTTACATGTCTGTTTATTCCATAGTGCCATGAGATTACTTATACAACATTACACATGATAAACATGTAATCATTCCACTACATTCTTAAACCATTGACCGAGCTTCAACAATTCTTTCATCTCACATATCATTTGTAGTATCTTCATCATCATCCACATAAATACTTCCCATACGACCATACTGATTATCTTCATGAGACTTTCCCTTAGGGAATTGGTTTGCATAATGCTCGTACATTCCACATTTAAAACATTTAACCATTGTTGATGTCGTAGCAATACCATTATCCTCATCCATGTTGTTAACTGAACCTTTTCCTTTGCATTTACTTGCTTTGTGTCCTTCTTTTCCACACCCAAAGCATCTTCCAGTTCCTTTGAAACATTCTCCTTGATGCCTCTTCCCACATGATTTACATAGGGGAAATTGAACTTTCTTTCCTCTATGATCATCATGAAACTCCATCTTTCTCTTATTAGCCGAGTCAGGAAACTTACCAAATTTTACTTTATTGATCATATTATGAGATTGCTGATTCGGCATAATAATGATGTTTGTACTTCCAAATCCCATTTCATTATGAAGAATATCATTCCATTGTCCATCATATCCTCCATTATCGTGAATCATCTTGTTTCCAGCCATTTTCTAAAACCCAAAAGAATAGTGTGAGAGGCAAAAATCATAATTAAGGGGGAGTAACTTCAATATCTAACATCTTAGGTTTAATTCTATGATCGTTAGCGTAATTATAGTACTATAACCTATACGCATACTTAACCTTAGAGACATCCCTAGACATACCTTATAAATATCTCTAGGGATCTCACTAAAGTTCTCGCATCCTAGTTTCCAAAGGTTGACTAAACCTTTCCTTTGATACCAACTGTAGAGACCCGAAGCCTGACGTATATAGACTTTACATTACTTTTTAGGAATACTTAGTACATAACAAAAACACACACACACAAGGATCGTAATAGTTTAGTGTCTTTGGAAACTCGGAAGGAAATCTTCTAATCGTGGTGAAAGATCTTCAATATCTCCCCTAAAGATATTCCCTTTTTTTTACCTAAAACCTTTCTTTATATCCTGGGGAAAAGAAAACATAAAAGGGTGAGCTCAAATCCTCAGTAAGGGTAAACAAAATAAATATCAATCACATCATTTTCATAAGAACATAACATTTTGGAAATCATAACCTGCAAAAGAGAGCATAATTTCATAATCATGGGATAAATCATGGCAGTGAAAAAGTAATCCCAATAATCATAACTTAAAACATGAAACTTTGTGGAATACACACATAATCATAGATAATCATTTCTTGTTAGTCAAGACTAATTTCCGAGACTATCTTAGTGGACAAAGTCCCTTTCTGAATCGAGTAACCCTCGTTTCAGTCCTGTTTCACTGAACCGGTATAACCTACCATTCCAGCCCTGTCTATCTCATGAGATATAAAATCATTACCCAATGCATTGGAGGGATATATAGGTCCCACCCATCTCATAATTATACCATTCTTATGTGTGCCACAAAATCATAAATCATACATCATTTCATAACCCATGTAATAAAATGGGATTCTTAAACATCATGCCATCATAATCCATAAACAATTGATATCATTTCATCATAAGAAAACTGAAACCATTTAAATCATAGAGACATTTTACTTGAAACATACATATCAAATAACGTCATCTTAGATGGAAAAATAGTTTTTTTAAAAAAACACTTGAAATGAATTCTTGAGAAAAATATCCTTTCTTCTTTAAAAACATTATTCCTTTCTTAACATGTCATAAAACTTTAAACTAAAAGAAGTTGATTAAAAATAAACTTGAAAACTTGTAAAGTAAGATTCTTGGAAATAATGTTTTAAAAATCCATTCATGCCGTATACGTTAAAAAAAACATTCTTCGTACTTTTGTCAGAAAAGTCAAAAAAATCACCTCGTACGAAAAAGCGACAAAAGATTCCTTTCATATTCTTTACTAAAAACTCACCGAAGGGTAAAAATGGATTTAAACAATTGTAGGTGGATGGAAATAATATTACATATTGATGAAACATGGATGTGGATGATAAAATACACCCCAGTAAATACTTACGAATAAACAATCTCGGATAAAAATGAGATTGTGATATTTCCCTTACCTTAGGTCCAATTTGCTTTGTACGTGTCCGAAGCTCCTGTATAATGGTTTAAATAATGTTATTGACTTATTCCAGAATCATACATATTGATATGATATCATATATGGTCATATTCTTAGCTTCTTGATAGTAATATTTCATTGTTACTTGTTACTCGGGTCTTTATTGCCTTTTGTTCTTATGCGTGTTTTGCCGTATACATTCTTATTCTTCTTTTAAGGTTATAGATACCTTATATCCAGAATGGTATTAGTGTAACATATATCATATTTATTCATTCAATTTATATAATTACTATGTAATGATGATCATGTAGAACAAGTCGCATCACATCGTGGAGACGGTATTCCGTACGTACGCACGAGTGATGATATCGTTCCTATGATCGTGGAACTGTATTGGAGTATATATATATTATTTCAGTATCAATATTAATTTATAATAATCATAAATAGTTACTCATTACACCATTATACCCATCCTTTTAAAGTGATGGTGGAAAATAGATTACACCACGGCGTGGAGACGGTATTTCGTACGTACGCACGCGCGGTGATTTCTTTTTCCGTAGGACGGATAGATTGTGAAATAGGGTTGTTTAATACTTATAATAACATATCAGTATATGAGTAATACTGATGTTATTACTTCATAATGAAACAACCTAAGAAGAAGAAGTGGAAGAAGAAATAAAGATGAAAGAATTGGTAACGGTAATTACCTCTTCTTTGAAGCGCCTCTTTGAGACCTCCTCTTAGGGCACTAAAATTGGTCTTTGAGGAAGACCAGAACCTCTAGGATGTTTCTAGGGAAGTGGATAAGGGAAAATGGCAGGGGTTTTCCGAGCTTGAGTGCTCAAATTGGTGTGAGGAGGAGGGGGAGGAGGTGCCCTTTTATAAGGGAGGAGAGGGGCACCTTAGGAATTCTTAAAAATATTAATTTATAATAAATCTAACCCCACATAAAAACCTCCAAAAATGACTCATATTCGAAGATTAGATGATATAGGGTTGTAATCTCATCAACCAATCAAATTTAGACATGTTTGGAACTTATTTTAAACCTTATCATTTTGATTTATCCTTATTTAATCTATTTAAGTTTATTTGTGGTAATAAAATTCTAAATTTTAAATTATAACAAATAATTACTTATTTGTTGTGAATTTTCCATAATTGTTTACTTTACAAAATTATAGACCATATAAATATAAATTTATAATTTTTAAATATTTTTGTGATTTTTAAACAATTTTATAATATGTTATTTTTGTAAAATAACAATAGTGTCAATTTTGACACTATTCATTTATTTGAATTTAAATAAAATATATACAGAAGATATGTTCGAACTAAAAGCTTTAATATATTAATAAAAGGTCATATGTATCTATAAAATTAGTTTATCACATTAAATAGTTCATATAATATTTATTTTATTATTTTTAAAACCATTTATTTGGTTTAGCTCTTAATAAAATAATTACTACATCATTTTTGTATAATTATTTAATATACTTATTTGTTGTATAAAATTTAAAATAAAATTCTATGATGAAGATAAATATATTACCTTTCACAATAATACTTTTACTCGAATTTATCATCTTAAAATAACAATATTTAAATTGTTATATTTATTAAATTATGAAGGTGACAACTTTGGCATCATTTAAAATAAAATAATATAAGTGTCATAATCGCTTTTATAAGGCTCCAAATGGTCAAATATTCGACCATTGTATGCTTATGGTTTACATTTACATGTCCAATAAGTTTTGGGTAGGTATTTGTGCATTTTATGGTCACTATTAGTTTAAAAAAAACATTATTCTTGATTTTTCACTAGATAAACAATTTCTGCATCACTATTGTGTCATAATTAATGATAATTATTTAATCCCTAAAAATTATAAATAAATTTATATGATGTATATAATTTCATTAGATTTCTGTAGATTATTCATGTTCGAAGTTTCATGAAGTTTATCACTAAATTAAAATTAATATACTTATAAAATTTAAGAGAGTGACATGTTGTCACTTTCTTTGGTTTTAATAATAATTAAGTTATTTTCATGGACAAATGTTCATTAAATGATTCTAATCTGACCCTTAGGTGATATGGGTCGACTTTTAGTCATCCAATAGGATTTTTACATTTGTTAGGGTAATTTTAAAATATTATATTTACCCTTAATTACCCGATTTACCTTTAACTATGGTAAATAAAATTTACCGTAGTTACTATTCATAATTCCCAAAAATAAAAAGTAGCTTATTAACATAATTTGGACCCACTGATTCCAAATATGGAATCCATTTTTTAAAATTCCATACACAGAAGTTGCAGAAATTAAATTACAATTAATCCCATTGTCGAATAAAAACGGGTTTTTGTTTAAAACATTGCAAAAGATTGAATTGATTTAACCTACGAATTCAAGGTAAAATCAATGCTAATGACATACATTATATTAAATGGTAAAAATATATTCTATTTATACTTTAAAACAATTCAATATTATAATTTAACCACATAAGATATTACGATGAAAAAAGTTTTTTTTAATTAAAATATAGCGTGTTTTTACTATTCATTAAAATGTGAAAGTTACCAGAATAATATGAAAAATTTATCCAAAGTGAATTTTTATTTCTTGATTCCAAAGAAGAATTTTATTTTGTCAAATTGAACTGATAAACATGTCAAAAAATAGATTTAAAGTGGGTGCGCCATCAAAAGGCGGCAAAACTGCATTTTTTTGAAAAATACTTATTTTACCCGAAAAATTTATTTTGTTCTTATACCATGTTCTAGAAATGTGTAAGATGAATAATAATGTTATAAAATTCAAAATTTAGTTAATACTATTCATAACGGCTAGTTCATGACAATATTATAATAATATAACATTGTTTATTAAAACCCGGTATTGTGTACAACACATGCTATCGAGGAAGGTCGCGATTGCGTGTAATGCAAGCCAAGTCAGGGTTGCGTGTTGTGAAAGAATCCTTCATTGTTTCGTATAATAGAATCCAACCATATTTCATTTATACATTTAATATATATATATATATATACTCAATGTTGCGTAGAATAACTATTATCAAAATTGTGTGTAACACGGTCCAAGAATAGTGTTGCGTATACTGCAAGCTAATACGGTGTTGCGTATAGCGCAAGGTAATCTTGGTGTAGAATACAACATAAGACGTTAATGAAATTAAAATAATTTTTTTCATAAAATCTCGGGGTGTTACATATATCATGATTTATTCCTTCACATTGTCTTTGGAATATTATGACACATTTTTCAAGTTTGTATATTATTTATACAATTCTCGATGATGATAGTAATCAATCCAAGATCATTGTAGACTCAAAGATCTTAGTGAGACCCTCCATACAAGATGGGCATCAGTCATTGATGACTAGAGTGTAACCCTTCTATGGAGAAATGGATTTATTATTCATCCCACTAAGTGAAACCCTCTAGCTGATCTACAATTGGTTCCTCGATGAAAAGAGTGGCACCCTCCTTCTGTGATAGGGACTGATTCAAAAAACTTCTGAGTCTAACACTGCTGTTATACCAGGGCATGGATCCTAGACCATTAGAGTGGACCATCCATTTTTTATGAGTCATGGTTATTCTATCTAATTTTTTTGGCCTATAGATTTTGTTTCATAGTGTAATGTTGTAGAATGACTTTGTCTCCTTTTACTAGGAAGATGTGGGGGACACTATGCATTATTGGTGGACTT
This sequence comes from Viscum album, assembly GCA_963277665.1. Lineage (NCBI taxonomy): Eukaryota > Viridiplantae > Streptophyta > Magnoliopsida > Santalales > Viscaceae > Viscum > Viscum album. Next base: position 1,236,884,917 of record OY728126.1, read on the forward strand.
CAAGAACTATTAGTGATGATTTTACTAGGATTAGTTATGAGATGGATATCACATGCTATCTTATTGTGGTTTCCTTGGTTTAATAAATTATATATTTTTAGCTATGATGATTTATTTTTTAACTCTATTTCTATGGGTGGCCTAAAAGTGACATATAGTCCACCTAAAAAATGTGTTGAGCTCCATATTGCTGAATGAGGTTACATTATTTAATTGAGTTGAGATCTTTACTACTTATTCTTATTTTTTCCCTTACTATACCTCCTTCAATATTTATAAGTGTTATGCTAGGTATGTATTTATTCATCAATTCATGGTATTTCCCCGCATCTCATATCTTAGGCAGACCTCAGATTTGTCAGTGTTGACTATATGGATTCTTAGGGATACATGGTGTAGTGTACCTCATATTTTTTTCATAGGTTGGAGATCTGGATATGGGCACTCTAAGAATTTCACATTCCCATTTTGTCAGGATGGGATGTTTTTATAGTGTGGCATGTTTTTTCCTCATTACATTTCAAACTAAAATGTGTAATTATAGTACACCAAATTGGATTTTCATGTATCATTATATTCTAGTTGTGGAACCATTATATTTTAAAATTCCTATAAAAAAATTCATTGATATTGTTGTGGGTGTACGTATTGGTACATGTTTTTAAGGCACTCCATTTTGGATTTTCCTTTTAGTGCCTATTGCCACACCATTATTATAGAGGTAGCATGGTGCAGTTGTGACTCAATCCTCAGTTAGGGTCGTGTTGTGACATCATGCATGCCTCCCCATATGAAATAAGCAGTTTAATAGTAAAAATAGTCTGTCGACTATAATGAGAATATTATACCCTCAGTTTCATGACATAGAATCATTAATAAACAATAATTAACATTAAAAATAATAATGGTAAACATGTGGAATAATTATATTAATGGAATACATGTAAAATAAAAAATGAAGCTCCCAAATGTGGAATTCCTATATAGAGTAAATAAATTACATAAAATAATAAATAATGAACTTTAAGTCACAATAGATTTCATCCTAGCACACTACTAGCTCAATGACCCTTATCTCAACTATCCACCAATAATCCCTTATACATCATAAAATCCCCCATGAATCTTGTAAGTATAATAAAATTCCCAATTAGTGTGTGATTAAGGACGTATTAGGACACCAATAATACATCCATGACCTTATGTAATCAATTATACCTATTTATTCTATTAAATTTTTAACATTAAATTAATCATAGAAATCAAAATAATGTGGTGGTGTGCTAATCAAGAAAACATAAACCCATGGGTGTATATTATTGATCTCTATACCAGAATTATATGCATAGTTTATTTTAATAAAACCAAAAACCAACCTTAGGGATAGTGAACATGTTTCATGACAACCACATGGAAGAGTGTATATATTTGACTTGGTTCTCTCTTTGTCCAAAAGTATGGCATGATTTCTATATATAAACTATGAATCGAGTATTCTACTTGCAACGTAACTAGAATTGGATTATACTTCTCACAAATCAACATGGCATACATTTCCCACTACTAAAATAATCATACAATAGAGAAAATGATAGTAATATTCCAAGAATCGAGTTCATCTTTAACACAAAAGTCCATGGTTAGATCATATATTTGGCCTCTTGTGTGTAATATTACTCACAAATCAATAAGAGGTCAGGTTATATGTTTAAATCATGAATCTCGATGTACAACATCATATTAATCATCCCAATACATAGTCATTGAGCAGACCCTCATCATAACATTCCATCTTATCTAAACCCTATGACCAAGTCCATCAAATTAATCATCTTATGTCATGTATACTCCACTACTAAGGGAAAAACATTTTTCACGATGGTCCAAATATCTCAAGTAACACAACCAAGGGTTGGAAACCGATTTATTGTCTGTGACATAAGAATAAAATACATAATATATTGTCATGTGTAATACGGGTGAAAAAATAGCATTATGCGATTAAAAACTAAAATGTAAAATGCTACGCAAATATCACTCTTGGAAACAAAAAAGTCTTTAGGGGATACCGAAAAACCCACATTCGATCACAATAAATAATCATATAAAATAATCCAACACGGAAATCATTTATATAAACATTTATAAATGAAACACATTAAGTTATAGAACATCCTTCTACAATGTCATCACCATTAATATAATGTATAATCCATGGAGTGGAGTTTAATAGGTGGATTAAGAACATAAATAGTCATGAAAAATACTTTTTAGTCCATACAATCATAGTTGTCATAACGTCGACACTCAAGGTATGTCATGGTTTCTTATAAACAAAAACAACAATATTTTCCAAAAATATATAAAATGTATCATGTGGTAATAAAATATTACTCTTTAAAAATATCACAATTATTACTTTTGGAAAACACTAGTACAGAAAATAATCTACATAAGAATAATTACAAAACATCATTTGATAAAATAAATCCCTATATTATATTAATAACATATGTTGTATTTAATACCCCACATGATTCAACTGAAAATGAGGGTGGAGGGTTTTAATTCACCACATTGATATTTTGGTAACTGAAATAGATTATAATGGATTGAATTCAAAATATTTTGATTATTCAACTTGTGGATAATAATCCTGAAATAATAATAATATTTATATATAGTAATAATAATTTTATGTACAATAATAATATATGGTCATGGAAAAAATTGATACAATCTTGAAGAATTTTTTTTATACGTAGACATGAGTAACGTTTCCATTTTTAAAAGACCATAATGGACATGATGTAAGTAATATTTTATATTTTTATAATGATAATGATATCATATTTAGTATATTATTTCATTAAATACACATGTAAATTTCATCTGTATAGTGTGGTGATGGATAGAGAGTCACATCGCTATATGAAGGTTGGTGTCCACACATATATGAGTGATGTTATAATATTACATTGTTAGAAAAAAATGGTATATATATATTTAAAAATGATAAATCTTCAATAAATAAAAAAATTATGTCATTAATATCATATATATTAATTAAATTTATCCTTACCAACTTCTTCATAATATGTTAGTCAAAAAAATTACATTTCATTGTGAGGTGGTTGTGATCAGTACACTTGAGAAATGATATCGTATCACATATGGAATATAAAGTATAAATGGTAAATGTCATATATTTAATAAATGTGTATAATTATTTTGGAAATGAGATATATATATAAATATTACATATAGATACCCTTTTTCACATGTAATACATTGAATATTTTATATATATTTCTATATGCATGCATTGAGACTGTGTGAAATTCAAAGGCCCGATCAACCTATAATTATTTATAAAAATATTAAATATATATTTTATTAACCACACATAGTCATTTATTGAATACATGATAAATCTCAAATAAATGCATAGATCGTATGTTTGACACTATGATTGAGTCCAGAACATGATGTTTATCCTCGATGAAACCTAAAATAGGATGTCATAGGTTGTTCAGATATCATGCCCATTGGAGGTGGGATTATTAAGTAAATTAATTAATATAATATAACAAATTGATTAATTTATCCAAAATTAAATTTTTATAAATTCACTACTATGGATAATTACAAATGCATGGCCTCATAATCATTGGTTCACAGAATAATTATTTCACATCTTCTTTTATTGGAGAATCGCATCTAACGATGACCAAACTCTTGATCAGAGTAGATCGGGATGTACAGACTATAAATACATCCTTAAATCACTAGGGATAATGTTCATGGAATATAAGGATCAAATATCCATTTTGGAAACTTTAATATTATTTTTTTACCCATTTTAATTAAATTGATTGTGTTAATCAAGCTTCTCTGTTGATCTTCTCTGATTGGGATCTTTTTGTTCACCCATGTATCGATTAAATAGTTTATTCAATTATCTTCTATCCTTGGATATATCTATTCCAGTATGTTGTAAATTAACTCATGGAAATGATCGATTGAAATTATTCTCTATTTAATTCTCCCCAATTTTCTCACATTCATCGCTGGCTAGACACTGCAATCTCGTTCAGACATTGCCAGGTGGTAGCGAGATGGATCAGACCCCCAGAATCATGATGAATTCATGTGTGAGAGACAAATTGAAGAATTAATAATATATATGTGATGTTTTTGGGAATATTATGAATTTTCTGATAATAATATATTTAAAACTCATCAAACAATAACCTCTTGGGTAGGCATGGTGTGAGGAAATGCATGTGAGGTTTCAGGATTTGGGTTTCTAACAACATGATCGCAGAAATCGGCCATCCAGAGTTATATAGTATATTATTGAGAGGATATAAGGTTGGAATTCATGGGATGAGGCCTTATTCATTTCATGGAATATAGATCTAAAAATTTATTTGAAATCCTAAATACATTCTACATATCATGAAGAATAGATTTAGTAAAGACCATATGATGTGGTGGATAAGGGTATGTGAATATATAATGGTGAAACAACTTGTAGCTCTTCAACATGTCATATAAGAATTTCATGGATAAAAAATCCATGTAGATGATCACATGGGAAGGTTCCCATGTAGTAACACACAATGATAGGCACACCATGTACTCATGTACTAGGACATGACCAAGAACATGACTGAGTATAAAAGTACCCAGACATGACTAGAATGATATTACATGATCATAGGTTTTTTAGACGTGTCATGGAGTCCACCTACATGGAGTGTAAATTTAAATGGATTGGGAGTCATGTACCTCTAGGGAAACTAATACTTTATGAATGGGGACAATGAAAAATGATGTTCCCCTCACATGTCGTATTCTATTTGGATTATTTTATGAAAAACATCAATCGTATGTATCTCCTTCTATTGAAATCAGATGTGGTACAATGAGTAGACTATCTTGATTGTTTATTAATTTATAACATAATGGTTCACTCCGTTGGGGATTATAGGATATGAGGATAAATGACATGGGAATGATTCTTATTTAGGAAACACCAATATGATAATAATTATCTAGAAGATAATCAGTAGATACATTAGAGTCAAACCCCCCATTATTGTGGGTGTGTCTTCTATACATACCATGTGTAACCCCCAATCACATAGGGTTAGGGTTACCATTGTCTAAATTTGGACCCCCCCTATAACCAAGGTTTTCTACTTTTGATTTATAGTGAGGACACCCCCCCCCCATATTTTTCAGTGTGAGTCCTCTACCTAGAGAGTGGAACCATCGTATCTGATATGGTTTGGTTACTCATGGAACTAGGATGTAATCCCCCATCCGTTTGGGCATGGGTCCTCTAAGAATACCTATACTCTGGAACCCGTTCCCATAAACATGGGCTTAGGTACTCTACCTATCGAGTGGAAACCCAAGTATATATGGTTTGTGTCCTCATCATAATATATTGGAACCCTTGAAATGTTAGTGTGTGGGTCCTCTATGAATATTTGTAGAGTATAGACTCATTGTTGTAATATGACTTTATTCCAATATATAGAAATTTTTTCCACTCAAATATTTATCATATTGTATAGGTATGGAATTAAATTGATGTTTTATTCTTGGTATACTCATGAGATGGTAGGAATCATTGATTGGTTTTTTAGAACTATTGGGAAAACCTTATTATTTGTTGATCAATGAGATGGAGATCCCCTTACACTCTCATTTGGGATTATTTTGACTGAGCATATATATACATCTATATACATACATTTCTTAATGGTTTACTCTTCTTCCATGGGTTATGAAGATGTGTATGGTATGCACCTTCATTAATTGTTTAGCATATCATGGTTGTATGAGTTTCTATCCTACTATTGGTGGTAAATAACCAATGTGTAGTTCATCAATCCACCATGAGGATTTCCATATTTCTTGATTAGGTTATTCTTTCTCATTCATTAAGGTGGTCCTGATATTGTTTACTATATATTGTTTTTATATTCTATTTAAATATCTCACTACTCCCCCTTCATCTTTTATGGATTTCAACTGGGTATGTATATACTCATCTCATCATGCGCTTTTCTTTCACGTGTTATGTCTTATGTGGATGAAGGATAGGTGTGTTTTGATTTTAAGGGAGCATAGGGATACTGGTTGATATTTACCATATATTATGGTCTTGTCATCGTGATATTGATCATGGATTTATTAACATATTACATTCAATTTTTATTATTTTTGGAGATCTTTCTAGTTGATCATTTATTTTTTCCCATTTACTTATCAGTTTATAGTAGCGTACTCTTGTATTGTCGAGAGATTTTACATGCTTTTTTATCATATTATTTTATATCATTTGATGATATTAATATCTACTTATTAATAAATATGAACATTTTTCATGTACATTTTATTAGCTAAAGGCCTCTATGTTTCATTTAGACCATTCGTGTCAGTCTCTAGCATGTGGCCTACGGAAACAGTTGTTGGGTAGTTGTGACTCGAGCCTCATATTAGGGTAGATTATGATAGATTGGTATTAGAGTTTTTTGACTACTTGAGTTGTATTTTTGAGTATCCCATTTAATATTATCTAGTTGGGATTATGGAAATAATGCTATATTATTTTGAGTGATTCTCTCCAGTAAGTGAATCTAGTGTTGGTACATGCAGTCAACGAATCCATTAACCAAGACCTTGAGAACCTTGTTGTTGACTCAACATACCGAGACATTTTTTTAATGGGATTAATGGTACGTGAATCCTATTGTATTTAGTTTATGATTTAACTTGTTGACTTATCTCCAAAATCTTTATATATATATATATATATATATATATATTTATATTTATATTCTCAATTGGCCATGGTATGTATTAATAAAATTTCACGATTCCTCTACAACAACAAAAAATTGGATACTAATTTTGGATCACAATGATTATATGATGAGGGACGAGGACACAAATTTTTATCCATCGTACAATATTCTTCCTCCAGATGGAAATGTAGAAGTAGCTCCACTGATTGAGTAGAATAAAATCCCAACAATGAATAATCAGTATGCATGTGTTCTTAGCATATTATGCAAGTTCCAATGCCAGATAATTCTATTGTTCCACAGAGAGACAGATCCATAGGAATTAAAGTATGAGAAAGAGTCAATGTTTTGTGTCATAATTATCATCTAGACGCCAACATATTATGTGGTTTCCCTTATTTCTAGATTGTTCTATAGAGGATATGGTCACTAATGGAGTCATGTTACCAAGATGTACGATGAGTGGAAATTGTTCGGGCCAGAATTCATTCAATTTTTTAGTGAGTACGACTACCCATACTCCTGTAGATCGGTTGAAATTAATGATCTTATAGAGATACATAATGGATGTATGATGGTGGATTTTTACAAAATAATTTTTATATATATTACATGTTACTCCAATGACATGTTCTAGGATGGATACTTATGAGATCTGAAGTTTGGGCAGGGAATCTACAGAGTGATCCTTGCCATCATAGAGCCCTTGTGAATAACCACATGTGTATGGTTATTGGACTGTGAAATGGTGACATATATATTCTTTTATATAGGTTACAAGTATTGGGAGATGGTATTCAAAATCATACAACTTAGTCATCAATAGAATCTTGAACTTACTAGATGATGAGATCTTGATGCGGGATACATCAATTTGATCACACTCAGTGACATGGATAAGTAAAGTTAAGAGGGATAGGGAACCCTTAAGATGGGTGGTTCTAGGATTTTGATGGGTGAGGTCTCATGTAATGAGACTTTCATACTAGATATACTGAGTAGAGCAGGAAGATAAATCATATAACACCATGGTATAGGTAGTGTCATGATCAGGGGCCTCCCTATTAGGGATAGGGAGGCCCTTGCAAGTCAATTCTAGAAGAGGAGTGGTGGTAGATAAGGGTGGTGAATGAATAAAAGAGATCCTTCTTCAACCCCCCCCCCCCCCCCCCCATACATCCCATGTTAAGATTAGGTAGCTAGTAATCGAGGACGTATAAAACTAGAGTCTTTTGGGGCTTATAACTAGGGGACACACATGATGATTATAGGTACAATAGTTTTTTATTATAAAACTTATTTGGTATTATTATACATCTGTTCTGGTAGATAATTAGTGTCCATACTCATGGTGTGGGAGGTGAATCTCCTAGATGAGGTTCAAGACCATCATTATAGCCTTGAGGTCCCTCTCTATGTGGACTATTGTTTGGTGGACAGAGGGTAACGTGGGAAATTTTGGTCATCATTATGGAATGCTATTACATCATATTTAGTATGTATTGGTTCTCAAAGCACTAAACTCCGAGATTTTTCACCAAAAAATAGTCATATTCCATCACACTGATGGGACAAGATTCACCTTTATTGGAGAGATATATATATTGGTGGAAAAAATGAGTGTTGCGAAAATTATGTTGCATCCCATCACCAATAATTTGTACAGTATATCCCTTATGTTTTTATTCTCTTTAGGATTCTATATTTCATTAATTGTGTATGAATATATAGTTGTATTATCATAGTTTGTTCGGGCCATCCTAGGTCATGTACAAGGACTGTAAGTTCTCTTACTACCACTCTATACACATACATCTGGGTATGTGCGCAACATCATCCATGTGTCACATCTTACGAGATACATTCCTAACCCTACGCAGTACATCGTCAAAGAAACCAAAGAATGCGGGTTGTAGAACCCTTTTAGAAGAATCTATTGGTGATCAAATATTGACTGTGGAGTACCATGTGTTGATTGAATTGATCCATGGTTTCATTGCTATAGTATCACAATAACGTGTAGTACAACTCCTGGGAGTGGGAGATCCCTACATGGGCAAAGTATGCTGATTTGTTTTGTTTTTTTGATATTAAGAGATTTTTTTATGGAGTGAATGATGTAGAGACCCATTTTTTTATTTTTATGAATTATAAATATTTATATATATATATTCAAAACTATAAGACAATACAATAGAAATTACAAGGCTTGCTGTTTCTATAAATTTTTTTATAATAATTGTAAATATATTTTATACTACATGCTCATAGATTCATAAATAAGAGAGATAACTCATAAATTAAAGTGTGTGTCATAAATATGATTCCAAAGATGAGGTTGGAACATTATGTATTACCATGGTGAGAAATAAAATTGGTTAGTTTAGGGAATTCATATATCATTTCCATTGGTGGTACATTCAGTTGGTTAATTAAAAAAATTAATAAAATAATTCATTATTTTAACATGACTGAAATATTTATAAATTAATACAATGGAGAATATACCAAGGTGATCCACCTTATATTGGGATCACTAAGATATTATTTCTCTTCTCATTTTGTCAATTAATTGCATCTAATGATAATAAAACTCTTTATTGCAGAAGATCAAGATGCAATGAATGCAAAAAAAATTCCTTCAATAATTTGTGAACACAATCATTGATGATGAATGGTCCCATATATAGATAGAAAAATAAATATTTCAATATCTATTGTTTTGACTAAATATTTTTATAGGATCAATATCTAACTATTATTTGCACCAGTTATGTCATATTTTTGCACCCATGCACCAATTAAATTATTTATTCAATTGTTTTCTAGCACCAGATATCACAATTATTATTAGTTGGACATCATTTCTTTTAAATTATTGATTGGAGATTTTTTTTCATTCTCGCCAATTTCATTGCGTTCTTCATTAACCGGATCCCACTATCATGGTTCTACATTGCAAGGTGGTATAGAGTATGATAAGACAACCAAAATCATGAAAAAATCACATTTAATGGAAAAATCTATGAATAAATGGTTTATCATGGAGTTTTTCAATATGTGGATGAAAATTTTATCAAATGTGGATCTGAATATTATAAAACACAACTGAGCATTCATAATGAAGTTAGATTACAATGAGGCTTTAAGTACTGGGATTCCTACCACTGAAGGGTTGGAATCCATTGGTCATAGGCACATCTACTAATCTTAGGCACAGATAAGGATTTTATCATGGGGGAGAGGCCAGATAAATTGCATGGAATGAATATAGGGTAAACTATGAAAATCCCAACTACATGTCTTGTTTCACGACAAAAAAATGATGTGTATCCTTTGTGCAGTAGTGGAAATGGTTTTAGAAACTTAATAGGATGGAATAGTGTGTTGGTATACTACATGTCGGGTACAACATCCCAGTATGAACAAGCCATGTGGAGGAGCACACAATAATCACTTCTTGTTGGAAGAAGTATGCCAAGGCATGTCGCATACTTGAGTACTAAGACATGACTACGAACATAGACATATACAGAAGTACACAAAATGGTTATAAGTACATTGTCATGTCTCAATGATTTTGGAAAAGGGATGTAGTCCACCTACACAATGTGTAATTCTACATGGATTGGAATATTTGTACCAACTGGGACATGACATGGTGATGGAGTAGGACCAAACACCATATTATTCCCCTCAAACTTTGTGTATTACTGAATCCTTTTGAGGAAATTTCAATCTTATCTATCTCCTTTGATTAAACATGGATTTTTTCCCCGTAAAAGCATATTTCGAATTATTTTTAGTGTAGAACGTGATGAGGATAGCTTATATGGGTTTTGTAATACAAGGTGAAAAATTATAGGCATGCCTTTTATTTAGAAGATGTGTGAGAACAAAAGTGATCGAGCAAAGAAGAACCAGATAAAATTGATTGGATTAGCACATCTTCTTGGAGGATGGTCTTCTACATACAATATGGAACACCCATAAGGGTAGGGATCAAGTCCTCAATGACCATCATGGTCTCCCACCCCCTTGTCGCACTAATGTATGACTCCTTAACATATTTAGTGAAACCACACATCATCTTGGGAACAAGGCCTCTACAAATAAGTGGAACCCCCATATCGGATAGGACACAGGTCCTTAGGACTCTATAGTGGAACATGAAATTAGTTTTGGGAACTGGTCCTCTATGAATAGATATATAGCATATCACCCCAAAATAATAGGTGTCAGTCCTCTACCTACACATTGGAACCCCTATCTAATATGGTGTAGGTCAAAATTACATGAATGTGGAACCCCTAACTCATCTAGGATCAATTATATATAGATAAATTCAGAGTGGAAACCCAATTATACACTAGGGAATGGATCCTATACCTATAAATTGTGTCACCTATATTATTTGGCCTATTGACGTGGCATGACATGACTTTGATGGTTTATTTTGGGCAGACATGTGACTTGTAGGGCATCATTGATGGTCATTTGGAAGTATTGGAGACACTTTTTCCAAGGATTAGCTATGACATGGAGATCCCCTTACACTATCATTTTGGATTCCGTTGACTGTGAATATATATAAATATGTATCCATACCCATTTTTTTATACTCCATCCATAGGTTTCGATGATGCTCAGGGTATTCCATGTTAATTCAACGATTAATTTTTTAGGTTTTGATGAGGATAAACTCATTCCATGGGGGGAAAAGGCTCAATGTGTAATTCAGTTACTCACCATGTAGGGACCCATGTTTACTAATTTATTTTTTTAGGGTGATATTATTCATGATTTCACTCTACTATCATTCTATTCATATTGTATCTCTTACTTATCCCCCTTTATCTTTCATGTGGTCCTATTAGGTATATATATAATCAACCTAAGAAAGTGTCTCATTCACATTTAATGTCTTATGCCGCCAAAAGAAAGGACATTGATGATTTTAGAGGAGCATAGGAATATTGGACGATGGGGATCATTTACGATGGATGTACATTGGATATAATGATATGAGATATCTTGGCAGTTTACGTTTCAGTTTTTTTAGAATGGGACATCTTTTTAGTTTGGTTAGTATTTTTCCTATTCACTTTTTAGTGTACACAGCCATGATTTTATAATGTATATAGGTTTTAGGTGAATGTTTTTCCCCAATTATTTGGAATATTTTATTATTATTCCTATTCACTTCTACAACACAATGGTTTTTTATGCATGTAATTGTACTTAGACAAAGGCCTCCATATGTTAGTTATACCATCAGCATTGGTTGCTAACCCTTGGCCTATGGAGGTGATTTTGGGGTAGTTCCCTCTCAGGCCCCATTTTGGGTGTGGTCATGATATTACATCCATCATTATACCTAACTGTGTAATATGGAAATCTAAAAACTAATGACATCAGTTTGTAAGGTTGTATTTCTATATACCCACGAATGATTATTTCATAACCATATTGATGTAATTGGAAATAGTTATAGTTGATTCCCTTATTATATAAATATATCAGAATATGAAATATAAATATTTAATTATATCATCAAGGTTTAATAATAATTTTCAGATATGGATAGTGAAATAAAAAAACTTTATTGAAGAAAATTTTTTCTGCTTTAGTTGTCATCATTATCATTCCAACAAAAGCCTTTTTAGGGGGAATTCGTCCCAAAAGAAGGAATCTAGGATTAGATGAGTGACGTTGGTAAGTGAATCAATAATTTTTTGGTGGAAACAAAATGTTTTTATGGTTTTAAGAATATAATATAATATTTAGACTATTATTAGTGTCATGTGAGGATGACATTTAATTTTTGAAAATATTCATCTACACCAACATTTTATCATCGAAAATGGATCCAAAATGGACCATTATCTAAAATAGAATATATAATGTGGTTATATGTCTAGAATATGGGCATTTTAAATGTCGGTGGTTCATTTTTAACCACTATCAATTAATTTTAACCCTAATAAATAAACTCATACTTTAACAAAGGCAAATAATTCGTTCTATATTCAATATTCATTTTTGAAAATAATTATATATAAAATATTATACATTATAAATTACTCTTAATCCAATTAGAGAATCTGATTTCAATGTATAATTACCAAATTTTTCAAATCATAATTGAAAATTATTTTGGTAGAGGCGATGAGAAAGTTTGTTTTCAAAGGGAAATTCTTCAAAATTTTATAATGTTTTTATATCAAAATTAAATAAAAAAATTGTTTTGAGAAATAAATTTTTTTAAATTAAAATAAAACTAAACTAATGTTAAGATTAAACAATATTAAAAAAATTACATTATTAATATTTTTAAATAAAATTCAAATTTCAATTAATATTTATATATTTTCAATATTTATCAAAAAATGATTCATTTCTGAAAAATAACAAAGATTTACCATATAAATATTTTTATATTATGATTTCAATATGAAGTAAAATATTACTTATAAATTTTCTAATCCGAAAAAAATAATATTCAATTATGTGTGAAAATCTTAATTAAACAGTCTTGTAGAAAATATACATTTTATAATAATACATTTTTTTAAATGACTTCTATTTTAGGTCTAAGAAATATATAACCATAATTTTGAAAAAAAAACTATTAATAACCACTATTTTAAAATATTAGTTATAATTCTAAGCTAAGTTATAGTTCATTTTGACATGGGAATGTATGTTCCATAGTCTATCGAAGTTAAAAAAATTAATGAAATATATTTTGTGGGTTATTTATGCTCTCTGTTTCATATTTCTCATGATCTAAAATAAAATTATATTAATTTATATTATTGAGATTAAAGATATTACCCACCATAAATTTATATTTCCATTGCAATTTAATCTCAATATTCTTAATCTATGGATTGAGATTTGGGAATAAAAATATTGGATTCCTCGGTTCATAAATAGTATAATAAAACATCATATAAATAATTGATAAGTGGAATTATCAACTAATATTGAATAACACATAACATGGTTTCTAGGTATGAGGATATAGGAGTTACGTGAATATATTGAAAAGGTATAAAATATTAAATAATTATAAATAATGATAGTGGTCATTGATCACATGAAAGAGATTGATTATTATAGATTTAAGGGCATCAAAACGATAATATGTTATAATTTGAAGGGTCAACTAATTATTCAGATATGAATATAATAGGATAACTTTTTATATTCAAGATCCTTTTCTAGATTTTGATGAATTTTTTTTTTATATGTAAATATATTAAAGTATACTTACATCTTATGTTTATATTTTTTAATTATAATTTCTACGTTTTGGGGATTTAATTGTTTCAAATTAATCAATTTCTCCATTAAATGAATATCCAAAATTAATATTGAATCCAAGAATCACTGAAAATAACTTTTAATATATTTTAATGTTTATAAAATAGTGACTGTTCATTATATCTATCGTTAACTATCTTCCAAATCAAATATGGTCATAACAGGTTATACAATATATTACATTAGTCTCTAAACCTCATCAATAAAACCAATAGTTCATCACTAATATTTAATCATAATATATTTTCACTAAAAGAAAGTACATATTAACTAGGAAATAACATAGTTTAGTGGGTGTTTTTAATCTCTTATAAATATTAGGTCCCAAATTCATTAACAACATCCTTACCAAGGCATAGGTTTGTCAACCATTATGTGAGTTGTTCATTTATTAAAATATTTTCATATAATTCTTATATCATTCAGAAAAAATATGTTGTGAATCCATGAAATGAACTAAATCCTTAAATAAACCTTTCACTATGGTTCATAATATAACTTCTAATTTTATTTCTACAAGGTTTAATAACCTTATTTGACTATTTTTATAATTTCAAAAATGATCATATTGACAGTAATGTTTACCATTACCTCTAAAAATATGTCTATAAAATGTGAAGTCAATATTCCTAAAATAATTTTTTAAATAATTAATTTAATAAATGAATGGGTTGAAATTACAACTATTTTAACCAAAATATCATTCATCTTAGTAGACTCCCTTCACATGAAACATAGGGTTGTTTAGGACATTAAAATTAAGATTAATTATAATATCATAAACACAGGGAGTTATCTCTAACTCCTAATATAATGAAGTCATATATGGTTGTATTATTTAATGCAATCCTTAAATAATTTGATATTCTTTTTTATAATATACATTTAGTTAAAATAATTATACAATTTAATTATTTATTAAAAATATGAATATTCATTATCCATTGTTTTCACACGGGTCCTTCATTTTTCATGGTTTTATTCATTAGAAGTGGTAAATGACATAGAAAATTCCCATGTTCTCCACATCTATGAAAAAAATTATAAATGGAATCCTTGGATGATATTTATTTCTTTTCATTTTACTTGCGATTTTCCTTGAAAATTAATTTCATTATATCATTATTTTCTACACAAAATTAATTTTTACATTCCATTAAGAAACATTATTTTCAATATAGGACACCTTAGATTTATCCTAGGTCACTCATGGTCATAATTTAGGTAAATCCTTTATAAATTATTGAATGAAAAAAAAATATTTATCCTAAGATTAGTCCCAAGGAGCGTGAAACCATATGTGCAGTAATCCCTGTTGTCATGCACCATGGGATGATTGTGTCAAGACCAATTCATAAATTTTGGAGTTATACATCTATGTATTTCCAATGAAAAACCACATCCAATTATGGTATCAATATTAGAATGTATTTATATTAAAAATTGCATAATTTACTCCTTATAAAAATGGTAGGATATCCATCTATAATAATCCTCAATTCATATCATAATATTATGTTACCTAATTTATGTATTAATAAATATATTACCAAATGATTCTACAAAACTTCAATTGATTCCAACTATAGGAACCCTAACCCCATTATCCCAAAAATAGTAAAATCGTTATTATATTGGCATATTATACAATGAATCACATACCGAATGACCGAATAGTTTAGTATTCTTGGTAAAATTGATTCATACATTATTCATATATAACATTAGAATTTAAAAACTACAACTTAATTTTTATTTCAAGAATAACATGTGTCCCTCAAAAATATTATTTAATATCATCCATAGTTCAATTCATGAATTTTCATGTTAGGGAAATAAAATATGGTTGAGCTAAAATACTCACTACAGGAAATGATCTAGAGAAGCTATCACAAATCCATGATAATAATAATCATGAAAAATTAAATAAGGGTACACACATTCCATTTAAAAAATAATTCTATTATAATATATATGGAATGATGAATATCTAGAAACACATTCCATTTAATCAATAACAAGACCTTCATAACTATATAATAGAAAACATATATATGTAAATGTAAATAACATAAAACATATTCCATCTAAAAAACAAAATGAGAAAGTAATGTATCGAGATATAATATCTCTAAAAACATATAATGGACAATAATAATTAATATTTCAATGAAGGAAATACATAATTTTTATATGTAATGTTTCCATGGAAAATGAAACCACTACCATCAACATTTCTCATAAAAACCTTTAAATCTAATGGCTAAAAATCTATTTAACTAAGGTTACACGACTAATTCATCCCATAATACTATAGATGCATTGATGGATTATCTACAATATGACCTCGCAAGTGTCCTGGATGACCAAATCATTCATCATTTATTGAATAATTTATTTAAATCATATATAATATGTATTATCCTAAAATATAAGAATAAAATATTGAATAAAAAATTGTCAATACTTCCCCAGATAAATAAATTACATTCATTATATTAGATGTATGATGAAATAATTTATGTTTAATGAAATAATCATATTCTTGATGAAAAATATGGATATTTAGTGGAAAGTTTATTTATACTGGTCACAAGAAAGTGAATAAACTGTGTTAATTTTTATGATTACTAAAATGAATTAAGGATGTTAATTTCAGTACACTCCTTAGTGAAAATGATTGTAACCCATATAGAGGAATATTAAAGATTTTATCAGCAAAAAATAAAAATTATATTAATAATAAATGGTTTTTTTCATTTATTAATAGATATACCAATGATTTTGATGCTTTCATCGGGGCACACATCCATCTATGGGGACACTTATTTTGTTGCCCCGCATTCCCAATTTCCAAAATAGGGCAACATTCGTCGCTTATTCATAGATATTTTCTCCTTGATTGAATTAGTATGATGGGATGTCAGTTTCTCCTTCTGTGAATTCCTCCCCTAAACTTGTCACCTAGTCCAGGTCTACCTTAAATATTATGATGTTCTTCATGAAACTATTCTTGGTTCCATAACTTTGTGGACACTGATTAATTACACTTATTCTGTAAGGACATTCCAAGGGGTCGAGACCGGGAAGTAACCATCGATAAGGAAAGTAGTCACGATGTACATTTTTGGTGTGTCTGGACATTGAATCATTGATGCGTCTAGATTTTTTTTCTCTTCTGATAGGGCTTATCGAGGACACAGAAGCTCGAGGAATCCCTTGTCGAGTGTGGGGAATTATATTCCATTGTCATGTCTCTAATATTTTCCTCAGCTGCATAAGTTTTACACAAGGTATGCCGCATGTTTAACATCTTACAGAGATGGACTGGACTGATCAGAACAACGATAAGATTGGATTAGAAGGGAGAATCCCCAAGAGTGGGCATCTGAGGGGTTTACTAGATGGGTGGATCAAGAATTCTGATAAATACATATACGAGTATGTTTGGTCCCCTATAAAGGGGAGGCCAGTGTTTACCATTAGCTGGGATTAAACCTCAGGGAGGTTTCCTATGTACCCTATCATGAAGGACAGGGATCAAACCCATGTAGTTAGAAGGGGTAATAAATCATGGTGTATGTAGAGTACAGTGACCCAGAGACATGTTGGGGATTACTCATGGATAGCGGCCCGTCATAGGAGAAAAGATCTTGGGGTATGACCATGGATTTTGTGGGGATTTTGCATGGTTAGATTCTCGATTGAATGGCATGATCATACCGGGATGTGGCGGCCCGAGTAAGAATCAGGATGAATATGGATGGAGTGTAAAAGGATAGATTGATTGGGGATGGAACTGACATGAATATTCCGATGGTGTTGGACGTGAACCTCGAGGAGGCTTCCTATGTATCCATGAGGTAGGGAATCAATGTCCACATATTTTGTTGAGGCGTTGGGACAATTGAGGAGGCGGCTCGTGAGAATGGCCGTGTGGATGTGACCCGATGGATGTTGAACTATTTGTTTACGGCATGACCTTACCAAAACACAAATGGATCAAGGGAGAGACCAGGGTGAGACATGAGTAATTGGATTGAACTTAATAGAGGCTTCCTACACATCCCCTTGGTTGGGAGTCAAAGTCTAGATAGTTTATGATGGGTCATGGAATTGGGGTGCACATAAAGGACAGTGACCCAAAAAAGTGCTAGGTAATATGAATGGTTAGCAGCCCATGAGTTGTTTTGATTCATGGGGGGTGGACCAGAGATGTGGCTCCCAACAAAGGGGACTTTAATGGGTTACCGTATATTGGGGACTACAACTTCTTACCATTGGTTGGGGACTACAAAGGCTTACCATTCTTTGGGTACTACAATATATTACCGTTGGTTAGGGACTATAATGGATTACTGTTTTTTGGGGACTACAGCTGATTACTATTGGTCAGTGTTGTACCTATTGAAGTATTATTACATACCCTATCTAGGGAATATAGATCAAAACCCACATAGCACTTATAGATTCAGTTTAACATCATGCAGGAATGTCAGGGGTGTTCAATTTAATGTCATGCAGGATGAGGGTGAACCACTGTGAAGTGGTCAGGTCCGATGTGTGTTGGGTATTAATCTTAGGGGGTATTCCTATGTACCTTTCCTAAAAACGGAAAGGATCAAAACCCACGTACCTTGAATAGATTCAATTTAATGTTGTGAGGGATGGAATGGGGAATATAGTTTAACGTCATTTTGGAAGACGATGAACCGATATGAAGTGGTCGGGACCACTGGGTGTTTGGCTTGAACCTCAGGGAGGCTTCTTATGTACCTTTCCTAGAAATGTCAAAAATCAATTTCCACATATTTTGTAATTGGGGATGAAATTTAACGTCATGCGGGGAAAAGGAGATCTGACGTGAAGTGGTCAGGACCAAGGGATGATGGGCTTGAACCTAAGAGATGCTTCTTACATACCTTTCCAAGAATGGGAAAGGATCAATGTTCACATAGTTCGTAATGCGTTTGGGGATTACAAGCTAAGGTGGACCAAGTAATATGACATTATCAATGTTTACTCTAACTCATGTCTGTCATGCTCAGTATGAGAAACCAGAAGCAGCAATGACCTGATGATCAGGTCGAAAAAGGTGAGTCTGTGGGGAATAGAATAGGGCTTATTATTGGCTAGAGTCCAAGGGAGATGAATATTGGGACATACTCTTGGATTGTGGGATGATGGAGATAAATACCAAAGGTAGAGGGATGGGATAACAAATGTCCCTCTGGCCATCTCTCCTATAGTATTTGCGCACAAAAGATGAGAGGAGGAGCAAGGATGCAACCTCTCGCAAGAATGGTTAGGGTCCTACACCAACAGTGTTTCTCTTCCCCATAGAGAGATTCCCCTCATGAAAAGAGGATCTCATTCAATGTTAGGAATATCTCACCCCCGTGGGGACCAGATGGCATTGAGAATATATGTGGTGGGGCACCTCATGTATATTGCACAGGGAAAGGCAACAATTTAACGTCATGTAATGAGGATAATGGTCCATGGAAGATTATCGTCCTGCCGATCGGATGATGAGGATTCACTCCTCCCCCCAGGAAATACATACATGATACCCACCCACCCTTGTATAAGGGAAGGCATAAACAATTTTGTGTGGATATGGGGTTGTGGAGTGATCCATTGAGGGGATCATATTAGCGTAGCTATGAGAAGAATCAATAACCATTAGCATGCCTATACAAACAAGCATGAGGCTATAAAATTCAATATGAAGCACTAACCAAGAAACTAAAAAATTAATTCATACAATCCTTGATGTCCATATGGGAGAAGGGTTATTGAAGCAAAAGGGTTCACAAGAAAGGTCTTTATGAATCTCTGGTGCTCCATAGTGTGGAGGGACTTCACAGAAGGGTATACTTCATGAAGTAGAGTTTCCATGCCTAGTATTGGGGTATAAATACATATAAAGGGTTTTTCTAAAATTAAAACTACATTCATGGAGTATGACTTTATAGAGTATGGGTACCTTGAATTGTGTGTCACTGCGAAGCAATGTACTTCGCGAAATAGAGTGATTCAAGCTTAGAATGGGGATCACAAGCTCATTAAAGGTACTTCGTGAATCATGAGTTCTTTTCAATGATATGAGTTCCCTTAGAGATCTCCTCCATTTTTATGGATTGTGGGCTCTACGAATGGAATCCCTGCATGAAGAGGGTTTGTATTTGATCCAAGGGAATGGTACTTCAAAATTATCAAGTACCATGAAGATCTAATTTTTATCAAAATTCTGCAGTGTATATGGTTCTTCGTGATTTAAGATCTAGGAAGGTGAATGGTCAGGGTATCCATCCTTTGGGTCTGAGGGAAGCCATTTGTTTATAGGAAACAAGAAATGCAGAGCTCTAATAGCTCGTTGTGAATCCACATGGTGATTTTCTATTAGGAGAGAATTGCGTCAAGTTTTTCGTAACCGTGGAGTCGACCGTCATCCCCTACTCAGTGCAGAGGACACTTTAATTCCCTCTGCAGTGCTCATAAAGGCTTCAATAAATTTACAAGGGATCATAAAGGTTATTTGGTTCCCTCAACGGTGAAAATATTCCAATCAATTACGTCCTAACTATAGATCCTTTTGCTTCTTCAACTCTTTGGTGATCACATAGGGGTCCTTCGATTTGCGCCTACCACAGCACTGAGGGTCCTTATGAAGGCCGTGATGCTGAAGGGATCTGTGAAGGGGTTTCATGAGGAATCTAATTTGGTTTTGATGTTCTATTTGTTTATCCCTTTTCTATGAAAACATTTGGGCTCCAAAAAATTCCCCCCCCCCTCAGACTTGAAGCTGAGGAGAAGAGGAGGGTCGAAGTCAGAGGGTAGATCACAAAAATATTTAGGTCAATCGCAATGCAAGATCGCAAAGGAGGGTCACGATGTAGATATATGATGCAAAGGCGGAGAACACCGTAATGCTCTCTATGTCCAGGTGTTCCATGATGCTCAGAGGTTGTTGCCTATAAATAAGGGAGGATGACCCTTCAATTGTTCTTTACATATCTCTGGATAATCAGCGATTGTGCTCTCAATTCACGATGATCCACACGCATTATGACCATTCTATTCTAATTGGGTAATTTCTACTCTATGGCCTACATCAAGTATTTCGACTATACAATTTCTGTACTTTGTGGCTTGTGACTGTATGGTTTGTGGTTGGGCTCTATGGCATGTCTATACGATCGAGCTCTATGATTGAGTTATGCGACCGAGCTCCACGATCCAGGACAAAAATTTCAAAATCCATGAGATGAAATGTCTCTTCAAGAAGCTATCAGGTGGATCCTTGTGGATGCTTCCCATATGGAATAAGTAGCTGGGAACCTGGGGATTCGGGAATGCTTGCAGATCAATTCAGATCATGAATCCTTGGTGGAGTTATTGTCAAATAACTAGAATAACTACCCACTATGAAAAAGACAACCTCTATATATCTTTGGTCTATGGGGTGATGTTATAATTATAAAAGAAACCATTGAAGATCCAGCCTATTGGGGTAGGATTTTAGCGTGCTAGTGCCATTGGTTTAGGATGCCTAACAGCCATACTCTAGAGGATCAAACACTCTTCAATGTTGAATGCTTGTACAATCATGTATACAAAATTGATGGGAAGGCATTACATCCATCTTTATCTCCCTCACAGTGCCACACGATTCTAGATGCAGCCTTGGGGAACCTAGAGAAGGTGTGGACTAATGAGTGGGTTCTACACTAGGGATGAAATTTCACAAATGACGGGGCATGGTATTATTGGGTTTCTGCCTCATGTGTTGGGTTTGGGGAGGATCTGAGGAGAATGGGACTGTATGAGGTAGCATGGGCCTCCCAATTCCACATCTACCAGCCAAATCAACTAATGTAGGAGATGTTGAGTATCTTTTCATCGAGGACCAACACATTACATTTCCACCATGGGGAGTTTGGTATCATCATATGGGACCTACACAAAATCTAGGGGATCCTGATATTGGTTGATGAGTTCCTCCCCACCACGAATAGCTGTGAGGACCCAGTTTAGATGCCCCTACTGGAAAGGGTATTGAGGGACAAAGTTCTAGTAGAGAACAAAATTTCAGTGATGGATGTCTTCTTTAAGCGGTGGTTCAGCTGGTTATTGCATTCCCCAGTAGATGGAATGTTTCCTGTGATGCCTCCAACCTACCTGAAGGTGGTCTAGCCTTGTAAGGAGCACTCATACTAATGACTATTGGATGATAGCCAATGGAAGATATGGGGGTTTAGTGTCATCACTGAGTAGAAACCAGTGGTTATGTCAGATGCATTCATTTCGACACTCATTTGCAGCTGGATTCTGCCAGTAAGGGACATGAACTAGGGCGTATGGCTGATCACGTTTATCACAAAGTCCATGTTGGATTTTGGGGAGTGGATCAATATGGGGAACTTGATGCTCGCTAAGATATATAATGTGATGTGGAATATCAATGAAAGAAATAATCCACAGAGGATTTCCAGGCCGCTCCATCATCTATATGGGTGGATAGCGTCAAATATGTGCACCTATGATTATTTGAACCCCATTTCCCATATAGGGTCGGACATTTGACCAGCTGTTATTAATACAGTGGGGAGATTCCCGACTGATATGACCCCGTCATTGGTGTTGAACCGAGTCTGGAAGGTAAATGATTTCATCTTCCACCTGCTCCTACTACCAACAAGTGTGTCCACTGATGATGTTTTGGGAATAGAGGATCATTGGTCCGACCTTTTGGCATTTTTGGGATGGTGTCTTGGTGGCACAAGTTGACTTTGAGCCTCTCTATGATTTGTACACTCCACACCACTTCGTGCGGTAGTTATGATGCACGCAAAGGCTATCATCACGGTTCTTCAGGGGAGTACTCCATGAGAACCAGTAGTGTGTGATAAGGAAAATGTGGCTCATGTTCAAATGTGAGTATGGGAAGATGAGGAATGATTTTCCTCTTCCCAAATCTATTTACGGTTTGGTGAAGAAGTATACCAAGAGTTCGGAGGCATCCTGCCTGGGGAAGATTCTAAAGTAGAGGACCATCTGTGCTAGTGATGGGGTCCCCCCTCAATGTCGAGGTTAGGGCCTGAAGGTGGTGTTGACATCCTATGGTGGATTGGATTTAGTAGCAGTGAGCCCCATACCAATTGGGAGGAATGTGGTAGTAGTGGAGCCGATGGTCCCATACGAGGAGAGTCATCCAATGGGGAGGCCACCTAGAGGGTTCCATAGGATACCCACTCAGGCTCCGGGGAAGTTGTTTCACCATATAGATATGACCATGGATTGTGTCTTCTTAGAGGCCTGGGAAAAATGGGATGTTAACATGTAATTTCTCAACCCATCCCAGATGTGGAACCATATGAACCATCTCATGATGTATTTGGCAGTAATTGGTCCTTCTAGGGATGGCTATAGGGTATCTAAGGTAGAGGGGGGAGTAGTATATCACTGAGATAGAAGACGTTTTGCACACTCGAGGTGATCCGCCTATGATTATGGATCGAGTGAATGTGCTTCTTGATCAGACTGTACCTCCATAGCTATCGGCCACTGAATTGACCGATCACTTCACCTAATTAGAAGAATCAGACGAGTCCTCCTGGTGGGAAGAGGCAGGTATGGGGAGCCCTCTAGAAGATGTTGAGGTAGCCAATTTAGACTTGGAGAAGGAATATTTTGTGATGGATCTTTAGGTAAACCCTGAATGATTTTATTATGATTCTTATTTAGAAATATTAACCCTTCACAATAAAAATTTTATCTATGCAGGATGTCCTCATACGCAGAACCCAATCCCATGCAATGGTAGATACATTTTTGGGAACTACACCCAAGAATATGGCAGTTACCACACCTAGTAGGGTCGCGACACCTAGGGTTTTTCTCTTAGAGTCTTCAGATTTCCCAACCATATATGGAGGGAAATGACTTGGGGTTCTAGCAGCAAAAACTCTAGGGAATGTCTGATTATTTGATATCTGTATGTATTCTTCCCAGAAGTCGTAGTTGTCATCCATCGATCAGGTCAAATTTTGTATGTGTACTTTTGTATGAATAGTTCATCAAATGGTGTGGGCTACCTTAGCAAGGATGACTGGGGCCCCTAGCACAGCTTTTCCTAGGGGAACACAGGTGGTTGTGTAAGAGGACACCCATACTGACCACGTTGTAGTGCTCCAGATCATAGGTGGGAACGCTAGTAGGACCATCCAAGATATCCAATGAAGGGAATCAATCTGATCACATGAGACCTTACCTACCCAATCAGACACTAGATGAGGATCCTAATAACGATTTCCTGAAGTTGATCCATACGTATGAACCTTCTGATGCTAAGGATTGGGATAAGGAGGATTCTGATGAAGATGATAGAAAGGTATTCTCTCAATTGTCATGGATGCAGATTAATCACATCATTGTGGGACCCCACAAGCATAATGAATTGATCAATTCAAAAGGCTTCATTCTTGGATGCGTGAATTATGTGTTGGAGTAGTGGATGCCCAGCGTCTGTATATGCTCATCTGAGACTTCATGGTAGAGATAATACAATAACATGACTTTGGTCATGGTCTAGGATGTCATCAAAGGAAGTAAGTGAACAACAAGAGACTCTAGGATGATGAGAATGAGATCCAGCAATAGAGGGTGTAGGTGAGCAAGTACTCTTCTTTCTTCAATGCACAATCTGGGATCATATTGTTCCTAAAGAACCAGCTTGAAGAGGTCAATAAATATATGAGGCGAGCCTCTGAATAGAAATCCATCATCTGATCTAATGAGGAGTGGGCCCAGATCGTGGATAATGAACTACGTCCCATTACTGTTGAGGAGGATAAGGTTCTTAACTTGTGAGAGATGATCTTGGATGCTATTATATAGAGAGTGGCATAGTAGGGAAACTCCATTGAAGAGATCAAACCATCAATGGGAGTGTCCAATCATTGGGCCCTGTAATGTGTGTGAACTCATAAATGTACATTCTTGCTTAGCATGTTTATGTTGACTGTATGCATGAGTTCTGTTAGATTTATTTGGTTTTCATCATTTCCATCACATTCATGAAATATCTTGTGATTAATCCCTATGAACATGTGGTTTGTGCCCAATGTGATAAATAAGGGATGACTGCCTCACTATTCTTTCTTAATATGAGAGTTCCGACCATGTTTCAGGAATTTGGGGTCTGAAAAACCAACCCAAATTTCTAGGAAGAAAGAGGGAGGCCTAACTGTATAATGATGATCTCATAATAGTAAAAGTATGGTTTTACCAACATGATCTAGTGAACGAGTGGGGTAATTAAAGGGGTTTTTTAATGAATTCATATAGAGGGGAGTGGAATGTATGAATCACGAAACCCAAAATTTGGAACATTATGGGGTGGAGTGACAATGAAGGATAACTTTTGACCATGTTTGAACACAATATCCCTATTGTGTTAGCCTGAAATAGGGATAACAAATGATGTCTTACCATTGACCATGTTTGAAACATAGGTCCTGACTCAAAATTTCATCCATTAGTCTTCTGGAACGTTCCCCCAGGAAATTATGTGATTCATAGGCCAAGCATCCGTATTGTTAGGGGGTTCCTTCGGGAATGATAGAGTATGATGGTCCAAATAAAGGGCACATAATGTGTGAATTCTATAGTGATGGGTTAGTAAAATGGAGTCCACCACTATTGAAATTATTCTACCATGTTGAAAAAACATTAGGTGGGCACATTGGTTTGAACCAAGATAAAACCTACTTCTAGACATGACGTCTCTATTGAGGACCTATAAAGCCTTGAATTTCAAATTCATGCCTTGGAGGATGATATAAATGTAGTTTAACATTGTACGAAAAGGATAGGGGTAGGAGATACATGCTCCTGAAGGGGACCTAGGTGGTGTGTCCAATATGGAACTGACGTGAATAATGACATAGGCAGTCCACACCATACCACATGTTCCCGAGGGTAATCATATGTCAATATACCATAAGCGGCCTAACATTAGAATGGACCCGTTGGAATTTTCTCAGTTATTCCTATGTATCCCATGAGGAAGGTAATAAATCAATAAGTAGTTTCCAGAGTGTAGTTTAAAATCATGCGAGAGGAAAGGCATGTGTAGTTCAGATACATAGTACACATCCTACCAAAACCACTAACGCAATGTGAGTCATCCTTATTGTGGAAAACAATGGATAGTGATGGGATTTTTCTAGTACATGGAGTAACAATGACTGAAAATTACTTTTTTATTATAAAACACTTCGAGTAAAAAGTGAGAAACCACATACAACTAAAGAAAACAATTGGACCGCCCCATCCCATCAAGTGAGCCAACAACAAGCCTTTGCCAACACAGGCCCCCTAGGCAAGCAATCCCATGAAAAAGCACGGGCACAGAACCGATGGTAAATACATACCCTCTCAAGCATCCAATTCTGAGAGACCTACATCAATGAAGACATAATTCTCTTATCCCCTTCCGGAGAAGGTCCAAGAAGCGTGCTGAAATAAGAAAAAACAAAACTGTAAGAAAAAACAAAAGGAGACCCGGAGAAACCACCGCTCACACAACCGATTCGCTCACACTCGCCAGTAATCTTAAGTTATGTCACTAACAAGGACTTTAATATTACCTGAATCTTTCTTCCTAAATAGTTTCCATGTTAAGGATGATAACGTTAAATCTGCTTCTTCCAATATCCGCTTCTCAAAAGTAGTCACCAGTTGGTCCCAAGACTGGATGTACTCTTCAATACTTTTATTTCCATGATTGAAACCCCCTACCAAAATTGAGTCTTGTTTGTCAATCCAAGAATGTTGCTCCTCATTAAGAGAAACCTCTAGAGACCTCCCCATCATTTTTTCCGCCTCCTCCTCAGTAGCGTTGAGCAAAAGGACTTGTTCTATCACTTCTTCTTCAGAGCTTAAAATCATGACCGAGGACTAACAGTCCTGCTCCCCTAGCCTTCTATGTCTCGAAGGTTCCATATCCATTATCTTTTCACTCATCTTCTTCGTTGATCGAGTCTTCAAAGGAGGCGGTAATGAAGAATAGTCTTTCCAGTACATGGAGGAACACATCAAGAGCAATTCAATGCTAAGTGAATGATATCCCAATATTAATTACCTACCCACATAGCGCACATAGATGTGTGAAGTGGTAAAATCAAGTGTGTTAGTATTCAAATTAGACAGAAGGTACTGGAAAATGTGAATCATGATGTCGAAGATCTGGGTTGTATTGATAGTGGAATGAAGAATGAGGATTGTTTTTGACCATGTTCGAAACACCAAATATATTTTGCATTATCCTAGCATGGGTACAAACAAATGATGGTCGACCTCTGACCATGATCGAAATATGTGACCTGTATCAAATTGTCATCCAAGGCCTTCTGGGGTGTTGGCCTAAGATGGTAGGTAAGATAATGTGGCATGAGACTAGGCTGCAAAGGGGGTCCCTTCCAACATGGAAGAGTAAGGAAGTCCAAATAAAGGGGTCATGTGGCAAGGATAGGAAATGATGGAATGTCCATGTCAAAGTCAACACTTTTGGTTCTTGTCCATGACATAGTCGAGTATGCCAATTAGGCATGTCAGATAGAGGGAGTGAAATCTCTTTCCAAGGATAAGTTTATAGGGGATGCAAACTCCTAGTTTAAGAGGGGATTTGTTGCAAGGCCCAACGTGAATGAGAAAACAAGTATTCCACACCATAAAACATGTATACGACATATTTTAGGCTAAGGGGCCTGAAAAGGGGGAAGGATTTAAGATACATGTGGCTAGACCAGAAGAAAAAATTTATGGGTGTTCTTGTTTATCCAATTATGATGAGAATCAAGCCATACGTAGTTCTGGAGTGGGGATCCTCATTTTTGGTCGTAGAATTCATACCATAATGTAAAGAATCAAGGGATACACTTGGTTCATCTATTGAAAAACCCCACGTGAATGGGGATTGTAGGATTCCATATTACACCATGTGCTCTGAGGGGAGATTTTAGGTTGAGGGACCAAAAAATGAAAGTTGGGATCGGCCCAAGGAAAAGTGATCGATTGATCCTACATATCCCATTATAATAGGAATAAGGTTATACATAGTTATAGAGTATGACATAGAAGGGTACCAATGTTATTGGCAATACTGTCGTGTGTTTCTAGACCTCACAACAAAGGAAGCAACATTTTATGGTTGTTGTTTGTTCTTTTGAATGGATGTGTGTTTTTTTGTGAAGAAAAAATCCTAGGATAGAGAATCTGGGCATTTCTACATGAATAAATCCATATATAGGAATTGAAAAATGGCATGGTGGATGACTTATACCAAACATTATGTTCCCTCGAGTGAGGATCCCATAATACGGTGTTGTTTTTCGTCGTGTGGCCAGGACAATAATGTCATAGTTTAGGGTCATATGATAGGATGCATATAGAATAACTAGTATTTGTATGGGATGTACGAGGTGTGATAAAGTTTACTCAGCATGAATGGGAATGATGTCCACACCATACTGTGCCCATATTTGAAAGATAAACCTCTGGCCGAGGGGCTAGAAAAGGCTTGAGGATATGGGGTTGGACCTAAATAAAAAATGTCTGGGTGATCTTATGTATCCCATGAGTATGGGAATCAAGCCATATATTGTTCTGTGATTGATGTTTTATGTCATTTGGGAAGAGAGGTAGTAGAGAGTACCTCTAAAAAAGAGGAGTACGTGGTGTGGATATTGAAAACCTAACATTAACGAGGACACAATCCCACATAAGCCACACAACAGAGTCCAATAAATGTCATGTCTAAAAGGCCAAACATAATAGCTAATCAGTGGTACTTAAGGTGGACCCAAAGATAAAATTTCTAGTCATTCTTACATATCCCATAATGTTTGTAATCAATACATACATATTTATAGAAGATTTCATGAAATTTAACGTCATTGGACATGGACATAAGGAGATCTTAGTTTAAGGTCGTAGTGCTCAAATGATAGTAGAAGTGAGACTCTTCCAAGAGGGCGTAAATCTTGACCAATTCCCAAAGCCCACAGGATCCATTCTCATGTGGGAAATAAGGTTTGATAAGATCATCGCAACATGTGGAATGTAGATAAATGGGAAAAGCCACCAAACCACGAATAACACCACACCATGGATTCATCCTCTTATTACGCAAATGCGTATAGAGGGATAACACCAAGTCTTTAAAAATTCCACATTGACATGATAAAGTGGAAAAGTTTTTCAATCATACAACCAATATGTAGGGCTTAATGAGGGTGGAATGATGAAGGAGGATAACTATTGACCATGATCAAAACATAGTATCCATATTGTGTAAAATTTGATGGGAACAGACAATTGAGCATCGACCACTAACCACATTAGAAAGATAATAATTGTAT
The DNA here is from genome assembly GCA_963277665.1 of Viscum album. Taxonomy (NCBI): domain Eukaryota; kingdom Viridiplantae; phylum Streptophyta; class Magnoliopsida; order Santalales; family Viscaceae; genus Viscum; species Viscum album. Next base: position 1,236,914,498 of record OY728126.1, read on the forward strand.
CAAATTTTCATTCAACACTTATCTAGAATGTTGGTTCGAGATTGTAGGAGATCCTAGAGGCCTAGAATCCATGCTGTTAGGAGGACCTTTCAAATGTGAAAGATAAAGTAAACCCAAATAATAGGGGAACATGAAGCAAGAAAATGGGTGGAAACATGTCTATGTTGAACCTAACATTCCATGTCTTAAACCAGAGTGCTTCTGGGCATATTTTTGAGTGGCCAAAGTGGGTTGAGGGGCCCGATTCAAGAGTAGGCGACTGGAGAAGATGAGTGGAGGAAAGGGGGATTAAGAGATCTCTAGGAGGAGGTACGTGGCATGGCTGTTTCAAACCAAATGTGAATGAAGAAATAGGACCATATCACACCACATACCCCCTCTCAAAGGACTCAGGCCTAGGATCCAGAGAGATGAAGAGGTTTCTACGAAATAGAGCTAAAACCCAGAGACAAAATGTACAGGTGTTCCTGTGTATCCCATGAGAATGATAATCAAGAAACACGTAGTTCTGGAAGATGTCATGTAGTCTAATGTCATGTGACAAGGACAATGATGGGAGGGGTTACCACGATGAGGAATGGGTATGTCATGGAGATTAACCCAATGTGAATGAGTGAATAATTCCACCTACACCCCAGCATTCAAAATTCATGAAGAGAACTCAAACCAAGAGGCCCAGAAAATGGATAGATGAACCTGTACAGAACCTGAAGTCAAAATGCCTGTGTTTTCCTAAGTATCCCATTAGGATGGGAATGAAGCTAAATGTAGTTCTAAAGATGTTGTGTAGTTTAACATCATGTGAATAGGATGTGGAAGGTACAAGTTTTTGGTTGAAGAGATTGAACCATAGATTCCAAGTTCAATGTCATGTACGTGGGAAATATGGGTAGAAATGGTGAATCACAATGCTTGTCATTTGGGTGACCACCAAATGATAACAATGATTAAGGATAAAAATTTAACATATTTGCAACACAGTATCCATATCATGATCGGGAATTTGAAAAAAAAAATAGGGTTGACCACTGACCATATTTGAAATGCGAGACTTGTATCAAATTGTCATCCAAAATCTCCGAGGATGTTGGACTGAGATGATACTAGAGAACTGAGGCCTAGAATACATGCTATTCGGGGGACCTATTGGATATGAAAGATTATGGAGACCCAAATAATGAGACACATGAAGCATGGTGGTACCTATGTAGTTTATCATCTTGTAGTAAGGAAGATTGGATGAATGATGGGTGTCTCAAGGGGATGTGTGTGGCATGGAAACCATCACCCATCATGAATGAGGACATAGACTCCATACCACACCACAAAATCCTAACTGATATCCTAGACCAGGGTCCAAAAAGGTTAGGGGAGCTAAGGCTAGTCCATAGACAGAATGACCCATCCAATTTTGAGTTTGTCGTCATGCGTGATGAGTGCTGAGTAGTTTTACGTCCACCAATGTAGACAGATCACACACTGTAACATCTTACGGTGAAGACAGTGGTGATCTTAGTTTAAGGTCATAGATATCAAATTATAATTACATGATACTTTATTCTGGTATTGCATTACCAAAGCTCCTAATCCCATAGGATCAATGATCAGTGTGGGAAACAAAATTGGGATCAGGTTCTCCCCATTATACAGGTGCATGATAATGAAGGAAAGTAATCGTGCTGGGTAAATCCCAACAAGATCAACATCACTGCTTGAGGCATGTTGACATTATAAGGGATAATAGGAAAAAATGAGTCACTACATCCAATATTTGGGACATATAGGGGTGGTGAAAATGATGGGGGATGGTTGTTGACTGTGTTTGAAACACAACATCCATATCATGTGACCTGAAATGAGAACAAGCAATGATTGTCATCCACTGACCATATTCGTAACACGATATTTGGATAAAATTTTCATTACAGATCATACTGGAAATTGTCCTGAAACAATTGTAGATCCCTAAGGCTGAGCATTTATACAATTTAAGGGTTCTTTATGATTTTAATGATGATCAAGAACCAAATAAAGGGGACGTGTGAAGCGTGAATGTGCCTGCACAGTTTAACATCATGAAGTAAGGAAGAAAGAATTTGACATCACCAAAGAGTGGGATACATGTTACAGTTAGGATAATCCTGATGTGAGTAGATGTAAGCAATACCTACACTGCACCATGTTAATTGGAATATGGGCAATGGGGCTAGACCTAATGAAAGATCTTGAATTTCGGGCCTGGGCCTACAGAAAAAATGTTCGGGCATTCTTATATATCCAATGAAAATGGGAATCATTCCATACATTGTTCTTAATGGACCATGAAGTATAAAATTGTGATGTGATGACGTGAAAAGCAAAAAGAAGAACGAGAGGGTCACATGGTGTGATCATTGTAAACCCTCCATAAATGGGGGCCAAATATGTCTACACCACACTCTGTGCAATCCTCTAATATAACTACACCCAGGGGTAGTCAAAGGGAATAATTTGGTTTTTATACTCTATGGAAAAAAAATTAGAGCATTCCTACATATCGCATGAGGATGGGAATCAATCCATACATAGTTCATGATATGCGGTATAGTTTAACATCACGTGGAGAGGACGCGGGGAGATCTTAGTTTAATCTCATAGAGATCAAAAAAAATTACAGTTTATTATCATACAAGATGAGTGCTAGGTATTTTTACATCCTTCATCATGGACAAATCACATATTAAAACGTCTTGTGGTGAAGATGTAATAGTTTAAGGTCATGTAGGACTATGTGTCTTACTCAGAAAATATACTACATTAGAAATTTGGCATTGGTGGGAGGAGTTATACACTCACCATCTTTGGTAACATGGGAGTACGTGCCATTGGGGTAAATTGTGTGATTGATGTATGGTCCTTCCCATTTGGGATCTATTATAGATGGCTTCCTAACTATTATATTTGGTGTTCTCATGGCCAACACCATGTCACCTTGTATGAAAAAGTAGTGGTGAACTTTCTTGATGAATGCTCTAGCTATATTGTTTCGATGCCTCTCTAGATTGGGTAGGGCATAAAGCCTATTCTCGTAGATCACTTCTAGTTCCACCAGACAGATTTTGGATACATTATCTAGTGCCTATTTATCATAGAGAGTTGTGCAGAATGAAGGAAATCGAATCTTGATGGGCATGACTACCTCTATTTTGTACACCATGGAATATGGGGTCACATGAGTGGACTTCCGAGTCTTTTTTCGATAGGCCTAGAGATCGTTGAGGAGTTTCTGTGGCCAACTATTCTTGTTTTGAACAAACATCATCTCCAAAATATTATAGAGGGTGTTGTTGAATGCATTTATCTTCTATTTTATTTCTATGGTAGTGAGGCTTATATTTAGAAAATACATTTTACTGGACATAAAATTTCTTTAGTTCTACTTCCTAGACATTGGTGCTGTCATTAGTGGGGATGGCATGAGGCACTCTAAACAAAAGGATGATATTGGAGCTTACAAAATCCATGATGGAATGGGACTTGACCTCCATGAGATTAATTTCTTATTCTTACTTGAAAAATAAATCTTTAGCAGTTAGGATGAACCTATATTGGTGGGCTGTCACTAGGGGATACGGTCCAACAACATCGAGTCCTTAGACCGCAAAGGGGAAAGTGTACTTGGTAGTTTGGAGTGGCTCTGGTGGAAGATGAAAAAAATTATCATGGATTTGGAATGCATGGAACCTATTCAAAAAATTGATACTGTCACAAATCATAGTGGGCCAAAAATAACCCAATCTATGGATCTGGTGATATTGTTTCGACCCAAACTGATGAGCCTCATAGGAAATGACATAATCATCATACATGACTTGATAAATCTCCTCTCCCTAAATGAAATGGAGGATAATCCCATCAAAACCACATCTGTAGAGGATCTTATCAAGGCCAGGACCACTCTAGAGGGTGAACTAAAATGTTTTCCATTTGATTATATCATGCTCATCTTGATTTATTAGGAGATTACCATGTATGAGATACCCAAAAAATGGGGTCCTCCAGTTGAGAGTCACCACCAAAACTATAGTAGGGGGACTTGGGGGTCCTGATGTGGAGGCTTTTCTTGTAATTTGGCTTACCTGGGGGCTATCATCGTCGTCAAAAGTAACAGAAGTGATGAATTTTAGATGTTCCACATGGATCATCAAATAATCCTGATCAAACTATGTAGAAAAATGTGGCCAAGATGGCCAAGGAATTGGCTCGAATGTTTTGTGAACTAGGGACATGAGTAACTTCTAGTTGATACGGGAAATGGGACATCAGTTGGAGGGTACTGTCTAATAGTTGTACGAGCTTAAGATTCTTGATGACGTAGTCACCATATATTTGTTTGATGACTAGTTTAGAGTCTCTGTTCACATGTAATTGGGGAACAACAATCTCAAGGGATAGATCAAGGCCAGTAATTTTAACCTGGTATTCTGCCTTGTTGTTGGTACAACCCTCTTACATTAGAAATGAATATGGTAGCACAGCATGCACTTGTGTGATGAAGATGACACCCAAGACCACTCTATTGAGTCTGGGATCATTGATTCCTCTGTCGGTAGGGCTTTGGGAAGTTCCATCAAAGTTAATTTTCAATCATAGAATCAAATGATCCACTGAGATTGTTGCCTTATCTAGAAAATCAAGATCCAGATACTAGTCTACAGGAGATGGATGGGTGGCATGGAATTCTTTCAATTTCTATCCCATGATAGCCTTATGTGGGACAATAATGATGTCAAATTTTTGGAGGATCACTACCCATCGAGCACGTCGACCTGTCAACATGTTGCGGTTCGTGATGCACATCAGCAGATCCACTCAGGACAGTAGTTGTATCTCATGTTATTTCAAATAATGTCTCAATTTATAAACTGTGAACTCCAACCCAAGGAACCTCTTCTCGATAGATGAATATATGTTTTCTATATTGAGGACCAGCAACTTTCTAGAAACAAGTGGCATCATGACTGGAGGATATAACTCTTACATATTGATCACCTCAAAGATAGCCTGACACTTCTAACCCCAATAATAATCGACACCATTCTTCATGAGCTGGGAAAAGGGCTTACACTTTCAAGCCACATTTGTGATGAATCGGCATATATAGGCTAAGTGTACTTGAATCCCTGAAATCTCCCCATGTTTCTCAAAGTAGTCATTTGACTTATGGCATTGACCTTCTCCAGATCGATATCGCTGACTCTATATCGGACAATGATGCAGAGAAACATTGCGAAGGTAACCCTGAAGTTTCAATTCAATGGTTTCATCTTCAGTTGGCGGGATTAGAGGAATCCAAACACTTTCTCAAGATCTTTTAGATTTTCATGGTGCTATCAATATATGACTACCAGATCATCCACATAGAATTCCACCATTATACTGAGGATCGGTTTAATATGTGATGGATGAAATGCTAATAGGTGGTAACTGGATTATTAAGAATGAAAGTCATCACCTGGTAGTATAAATTACCTTGTTGTGCCCTGAAGGATATAGAATCATCATCCATATGGGCCTTTCCGATTTTATTATATCTGAAATACACATCCATGAAGAAGAGAGTTCAAAACCCAATGGTAGCATCAATAAATAGTTTTGTCAAAGGAAAGAGAAAATTATACTTCAGGTAGTGATGGTTGAGAACCCAAAATTCGATGTAGACTCTGATTTGAACATTCTTATTTTTGAAAGTAACAATATAAGCTAACCATATGGGGTACTGGACCACCTTGATGAAGTTGGATCTGATGAGCTTATCAACCTTGACCATGGCACTGTGATAAGGGTGAATCTTTCAGGGAGATTGTTTGAACCAGTGATGATTTTTTGGATGACCAATGCAGTGGACAACGACATGAAGATCTAGTCTAGGAATCCCATCATAACTCCTGTAAAATACATCATGATGTTGCTTTAGGATTTCCATGTATCTTTGTTTCTCTTTGAAAGGCATAGTGGCGCTAATAAATGTGGGTTTTGGATTTGTATCGTTACTGAGGTTAACCTATACCAATTCATCGATCGTGGTGGATAAACCCTCTTTTAAAGTGGGAGGAGCATCCAATAAATATTATTCTCCATTCACAGAGGAGGAATCCTTGGTGGGAGGAAATTCTTTTGAGTCAATAGTTCCTGATGGGACACTGGTTCCAACCTGAGCGGTGGTGGACACCGCATTAGGGGACTCGTGTACTTCCAAACACTTAGAGATGAAATATGTCAACCTAATCTCATTTAGAAATCATCCCAAGGGGATAATATTTAGGATATCAAATAAATAATAGTGTTTTGGCTTGATCCATTTTATCCCATCGCGGAGAAACAAGAAAGTATGACGGATTTCTATTTCCATGGGGTGTACATCCTGATACATTATGGGAGTAGGGGGCTCTAGGATCACCTGGTCCAGATTTTTATAGGAATGCAAGGTGATTATCTGACATCCTTAGAGATGGTAATGTTCATCCCCCTAGTTCCAGAAACAAAAAATCATTTCCCCAAATCCATATTTGTGGCCTCAAATCAGTGGGTCTAGAAGAAGTAGGCATCATTTAGGCTAATCCATAGGTCGATCATAGCTATAGTGGGTTCAACCTCTCTAGCCTGAATCAACATGTCCTTGCTCTTATAGTATTCGAAATCTAGATAGTAGGATTCACAAGAGTAAAATAAAGATACATCACCTTGGAGTATTACTACTTGACCATTAAGTGAGTACATAAGGCATTGGTGATACAATGAAGGGACCTCCGCATGTAGGTGGAGCTATGACCTACTCATCAATGCATAGTAGGATGTGTCTTTTAAGACAACCATAAACTAAGTGCTAGCTACCAAGAAACCGAACTAGGTCTTCAAGCACATCTTTCTTACTAGTTTCTATTCTGTCCGGTCATATCCTTTAATTTTTATGTCAGAGGGACTCATAGAATTGATGGAATGTCCCATCTTCCTGGGTGTATTGGTTGGGATGAGTTTGATCCATAACCATATGTCGACAAGACAATGGTGATCCTCGATACCATTGAAATGGCTAGTGAAGTACAGTTGACAAATATGCCCCTTTATGGGAGAACATTCATCTTCTCCAGAGAATGAGATGATGGTCTAGTATTCAGAATGCTTAGAAACCTCAGCATGGAAAGATTCTGTAGCTTCTACCTCCTTCTCGAACTAGAGGGGTATTCATAGAGCCTCGACCAAGTCTTCATGCATATACTCTAAAAAAGGAGAGCCTCGAGGATAAATATCCTTACAGAAATTATTGGATCATTTTGAAGGATATCATACTTACATTACATGAATGAACATCTGATGGTAGGATGTTGTTCTGTTTTAAAATGTATGATGAGCCCTTCTGTTTGAACTGGAAGCCGACTGGTGCTGGGAATGCCCCACTGCTAACTAGTCAAAACATGTGGAAAAACTACCAGATTAGGGGGAGATAACTCAGGCCAATCCACAATAGAATGTGGATGATCGTAACAAGACTATGGTGGCTTCTCATAATCAAGTAATAAAACTGGGGGTTACAACGGACCTGGTGAAACAAGATGAGAAGGTTGCACATGTTAAGCTCTTTGTTGGGAAAGTTTTCATGTTTCGATGGAATGAACAGCTCTACTAGAAGCACTAACCAATAAATCCTAGAGACTCTTATATCCATAGATCCATAAACATTTGTGATGGCTGGGGATTTTGGGAGGATACGTTGGGAACTCCTTGTCGTCGATAATCATATAGGGGTTTACCAGCTCCACAAAGTTAACCAAAAATTACCCTTGGTCGTCGCTTAAAGAATCCATTACGACTAGATGGATTCTACGGGTATTTTCCATAACTGGTGGAATATAGTCTCTGGGGGTATGGGATAGGGGGGAATCAATGGGGGCCTATGTTTCCCCATCTTCTATCGATTCGTTCCCTTCTAGGAGGAGGAAGGCTGAGATACTAACATTAAAGTAGTGGTTTCGAGTGACAGAAGGTCTTATAAAGGTTTGGGTCGATTCAAACATGCACAAATAATATCATGGGAATCGGAGACTGCCTTATGAGCCATCCAGTCATCATATTTTTGAGACTCATAGTTAGGAACCTAATTCCACTCACCTTCACTGTCACTATCATTGTCAGGTTGCATGAACACACATTCCACTAGTGTCGGGACTAGAACTAACCTGACTATGTTGTTGTCTACATGGTCTTGGAGATAATATTTAAACACAAAATGATGCTTGATGGTGTTCCCTAGTATCCGGTTATTGGGGCAGTAATTAGACCAATCAGGGAGGTCTGCATCTTTAGGCCTCCTGCATTCTGGAAACCATATAAGTCCATGGTCTAGGGAACTTCAAAAATAAATGGTGACATGAGCATCATTTAATGAGTAGGTATGGATCCTTCTTTCCGAGAAGGGGGTTTTGGGATCCTAGAACTAACGAGGGGTAGGAGGATCTTGTCGAGGAGGTGGAATATGGTTATCTTTCATAGATAGTGACAACGCGTTATGTGGGTGCACATTATGATTCTAGGGCGGTCGTTGTTGGGTCATAAGTTACACCTGAGTCAGTGGGCCTTTACAAGGCTATAGAGGTGGTCCACTAGTAATAACTCCATCTTCTTGGGGGCCTAAATTTGTCCTACCATGGTGGGATTAGCCTTAATGTCTCTTCTTGTTGGAACTACAAGAGGCAACATGCATGCTAGCTTGGCCTACTGCATGGATTCCTCGAGATGTTCAGCATTGTCATAGAAATCCCGGAAACCCTTGGGATAATTCTGATTGATAAGAGAGGGGACCAGTTCAGTTCCTACATTCCACAAAGACATTTTTAGCATCTTCTCTTCAATTAGTGGCATATCAGGGGAGTAGGTGAGTCCTTTTCCACCGGGAAACAAAGTCTGCAACATGCTCATTAGGCCTCAACTATTACATGATGAGGTCTACAATATAGTATTCCAAGTGGTGGAACTAAAATTGTAATGGAACAGACTATGAAGATCATTCCAACCTACTACAGACTCGATGGGTAGCTTGTTATACTAGACAAACGTGAGCCCATCCAATGTTGGTACAAAATATCAAAGTTTAGTGGCATCTTACTATGCTAGAGCTCCGATCATGGGTCCACACCTTGAGATGAAGTGGAACTGATTCTACAGTGGATCACCAATCCCATTAAATGGTGGAAAATAAGTGTTTTTGAAATTGGGGGGTGATGGCATATAATCCAACAATGCCAGATATGTCTTACCATCAGGAGGAATTCAACCTATCGAGTATCCAAAGCCTTAAGGAGGATGATGAGCGCTACCATTGGATCATCTGGGTAGGGATTCTTGTCTTGATAAGGATCCCTAAACACCAGTGTAATTGAAGGTTCTTAAACAATATAGTAAGTCCTAACGGCTCATGGAGCAGCTGGTGGGATGATCTGCAGAGAGGACTAGGGATCTTCAGCTGTGTCCCAATGAGGGTTTTTATGCACATCAGGTGGACTTGGAGAGGCATACCACACTGTATTTTCATAATCCTTGTCTTATATCCTGTCTACATGGGCATGATGGTTGATGTCACCCAGATATAACTCGGTGGGGGGAGTGTGTACCTACCCCTACTACACCGGTCATGGATTATCGTAGGCTATTCTCCATTCTACTGCAAGTAAAGAAAGAAGGGCATCGACCATATTTTTTTCTCTGAAAGTTGTTGATGCAACCCGACCTATTTAGGGTCACCATTCTTCTTTTGTAATGAGCTAGATGTGTGAGAGGGATTGACGACTCCATGATGATATTTTCCCTTAATGGGATTCCAACTGAGGGCTAATGAATCAAAAGGTGGAGGAAGGCCTAGTAAATTTCTATGCTGGAAAGTAACCCTTCCAAATGGATCCAATAGGTGTGGCACTCCCCTGAGGGGTAAGTTATCTTAGAGGAGCTCTATATTGTTTTATCTCTTTGATTGGTCATCCATGTTAAATGTGACTCTTCTTAGTGGCATATCCTAAATGTCACTTGGAATGGCGGGTTGGAACCGGATAGAGTTGTAATGGAGTGATGCATATTGCCCACATCCACAGACCTGAATGTGGTGGGAAGCCTCCTTGATAATTCTACAGAGAACTTTAAAGATCTGAACGCATCATTTTTGGAGGGTCTTATGGAGACCAGGTGACTCAGGGTGTTGGGACACATGTAGAACGGCCAAGCCAACCATGTGTCTTTGTTGGAAAATATCTTCAAAGTGTGCCTGACTATTGGGGTAAGCCACTTGCTGATAATGGAGATGGAAGTTCGATGCACGGAGGGTTTGGTGAAAACAAGTGAAATCCTCCTGGGTAAGTTATTCTGGAACAATGAAGTTCATGGTTGCAAATGCTATAAAATATCTAGGAAATGGTCCACTACAAGAATATCCCTCATGATCCTTGTCTCAAACACTAGTTCTAGCCCTTGGTTTCCCCATTAATCGATTGGGGATGGATGTGGGACCGGTAGAGGCACTGAAGCAGACTATTGAGATGGTAGAATGGACAGTGGAGAGTATGAATAGTGAGCTGAGAAGCCACCCCATCTTGGAATTTCTGGTGAGGAATGCAATGATTAATCCACACACCCATGTATGTCTGACTGGTGACAACAGCTTCCCACATTGGGGCTACGGTTACTGACGGTGGATTAGGATATTTCTCAACCTCCTTAGGTCAACCAAATAACTTTTCATCATCTCTGATTGAGGCACCGAATGATAATTTAGATGATAGTGTGGAATCCAGGGCTAGGCACTAGAAATATACCATGTTTTCCTCCTCCCGGCTGTATCTTCAAAGGGTGGTGGGAATCTGATGGACCTCGCATTCCAGTTGGATGAGGATTATATGCATTTTTTCAACCCCTTCCCTTGACACAGATGATCGAGGTGAGGGTTCCATTACTGAATTGCACTCCGTCTAAATATCTGAAAAGAAGAAGAGTTTAATCATGGTCTGAATCTTCTCAATCTTCTTCCTTTGGCAGCTGCAACTTTTCCTCCTACCCTGAGATGGTTCTTCAGGACATGGTAGGCATTTGACACAAGGAGTACCTTCGGATGAAGTGTTGTTGTAGTTTAGAGGACTTCTACTAGAGTGATATTGGGTGCGATGATCCCCTATAAAAATATGAAATGGATCATGGTGAGGGCCTCCATGTCCGCTGGCAGGCATGCAGGGGGTATCTCTAAAGGAAGTGTTGGAGTGGTTAGGACCTGTCCTAGAGCTAGTGGGAACATGGGAAATAATTCCATGATCCCCCCCCCCCAGCAGTGACAGTACGAGGGGGCCTTTGTACAGGTCAAACTTAAAATGGGGAAGACATTTGAATTGGATGCTGATGAAGCCAAGAAATCATTCTCTCCTCTGATTTCTGGGACAAGTAGGACCATCATAGGTTGCATTATGAACATGGGGAATACCTCCACACTAATGGTTTACTAACTAAGGAGGCTCTCTAAATCAGAGACCCATGACAGTGAGGAATGGCTCCAGACTTGGGGTTACAGGTTCTGAAGAAACCTCTGTACTCGATATCAGTGTGGTAGGGAGGGACTTCTCTCAGACTGATGGAGGCATGGGGATGACCTCCATGTATTTATTGTGAGTGGGGAGGACCACCTCTATCATTGGTGGTGGAACGAGAAGGACCAATGTGTTGGATGTCACTTTTTTGGATCAGCTTGCAACGGACACTACCTATGTCAGTGACAAAGACAATCATCTCGGCCTTCCCATGGGATGGTTAGAGACTCAATCTGGGACAATCATATTTGTTCCATTGTTTAGTATAAATGAGACATCGATGGTATAATTCCTTACTGTAATGATCCACTATTGTCATTGATGATGATGCCCTCTGGTGGGCATCCTCCTAAGCATGCACCTGACTTTGGTGTTGGGTTAATAGGACTAGGGTTGGTGGTGAAGGTGTATAACTCACCTGACCCTCATCCTATGGGACCGAGAATTGGTGTTGATGTGGCCTGGTGGGATCCCTCCTTGGTGGACCCTAAGAAAGGATCACTGCTGGGATGGCCCAGAAATCCCCCACCTCATCGGCGTAAGGGAGCGAGCTGTCGAAGTGTTCTGAGGAGAGACTCTCAAAATAGTTGTCGGCTGGAGTTGGGAGTAGTGGCACCATAGTAATCCATTGGGGGTTGCTCTTATGTCTAGGAACATAAGCCTCTATGTCCTGTCGGGCCATATCCCAAGATGGTATAATCTTGTATTCCATGTATCATCGAATAAGTTCATTAATCACCCTCCTATGAACAAGTTCATATGGTTAAATGGGGTATGGTTTCCCAATAGTTGTGGATTAGGAGGTCATTTAAGAAGAGATGAGGCTATAAGTGATTCCTCATTATTGTTTCCCCAGCACCTGCATTGGTGGGTGGGTTGTGATCGGTTTGTTGTCATAGCAGTTTGAGTCCTGCAAAGCTGGGAGATTCAACCATTAGTGATGAATGAAGAAAATTAACGTCGAGTTCCCCCATTAAATTCCATCTCTCATTATTTATTAGAAGGATCCATGCTCACAACATTGCATACATGGATGTCCAACATCCAACTACCCTAATCTCTAGTGAGTTTCAAGCAAGGCCCACTATTTTCTTAGTGGGACCCGGTTCTAAATAACTAGATTTGGTGACAAGATTATCCAATGATGTCTCGAACCTTTCTAATATCCACATTGAAAAGAAGAACATCATTTCGGGTTCACCATTTATGTTTCTGATGGTTTCATTGGGGCATGCATCTGTACGTGGTGGATGTGCAGTTTTTTGCCCCACATTCCTGCTTTCCAATGGATGGTGGAATTCATCCCTTATTAAACAAAGTTTTCTCCTTGATCGAAATGGAATGATGGTATATTATTTTCTACTTCAGTGGGTTCCTTTTCAGAACTTATCCCCTATTCGGGTCTCCATTAAATACAGTGGCATTGTTCATGAACTCTTCCCGGTGACATACCTTTGTAGTTGTTGGTTAATTACACACCTTCTGTCAGGACATTCCAAGGGGTTGGTTCCGGGAAGCAACCTTCAATAATGGGTGTAGTCACAAGGTTCAACGATGGTGTCTCTGGATGCTAATACACTAATGAGTCTTGGTTTTTTTCTTCTTATTATAGGGCTTCTCAAAGGCACGGATTCCCGAGACAACCAATGTCAAGTTTGGGGAATTATATACCATAGTCCTGTATTTGAGGTTTTCCTCTACATTCCATGTTAAACAGAGGGTATATTGTGAGTTTATTATCTTGATGAGAAGGATTTGAATGATTGTAAAATTGACATGAGTGGATCAGATTAGTGCATCCCATAGAGGGGGAACCTGAGGGGTTTACTAGATTAGAAGATCAAGACATCTGATGAAGATGGATCCAATGATGCTTGGGGCCCTATAAATGAAATTCTACTATTTACCGTTAGACGAGATTGAACCTCAGGTTGATTTCCTATGTACCCTATCCTGAGGGAAAGGGATCAATCCCACATAGTTTGAAGGGGCGATGAATCATGATGTTCGCAAAGGAGAGCGACATAGATACATGTTAGGGCTTATGTGTGGATAGTGGCCCATCTCAAGATGGACGCTCTTGGGTGGATAACTGTGGATTGTGTGGGGATAATGCATTATTAGATGCCTGGATGGATGGAATGATCTTAACAGGATGTGGATTATCAGGATAGAATAAGGATGAATTTGGATGGAGTGTAGAATGATAGACTGATTGAGGATCGAACCGACATGAAGATGACATTGGTGTTAGGGTTAAATCTATGATAGGATTTCTACATATCCTTGTGGTTGGGAATCAAAGTGCATGTTGTTTAGTGAGGTGATGGTACACCTGTGGAGGTGGTATGTGGGAATGGATGTGTGGATGGGACCCGAAGGAAGAAGAACTTTCGGAATGGGGAAGGACCTTTCCCAAACAAAAACGTCACAAGGGATAGATCAAGAAGAGACATGAGTGATGGGATTGAACCTCGGAGAGGATTCCTATGTGTCCTTATGATAGGGAATAATTTTCCATGTAGTTCAAGATAGGGAATGGAACTGGGGTTTACACAAAGGACAATGACCCGACAATGTTCATGGGCTTACGCAGGGTTAGCAGTCCATGATTTGGTCTGATTCCTGGGGGCAGACCAGAGATGTGGGTCCCAACAAAAAGGAACATCAGCGACTTACCATAGATTGGAGACTACAATGAAATACCATTGGTCGGGGCTATAATGGAATACCATTGGTTGGGGACTAAAATGGTTTACCATTTTTCAGGGACTACATCTGATTACTGTTGATCGGGGTTGTACCTCATGAAGGCATCCTACATACCGTGTCTAGGGGATAGGGATCAAACCCCACGTAGCACAAATAGATTCAGTTTAACATCATGTAGGATATAAAGGGGAATACAGTTTAATGTCATGTAGGTTGAGGGTGAACCTACATGAAGTGTTCGGGATCGATGGGTGTTGGTCTTGAATCTAAAAGAGGCTTCCTACTTTCCTTTCCTCAAAAGGGAAAGGATCCAAAACCATGTAGCTTGAATAGATTCAATTTAAGGTCATGCAGGGTGGAAACGAGCATACGGTTTAACATCATGCGGGATGAGGGTGAACCGACGTGAATTGGTCAAGAACGATGGGTGTTGGGCTTTAACCTTTGGGAGGATTCATACATACCTTTCCTTGAAAGGGAAAGGATTAATGTCCACATAGTTTAGAATGGGGGTACAATTTATTGTCATGTGGGATGAAGGTGAACTAATGTGAAGTGGTTGGGACCAAAGATGATGGGTTTGAACCTCAAGGAGGCTTCCTACATAACTTTCCTGGAATGGGAGAGGATCAAAGTTCATGTAGTTTAGAATGTTCTTTGGGGATTACATGCTATGATGGCCAAAAAAGGATTCCATAATCGATGCATACTCTAATCCCCTGTGATTCATGCTCGATATGAGAAACAAGAAGTAGTAGATACAAGAATATCACGCCACAAAAGGTCCATACGTGAGGAATAAAAAGGGGATAACTCAAGGCAAGCAGCCTGGGGAATGGAGATTGGGACTTACTCCAAAATGCATGCCTGATGGCTATAAACCCCAAAGGGAGAGGGATAGGGTAACAAATGTGTAATGGCCCTGAAATTCCGTGGACATTTTTTTTCTTAAATATAAGAAAATTTTACGAGTCTGTGGAAATTGACTGCGCATGATTCCGAGGCTCGGTGTGCCCGGAATTGAACCGGTGCTCGGAATTGATATCCGAGGACACCATTGAACTCACAGCGCTGGTATTCGCTTAAGAAGACTTTCAATTCGATGGTAGTGGGTTGAGAATAAAATATAGTTTTTGGGTTTTTAGGGAATGACTTAAATAAAAATAAAGTGTGTGGATTAATTTTTATTTGATGGTTAAAACCTCCTCATGGAAGTTGGAGGTGGGAACACCACACCTTAACCTTCCATGAGAGGTTGTGGTGGTGTGGCCCACCCTAACCTAACCTTCTGTGAGAGGTTACGACGTGGGGACCACATGGGACTAAACCCCCCTATTAATGGTGGGAGAGGAAAACCTCTCAACTCCCCTCATTAACAAGGGAGAGTCTCACCGCACCCCCCCCCCCTTTATTGGTGCCAACTCCCCTAATTTAATGGTGCCAAATCCTATACATTAATTAAGGGGATCTAAGTTAATTAATCCTTCCATTTTGAATTTTAAACCCAAAAATCTAAAATAAAAGACAATCTATTATTTGGAGGGGGCTATCTATTTGGCTTTGCTTATTCATCTTGGTGGAAACTTGGGAGAAAAGGGAAGAACTCTCACCAACGAAGAACGAAGAACGAAGAACGCCGACCTTCTTCGACTTCTTCCTCAGAGCTTCTACCAACGTGGGACATCTTCAACCAACCTTCCCTCCACATCGTCATCAACGATCAAAGTAGGGGTTTATTTTTGTAATATTTAATTCCTTTTTTTCATCTTCGGTTGGAAAGGAATCGTTGCGGTGGTTGTAAAAATTGAAGTTCATCTTTCTTCTTACTTTATCTGACAAATGTTACCACCCTAAATGCAAAGGGTGTGGGCCAAACCAACAAGGCCCAACCCCTTTTTCATTCTTGTTTATGATGTTCTTTGACATGGAGATGAAGAAACGAGGTGACGAAAGCAGCGAAGACAAAGGTCGAACTACCCACTACGAGAAAACCGCCGTTTAGCGGCGGTTTTTAAAACCGCCGCGAAATGCGTTTCGGGCCGGCATTTCGCGGCGGTTTTTAAAACCGCCGCTAAACGACAAAAAAAATTATTTTTTTTTAAATTTATTTTTTATTTTTTTTTTAATTTTATTCGAGGATTAGCGGCGGTTTTGGTAAAACCGCCGCGAAATGAAATGAAAAAAATAAAAAAAACGTGAGAAACCCCGAAATCACTAAAACGACCATAACTTTTGATCCGGGCGTCCGTTGAATCGCCACGACCAGTCAAATCAAAGATCATGAAGAGATCTAGAGGAACAAATAATCAAAACCGTGAGACGGTCTAAGGTGTGGAAGATATTAGAGTTATAAAAAAGTTGAAAAAAGTTCTCCAACTTCAAACGGCCATAACTTTTGCTCCGGGTGTCCGTTTGGGCTCTACCACATATCAAATCGAAGCCAGCGAAGAAAGATACGCACCAATTCAACACAAGCAAGCTTCTGTCATGTTTTTCGACCCCAAAAACCCCTCTGAAGGCCTCCAAAACCCTGTTTCCGTCACCGGTGTCCCGTCGAACTTGTCTTCAAACGGACCTAACTTTCGATCCGCGTGTCAATTTGGCCTCCTCCACCTGCCAGATCATAGCTCGTTCCATGAGCTTCAGTTTGACTAGTCGCGGCGCCCACATGCACTCCTAGATCATATGTTATGGCCTTTTTAGTTGGTATCGGGTTTGTTATGTTTTTCAATGCCTCGTTTCTAGCACCCGTTCCCCGTCAGCTTTTTTTTAAATGGTCGTAACTTCCGATCCGCTTGTCCATTCGGACTCTTTAACCTTTCAGGTTGAAGATCGTTTCAGGATATTTGATTTGACAGTTCGCGAATCTAAAACGGACTCTCGGATCTTAAGTTATCTTCGTTAATTTGAATCCAATGTTTTTGTCTCTTTATGACCGTTTTGACGGGTTTTAACGGTAGCTCCATTTATTATTGTTTATTTGGGTTTTCATGACTTGTTATCATTATCAATGGTTTTTTGTGGGTTATTATGATGATTATGTTGAATTATTAAGGAGTTTTCCAGAGTTGTCACGAGTTTTCATGCGTTCTCATTCTTTCTAATACCTCATTCTTCATATGCTTCTCCATCCCTTTTCATGCATTTTCATGATTTTTCATCCCTTATCACGTCTTTTCATACTTTTTCATGTGTTTCCTTTATTATTTATTATTTATTATTTATTATTTATTATTTATTATTTATTATTTATATTTATATTTATTTATT
Organism: Viscum album; assembly: GCA_963277665.1. NCBI lineage: Eukaryota > Viridiplantae > Streptophyta > Magnoliopsida > Santalales > Viscaceae > Viscum > Viscum album. Next base: position 1,236,932,077 of record OY728126.1, read on the forward strand.
ATTTATTATTTATTATTTATATTTATTTATAATTTATATTTATTTAATATTTATTATTTATTATTTATTATTTATATTTATTTATTATTTATTATTTATATTTATTTATTATTTATTATTTATATTTATTTATTATTTGTTATTTATATTTATTTATTATTTATTATTTATTATTTATTGTTTATTATTTATTATTTATTATTTATATTTATTTATTATTTATTATTTATTATTTATTATTTATTATTTATTATTTATTATTTATTATTTATTATTTATTATTTATATTTATTTATTATTTATATTTATTTATTGTTTATTATTTATTATTTATTATTTATATTTATGTATTATTTATTATTTATTATTATTTATTATTTCTAATTTATATTTATTTATTATTTATTATTTATTATTTATTATTTATTATTTATTATTTATTATTTATTATTTATTATTTATTATTTATTATTTATTATTTATTATTTATTATTTATTATTTATTATTTATTATTTATTATTTATTATTTATTATTTATTATTTATTATTTATTATTTACAATTTATTATTTATTATTTATTATTTATTATTTATTATTTATTATTTATTATTTATTATTTATTATTTACTATTTACTATTTATTATTTCTTATTTCTTATTTCTTATTTCTTATTTATTATTTATCTTTATTTATTATTTATAATTTATTATTTATTATTTATTATTTATATTTATTTATTATTTATTATTTATATTTATTTATTATTTATTATTTATTATTTATTATTTACTATTTATTATTTATTATTTATTATTTATTATTTATAATTATTTATTATTTATTATTTATTATTTATTATTTATGTTTATTTATTATTTATTATTTATTATTTATTATTTATTATTTATTATTTATTATTTATATTTATTTATTATTTATTATTTATTATTTATTATTTATTATTTATTATTTATTATTTATTATTTATTATTTATCTTTATTTATTATTTATTATTTATTATTTATTATTTATATTTATTTATTATTTATATTTATTTATTATTTATTATTTATATTTATTATTTATTTATTATTTATTTATTATTTATTTATTATTTATTTATTATTTATTATTTATATTTATTTATTATTTATATTTATTTATTATTTATTATTTATATTTATTTATTATTTATTATTTATTTATTATTTATTTATTATTTATTTATTATTTATTATTTATTATTTATTATTTATTATTTATTATTTATTATTTATTATTTATTATTTATTATTTATTATTTATATTTATTTATTATTTATTATTTAGTATTTATTTATTATTTATTATTTATTATTTTTTTATTATTTATTATTTATTATTTATTATTTATTATTTATTATTTATTATTTATTATTTATTATTTATTATTTATTATTTATTATTTATTATTTATTATTTATTATTTATTATTTATTATTTATTATTTATTATTCGTTATTTATTATTTATTATTTATTATTTATTATTTATTATTTATTATTTATTATTTATTATTTATTATTATCGAGTTTATATCTATTATTTATGTATTATTTGTTTTTTTAATTAATATATATAAGTATATTAATTTCTGTTTATTAACCACATGGCGAGCTTGCTAGAGTGGTAAAGTCTTTGGAAAATATGCAAGAGGTTAGGGGTTCAAATCTCACCAGACGTAGAATTTATTTATATTTCATGTGCATGGGATGTGCATGCATGGATAAATAAAGTAAATAAAATAATATGAAATAAATAAATAAATAAATAAATAAATATGAAATAAAATAAATAAAAAATAATTACGAAATAAAAAAATAAATAATAAATATGAAATAAAATAAATATAATTACGAAATAAAAAAATAAATAATAAATACGAAATAAAATAAATAAATAAAATAAATAAATAAAACAAATAAATAAAATAAATATGAAATAAAATAAATAAGATAGAGATATACAAAAAATAAATAAATAAATAAATAAATAAATAAAATAAAATAAATACAAAATAAATAAATATATATATATATATAAAATTAAAAAAATTAAAAAAATTAAAAAAAAAACAGTCGCTGAATCATTTAGCGGCGGTTTAAACCGCCGCGAATAGTTTCCCAACGCACGATTTAGCGGCGGTTTTTGAAAACCGCCGCTAATGCCTTTTTTGCCGTAGTGACCCGCGGTCTCTGTTATGTGTGCCACCCCCATAGCGTTCCGCACTGCTGCCGGCCGAACCGGCCCTGGCCACGCCCCCGTCGGCCCGCCTAGTGCCCTACCCGGCCACCTTCTGACCTGGCTGCGCCCTGCCCGGCCGCCCACCGGCCCGCCTGCCGGCCGCCCGCCTGGCGCCCTACCCAGTCACCTGTCGGCCTAGCCATGCCCTGTCCGACCACCGGCTGGGCCGGCCGCCCCCTGCTCGGCCACCCGTCGGCCCACCTGTCGGCCTGCCCAACCGCCTCCCAGCCTGCCCGGCCACCTCCTGGCCCCCCCGAGCCGCCACCCGACCAAACTGGCGCCCTTGCCGCACCAACCTCCCGAGCTGGTATGTGGACCCCCTCATGGAACCATGTCCGAACCGGCCTGGCTGCACCCTCCGGGCCGAGCCGCGTCGGGCCGCACCCTCGCGGTGCTCCAGGCTGCACCAGCCCCGATCCCGGGCCGAACCGCCCATGCGGCCTGCTGGGATGGGCCGAACCTAATAGGTTGGCCAACCCAATGGGTCGGTCCATACCCAATTGGTATGACTGGGTCGACCCAGACTGGGTCATCCTAGACTGGGTCGGACTAGGTCTGTCCGACCGGGTCGGACCAGACCTAGGCCCACTACAGAACCTTTACTTTCCATGGCCATATCTTTGGCACCGGACGACCTCTTGATGAACCATCAGCAGTGCTGATATTTTTGGAGTGCGACGGTCCCTTTGAGTATACCCCACTGGAGTTCGGGGTATCGTTGAGATACAGTCAGGTTGTATCCTGCACGAATCCAACCAGGCCCTCGAGACTAAAAGGCTAATAACTCATAGTTCAGGTGTCCGATTGACGCGTCGTCTGTTGTGTTGAGACCTCTATGACATAAAGAACCTTTGAGATACTTCTAAGTGGGAATTTGTGACAGTTGGAGTATTGACCAGTAGCTCGTGCAGTGGATCCTCTCAGAGACGATCGAGCATAGCACAAAGACCAAGTAGCTGGCTGAGACGTGATGATTCCTGACTGATTCAACTCGGAGTAACTTGACTAGCCCAGTGGGGAGCACTTTGGTGTCACGGAAGACCCACAGTGGGGAGTGCCTTGGTGTCGCGGCAGACCCATGGTACTTGACAGGAGGAGTACCTCAGCAGGATACGAGGGGGAGTGCCTTGGTAACGCGGCAGACCCACGGTGGGGAGTGCCTTCGTGATGCAGCAGACCCACGGTACTCGACAGGAGGAGTACCTCAGCAGTCCAAGTTTAGTGGGAATCACCTTGGTGTCACAGCAGGCCCAATGTACTCAATAGAGGAGGAGTTCTCCAGGAGCCGAGGTTTTGACAGTGTGACTGGGGATGTTACTTGATACTACCCCTAGAATAAAATCCTAGTTTGAGCTGAGTTAGTAACTTTTGTGTTTACATCATGATTGAGATAGATTACTTGATAACTTAGGTATATGTATGGTCATATACCTAAGTGAGGCTATCTATTGAATTCATACTTTGTGGTATAACCTTGTTAGATTTTGTGAGACCATGACGGTCTTAGGGTCCCTACTGAGTATCATTATACTCTCCCATGTATGGGCTATTCCCACACCTCATTATGTTGGATGTAGATGATAGACAACGTTGACTGAGGCTAAGAGCACTAGGACTGGATGGTACCCAGAGGTGGACCACACGGCGTGGTGGTGCACAGAGGAGACAAACGGATGTGGAGTGATGTAGAGGCTATCTGTACCTACAATTTAGGTAGGATTTCCCGGTGGATGATCCAAGAGCTATTTCCCCTTTTTCCATTTCTTGTACTTTTAGTTTCATTGTACTTTACTGTTGGGCTTGTATTTCTGGCCCCCTTTTACTTTTCATCACTCCTTTTGTATACAGTTTTATTTAGTGTTTTGTTTCCAGCTCATACTATGTTGTGTGCGTTTTCAAGTTATAAAAACAATGATTTCCCAGCTTAGGGATTTACACCTTTGGTGCTAGTCGCCAGCCCCTAGCCTATGGAAGGCGATCTTGGGGTAGTCACGGCACGGGCCCCGAGGGATGGGTCATGTCAAATAGGTATCGGAGGGGTTAGTTCTAACGCATAACTTAAGTCTCTGTTCTTTTCTATCAAGAAATATTGTTAAGGGTACTGAGTGTGGTTTTCAGTTCAGGGAGTCCAATGTTGGTGTGGTGGCCGACATATCCATACACCAGGACCCTGACTACTAATTTCCAACTCAGTGCAAGAAAACACTGATTGCGTGTGTGTTTTAAAAAGTTTTCTTTAAGTCAGCTCAACCAGGTTAGCTCACCAGGTATAATCTTTTGACCGTGTCACATCTGATTCTTTTTGGATGCCTCCCTATAGAGGACCGGCTAGAGCCCCAAGATTTGTATGCACAGATAGCCCACCGAGTGACAAGGCCTCAGTGCGGGGCCCTTTTCCATTGGAGGCACCAGCGGTACAGCTTCCCATTGGGCCACCGATGCCACCAGCCCCAGCAGTAGACGATGCACGCCACTTGATTGTGTTGCATATGTTCCAGCGCAAGAGGCTACCCTAGATCAGGGGAGAGATAGACCCACAGGCAGCTGAGGATTGGCTGGAGGCTATGGTGAGAGTTTTCCTACTATTAGGGACACCAACCGACTTCATGGTGATTCTTTTTGTCAGCCTTCTACAGGCAGCAATGGGCATATGTTGGAGCCTGATGCTCCAGGTGCACTACAAGATGACGCTTCTCTGGTCAGACTTCAAGAGCCTATTTCAGGAGGAGTTTGTTCTAGCGACTCTCCACCCAATGCGTATTCAGGAGTTACTTCATCTACAGTAGGGCATCATGACTGTAGTTCAGTACTCAGTGAGGTTAACAAACCATTCACGCAACTCCACCGATATGGTACGAGACTCATTCTTTCGGGCCCGGACCTTCGAGAAGGGGCTCAGGAGAGATATCAGGGCTTATATGATCTCCCTCAACATCCCAACAAAGACAGGGGTGTTGGTGTGATCCCTCTTAGTGGAGAGTTTCCTTACTGAGCAGTCTCCAGCAGTGAGACCCACCACAAGTCAACATGCAGCGTAGTCTTCTGCAGCTGGCAGTAGATAGATGTCACAGAGATCCAAGAGGACCAGACCCATGGGTGGATGACCACATGACTCAGAATCAGTTTTTGCGGGGAACCCAGGGAAGAGACACACATTCCAGGAGTGGGCAGTGTTTCTCAGGCAGCGGGTAGGGTCAAATGGCTTGTGACTGTCTGACCCGTCGTTCAGATGATCAGCAGACAGTCGAAGGACTGACCAGGCTGAGACAGAGATTCGATCGAGGTGGTCCGGAGGGAACAGGCGTACGTGTCAGAGGATATGGTTGGGAAAATGGTGGTGGGAAGATTTTTGGGTTGTTACCGCCTCCACCACCAGGAGGTCCACCCCGACCGCAGGGAGCAGGTGGACAGGCGAGAGCTCAGCTCTAGGCAACTGAGGCTTACAATCACGGTGCTCCAAAGATGATTTGAGGTACGATCTGTGTCCACTCCACCATATCTACAGTTATTATATACACATGTACCATTCACTCTTTCATTACCACTGCCCTCATTCAGATCTTAGATATTCCGATGGAGTCGTTGGCTCAATCTTTACAGCTAGAGACTCCTACGGGAGCAGATTCGACGATTACGCACTAGTGACAGTAGTGTGAGCTTACTCAATGAGGTGAGAGCTTCGGCTGGGATCTCTTAGTAGCGGTGTCATGGCCTTATGATTCATCTTTGTTATAGAATGGTTATCTACATTCCATGATCAGATCGACAGTATTAGGTGCAATGTGCAGTGTGTCCGCACGGATGGGACCAGGTTCAGCTTCACTGGTGAGAAGGGAGACTTTGCAACACAGGATGGAATTTCCCAGAGGAGAGTATAGCCAATCACTCAGTAGTTGTCTTGCCTTACCCTCAGAGAAGTTGATGTGGAGAGTCCGACTTATCCTGTAGTGGTGGACTAGTACACAGATTTTTTTCCTGATGACGCCCCAGGTCTACCTCCTCGCAGAGAGGTGGAATTCTATATTGACATGTACCCCAGGACGACACCGATATCTACAACAGCATATCGGATGGCTCTCGCTGAGCTTCGTGAGCTACGAGTATAGCTAGAGGACTTGTAGTGGAAGAGATTCATCTGACCCAATGTTTCTCCCTGGGTAGTCCCGACTTTGTTAGCCAAGAAGGCGGGTGGAAGCTTGAGGCTTTGTGTCTACTACCGTCACCTGAACCAGGTGACCGTGAAGAACAAGAACCCACTCTTGAGGATTGAACCCTCTTTGATCAGCTAAAGGGATCACAGTGGTTCTCAAAGATATACCTCAGATTCGGATATCACCAGCTGATAGTTTGAGACGAGGATGTGCAAAAGGTAGATTTTAGATGTCGGTACAGCCACTACGAGTTCTTGGTTATGCTTTTCGGTGTAACCAACACTCCATCAGTGTTCATGGGACTCATGAACAGGATCTTCCAGCCATACCTCGATCTCTTTGTCGTAGTCTTCATCGATGACATTTTGATCTACTCGACTACTAAGTAGGAGCATGCCTACCATATGCAGGTAGTACTAGACACAATCCAAGAGAACCAACTTCATGTTAAGCTCTCGATGTGCCAGTTTTGGATCTGAGAGGTTCACTTTTTGGGACACATCATCTCAGAGGCTGGAGTTGTAGTGGATCCAGTGAATATTGAGGTGGTACTAGCTTGGGATCCACCCAGGAGTGTGACGGAGGTATGTAGTCTCATGGGTATGGATGGTTACTACCGAAGGTTCGTTCTAGTCTTTTCCATAGTTGCATCACCACTATCAGCCTTGACGAAGAAGGGGAAACCCATCGTGTAGTCATAGAGATACCAACAGAGCTTTCAAGAGCTGAGGTAGAGGCTGACTAGTGCCCCCATCTTGAGGCTTCCAGAGGAAGGCGTATGGTACGTAGTATTCTGAGATGCATCAGGGACCAGACTCGGGTGTGTCCTGATGCAATAGGGAGCATTTATCGTGTATGGTTCTCTGAAGCTAAGAAAGCATGAGAAGAACTATGCTACCCATGACCTAGAGTTAGCAGCAGTGGTCTTTTCCTTGAAGATGTGGTGACACTATCTGATGGGAAATCATTTTACAGTGTACTTTGATCACAAGAGTCTTAGCTATATATTGTTTTAGAAGGACCTAAACCTGAGACAGTAGTGATGGCTTGAGTTCCTCTAGGACTACGACTTCGAGATAGTCTATACTCCTGGAAAGGGGAACGTTTTAGCAGATGCACTCATTAGAAGATCTGGTATACAGCTGCTAGGAGAGGTGACGAAGCAGCTGGATGCTTTACAGATATCATTTTTTGATAGAGATGGAGCAGCTTTCCTTCAGTCCCTTACAGTCACTCCCCCACTTCTTCAGCAAGTCGGGGAGGCACAGCATGGGGACACTGACTGTGAGACACAACGTGCTCAGATATCCATAGGTCAGGCTCCTAATGAATTTTCTGAAGGTGGGGAGCACGTCATCCTCTTCAGAGGGTGTATAACGGTTCAAGTGTCACCTCAGGAGGAAGTTTTGAAGGAGTTCCACACATCCCCTTTAGCATTACATCCAGGAGTGGCGAAGATGTTCCAGGACCTTTGACGACAGCACTGGTGGCCGGGGTTAAATAAGGCAGTTTCAGAGTTTGTCTCTCGGTGCCTCACTTGTTAGCTAGTGAAGGCGGAGCACCATATACTAGCAGGCATGGTTCAGACTTTAGAGGTCCCAGAGTGGACGTGGGATGGGATATCCATGGATTTAATGATAGGACTTCCAGGTACATCCAGGGGTCACGAATTGATTTGGGTGATCATTGATCAACTCACCAAGTCAGCCCACCTCCTACCGATCAGAGAGCATGGTTCAGTAGAGATCTTGGGATTCCTCTATGTGCAGGAGATTGTGAAACTACATAGAGTACCTTCATCTTTTGTCTCTGATCATGATTCCCTATTTACTTCCCGACTATGGAAGGGGTTGGAGGAGGCTTTTAGGACCCACCTTCATCTGAGCACTTCCTTCCATCCTCAGACAGATGGACAGACTGAGTGGACCATTCAGACTCTTGAGGACATTCTCTGTGCATGTGTCCTCGACATCAGTCGCAGCTGGGTGGATCACCTACCTTTGGTAGAGTTTGCATTTAACAACAACTATCACTCCACCATTGGGATGGCACCTTTTGAGGCATTATACGGGTGAACTTGCAAATCACCCTTGTGTTGGACTGACCCTGAGGAGTCAGCACTAGTGGGACCAGAGATGGTATGAGCTACCACAGAGAAGGGGTAGATCATCTAGGAGCAGATAAAGACTTTACATAGTAGACAGAAGTCTTATATTGATAGGATACAGAGACATGTAGAGTTCGAGGATGGAGACCACGTCTTTCTATAGGTCTCACCTCAATGAGGTGTTTGGAGATTTGTCTGAGGTGGAAAGTCATCTCCAAGGTTCATAGGACCTTTCCAGGTCCTCAACAGAGTTGGCGTGGTGGATTACTGCTTATATCTTCCGCCTCAGTTGCATCGGGTGCACAACGTCTTCCACGTATCTCAGCAGAGGAGATACATGCACTACCCTTCTCACATCATCGACCATGGAGAGTTGGGCGTCGATGATGGGGTGAATTTCATAGAGGTTCTAGTGGAGATTGAGGATCTACATGAGTGGGTCCTATGTGGACAGTCAATACATCTGGTGTGCATTCACTGGCAGCAGGGGAACCTCTAGGAGAGGACATGGGAGCGGGAGGCTCCGATGCATGCTCAGTACCCCAACTAGTTCCCTTAGTTCGAGTTGTAGCTTATGGGGATGTAAATCCCTGAGGTGGTGAGAATGTAAAGACCCAGAAATTCTGTGGATTTTTTTTTCTTAAATATATGGTAATTTTACGAGTCCGTGAAAATAGACGGCGCAAGATTCCGAGGCCCAGTGTGCCCGGAATCAATTTCTGAAGTTTTGTTCAGGTACATTCAGTAAATGTACGAGCGAGTTTTTATAACTTTTGAACCGGTGCTCGGAATTGAAATTTGAGGACACCATTGAACTTGCAATGCCGGTATTTTCTTAAGAAGAATTTCACTTCGACGACAGTGGTTCGAGAATAAAAGATAGTTTTTGGGTTTTTAAAGAATGCATTAAATAAAAATAAAGTGTGTTGCTTAATTTTTATTTGATGGTTAAAACCTCCTCATGGAAGATGGAGGTGGGACCACCACACCTTAACCTTCCATGAGAGGTTATTGTGATGGGTCCCACCTGAACCTAACCTCCCACAAGAGGTTACGACATGGGGACCACATGGGACTAAACCCCCTATTAATGGTGGGAGAGGAAAACCTCTCAGCTCCCCTCATTAATGAGGGAGAGTCTCACCACACCCCCCCCCCCCCTTTATTGGTGCCAACTCCCCTAATTTAATCATGCCAAATCCTCCACATTAATTAAGGGGAGCCAAGATAATTAATCCTTCCATTTTTAATTTTAAACCCAACAATCTAAAATAATAGACAATCTATTATTTGGAGGGGGTTATCTATTTGGCTTGGCAAATTCATCTTGGTGGAAACTTGGGAGAAGAGGGAAGAACTCTCGCCAACGAGGAACAAAGAATGAAGAACGCCGACCTTCTTCGATTTCTTCCTCGGAGCTTCTAACGACATGGGATGTCTTCAACCGACCGTCCCTCCACATCATCATCAACAAGTGGACACATGAGATCGAGATTGAAATTGTGTGGCGGACGCGAAGAATGATGATCTTCTCTGTCATCTTCCTCGTAACTCCTTCATCGACCAATGATCAATGTAGGGGGTTTATTTGTGTAATATTACTTATCTTTTTTTTCTTCGGTTGGAAAGGAATCACTGCAGTGGTTGTAAAAATTGAAGTTCATCTTTCTTCTTACTAGATGAGCCAAATGTTACCACCATAAACGCAGAGGGTGCCCACCAAACCAACATGGCCTGACCCCTTCGTCGTTCTTGTTTATGATGATCTTTGTCATGGCCATGAAGCAACGAGGTGACGAAGGCGGCAAAGACAAAGATTGTACTACCCTCAATCTTCTTGATCTGCACCGCCCCTGTAGCGTCCTACATCGCTACCACCCGAACCGACCTCAGCCGAGCCCCCACCAGGCCGCACGACGCCCTGCCCGGCCGCCTGCCGGCCTGGCCGTGCCCTGCCCGGCCGCCCGCACGCCAGCCTGGCACCCTGCCCGGCTGCTGGCCGGCATGCCCACCCCCTGCTCGGCTGCCCATCGGCCCGTCTCCCATCCTCCCCAGCCGCCTCCAGGTCTACCCGGCCTCCCAAGCCGCTACCTGACCGAACCGGCACCCTGGCTGCATCGGCCTCCTAAGCCGGCCCGCAGCCCCCCTCGCGGCTCCCTGGCCGAACTGGCCTGGCCGCGCCCTCCGGACCGAGCCGCTCCAAGACGAACCGACCCCAAGGATGGACCAAACAGCCCACACGGCTGGCTGGGCTTGGCCCAGCGGGCCAGGCCAAACCTAACAGGTTGTCCTGCCCAATGGGAAGGGAGAGACCCAATTGGTCTGACCAGGTTGGTCCAACCGGGTCAGACTGAACTTGAGCCCACTACTGACCATTTACTTTCCTTGGACATATCTTTGGCACCATACAATCATTTGATGAACCTTCTATGGTGCTATTATTCTTCGACCGCGATGGTCCCTTTAATTATACCCCACTAGAGTTTAGGGTATAGTTGAGATACGATCAGGTTCGATCATGCACGAATCCAATCGGTCCCCTGAGACTAGAAGGATAATAACTCACAAACCGGGCGTCTGATTGACACACAGTCTATTGTATTGAGACCTTTATGATGTGGTGGACCTTTGAGATACTTCTACGTGGGACTTCATGACCATTAGATTATCAACCAGTAGCTGTTGGAGCGGATCCTCCCAGAGACGAGCGATCATAGTGCAGAGACCTAGTTGTTGGCTGAGACCTGATGACTGCTGACCGATTTGACTCGGAGTGACTTGAATAGCCCAGTGGGGAGTGCCTTGGTGTCATGGAAGACCCACAGTGGGGAGCGCCTTGGTGTCTCGGTAGACCCACGATACTCGACAGGAGGAGTACCTCAGGAGGCTATGAGGGGGAGTGCCTTGGTGACGTGGTAGAACTAGGGTGGGGATCACCTTGGTGACACAGCAGACCCACGGTACTCAGCCAGAGGAGAACCTCAGTAGTCCAATGTTAGTGGGAAGAGCCTTGGTGTCACAGTAGGCCCACTGTACTTGATAAAGGAGGAGTTCTCCTGCAATCAAGGTTTCGACAGTGTGACTGGGGATGTTACTTGATACTACCCCAAGAATAAAATCCTGGTTTGAGATGAGTCAATAAGATTTTTGTTTATCTAATGATTGATATGGATTACTTGATAACTTAGGTATATGTATGGGCATATACCTAGGTGAGGTTTTCTATTGAATTCATACTTTATGGTATATCCTTGTTGGATTTTGTGATACCTTGAGGGTCTTGGGTCCCTACTAAGTATCTTTATACTCACCCCTATATGGGCTATGCCTGCACATCATTGTGTTGGATATAGACAATGAACAACGTTGACCGAGGCTGAGAGCAGCGGGACTGGACGGTACCTGGAGGTGGACCACACAGCGTTGCGATGCACGGAGGAGACGGACGGACGTGGAGTGTTGTGGTGTCTATCTGTACCTACCCTTCAGGTAGGATTTCTTGGTGGACAATCCATGAGTTTTTTTTCCTTTTTCCAGTTCTTTTTCTTTTAGTTTCCTTGTACTTTACAGTTGGGCTTGTATTTTCAACCCCATTTTACTTTTTAGCACCCCTTTTGTATACAGTTTTATTTAGTGTTTTGTTTCCAGCTCATACTCTGATGTGTGCATTTTCAAGTTAAAAAGGAAATTCCTTCCCAACTTAGGTATTTACGCCTTTGGTGCTAGTCTCCATCCCCTAGCCTATGGAAGGCAGGTTTGGGGTAGTCATGGCATAGGCCCCGAGGGACGGGTCGTGACAAAATGTCTTTATTCCCATTGATCCTCTAGTTATTACGCATGGATTAAGATAGAAGAAACAAGGATTCTTCTCTTGAAAGAATAATTTGGGCCTTATACCAAGTTGGGTTCCCTTCCCCAGATATAGATTCCACTACAGAAAAGTGGATCTCATTCCATGGGAGGAAGATATCCCACCCATAGTGACTATCAGGCATGGGGAATGTCCGAGATGGGGCACCCCGATTATATTACATGGGGTGAGGATACATGTTAAAATCATGTTTTGAGGATGATGGTTCTTGGAAATTTATTTTCCTTCAGCTAGGATGATGATGATTCACCCCTCACCCCTAGGACATACATGACGGATACCCAACCACCATTAGGGAAGGGAAGGAATCAGAAATGTCATGTTGAGACATGGTTGTGGGGTTATCCATTGAGGGGATCACCTTAGCATGGATATGAGAAGAAGCAGTAGACGTTAGCAAGCCTATGCGAAGAAGCATGAGGCTAAGAAACATAATGTGAATCATTTCCCCAAGGACATTGAAATCAGTTCATACAAACCTGGAGGGTTTTACGAGAGAAGGGTTTGTGAAGTAAAAGGGTTTAAATGAAAGGAAATTGTGAATCTCTAGTGCTCCACATAGTGAAGGGACTTCGCAAAGGGGTATACTAAGGGAAGTGGAGTGTTCTAGACTAAAAATGGGGTATACATGCAAATAAAGTGTTCTTCACAAAGGGCATGTGTTTTCACGTAGTAGGACTCATGGATTAGGGGTTACATGAAAAGCATGGCACTGCGAAGTAATGTACGTAGTGAAGCACAATGATCATGACATAGCATGGGGTTCACATGTGAATTAAAGGTTCATCACAAAGCATGAGTGCTTGGTGGAGAACCAAGTTCTCTTAGGGATATTCTTTCTTTGCAAGGGATTGTGAGCCCCGTGAAGGGAATCCCTGCTTATAGAGGGGTTGTATTTCAGCCAAGGGAATGGCACTTCGTAATGCTCAAATACCTTGAAGAGATCATTTTTCAGAATGTTTCGCAGAGCAAGGGGTGCTTCATGATTTTAGAGCTGAGAAGGAGAAAGGTCGGGGAATCTATCCATTGGGTCTAAGGGAAGACTAGTATTTATAGTCAAGAGGAGGCACTGAGATCTGATTGCTTGTTGTGAATCCATGTCAATATTTTCGATCAATATTGTTTTACATCAATTTTTTCATAACCACACAGTCGACTGTTATCCCCTCCTCACCATACATGCCTCCTTAAGTCCATCAGTGGTGCTCACAGAGGATTCTATAAATTTTCTAGGGATCACAGAGGTGATCCAGTTCCCTTTGTAGTGTGATGATTCTTGTTAATGGCGTCGTAACTAGAGATCATTCTGCCACCTTTACCATGTGGCGATCGCAGATTGGGCCTTGGCATTGTGTTGGCCGCATCACTGAGGGGCTCTGTAAAGGACCTAGTGCTAAAGGGCTCCGTGAAGGGGATTCGTAAGGAATAAAATTTTGCATTGATGTCCTCTTCACATATCCCTTTTCAATGCACACATTGTAGCACAAAAAACCATATATAAATATATATATTATAGAGGAAAATATTAATTTTATTTTCAAAATAAATTAATAAAACTAATTAGTCACCAAAAAATTTAAAAAATATATATATTAAAATACTATTTGAATTATATAAAGGAATATTTAAACCACTTTAGTGGTAATTATGGGTGTATATTATTTTAATGACATACATATTAAAATGAATATTCCCTTTTTCATTAAAATCCAAATGATAATTGTTTATAAAACCACATTAATATTCCATTGAAAAAAGTTAAAAAAATAATTGGTACAAATATGTTTAAGAATAAATTTTAAATTGTAAAAAACACTTTAGAAAACTTATCATTGAAAACATGTTTCTCAATGAAAATAGTTTTCTGACTGAAGAGGGAAAAAATCACAATTTTATAAAAATATTCCCTCAAACATTTTATAAACCAAAGAGTGGAAAAGGTGTACTATAAATTTATGATATCATTAATAAATATATGACAAGATAAATAAAGGGAATTATTATAAACAGTTCTAATAATTTCAACGAATAAAAATTCTATAACAAACTATATCGATTAAAATGAAATTTTGATGTAAACCCTTTTAAATATAATAACATTTTTGATAGAATTAATCATTTAACCCATTAAAAGAATCAAATTTAAATACACTTAAAACAAGTTGAAATACAACCATTGTTTATGAAAAGTCATCATATACATAATATAACTATATCATTGATAACGAATGAATAATATAGACAATCAAATGAAATGTAATTTTGGATTTAATTTCAATATAGATTTTTCCATGTCGAATACCCTAGGATAAAATAAATCAATTTGATATATAAATTTCATTACTTTTTAATTATTCATGATATATCCAATCAATCGAGCATTATGTGAACCATATAAATGAAAATTTGGGTATAAAATTACATTATTCCTAAATGAAATAAAATTTAGTCAAAATCCATAACAAATATCATATCATTATGGTGTGAATTAATTATGGAATTTATTATTTGTATAAAATAAAAATAAAAATAAATATGGTAGAAATACCACATAAAATAATCATAGTTAATTAAAAATAATAGTAATTACAAGATACAATCAATTGAATATATTTTTATCCTAATAAATGGAAATTGAGTGATGAATTCACTTAGGATGAGTCCAACTTGTTATATAAAATCCTTATCTCATTGAATAATAAACTATTGTTATTTTTTACATTTTTTAAAGGAAAATAAATTTATTATTCCTTTAATTTTATTCATTACAATGTTTTATATGATTATTTATTTAATTTGTGTTTACATTGGGAGTTTTTATGATATTTTAATTGTGTGTCAAAAATGACTTCATAAGTTGACTACAAGTTTAAGAGGTAACTATTTCAAAATATATAAAATAATAATCAGGAAATAATTATATTATTTATATAGAAATTATTTTTATAATACTAATAATAAAATATAGTCATAAAAAATGAACTATGTTTGAATCTTGGAGATGATAGCATGGACGTACATGTGGGTGACATTTCCATTATTCAGTTGTCATAATAGAAAATAGGTGAGTAATATTTCCATTATAAAATGATAATAATATCATTAGTACAATATTATTTCGTTATATAATCTTATATATACATTATTTGTGTTGTGCTGAGGAAATGAGAGTCACATGTCATCATAAATGTTATAGACCACATGTACACAAACGATTTTATCACATATATGTTGAAAAATATAAATGATGTATTTTTCATTCGAATATTATTAATATTACACTAATGTAATAATTATCAAATGTATATAACATTTACTAATTACCAATATCCTAATAACATTCTATGTAATGATTTAGTGAAATAATAATCACATTTTTTCCCCAGAAAGATGCATATCGTACACCCGGGCAATGTAATTGTATCCCATACAGAATGAAAAGTAAAAAAAGGTAAATATGATACAATGAATCAAGATGTATAATTAAATTAAATATATTATATATATAATTTATATACATCATCATAACCTACTGTGAGTTTTGGTATTTAAAAAACTATGTATTTCGGTTCACAAGGTCCCAACAAGCCTGTACCCAAGTGGTATAGGCACCAGCTTGGCATCCATAAGACCCATGATCGAATCTAGGAAGGGATGAATTTCAGGGATACTATAGTAGCTCTGTAGAAGGGCAATGTAACAATACTATAGCTGTGGTGGAACTATTGCATCGTTGACACTGTAGCGACAGAGGCACGATAGTAGTAACTATAGTGGCAGCGGAACTGTAGTGGGTGCTGTAGCAACCTAGTTACTGTAGCAGTACTATTCACCGAAGGGCTCTTTGGGCCAAAAATGGGATTTCATGCCTTGAACTCAGGCCACTTGGCCTTAGGACTTCAGAGTATGTAATGGGTATCTCTCTACCCAGTGAAAAGAGGTCTTTACTTTAATAATAAATTGAGGCTTTGGCACCAAACTTTAAAAAACATCGGTTCACAAGGAGGCAGTCCACAGTACACCCGAATGATGATTTCATAACCCATTCGATGTAAGTGGATATGGTTTTAGGTAAAAACTTATTATAAAAAACTTATGAATGAAAATATATTTTGTTTATTATATCCTCATGGATTAACAATAAATGAGGGATGTGCGAGAAGAAATAAAACAAATACACTCATTGATAAATATTACAACTTGTTCGGGTATCCACAATATGTTTATAGTAGAAGCCTTTGTAGGTTGGTTTATTATAATTTTGATTATTAAATTATGTGTTTATGTATGATTGGAAAAAAAATTGTATGAATTTTATAAACCATAATTGTATTGTGTCTTGAATAATAGAGGAAAGGGGGTGGTCTTTTATAATTTAGATGAGTGGCTCAATTGAAATAAAAAAAATTAAATTGTATCTATTCATTCAAAAATACACCAAAAGGATCAATATAGAACCCAAATGAAATAATTTATACATATGGTAATATAATGGGTGTTTACAAGTTTAATTGTATATTTTTACACTTATATATTTAGTTTAGGCCATCGATTTATCCATTTTTAATTTAACCACGTTAAATAATTTTTAAATGTTTTTAAAATATAGTTTTAAAAAAATAAGTTTAAATTATTAGAAATTATATTATACTATGATTACAAATAATTGATAAATTTTTCATAATTAAATTCACATATTTTTGGAATGTTAACTTAAATTAAATATCATCGACGTGATGAGAAAGTGCTTTTTGAAGTAGATAATGATAAATAGATCACAACTTTTTATATAAAAATTAAATATTAACATGATTAATATGAACTAAATTGGATTAAATGATAAATAAATTAAATATTTATAATTTAAAACTAATTAATAATATAATTTAATATATAAAAAATTTACAAGAAAGGAAAGTTTTCACTTATAAATTTTATATTCCACATTTCATAAAAAATGATTCTCTATTGAATAAAAAATAATGCTAATAAAATTTTGGTATTATTATATTATATAATAAGTATTTTTTATCAAATTTAATTTATAAACGTGCTAAAAATTAATGAAAAAATTAATTTTCAATGTATTGTTAAACTCGATTTTATAAAAATATACAGGATTTCAAAAAACTAATCCTTTTTATTATATGATTCATACATTATATCATATCAATATATCACCATAATTTTTGTAATTTATATATTTATATTCACACCTTTAAATTAAATGGCTAGATTATGAAACTATACTATTTTACTGCTCATTTATACTTGGGTTTTCATTTTTTTTCTAAGCTATCAATGTCATTACATTTGAAGAAATTTTTTCTGGTGTTTTATGATCGGTGTTTCATGTCACATATTCTCTCTAATAGAAATATATCATTTCATATTTTTTTTCTTTTTCATCCTCCAACCCTCTTCATGAATCATAATAATCAAAAAATAATAATTCTCTATAATAACATATTAATTTTATCTATAACTACTTTTATATTCCACGTGGTGTTTTAGATCTCAAAGGGTTAGTCTTTATTAAACTTTTTTGACTTCTATTGATTAATATTTATACCCTACATTGAGAATACATAAAACAATATCATTTAGTCTATAAAACCAACAAAAAACTCACAATTGAATTAGGGTGGTATAATTATACTTATGGGGGGATAATTCATAAGACATATATGATATTAAATTTTATTACTACATTTTGAAAAAATATCAATATTGGAAGAATCATAAAAACCATCATTCATCACACCACCTATAGAAATTATAGCAACAAAATATTTTAGAAGAATAATTTTATTTCCAATATTAACAATAGGAATCACAAAACATATAAAATAATAAAACACCTCTATACAGTATTATATATTTATTTTAAAAAAATCAATATATTTGAAATCATATATTACATGAAACATCATGTTTTATAAAACTTTAATATACTATTAATATTACAATTAATGAAAAATTATAAAAAATATCTTGAACTTATAATTATTAATTATAATGGACATATTTTAAAATTATGTATAATATTTTTAGATATAAGATATAGATTTATAAATAATTAATTTTTTTGGTAATTTCTTTATATATTTCAAAATTGTTTTCTTTATATTAATGGATTTTTATTTAATTTTATGATCAAAATATGAAATTAAATTTCTATAATTCTAGAAAATTTATGTCACAAAATTAAATTTATTATCAAAATATGAATTTAAATATTATAATTTGGTGAACTTTTTGATTTTATGAAAATATTATTAATTTAATGATTATTAAAAAATAATTATTTTTAAAATAATAGCATGATTGATTGATTAATTTAAGATGTTTATTTTTATATAAATATTGATTTTAATTGAATATAGTTAAATAATATTTAAAGTTAACTAATTTTTTTCATTGGATTGAAATTGAAATTTAATTATGATATAAAAACATTTTAAAATTTTAATCCTTTTTATTTGGAAAATAATTTTTCTAATGCCTCTATGTAATTAATTTTAAATTAAATTCAATCACTTTATTTAATAAAAATTTTATAAATGGGGTATATATTTTAAATTATAATAATTAATATTATATAATAACTTGATCTTAATTTATGACTATAATGAATAGTGAAAATATTAAAATATAATTACTATGGTTAATGTTAAAATGGGATTACCAAGCGTTAAAATAACAATATGGGGTTTAAAAAAGAAAAAAAGGCCAAAATCTAATTTTATAGACATATAACAAAATTATCTCTTATATGGTTTGATAATGACTATTTTGGTGTCTTTTTGTAAGGTAAAAAATGTGGGTACAGAATATTATTTTCAAAAATTTCATTTTTTTCCTCTCCCCACAAATATAAATGGCCACTCCTCTCCTCCTCTCTGCATATTTATAAAACCATTTGGTTCTTATAAAAACTAAAAATATATATTATGTAATCCTCAAAAAATATCCAATAGGAATTGTTTGGATTATAATTATATCATCATAAGATTTTTTTCTTCATTCCTAATGATGTTGTTTGATGAATATGTAAAGGCATTAAATGAGTATTTTTTCATTATTTATTAATAAACCAAATTCAAATATAATTCTACAATTATAATATTTGAGAATTATATTCTATTATATTTAAATTTGTTTTTATGTTTATAGAATTAATCACACTAATAACCTCTTCCAACAAGATGGAACAAAATTCATTGTTCATGTATCTCAAAGGCTACTGCCTCACAGACCAATGTAGATAGTTTTCCATCACCACCACTCAATGTTGGACATTGTTATGAAATAAAATTATTTTTACTATATATATGATCTAAACATACATATTAAAATATAATTTCTCACATATAATTATACCTTTTAGTATATTGGAAAACTGTAACACCACTTATGCGCACATGTAGACTATCGCCTCCACAAAATAATTCGAAATGTTTATCATTTAATTTTTACATGAAATATTATATTTATTTATATGATTAATATAATTTATATATATTTAATAATAATCATTTTTGAATGGTGAATTAAAATTTATTATTATTATATTCTATCTGCAGAGGAAAATATTGAAACAACGTTTACAAAAGCAGATGATCTTTCTTCTAAAAAATGGTTCAATACAATTTCTATATATAAAATTTATAAATTACCATTAAACCATATATAATTAATATATATTATTTTTATTTCATGGGTAATATTCTATAGATTATTTAATAATTAAAAATAAAAAATGAAAAACTATAAAATCATAATATATATAAAAACATAGTAGTTACCACATGGAAGAGTTATTATCATCAAGAATGGTTAATAAACAAGTGATTGCTAGTTATATGGATATCTTATATGGTATGGTATAAATGAGTAAGGTAATGAAATATAAGAATAATAAAAATATATTTATTAAATTGTAGGTTTAAAATCATATGAAGGAACCCATGCCTAAATTAATGGTTTCTCATCTCACATTTACATGATCAAGACGTACTGCATCTTCAACAATTATTTATTCAGTGTGGTGTATATGCTACCAATTTTTTTAGTTATATCCTGAATATATTAATCTTAACATTATTTAATTTTCCATATTATATTATTTCTATTATGGGTCATATCATTCATAAGTCACCAATATGGTAAGAGTTTTTTTCACAATCTCATCAATATTTGGTATTATTTATGTTCAAGTCTCTTTTATAAGAAATTATTTGATATTTAAATATTTAAGATGATATATTTTATTATTCTATTCATATTCATTATTTTTAATGTAATAGTACTATTTTTTCCTCTTTTATACCTAATATAATTGATAAAATTGTTTTTCATGAAACGACCACATCATGTCTATATTTGGTTGAAAATAAATTTTCTTCCAAAAAATTGTTTCCTATAAAAGTTTCTAATATGTTTTTCAAATTAATTTAATTATTATAAATAACATAATTACCCACATTTTAAATTTTATTTTTTTGAATTGGACCTTCATATAAGCTTACAAATAATGAATATTTATGTTTTACTAAAAATATATAAGTAATATTTACTTAAAAATGTATGGAATGTATAAAATTTGTCACAATCATGAACACTAAATGTTTTATAGCATTATATATGAGTTATAATTATTAATTTAAAATAATTTTTTTAATATGATTTTTGAAAAAAAAAATTTGAAAATATGTTCAAATTAAAAATTTGGTTTTCCTTAAAAATGTTGTTAATGTCATTTTAATGGTATATATATTCATCAATGACATAAACTCGTTTTTTACATATGATAAACAATTGATATGTTGTGGTTTTTTCTCCCACGTTCATTATTTACATTGTTTTTGATCAGTTTGAAAGAGGATGTATCATTTTATTTTTTTCACCATATAACTCTTGATGGTTTATAATTATGTTAATTGATTATGGTATGTATTAAAATTTATTATTTAATATTTAATATAAGAAATATATATTGACTATGATTCAACTCATTCATGTAATGAATTAATTGTACTTATTATATTTTGAGTTGTTCTTAGTTTTAGACATCCTACCTATGCATCAAAAAGTATCATTAGACAAATTACATTGCCAAATTAAAATTAACATTATTAATTGATTTCAAATATATTTTCAATGATCCTGCATTTTTGTTTTAGATGTCCGAAAATATGAATTACCTAATTATGAATATAGTTATTTATGTCCATGTGATTATTTGATTAGTTAACATATATGATGACATGTCTCTATCACATATGTTTATTTATATGAAATTTTTTGACCATTACTTATTCTATATATATTATAGTCATGTTATTGTTTAAATGGAATTTGTTATAGATATTTACATTTCCGTTTTTAATATTGTTAATTAGTCATAATAGATTTTGTTATGATCAGACCTTTACTGATCATATCAACTTATATCATTCTTATGTACTATATTATCTAGGACAACATGTTCTGTTTTATGATTGAAATGCATTGATACTATAATGGGAATAATGGAATTAATAAATAAAAAACATTTTGTATTTTATTTTATAAAATTTCAAGTAGGTTTTTATAAATATATATATATATATATCTTGTTTACCATGGAAGCTAAAATATTCAACTTTCTTGGACGTGATAAATCTTATGTTGTACAAATGTAATAAAAAACAAATAAATCTAGGATATTGGGGTTTTGGACTTTATAGTTGGTATGAGTGAATTTTCAATAGAATAATTGGGAAATTGATTTTATAAAACATTTATTAGTGAATATAACCATATAATAGACATTGATTATAATAATAGATGAACATATTAATGTTTTAGTGTGAAATATATTTGTAATTTCCATTAATATAAATCCATGTATCGATACTACTTTTATACATAGTTATTGAACAGTTTTATGAAGGGCCCATAAATCAAAAAAAATCATCAAGATTAACTAATATTTTTCTAGTATATGACTACGACCATTATTGCACACCTTCTTCAAATCACTTGGGGAACAATCATTAGTTATTTTACATTTTTAGAAAAATTATAACTAATAATTATATTATATTTTATTATTTTAAAACATTCACAATGACACAAGGTTTATGATAATGATATTAAAAATCCATAACTTTTTTAATTTTTTATATTTGTCTCACTAATTTAGTATTATACATTATGATTAATATTATTATTGTAAAACATAGTTCATTACATTTCCTAAAAATATTTCATAGTATATGGAATTAGAACTATAACAACAATCTTAAAACATGTCATTATTTCTCTCAAGGTCTATAAAATAATTATGGATATCAATATTATGATGGAACTAACTAAATTATAACCATGTTATAGTATTTTACTAATGTTATGAGAAATAAATATACCAGTATGGAGATACTTGATGAATCACAATATGATACATAAATGTTATTCTACTTCATGGGATAGTATCTTGTATTAATAAATGGGACAATATATCCATTTTTATGTTATTAATCAATATTATTAGTGGAGAAGACATTTCCTCTTCTATATTGTAATTAATGGGATAATGTTTTCATGGAATATCACTATCTCTCAGAAGATATTGATTCTTGGGTGAAATTGATTCAAAACACAATAGATGACAAAAATTTATCAAGAATGGAATAAAATAATTTTAATATAATATTCAAGTAGAATTGACTTCCTTATAAAAAACTAGTAGATATTACATGAAAATTAATATGTATAAGAACAATGGCTGGTGAAAATATGGATAACAATGAAGGAAAACATATATTGATAGAAATGCATGATACAGACTATATCTGTAGTCTAATGATAAATATTTACAATTGTTTTTATGGGATAAATTAAATTATTCAAAGTAATGTTATCTCTAAAAAAATTTATCATACAAGTGGATAGTTTCATGTGATATCAAAAAAGTGAAATAATTCTCCTTATATTATGGATTTAATGAAATGTTTTAGATTGACATAGCGACTGAAAAAAATATAGATAAAGGGAATAATGGAAAGAAGCATTTTCACACATTTCATATTTGTGAATTAAACACTCATGTACTTTATTAATAGTGTGTTGTAGTTTTCTACATATTTGGAGAGAAATTACACAATTATTGTAATATAATGGGAAATAAATACATTTTAGATAGTCAATAATTCATGAATAATGATATAGTGAACTAGAGAAATGAATTCCCATGAATTAGTGTAATATACCTCATAAGATTTTTGGGAATCAAGTTGAATATTATGCTATTTATATAGGCAAAGTAGAATGATTAATGAGATTCGGTATTTACATTAAAGTAATTATAATGTTGAATAATTATTATCAATGTTATTTTGTTGATTAGAATCATGAAAAATTAATTGATTTTCCATAAATAGTTTTCAATTATCTATTTTCAATAATTTTTGGGAATGTATTAATATCCAATAAAATTGAATTAATGGAAAGTTGATATTTTATGGGAAACACATGATTAAATTAATATAGCACTTAATATGTTCCTTATTTTTAGAAAATGGTGTTTAATTTTTATAGTTATTTATGTAGATAATTTAAATTATACAATATTGATGACATTAGACTTAATTAATGATTTATCAAAAATGTTTTTATGTAATCCTTGATAAATTTAAATACATGATTTATTTTATAGAATATATTAATTAATATATGGTTTTGTTTATGCAATTAGGATTAATGTATATATCATAATGGATTTCTAGTAATTCTATATATTACAATGAATTTGGGAAATATTTCAATAATTAATATATATATTTCATATGTGAAAAAATAATTTTACTTTTAGATGGTTGGGGATTTTTTCCTAGATGTTTTTCAGAAATTAAGTCACTTTCTGGTTAAATATTTCGTATTTAAATTTTTAAAGATATATTTTTAATGGATTTATAGTTAACTTTCTATGAAATGGATTATTTTTTACATTATTTCTAATAATAAGGTATTACAAATTATTGTATAACAGGTCCAAAATTGTTTGGTCATGGAAAATAAAAATTCACAAGAGGAATGACATACCATTTTTAATAATATTATGGTATGTTAAAATATTCTTTTCTTTCTTATATAAAAATTATTTCTTTAAGGATATATTTCTCAGAGTAGTAAATGAAGTTGAAATTTCATTAAGAATAACACGTGTATCAAATAGAAATTATATTTTCTAGATATCGCTTTCTTAATATTAAAATAATTTCTCATGTATATGAAAATAATCATAAAAACTAATTATAACATTACATCCATATCTGATGAATTAAATGGTCTTATAAATAAAAATAAATTTATTCTTTTCATGTTTTTAATTTCTCATTTTATTATAGTTTTCTATGGATAAGTGGACAATACCACCCTCCATTATTTTTTCTAATAATAGTTTTCTTTATTGTTCAAATCATCACATCCAGCCTTAGTTCTCCCACATTGTGACCTAGTTATAATGTATTAGTGATGATTTTCTTGTTTCCCAATCAGTATTTTGTGATGATTTTTTGTTAACTCTTTTTATGATTTGTGGTTACCAAAATGTTATCTTCAAATTTAAAAACCTTGATTTACGATATGATGATTATATTGGGAGGACACAATATATTTAGTAGATAGAATGTAATTTCCAATTATATAAAAGAATAAAATTACGTTCGAATGTGTATCTGTCATAAAAATTGATCTTATACACGAATTTAAAACCCCAAAAAATAATATATATATTTTATTATTAAATTCAATAAAATTGATATCATACGTTAGAAGAAGAATAAATTTATAATGAATCACAATATACAATTAATTTTACTAATTTAATTAGCCCCTTATAACCTAGACATTGAACATGGTGGTATCAATTAGAATTATTTTTTTGTAAAATTAAGTATAATTATTTTAGTTAAAATATGGTATATTGATAAATATGAAAATCTTTTTCAAAAATGACTTTATAAGCATCAAAAAAACTTTTTTTCCCAAAATGTTATTTATTTATTTTTTTTAATGTGAAAAATAATATTTTACTCTTATAGAATTATTTTATGAAAAAAAATATTCTCATTTTAATATACTTTTCAGAATTATATTTGGGTTAATTTTTCAATGTTTTTTGAAAAGATTAATTTTTAATGAATAGTGATAAATAATGATTTATAATTTAAACAAACTTTTTATTTAAATATTATATTATTATTGATTATATTTTAAATTTTTTATAAAATAAAATGATATCAATTATATAAAAAGTTCAATAATTTAGGAAAATGTAAGCAATGACATGTATATTTATACTGTAAAAACATTTTAAAAATATTATTTATTTTGAATGGATAATCCAATTTCCAATAGATCTATGTGTTTTATTATAAATTAAAAAACTAATTATATAGAATAAATTTGGGAAAATGGATTAAATACTTAGAGTCATAAGAATATAATTTATATTATAATATCGACTTATTTTTTTACCATAATGTATATTAAACATTAAAATTTAATTATTGTTTTAAGGTGAAATTGGTTTAATGATGGTTTAACTAATATGATAATGGTTAAATAACATAAAAATGGTTAAAATTTCAATAGATGAACATATATGCACTGTATAACCTGTATGGTCTGATAATGCCAAATTTTGGAGCACTCTATCAATTTAAATATGTGGTATAATTTTTAATTTGGAAGAACTCAATGTATGTTCTCTCCTCCACTTTTTTAATGCCACCGTTGTTCGTATCCTACTCACATTTAAAAATATATTTTATTCATCAATGAAGTCCAATAATTACTTTCTTTTTAATCCCCAAATATCATATAAGAATGAAATTGATAATAAATTTGACATATGATCTCTTTTGGTGAACACATGAATATGTAATCTGAAGAATAAGTAATGATTTTTTTTTAAATGTTTAGACCAAAGTAGGTATTTATTAAAAAAAATGAAATTTATTTATATTTAGTTATATGGAAACCCATTTCATTCCTTTTAGGCTTAAGGCCATGTGGCCCATGAACATAACCCAAAGTCTTATTGAACTGTCATGTTCGCATCATCCTTCATATATCCACATGACCACATCATGCATATGTCATTACATGCATGTGTCCTATCGTTAGTTATAAATCATCCAAAAATATTTTCAGGATTCAAACCCTTGTGATTTGTCTGTAGTATTATGATGTTTACCACATAGTTTCCACTCAAAATCCAAGGAGAAATAATTTTCTAAAAAAATAGTTTTTATCTAATTAATTATTTGACCACAATTAAATATTAATAAATAGTTAAAATATAATGAATTCCATTTCAACATTATATTGAGGTGTTAATATTATAATTTCATGACACACATAGCTATAATCTTCCATCATATGTGAAATGAAACTTTTGATCATGTGTATGACAAACTATCGTCATTGGAATAAATGCCATTCAATTTCTATCCCCACAAATATTTTTTGGATATAATGTATATTTAAACAATTTATATGATACTTAATAAGTTAATATAATTTTTTAAATGTAATGTCATGTATATGAACATACGTTTCAATCATTTGGAAAACTATAACATCCCTTGTTCATATATAAGGAATACATCATTCCTGTAGAGATGTCAATTGAATCAAAATTTCTATTTACATTGATGTTAATAATGATGTATTTGATTAACGTAAATTCAATATATGAAATAATATTATATATGGAATGTTGAATTAATATTTTCGCCCATAATTTCCATTTTTCTTTTAAAAAAACGAATAAATGATCTACTGTACATATGACCTACCATATATATCAATGGTGTAAAAAACATTTTATCTATATCATTTTTATATTATGGAAAATAAATATATAATTATTATTTATGATATTTATATCATGTTTTAATTAAAATATTATGGAACCATAATAATTATATATTTACTGAATCAACCAAACCAATATATACATGAAATATGAAGACGTTATCACCCAAAACAATGATTTTAATAAATAATGGTTAATAAAGGGCTCATAAGTGGATAAAATTAAATAATATTTAAATATATATATTGTTAATAAAATAAAATCATTGTATAATACATATATATTTAATATACATGATGTTCAGAAACATATGAACTAATTAGAACCTAAGGTAAAGGTTTTTTATTTCACATTATGTTTATTTCTCTCTTGAGGGAATTATTTGATATTAGATTGTAAATATAATATATTTTATTATAATATTAATCTTAAATAACATTAAATTTAATTTTACCATTACTCATCACTTTGTACCTAATGTTACATGTTACATTTTTTTAGTAATATGTGACTTCATTTTTCTCTTTTCATTAAAATCATTATACATACAAAAATAATATTTTCTATAAAAATATAAAAATTGTATTACCATTATTAAGAAAAATATTAAAAAAATTGACCATGTTTTACATTTTTGAATAAAATTTATGGAATCTTCAAATTATTTTCCAAAGTAGGTGTGTTTGTAATTTTCTAATAATATGAGAAAAATATTAGATTTAATTTGTATAGAATGTGTGGAGTTTTCCACCAAAATGACCAATAATTTGTTCATATAATACACCATAATTTTATGTAGTTTTTTCAAATAATAATAATTCCAAAATATTTTTTCAAAGTATCATTTTAAAAATATTTTCTTTTTAAAAAATTTTATTTTCCTCATGCATTATTAATGATATTTTTATAGTATTTTTATTCATCAATGACGTAAACCCTTTTTATTAAACCAGATCTATTAGGTATATGATGTATTTAAGTTATCCTTATTCTTTATTTGGATGGTTTATAATATAATTGAATAATTATGTTTAATTTTCATACCATTCATCATATTACTCTTTATTTTTTACAAATTTCTTATTAACTTGGTTACTTATTATCATTTTATATGTTAGTTTTTAGATATGAATGTTTTTATGATTTTTATTCTTTATTTTCAAATTCATATTTCATTGAACATATTAATTTTCTATATATGTGTGTTTATAGATAGATCAATTATGAATTTATAGGTTTAATTGTAGAAATATGTATTGGAAAATTAAATGGTGTTTTACCGTTTATTTTGAACTATCATGTGAAAGGACATGAAAGAATGTTTTATATGTCCAACATTATTAATTACATTATTATGTGATTAGTTATTAATGTCCATGTGATTATTTTATTAGTTTTAATATAAATGTATATGTGACAATCTCATATAATTATTTACATTCCTTTATTTTACCATAACATATTCATTTCATATTATGATCTTTTTTTATTTAATGGAATCTTTTTTAGTTATTTATCATTAAAATATTGACTATTTTTAATTATTTATTATAGATTTCTCTATACAAATACCATTATCAATCAACCAATATGACCAATCTATTCAATGTTATTTGACCCAAAAAACTATGAATTTATTATTGATTGAAATGAAAATATATGCCATGGAAAATGATAGAATTTTCAGAATAAAAACATTCACTATTTTAATGTTGGAAATTTTATATAGTTTTTCAATTAAATATCTATTTTACCAAAAATAATAATAATCTATTCATGAAATTTTAATGTGATCAATTACATGTACCACCAATGTAATTATGTAGGAAACAAATCAAGGATACATGGATTAGGATATTTAATGAAACCGATGCACTGGAAGATAAATCAACATCTAGAACATGTTGTCTAATGCTACATGACACTAATAAGTACATAAGAAGGTATGGTCATTCTAGTTTAATAAAATAAATAGGCCCAAAAACCATTATAATTTGGACAGGAATCCTTAAAAATAATATTATGGTTAGAGGAACAATTGACATAATAAACCTTAATGGAAATCTCCTTAGAATAAATAATCTCCAAAATTGACAGTTCCAGATTTACCTTAAACTAAGTCACTAAATTTTCAAGGAATTCAACTTCACTAATCCAGAAAATAAACATGGAAATAACCATATAAAATTTGTTGAGTCTAATGACCTAAAAAAGGGCCTGATGGTGATCATCATACTTCTGTAATTTCACTTATATGAGGACATCATTGATGAACATGAACATAAAACAGTGTAGTACCTCCCAAAAACTAGAGAATATGTGTCCAATGAACATGTATGAAAATTTCGTTATAGGGAATAATATCAAAATAAAATTCAACATACAATATCATCACAAAGTTATAGAATTAACAATAACACATTCTTAACCTCATATATTTTTCCAAAACATAGTTGAACCTATGAAAAATTGATTTTTTTCCTCGAACAATTCAAAGCTATAAGCAATAGTAAAATTCGGGAAACCATTCTGGATCAACTCTCCATTCAACTATCAATATTATATACAAAATATTAAACCAAAATTCAACTTTTTTTAAAAAGAAACGTTTCACTCCATGAAGACACTATAGCAGGTTGAAATCCATTCTTCATCCGATATTAAATATTAAAACTATTTAGTAAAAAATTCAAATGTTGTATATAATAAAGAGTAATACAACTTATAGGGGCATAAAACAATAAACTAATATTAGAGTCGAAAAATTTGTATTGGTAATGTTAAATAATTCGTGAAAATTTCATGTATAAATTAGTCAATATTTCATTTAAACTCAAATATATATGTCTCAAATAAACACTACAATGAGGTCTATATCATTGAGATCAATAGAACTAATCATCTATGACCTATAAAATTATCCTTACAAGTTGATAACATATCATTATTGATATCTTTATCTTATAACATGAATCTCGTCTTTTTTAAATTAAAATTTTCATTAATTTATTATTTTAATTAAATGTCATGAATAATATATTATTACTCAATCTAATATATAATTGAATCCCTATCTTGTTGATTCTAAAAAAAATTACCACATTACCCTGTAACATGTCATGATATGTTGAATTTAATGTCCCTCATACATGAGGACCAATAAATTGTACATAGTGGGTGAATCATAGGGGTGTTAATGTTCAAGGTCACACTAGAAATATTCCATGATATATTACATGTAAATTGGATTTTAGAGGATCACTACTCCCTATAGTGATAAAATATCCTTATTTATAAAATGTCTATCTCCACCTTCTCTACTTTACTAATGATTAACATTTCCATAGTCATGTTATCCCTTATGTCCTTTAAGGATTATCATCACATGGATATGAAAAAGTAAATCCATGTACTCAAAATAAATGAATATCCCACTACGCATAATGCAGATTGAACCTACAAGGACACTACTTATTATAGGGATGAATCTTAAACTAACCACCTGTACCACACTAATCCCATATAATTGTTTGGAACAAAAAATGATGATAAATATAACATCCAGGAGAATAAAACATGGGACTAGAGGCCCCTGGATTAACATGTGATCTAATTAACCTAGATAAACGAATGGAGAAAACTATGCAATCTAACTCTTATTTGTCCCACACATTGAATTACCTAACACCATAGATCCACCACTGATAGATATGATTGTATAGAAACCCATATTTGTCCCATTCAGAGTAAATGAAACATTAAAATTATTCCTTTCATTCACTATATAATTCTTTTACACTTCCTATTAGATATGAATGATATATGTGTTGACTATACAAATAATCATTTAAATAAATGATTCATATAAGAATTAATCTTGAGACTCTTCAATATTTATTAGGATAGAGGTATGATTATGGAAGTCCTATAACCCAATCCCATCATCCAAAACAATTATTCTACACTACTAAAGGGAGAAAATCTCTTACTTCATTCTCACCATGATCTAATATAGTTAAAAATTAGTTTTAGTCTTCAATTAAAATGATCGAAAATAAATAATCATTCTCCTTCAGTGTTAGAAATCTGTTCCACTACTACTATGATTCAAGAAAAAATGGGATATTTCTCACAAAAAAGTATCAATGAATTTATTAGATTATTTTCATATATGTCAATATCAATTTCTGGAATTTATGCATGATTGAAGATGATTTATAATAATACAATATTCCATAATTTATTGAAGGTTTTATGATATTTTTGATTGTAGATATCCTATTTTTAAACCATTTATGGTTTTTTATTAAAGTAGAAACATTTCTATGATAATTTTACTATGATTATTTATGTTATGTTTCACCCTATTCATATGATAAATACATTGTAATTAGTAATTAAAGGGTGAGGCCCGCTATAGCCCCTTGATGCATTGGTAGGTATCATGATATAAACTAGTGTCTTGGGACAAGGCCTTGATGGTATAGTTATTTGTTGTCTTTGCACGAGACCTTGACGGTATAATTATGATGTCATACATTATGATTTCTGTCATTATGAGTTTAGTTGTTGATATTTCATATGATTATTAGACTAAAAAAATATCAATTTAAATGTTCAAATGGAATTTTTTTATTCATTCATATCATTAAATGATTGTTTTAAAATATCTTTTATTTTTAATTTATATATTTACATAAAAATTTTATGATTGTTTATGAAAGCTTACACTATATTATTTTCCTAATAAAGCTTCTGAGATCACCCCTTTTTAATGTTTCGTTTTTTCCAGGATCCGAAGAAGTATATAATTATGGACCAGCAGGGATAATATAAGGTATATGAGTTTTCTCAAAGGAGAAACTAGGGTGTTTTCATCTTAAGAAGTAATGTAAAAAAAATTTGTATCTACTATTTCCAATGCTTCTAAATTGAGAAGTTCTCTGAGATTTGATTTTCTTGTGATATTTCCACTGTAAAAAAATAATGCACAGACTATGTGCAACTAAGTTTAGGGTGTTACATAATTTTTAAATCTATATATTAGGAAAACATTTTCCAATACACATATCCCCTGTTCGTTATCATCATTCCAAAATAATTATATATTTTTTCAAATAATGTTTTTTTTCTATTGTATCAAATATTTTATTAAAAAAATTCAATAAAGAATGATAATTCATAAAAAATATAGTGGAAAATTGAAAATAATGTTTTTTGAAAAAATTAAAACCTTATACATTTAATAATGAAATGATTCTATTATCAAATGTTTCTATTTTAAAACATGAAAATATATAATTATTGAACCTTTTCCAATATGTAATAATAGATTCCACTAAATCCCTCAAATTCATTAGGTGAATTGAATTATGAAACAAATTTATATAAATCCTTATATAATGTGGATGATGTAAATTACTCCTATGAAGTGATAGGGTTAACTTGTATCTGTTTCTTCTAATATAATGTTGGAAATATCCTATCAATAGATTCAATGATGAATGTTTTTTTCCCAATTTTTTCTATATATATTTTCTATTCTTGTTAAAAAAAATTCAAGGAAATATATTCATATATAAATGTGAACAATTGTAAAAACCCAGAAATTTCAAGGAAATTTTTTTCTTTAAATACTTTGGAATTTTACGAGACCGCAATTTCTAACGGCGCCTGATTCCGAGGCCCGGTGTGATCGGAATCAATTTCTGAAGTTTTGTTCAGGTATGTTCAGTAAACTTACATGCGGGTTTTTCTATCTTTAGAACTGGTGCTTGGAATTGAATTCTAAGGGCACTGATGAACTCGTAGCACTAGTATTCTCTTAAGGGGGCCTTTACCGTAGTTACGTTTTCTCGGGAGGAGAAGTTATAATTTGGGGATTTATATTAATTTAAATAAAATTGTTGTACATAATTTTACTGTTTAAGAGTTTGTTATTTTCCTACAAGGGGGAGTTAGAGGTGAGGCCTACACCCACATAACCTCCCATGTGAGGATTTAGTGTGGTGGTCCTACACGAGCCCTAACCCTTCAACTTCCCATAAACTCCCCATTTACACCCACTTAATTATTTTGACACCTCCTCTCATTTATTATGTGGAGCCTCTCCACCTCCCTCCCATAAATTTTGCCAAAACTTTTTGATTAATTAATGGAACTCTTCAATTAATTAATTAAAGCGTTTGAATTTTTATTAAAATTCTTGTGTGAATAAAATAATAGCCTTAACTATTATTTTTGTGGGCACACGTTGTGTTGGGAAGGCTCTAGTGAAATAAAAAGAAAAGTGCTCTTCTCTCAATGAAGAACATCTCCGACGACTAACATCATCCTTCCAACGAAGAACCACCGAAGAACGATGATCATCTCCTTCAATCTTCGGCCAAGATAAAGGAGAAGGAGCCACCCGCAAAGAACGCCAACGACTCGCCATTCTCAGCTTCATCTTTTCCAATGTCAATGAGTTGACACTGGATCCTCGCGACTCCGACTACGAACGAACCTTAATTTGAGGTAGGGGGATTTGAATAAATTTAGTTTGATAAAATTATACTCTTGTCATTGTTGAATGTAAGTGATCGTCTTGGCATCTTGATATCGCCTAACGCGAAGGGCGCGGGCCGAGCAAACATGGCCCGACGACCCTTCGTTGATCCATGTTTATATTGGTGATGAAAGCGGTGTTGGGAGAGGCGACGCCGACCGGAGATAATGGCGGCAATGCACCGGCCACATGTGGAAGAACCGCGGCCCCCAACCGCGGGCTACTCGGCCGAAGAAGAACTGGCCGCCCGTAGCCGGCCGGGCTGGTGGAACCGTGGCGCCCCATGGCACCACGCTGCAGATGACCGAGGCCCATGCTCCGCGGGCCGCTTCGGTGGGAAAATTGGCCAGATTTTCTTCTGGTCGGGTTGGAGGAGGCCATGACACCCGCAGGTGCCGCGTAGGAGGATAGCGGACCGCCCATGCGAGTCGCTCGGGCCCGGAAGACCGGCCGTCCGGACAGGAGGGTGGCGCCGCTCAGCGTTGCCGGTTCAAAAAGTCGGGGCGGTCGCGCCCCCCCACTCTGCTTCGCTCAGCCTGCTGGACAGGCCGCGCCAGCCGGGGCGGGCCACGCCCCGCCGCTGGCCGTACCAGCTGCGCTGGGCCGCGCCCGGCCGCGGGTCGGGCTGGGACGCACCCCGCCGGGCCGGTTCGCGCCCTTGCACGGGTCGGGCCACCTGCCACGGGTCGGACTGTACCCCACTGGTCTGGGTCACAAATTATCGGGCCGGGCCAACCCCTTAGCCGAGTCGGACCCGCCGAGCCAGGACGGGCCGACCCGCCAGCCCACCGGGCTTGATGGGTCGGGCCCGTTTCGCTTAAATATGAATTACTTCACGACCGTGCGTCTGATCGACTCACCGTCTGTGGCACTAGGACCCTTATGACGAGGCGGTCCTTTTTAGATACTCTAAGTGAGTTTTGGACAACTTTGGAAAATGGACAGGTTTGGAACGAGCGTATTTCCAACCGGGCCCCGGGAACAGAAAAGCTAATAACTCTCAGACCGGGCGTCTGATTGACGCGTCGTCTGTCGCGTTGGGTTTCTTTTGACAAGACGGAACTTTGGGATACATAAAATCTGTACTTCATGATAGTTGATGTATCAACCCCTTGGCTTGAGGAGCGGACCCTCCAGGAATTGAGCATGCTGTGTGCGGAAACCCTAGAGGTGGTTGCGACTGCAACGAAAACTGTACTAGAACCCTCTGTGGGTTTGGCAACGATGACAACTGTACTAGAATACTCCATGGGATCACAGTGTTGAAAACTGTACTGGAATCCTCCATGGGTTCGATAGCAATGAGACTGGACTGAATCCTCTGTGGGTTCGACAGCAACGAGACTGGACTGAATCATCCATGGGTTCGACAGCAACTAGACTGGACTGAATCCTCCGTGGTTTTGACAACAACAAGACTGAACTGAATCCTCCGTGGGTTTGACAGCAATGAGATACTGTTGTTTTAGGTTTTTACAGATATTTTTCATTCGACAGTGATAGACGATTCAGTGTCTACAACTAATCATCTCTTACTCTCTTTAAGTTTTTTATACCTGGTGTGAGATGAGTCTTGACTTTCAATCATTATCGTCAATGTGATTGACTTCTTTCCTGTGTGGACTAGGTTGTTCTTGGGCTCAAGAGTGGAGCTGAACTGATATTGATAACTAAGTATATGTATGGTCATATACCTAAGTAGGATTGGTTGATACTTCGTGGTTGTATCTTTCCTTTTGTGGTTTATCCTTCATGGATTCTGGGAGACCTTCAGGGGTTTCGGGGTCCCTACTGAGTATCGTATACTCACCCCTGCACGGTCTATGCTCGCACTACGTTGTGTTGGATGCAGATGATAGACAGCATTGATCGAGGTAGAGACATGTAGAGCTGGATGGTACACAGAGGTGGACCACTTTGCGAGACGTACACAGAGCAGACGGAGGGACCCGTGGTGCTGAGGAGACCATCTGTACCAACCCTTCAGGTGGGATTCCCAGAGGAAGACTCAGTGGTTGTTGTTTTACTTTAGTGTAGTTGTATTATATTTTCAGTTGTACTGTACTTATGTTTGGGCTCGTATTTCCGACCACTTTTCCTTTCAGCACTTACTTTTGTATACAGTTTTTACATAGTGTTTACTTCTGTTGCGTACTATGTTGTTTTTGTTTAATTTCATAAAGGCAATGCCTTCCCTTTTTTCAGTATTTATGCCTTTGGTGCTAGTCTCCATCCCCTGGCCTATAGAAGGCGGGCTTGGGGTAGTCACAGCACGATCCCCCAGGACGGGTCATGACAAATTGGTATCAAAGGAGTCAGTTATATCGCATAACTCAGGACTCTGATCATTCTTTTCAATGAAGCAATAGTGTTAAGAGTATTGAGTGTGGTTTTTAGTACAGGGAGTCCAGTGTTGGTGCGGAGGCTGATGTATCCATACACCAGGACCCTGACCTATGATTTCTGACTCAGTGTACGAAAACACCGATTGCATGTGTGTTTCAAAATTTTTATTTGTGATTACTTTGAGTCACCTCACCAGGTATACTTTTTTGACCATAGCGCACTTGTTTCTTTTCAGGATGGACCCACGAAGGTTGCTAGCTAGGGTTCTAAGTTACGTATGAGATGGTAGCTCACCGAGCAATGAGGCCTCGGTGCAGGGCCCCATCCTAGTGGAGGTACTAGCGACACCTCTACCCGTTGGACCACCGATACCACCAACTCTAGCAGTAGAGAGTGAATGCTGCCTGAGTTTGTTGCATGAGTTCTAGCGACAAAGGCCTCTGAAGTTTCGAGGCGAGACATATTTTCAGACAATCGGGTGTTGGCTAGAGGTTATAGCATTAGTTTTCCATACAGTTGGAACACCAGCCGACTTAATGGTGTACCTATCAGTTAGTCTTTTTCAGGGAGCATCTGAGAGGTGGTGGAGTCTGATGCTCCATTTTTACGATGATTCGACTCTTACCTGGGGAGACTTATAGGGTCTTTTCATGACTGAGTTTGTACCAGCGACTCTACGCTCTGTTCGGGCTTAGGAGCTACTTCTCTATCCACAGGGCTTTCCGACCGTAGTGGAGTCTTCTACAGCAGGAAGTAGACAAATGACATAGAAGTCCAAGCGGACTAGGCCAACAGGTGGGCGACCCCAGGATACAGGTATGGTTGTGCGAGGCACACAAATTAGAGCTATCTATATGAGGAGCAGGCAGTGCTATGCATGTGGAGAGCAGGTTCACTTGGCTCGAGACTGCTCGACCCATCCTACAGATGAGCAGCAGGAAGTAGAGGGACCATCCAGGCATAGGTAGAGGTTTGACCATGGAGGTCCGCCGGGAGCAGGCGGACGTGGCAGAGGAGCTGGTCGAGTAGCAAGTGGACAGGAGCGGGACTAGCTCTAGACTTAGAGGCCTTTGTTTACGATGCTTCTATCTTTATTGATGTCGTTGTTTGTGGATTCTTTGTGTATTTGTACTTTGATCTGCAGTAATAAAATACACTTGCTCATTTGAAATTTTCTTCCCTGTCCTTTTTATGTGGTTGATACTGAGAGGTTCCAGTTAAAACAGTTGACTTGACCCTCACTTTCGAGATACCTACTGGAGGAGACCCAGTGACCACACACTGCTTCCGATAGTGTGACTCGACCCTTGGAGGTGAGAGTAACGGTTGGATCTCTTGGTAGTATCATTGAGGCCTTACGACATCGTCCATAGAATAAAATAGTATTGTTCATGTCAGGATTGACTGTATTAGGAAAAGAATGTGGTTCATCCAGGGGATGAGACCAAATTTCTCTTTTCAGCAAAGGAGAAATCTTAGCAGCTCTTGTAGTACGTAAGAGAAAAAGGGTGTAGTCGAGTTCATTACAAATGGATAGTCACAGCCATAGTTCGTTGAGCGAATGGATTAAGGTTTACTCTAATCTCAAATGTCTTAGGTGTGTCTTCTCGTAGAAGGACCTGGACCTGAGAGGGTGACGTTGGCTTGAGTTCTTCCAGAACTATGACTTAGAGATATTCTATACTCCTAGGAAGGGTAACATAGTAATTGATGCTCTCAGTAGGAGATCGGGCATTCAGCTGCTAGGAGAGACGATAGAGTAGTTGGCCGCGTTGCAGATATCATTTGTGGATAGATATGGAGAATCCTTTCTTCAGTCTCTCACAGTCACTCCTCCACTTATTCAGTGAGTCAGAGGGGCACAGCATGAGGACGTTGACTGTGAGATACGATGTGCTCAGATATCCTCAGGGTAGGCACCTGATTGATTTTCTGAAGGAGGGGAGCACGTTATCCTCTTCAGGGAATGTACCATGGTACCAGTTTTACTACAGGAGGAGGTGCTAAGGGATTTCCACACTTCCCCTCTAGTAGTACAACCAGGAGTGGTGAAGATGTATCAGGACCTCAGATGACAACACTGGTGGATGGGTATGAAGAAGGCAATAGCAGAGTTTGTTTCACGATGCATCACTTGTTAGCAAGTGAAGGCAGAGCACCAGGTACTAGCAGGCTTGGTACAAACCTTAGAGGTCCTAGAGTGGAAGTGGGATGGGATATCCATGAATTTCGTGGCGGGGCTTCCACGTACATCCAGAGGACATGACTCTATCTGGATGATCGTAGACCGACACACCAGGTTGGCCCACTTTCTACCGATCAGAGAGTAGGGCTTAGTAGAGAGCTTGGGACGCCTCTATGTACATGAGATCATACGGCTTCATGGTGTGTCATCGTCTATCGTTTCCGATCGAGATTCTCGATTCACTTCCTAGTTATAGAAGGGGTTATAGGAGGATTTTGGGAAGTAGCTATGTCTGAGCACCACCTTCCATCCTCAGACGGACAGTCAAACTGAGAGGACCATTCAGACTCTCTAGGACATGCTCCGTGCATGTGTCCTCAACTTTGGTCACAGCTGGGAGGATCATTTACCCTTGGTGGAGTTTGTGTACAACAACAACTACCACTCCACCATTGGGATGACACCATACAAGGAATTGTACGACTGACCTTGCAGATCACCTCTATGCTGGACTGACCCTGGGGAGTCAACACTTGTAGGACCAGAGATGGTTCAGGCTACGACGGAGAAGGTGTAGATCATCTAGGAGCGGATGAAGACTGCATAGAGTAGACAGAAGTCCTATGTTGATAGGGGATGGATACCACTGGAGTTTGAGGATGGCGACCACGTTTTTCTATGGGTCTCACCTCGACGAGGTCTACGGAGATTTGGCCGAGGCGGATAGTTATCTTTGTGCATCATTGGACCTTTCCAGGTCCTCAACAGAGTAGGCGAGGAGGCTTACTGCCTGGCCCTTCCACCTCAGTTTCACCAGGTGCATGACATCTTCCATGTATCTCAGCTGAGGAGATACGTGCATAATCCGTCCCACATCATAAACCATGGGGAGATGGATGTCGATGACGGGACGATATTCACTGAGGTTCCAGTGGAGATCGGGGATCGATAGGAGCGGGTTCTACGTGGATGGTCGATTCCTCGGGAATTCGTTTACTAGAAGAACTGGATCCTCCAGGAGAGCACTTGGGAGTGGGAGGCTCATATGTGAACTTAGTACTCCCATTTGTTTCCCTAGTGTGTGTTGTAGCTTTATGGGGATGTAAAGCCCCGAGGTGGGGGTAATGTAAAGACACATAAATTTCAAGGAAAATTTTTTCTTAA
The DNA here is from genome assembly GCA_963277665.1 of Viscum album. Classification (NCBI taxonomy): domain Eukaryota; kingdom Viridiplantae; phylum Streptophyta; class Magnoliopsida; order Santalales; family Viscaceae; genus Viscum; species Viscum album. Next base: position 1,236,971,604 of record OY728126.1, read on the forward strand.
ATACTTTGGAATTTTATGAGTCCTCAGTTTCTAACAGCGCCTGATTTTGAGGCCCAGTGTGCCCGGAATCAATTTATAAAGTTTTGTTCGGGTACATTCAGTAAACGTACATGCAGGTTTTTCTATATTTTGAACCGGTGCTCGGAATTGAAATCTGAGGGCACCGATGAACTCGCATCACCGGTATTCACTTAAGGGAACCTTTACCGCAATTGCATTTGCTCAGGAGGAGAAGTTATAATTTGGGGATTTATATTCATTTAAATAAAATTGTTGTACAAAATTTTATTGTTTAAGAGTTGGTTATTTTCCTACAAGGGGGAGTTAGAGGTGGGGCCTACACCCACATAACCTCCCATGTGAGGATTTAGTGTGGTGGGCCCAAAAGATCCCTAACCCTTCAACTTCCCATAAACTCCCCATTAACACCCCCTTAATTATTTTAACACCTCCTCTCATTTATTATGTGGAGCCTCTCCACCTCCCTCCCATAAATTTTTCCAACACTTTTCAATTAATTAATGGAACTCTTCAATTAATTAATTAAAGCATTTGATTTTTTTTTTAAATTCTTGTGTGAATAAAATAATAGCCTTAGCTATTATTTTTGTGGGCACACGTTGTGTTGGGAAGGCTCTGGAGAAATAAAAAGAAAAGTGTTCTTATCTCGACGAAGAGAAACTCTGACGAAGAACACCATCCTTCCAACGAAGAATCTCCAAATAATGACAATCATCTCCTTCGATCTTCATCCAAGCCAAAGGAGAAGGATCCACCTGCAAAGAACATCGATGACGCGCCATTCTCGGCTTCATCTTTTCCAACGTCAACAAGTTGATGCCGCATCCCCGTGACTCTGACTACGAATGAACCTTAATTCGAGGTAGGGGGATTTGAATAATTTTAGTTTGACAAAATTATACTCTTTTCATTGTTGAATGCAAGCGATCGTCTTGGCCTCTTGATATCGCCTAACGCAGAGGGCGTGGGCTGAACAAACACGGACCGACGACCCCCCATTGATCCACGTTTATATTGGTGACAGAAGCGGTGTTGGGAGAGGCGACGGCGACTGGAAGTGATGGAAACCATAGATAATGCCAGTCATGTGCCAGCTGCATGCCGAAGACCACGGCCCGCAACCGCGGGCCACTCGGACGAAGAAGAACCGGTCGGCCGTAGCCAGCTAGTCTAGTGGAACCGCAGTGCCCCATGGTGTCGTGTTGCGGATGACCATGGCACGCGCTCTGTGGGCCACTTCAGTGGGCAAACCGGCTAGCTCGTCAGCCGGTCGAGTTGGAGGAGGTCGCGGAACCCGCAGGTGCCGCGCAGGAGGACAACGGCCCACCCATTCGGGCCGCTCACACCGGGAGGACTGGCCGACTTTGGATGGTCGTACAGGAGGGCGGCGCCGCTCAGCGCCGCCAGTTCGGGAATTCGGGGGGCCACGCCCCCTGCTCCGCGTTGCTCAGCTAGCTGGACAAGCCACGGCCAATAGCCAGCCGGGTCGTGCCCTGCTACGGGTCGGGCCGTGCCTCGCTGTGGGTCAGGCCACACCCCGCCATGGGCTAGGCCGGGCCGCCTACCACGGGCCCAACCATGCCCCACTGGGCCGGTCCCCTGGAACGGAAAAGCTAATAACTCTCAGACTGGACGTTCGATTGACCTGCCGTCTGTCACGTTGGGTTTATTTTGATGAGACGGAACATAAAAATACATCAACTCTAGACATAGTGATTTTTGTTGTATCGACCCCTTGGATCGAGGAGAGGACCCTCCCGGAATCGAGTGTGTTGTGTGTGAAACCCTAGAGCTGGCTGCGACTGCAACGACAACTATACTGGAATCCTCTGTGGGTTCGGAAATGACGACAACTATACTGGAATCCTCTGTGGGTTTGGCAGTGATGACAACTGTACTGTAATCCTCTATGGATTCGACAGCAACAATACTGAACTGAATCCTCCATGGGTTCGACAGCAAGGAGACTGAACTGAATCCTCCGTGGGTTCGACAGCAACGAGACTGGACTGAATCCTCCGTGGGTTCGACAACAACGAGACTGGACTGAATCCTATATGGGTTCGACAGTAATGAGATACTGTTGTTTTAGGTTTCTACGGATATCAGCCGTTCGAAATTTATAGATGATTCAGTGGCTATAACTAACAATATCTTACTCTCTTTATGTTGTGTATACCTGGTGTGAGCTGAGTCTTGACTTACAATCATTATCATCGATGTGATTGACTTCTTTCCTACATGGACTGGGTTGTGCTTGGGCTCAAGAGTGGAGCCGAACTGAGATTGATAAGTTAGGTATATGTATGGGAATATCTCTAAGTAGGATTGGTTGATACTTTGTGGTTGTATCTTTCCTTTTTTGGTTTATCCTTCGTGGATTCTGGGAGACCTTTGGGGTTCTCGGGGTCCCTACTGAGTATCGTATACTCATCCCTGCACGGGCTATGCCCACACTATGTTGTGTTGGATGCGGACGATGGATGACACTGATCAAGGTAGAGACTTGTAGAGCTGGATGGTACATGGAGGTGGACCACTTGGTGATATGTACACGGAGCAGACGGAGGGACCCGAGGTGATGAAGAGGCCATTTGTACCAACCCTTAAGGTGGGATTCCCAGAGGACGACTCAGTGGTTGTTGTTTTACTTTAGTTCAGTTGTACTAGCTTTTTAGTTGTACTATACTTACTGTTGGTCTTGTATTTTCGGCCCCTTTTCCTTTCAGCACTTACTTTTGTATACAGTTTTTACCATGTGTTTACATTTTTTTGCGTACTCTATTGTGTTTTTTTACTTTCATAAAGGAAATGTCTTCCCTTTTATAAGGATTTACACCTTTGGTTCTAGTCGTCATCCCCTGGCCTATGGAAGGCGGGCTTGGGGTAGTCACGGCACGAGCCCCGAGGACGGGTCATGACAACAATTATATTATTATTAAAAAAATTATTATGATCTTTTATATCTTAAATGGTTGTTTTCATTGTAAATATTTCATCAATTATCATTTTCCCATTATCGAATAAAATTAACATTTAATGAAAATATTAGTTTTTGATGATTATTTCCTATGTAGGTAAAAAAAAATCGCAGAACAAGTTATTAAAAAATAAACAATATATAAAAAAAACATCCATTACATCCCTATGCAAGTACAGGTATAATAGTGCTTTCAAGATAAAACAGATCAAAACAGCACCTAGTGTGTTCAGGAAACAACCAGTGTGGTGCTCAGGCCAGACCTCTAATCATGCCCTCGAACCAAACCCATTATATCATGACAAAATACAATAAGATAGACTATCACCATGCATGTCCAGGCACAACAATGAAGAGCAGAAGAAAAACCATGCTAGAAAAAACATACAACTTGCCTCCATCCCTGTAAAAAATAGCTTACACAAGTTTAAAAATAAGATATTTCTCACAATCCCTTTTAACAAAAGGATTAAGATAATCAAGATCCTGATCAAACCAAGAAAAATCAACTCCATTGATTCCCTTATTTGAAACACCATCAACAACTTAATGGGATTCCCTGTAAATGTGAGTGATGATATAATTCATGGAGAAAATGTATCCAAGCATTGGCACCAACGATTAGTGAGATTCCAAACAAAATAAGAGAGAAGATTACTAATGGAAGTTACGACTATGTTATAGTTACTCTCAAACAATAAATTATTCCATCCAGGATCCTTATCTTTCTCCACCGCAATAATGATGCCAGCATTTCATCCTCAAGAGAAGAAGCAAGACCACATGAACCACGAAAACATCCAAGTACATCCCCTTTATGGTAACTGAAATAGAACCTTATCCAGACGACCCTAGATTACCTCTTGAAGCTCCATTAAAATTGACTTTTATCCATCAAAAAAATGTCTCCTTCTATAATACTTCAAAGGTTCCATATGGAGGCTTAAAGTTCCCCTTATCACCAATCCAGTTCAAAATGGACCAGTCAGGCACTGAGTTGATGCAATAATGCTTTTTGGTGTTCTTACCTCATGCACAACAATATGTATGGTGGAAATGGAACCACTGATGAAAAAAAAAAGATCAGCTGTCATGAATTGCCTTATTCCGAGAAGACAAAATTATATGAAGAATCTCCAGAGAAGCCACCCGAAAGAGATCCAGAATTTGAGTAGAAAGCAAAGTTGAATTCAATCCTTGGATAAAATCCTGGATAGAAGACACACAAGGTAGAGATATTTCAAAGATATCAAAAATAACCTTCCACATGGATGGAGAAGTCACGTAGCAAAGAAACAAATGGCCAATATCTTTCCTATACAGATGGCAAATCACACACAAAGAACAAATAGAGATACCACAAAGTTGAAGGAAACAATCCGTAAGAATCTTCCTGTGAGCCAGTCTCTAGGACAAAACCGACTGAGAAGGCCTTATAAAGTTCAAGTGAAATTCCCTCATCCACTTAAAATATATGATGCATGATAAGGAATGTGTGTAAAAATTTTGAGAAGATAAATAACCATTGGCATCTAGTTTCCAGACCCAAAAATCTTCTCAGTTAGAAAAACTTTAGTCTCGAACAACATTGAAAATAAGAATTGGGAGATTCCCAATACTATCTAGTTGATTCTTAATCATGGCATCCAAGTCCACATTAATATCATCACTCATCAGATTCTTTACAAGGGTCCAACTAGTCTAATTGTCCTTCCAAAATTATAAAGTTGAATTCTTTGAAACAAGCCACCTGGAATGAGCATTAATAGAAGATAAAATATATTTAGAAGTAGGACAAACAGATGAATCCATGTGATTAAAATCACCCTTTCTAAGTCTATCCTTGATTTTATTTCTGAGTAATCCAAGATACATAGAATTACTATTTAACATCCTTCAAATAAATGATGCATGCATGGAATCATTGAACAGAGTAAGGTTCTTGATACCGAGACCCCCCCTACATCACAAGGTTTACAGAAATTGTTCCATGAAACCTTGGCTAATTTCTTCAACAGAATGTTACCACTCTAAATGAAATTTTTTATAGAAACATTAATGCTCTTTATGAGAGAGACCAGCCACATATAGACCATGAAATAATAAACAAACATAGAAATAATCACATCCTGGACCACGCAAACACGACCACCATGGAGAGAGATTTACCCTTCCAAGTTGCAATATGCCTTCTGATTTTACTAAGAATATCAGAAAAATAACATGCTTTTGGCCACCACCAAAACATCAGAATACCCAAATATGTAAATGGAAGTGATCCCTCGTGAATTTCCAATTCTCTAACAATGTCCATCTTCCTAGAGTTGGAGAAATTACTACCAAAGTAGATGAAATATTTATTCCAACAAATTTCTTATCCTAAAACATTTTCATAATGTAATAGTTCTCGTTTGATGTTCTTAATATTTATCTTATCCCCTTGAGTTAAGAGAATAATATCATTTGCATAAAAAATGAGTAAGAGCGTCCAAACCTCTACCATCACAGATAGACATTAGTATCCCATTTCAAGACAAAATATAAAGTAATCTGCTAAGATAATCCTCCACAATAAAAAAAATATAGCAGAAAGAGGGTCACCTTTCCTAACCCCTCTAGGACAAGAAAAAAATCCTCAGGAGACCCATTAATAAGAACAGAGATGCGAGATGACTCCAAAATGATTTTGACCTAATAAATGAAAACACCATTAAATCCAAATTAATGAACAACCATAAAAAAGAAATTCCAGTTTATAGTATCAAAAGCTTTCTTGTCATCAAGTTTGAGAGCAATATTACCACCCCTTGTGGATTTGATAAGAATATTGACACACTCTGAAGCTGTAATGAGGCTATCCTGAATAGACCTCCCTTTTTTGAAGCCAAACATATTAGGAGAAACAATCTTACTAATAATTGAAGATTACCTAATGGCCAAAATTTTTCAAATAATTTTAATGATTGTGTTAACCATGGAAATTTCCCTGAAAAGTTTAATCTCATTGGAATTGTCCACCTTCAGAATGAGAGCATGGAACTGAGCATTCAGCCCTTGAGGAAGAGATACACCTTTAGAAAACTGAGAAACCAACCTACAAACATCAACATGAATAATATCCTAGTAATTTTGGAAGAAATATTTACCAAAACCATCAGGACTAGAAGAACTATTATGCTTTAGACTAAAGAACAATTCCTTGATTTCATAGTCCAAGGGAATATATGTAAGCATCAAATTATCCTCTTGGTTAACGATATTCAGAATAATTATCCCCACAGGATCAGCATGATGGGCTTGACCATTGAATAGGTCCTTAAAGTAAATAACTACATGTTTAGAAACATCCTTCCTATTGTCAAAAACCGTATTCCCATTTCTCATTAAAGAGAGAGGCCTTGAAACCTTCCTAATTATCTGCATGGAGTTAAAAAAATGTCAAATTTTTATCACCATCTCTTAGCCAATTCACCCTAAAAAATACCTCATTTCAAAGTATCTTTGAAATTCAACAAGTTATTTAGCTTGGAAACAAGATGTGTCTCCCCCAGGATATCAAATGAGAATTCATTAGAGGAGTTTTTCTCCTAAAAATGTTGAATAGATTCCTCAAGAGAAAACATTTCATAGTCAAGAGAACTAAAATGGACATTAATTCATAACTTCAGAGCTCTTTTAATAATTTTTAGCTTAATAACACAAGACAAGTCATTCTCCCTACCCTTCCAATAATTTCAGCTTTGTTCAACAATTTTCCTGCATTAATGATGATTGAACTAGGCTTTATTAAATCTAAAAGGCAGTGGGGGTTGGGATCCTTTCCCACAAGATCAACCAAGATGGGATGATGATCATAATTAATTCTTGAGAGAGTCATATAGGAAACAGATCCCCCAAAATCAATATAATCTTCATTAAAAAAATACCTATCAATTCTTCTTGAAACAACTCTATCCAAATCTTTCTTGTACTAAGTGTTCCTATCCCCTAAAGTGTTAACATGCATCGTCCCATTATCATCAACGCAAGATTTGAACTCTCTTGAAGAGATGATGAAATTCATGGCTCCAATTTCTTCATCAGAGAACAAGAAAACATTAAAGTCACCATGAATGGTCCCCATGCCAGGGATGAAAATTTTAAGAGAACCAATGTCCATAAATAAATTCCTTTGATCCTGATATCGATTATAGGCATAAATAAAAGTGCAAAAATGATGCAGAACATGAAAATTCAAAGAACAAGTGACATGTTGTTCGCTATTAGCAAGCAGAGAAATATCAGTTAAAAAACAATGATCCAGAACCCATAATCTCTTGACCTCTGATTGACCACTGTTAAAATTTACAAAATGAAAGCCCATGTTATCAAAATTATAAATATAGGAGAAAACATCTTTTTAGGCTTAGAAAAACCAAAAAGAAGATGCCTATGTTTTTGAATGAAGAGCCTAAGGGACCTCATAGTTTCATGATTTTCCAGTCCTAGGAAATTCTAGAACAAAATATTCATTTAAATCTATGATCGGGATGATTTCCACCTTTTTTGACCCTGACATTTTTTATGCATTCCTGATAAAGGAGGCCTTCCAACCATTTTCATAGGACTAGAAACCCCTTGTAACAGGTCATTAATATCTGAACTGCTTATGTTTCCTTTTCCAATTGGATTCAAGGAAACGACGTCATGAACTTTAACCGGACCACTGGATGAAGCAGGAGCCCCCAAAATCTGTAAATCTGCATTACCCCTGGATTAATTAGGAGCTACAGTCTCAGCAGCTATATTTAAGTAGTATCAATAGTTGAAACATGAGCCTTGATTGTCACAACCCATCCTCCAGGTCCCGTATCATGACTACCCCAAGCCTGGCTTCCATAGGCCAGGGGCTGGTGACTAGCACCAAAGGTGTATATCCCTAAACTGGGAAGGCATTGCCTTTATAACTGAAAAACAAAGACATCAGAGTAAACAACTAGAAGAAAAACACTAAGTAAAAACTATATACAAAGAGTGTGCTGGAAAGTAAAAAGGGCCCAGAAATATAACCCCAACTGTAAAGTACAAGTACAACTGAAAAAGGGACAAACAGAAAAAAGGTAAAGAGTATATCATGGATCGTCCTCCGGGGATCCTACCTGAAGGGTAGGTACAGATGGCCACCTTAGCACTCCACTTCCATCGGACTCCTCAGTGTACTGACTCATCGTAAGGTCCTCCTCCGGGTACCGTCCAGTCCTGGCACTCTCAGCCTCTTTCCGCGATGTCTATCATCTGCATTCAACACAAAGAGGTGAGGGCATAGCCCGTGCAGGGGTGAGTATAACGATACTCAGTAGGGACCCTGAGACCCTCAAGGTCTCACAAAATCCAACAAGGATAAACTAAAAAGTATGAAATCAATGAATAACCATTACATAGGTATATGGTCATACATATACCTAAGTTATCTAGTAACCCATCTCAGTCATGAGGAAAACACAAAGTCATTGACATAGTTCAACTAGGATTTTTATTCACGATGTCGAAACCACGGCTGCTGGAGATCTCCTCCTCGGTCGAGTACAGTGGGTCTACCGCTACAAACAAGTGCTTCCCACTAACCTTGGACTGCTAAGGTACTCCACCTGTCGAGTACTTTGGGTCTGTCGTGCTCACACAAAGGCGCTCCCCACCATGGGTCTTCCATTAAAACCAAGTGCTCCCCCTCATAGCCTACAGAGGTACTCCTTCTATCAAGTATCATGGGTCTGCCGATACAACCAAGATCTCCTCCGTTGTGGGTCTGTTGCTACAACCAAGCACTGCCCACAGGGCCATCCGAATCACTCTGAGTCAATCGGTCAGCAGTCATCAAGTCTCAACCAGCTACTAGGTCTCTGCAATCTGCTCGCTCGTCACCGGGAGGTTCCGCTCCATGAGCTCCAATTTGATACTCCAAGTGTTGTGAAGTCCCACGTAGAAGTATCTCAAAGGTCCACCTCATCATAGGGGTCTGAATGCAACAGACAACACATCAATCGGATGCCTGGAATGTGAGTTATTAGCCTTTTATTCCTGGGGGCCCGGTTGGATTCATGTATGAACCAACCTGACCATACCTCAACAATACCCCGGACTCCAGTGGGGTATTCTCAAAAGGACCATCTCTCGACGAGATTACCAGCACCATTGACGGTTTTTCAAACGGACGTATGGTGTCAAGGATATGGCCAATGTAAGTCGAGGGTCGGTAGTGGGCCCCGTTCCAGTCTGACCTAGTCGGACTGACTCAGCCCAACCCAGTCTGGGCCAACCTGGTCTAGGTCAACCCGGATAGACCCGATGGGTCTGACCTAGCCCGTTGTGCGGGTCAGCCCACTAAGTTGGGATCGGTCCGCTGGGCCCGGCCCAACAGATTGCAAGAGCGGTTCGGCCTGGATGTCACCACGCAGGCGTCTTGTCCTGAAGCCCAGGGCCGGTTCGACCAGTTCCACGAGGGACGTGGCTTGGGAGGTCAGTGGCCGGAATGCCAGCGGGCAAGTCGCGTGGGGCGCGGGCAGGCCGGCTGGACGCCGAGCAGGCCGCGGCAGGGGGTTGTGGGGATGCCGGGAAGGTCGTCGGGCAGCGCACCGTGGCAATGCACTGGGGTGTGGGCTGTGCGTCGGGGCGCCAGGCAGGCCTTGGGGGTGCCGGGCAGCACGGCAGGGGGACCCGGGGGCACCGGGAAGGGAACCGGGGTGCCGAGATGGCCGCAGCAAGGGACGTGGGGGCACCGAGCAGGGTTCCGGGCAGTGCAGTAGGGGGTCGCAGTGGCGCCAAGAAGGGCATCGGGGCACCTGGTAGTGCGCCGGGTCAGCGTGCTGGGGTGCGGGCAGCACTTCGGGGCGCCGGGTTGGGCGCCGGCGGAGCCGGGCAGCGCGTGGGGTGCGCGGGTGGTGGCACGGGGCGCGGTGGCGCATGGACAGGTGGCGTAGGGGCACTAGGCTGGGCACCGATGGGTCCATGAGGGCGGCAGGATCCGCAGAGTTCATGGGTAGCACAACCATTGTTCGCCATCTTCGTCAGCATTGCTTCATTTCCATGTCGTCGTGGAGTCATCACAAAAAGAACAACGGAGGGGTCGGGCCATGTTGGTTTGGCCCACACCCTCCGTGTTTAGGGTGGTTGCAATAGGTTCTCAAGAATGGAACACAACACCCCACCCACAAAAGGTAAACATCAACGTTCTTCATTTAAGGAAGGGAGAACATGGTACTTTAAATGAAAAAAACCCTACCTTTGATTCGCGGGTCATTGATCGACATTCATTGGCGGTGTTGCAGAAAGAAGACGATGAAGTTTGTCGATCTCCGCATTCATCATGCACTCCCAATCCAAGCTCGTGTGTCTGTTCGTTGATGATGATGAGGAGGTAAGTTTCTCTACGTCGGAAAGTGGTCGGGGTAGAAGACCATGGAAGAAGCGTCATCGGCGTTCTTCACATTCTTCACATTCTTCATTGGGAGAATGGTTCTCCCTAGCTCTCCTCTTCCTCCATTCAACCAAAAGAGAATGCCAACTAAATAATAATAATAGGTTATTTATTATTTTATTGTTGTCACTCAATTAAAACGGAGAAAAAAACTCCCCTTAATAAATTTACACGTGTTGGCACAATTAATTGGCACGTGCGTTGGCATAATTAATTAGCATGTGCGTTGACACAATTAATTGGAAAGTTCATTGGAAAAATTAATTGGCACGTGCGTTGGCACAATTAATTGTGCAAAGGAGGTCAAGTGGTCCTCCCTCATTAATGAGGTGGAGTGGAGAGGTTTCATTCTCCACCATCAATAGGGGTCGGGTGGTCCCCATCCCTATCATTAATAGGGAGGTTATGCTCGAGTGGGCCCCACCACCATATCCTCTCATGGGAGGTTAGGGTGTGGCCGTCCTACCACCAACTCCCAAGGGGAGGTTTCAACCAACACACCAAACACAAGGCAGCTTAAAAATAAAATAAAGTGTTGTACTTTATTTTATTATTTTTTTATAAAGAGTCAAAAAATAACTTTTATTCCCGACTCACAGTCGTCGAAGTGAAAGTCTTCTTAAGAGAATACTGGATTTGCGAGTTCAATGGTGCCCTCGGATTTCAGTTCCGAGCACCAGTTCAAAAGGTATAAAATCCATCTAGTATGTTAACTGAACGTACTCGAAAAAAACTTCATAAATTGATTCCGTACACACCAGGCCTTATAATCAAGCACCATAAATTTTCACAGACTCGTAAAAATCCCATGTATTTAAAAAAAAATCACAGAATTTCAGGTCTTTACATTCTCCCCACCTCATGGATTTACGTCCTCAAAAGCTATAACTCACACTAAGGGAACAAATGGGGATATTGAGCACGCATCTGAGCCTCCCGCTCCCATGTTCTCTCCTAGAGGTTTCTGTACTACCAATGAATGTGCACCAGAGGTATCAACTGTCCACATAGTAACCACTCCTGTCGATCCTTTATCTCTACTGGAACCTCCATGAATGTTGCCCCATCGTTGATGTCCAGCTCCCCATGGTCGATGATATGGGAAGGGTCATTCACGTATCTCCTCAGCTGAGATACCTGGAAGACGTCGTGCACCCGGTGCAACTGAGTTGGTAGAGCTAGGCGGTAAGTCACCTCACCTAATCTGGTGAGGACCTGGAAAGGTCCGATCAATCGCGGAGACAACTTTCCACCTCGGCCAAATCTCTGTAGAACTCGTCGAGGTGAGACCCATAGGAAGACGTGGTCGCCATCCTCGAACTCCAGAGGTCTCTGTCTCCTATCAGCATACGACTTCTATCTGCTTTGTGCAGTCTCCATCTACTTGTGGATGATCTGCGCCTTCTCTGTGGTAGCCTGTACCATCATTGGTCCCACTAGTGCTGACTCCCCTGGGTCTATCCAGCACATTGGTGATCTGCAAGGCCGACCATACAAGGCCACAAAAGGTGTCATACCGATAGTGGAGTGATAGCTATTTTTGTATGAAAACTCTACCAACGGTAAGTGATCCTACCAGCTATGACCAAAGTCGAGGAAACAAGATCATAGGATGTACTTGAGGGTCTAAATGGTCCACTCAATCTGACCCTCTGTCTGTGGATGGAAGGTGGTGCTCAAGCAAAGTTGTATCCCAAAAGCCCCCTACAACCCCTTCCATAACCGGTATGTAAACCATGTGTCACGGTCGGAGACAATAGAAGAAGGTGCTCCATGTAAATGTACAATCTCCTACACATAGAGGTTTTTTCAAAATATCTACAGAACCCTGCTCTCTGATCAGAAGGAAGTGGGTCGACTTGGTGAGTTGGTCGATGATCACCCAAATCGAGTCATGACCCCTGGATGTATGTGGTAGACTCGTCATGAAATCCATGGATATCCCATCTCACTTTCACTCTGTGACCTCTAAAGGTTGAACCAAGCCTACTGGTACCTGGTGCTCCACCTTCACTTGCTGAAAAGTGAGGCATCGAGAGACAAACTCCACTACAGACTTATTTATACCTTGCCACTAGTGCTGTCGTTGAAGGTCCTGGTACATCTTTACCACACCTGGATGTACCGCTAAAGAGGAAGTATGGAACTCCCTCAACACTTCCTCCTGAAGTGCTACTGGTACCATGGTACATCCTCTAAAGAGGATGACATGCTCCCCACCATCAGAAAATTCATCAGGTTCCTGCCTTGTGGATATCTGAGCACGTCATGTCTCACAGTTAGTGTCACCATGTTGCACCTCCCTGACTCGTTGAAGTGGTGGGGGAGTGACCGTAAGAGACTGTAGGAATGATGCTCCATCCCTATATACAAAGGATATCTATAAGGTAGCCAGCTGCTCTTTCACCTCTCCTAGAAGCTAAATACTAGTCCTCCTGCTGAGCACATCTGCAACAACGTTCCCCTTCCCAGGAGTATAGACTATATCGAAGTCATAATCCTAGAGGAACTCATGCCAATGTTGTTGTCTCAGGTTTAGGTCCTTCTAAGAGAAGATATACCTGAGGCTCTTGTGATCTGAGTACACAGTAAAACGTTCACCCATAAGATAGTGCTGCCACATCTTCAAGACGAAGACCACTGATGCAAACTTCAGGTCATGGGTACAATAGTTCTTCTCATATTGTCTCAGCTGCTGAGAACAATAAGTGATTACAGCTCCTTACTGCATTAGGACACACCCAAGTCTGGTCCCTGATGTGTCGCAGTAGACTACGTACCCTACGCCTTCCTCTGGAAGCCTCAAGATGGGCGCACTAGTCAGCTTCTGCCTCATCTTTTGAAAGATCTTCTGGCATCTCTCTAACCACACTAAGGGTTTCCCCTTCTTCATCAAGGCTGATAGTAGTGTCGCAACTCTGGAGAAATCTATAATGTATATCCAGTAGTAGACAGCCAAACCCAGAAAGCTCCATACCTCCGTCACACTCCTGGGTGGCTCCCAAGCAAGTACCGCCTCGAACTTCACTGGATCCACTACAACTCCAACCTCCGAGATGACGTGTCCCAAGAAGTGAACCTCTCGAATCCAAAACTGGAACTTCAAGAACTTACCATAAAGTTGGTGCTCTCAGAGTGTGTCCAGTACTACCTGCAAATGGTAGGCATGCTCCTCCTCAGTAGTCGAGTGGATCAGAATGTCGTCTATGAAGACTACCACAAAGCGATCAAGGTATGGCTGGAAGATCATGTTCATGAAACTCATGAACATTGTTGGAGTGTTGGTTATGCCGAAGGGCATAATCAAGAACTCATAGTGGCCGTAACGACACCTGAAGGTCATCTTCTGCATATCCTCATCTCAAACTCTGAGCTAGTGATAGCCTTATCTGAGGTCTATCTTTGAGAACCATTGTTCTCATTTCAGCTGGTCAAATAGGTTTTTCAATCCTTGGGAGTGGGTACTTGTTCTTCACGGTCACCTGGTTTAGGCGACGATAGTGGACATAGAGCCTAAAGCTCCAGTCCGCCTTCTTGGTGAACAGAATCATGGCTACCAAGGGAGAAAAATTGGGCGAGCTGAATCACTTCCCATGTAAGTCCTCTAGCTATACCCACAGCTCAAAAATCTCAGCAGGATCCATCTGATATGCTGGATTAGATATCGATGTCGTCCCATGGTAAATATCAATGTAGAAGTCCACCTATCTGTGAGGAGGTAGTCCTGGAACATCGTCAGGGAAAACATCCACGTATTAATCCACCACTACATGATAAATTGGACTCTCCACGTCAACTGCTCCAAGGGTAATTCAAGCCAACGAGTGAGTGATCGGCTGCACCCTACTCCGAGTAAGTCCATCCTGCACTGCAGAGGTTCCCTTCTCACCGGTGAAGGTGAACCTGTTCCATCCATGCGGACACACCACACTTTGCGCCTAATACAGTCAATATGATCATGGACTGTAGATAACCAGTCCATACCCAAGATGATGTCGTAAGTCCTTGATGTCGCTACAAGGAGATCGTAGCCGAAGCTCTCGCCTCCTAGAGTAATCTCACACTGTCGGAACCAGTGTGTAAACGTCGAGTCTACTCTAGTAAGAGTCTCTAACCGTAAGGATCGATCCAATGGCTCTGTCGGAATCTCTGATCTCTGAACGAGGGAAGTGGAAATGAAAGAGTGACTGGCACCTGTGTCTATAAGAACTGTAGCTAAGGTGGAATAGACATAGATCGTACATAGAATCATCTCTGGAGCACCGTGATTGTAGGCCTCAGCTGCTTGAAGCTGTGCTCTCCCCTGTCCACCCACTCCATGTGGTCGGGGTGGACCTCCTGGTGGAGGTGGCAGTAGCACCTCAAAATGTCGTCCACTTCCAGCTGCACGACCAGATCCTCTGCCACGTCGGCCTCCTCCCTGCGGACCACCTCAATAAAACCTTTGCCTCTACCTGGGAGGTCCCTCAACTCTCTGCTGATCGTCAGTGCGGTGGGTCAGACAGTCACGAGCCATGTGACCCTGTCTGCCGCATGAGTAACACTGCCAGCTCTTGGTAGGTCTGTCTCCACCCCAGGTGCCTCACACATCCGATCCTGAGTCATGCAGTCGACCAACTGTAAGCCTGGTCCTCTTGGACCTTTGCGTCGTCTTTCTACTGCCTGTTGTAGAAGACTCTGCTGCATGTCGTCTAGTGGTGGGTCTCTCTGCTGGAGACTTCTCAGTAAGGAAACTATCCACTAGGAGGGATCCCTCCAACACCCCCATTTGGGTCAGGATGCTAAGTGAGATCATCGAAGCTCTGATCTCTCACCTGAGCCCCTGCTCGAAGGTCTGAACCCTAAAGAATGGGTACCGCACCATATCTGTGGAGTACTGTGAGAGGTTGGTGAACCTCACTGAGTACTGACCTACCGTCATGCTACCCTGCTGTAGATGCAGTAGCTCCTATATCTACACCGCACGAAGGGTGGCTAGTACAAACTCTGCCCGGAACAGGCTCTCCAAGTCTGACCAGAGTAGTGTCACCTCATCATGCATCTGGAGCATCAGGCTCCACGATCTACCTGCTGCTACCTGAAAGAGGCTGGAAGCAAGGATCACCATGAAGTCTGCAGGTGTCCCTACTAGCTTGAAGACTCTCACCACAGCCTCTAGCCAATCCTCAGCCGCCTGTGGGTCCGTCTCTCCCCAGAACTTGGGTGTCCACTGGCACTGGAACTCGTGCAACTCTCTCAAGTGGTGTGCATTGTCTGCTGCTGGGGATGGTGGCATAGGTGGCCCAGCAGGAAGTGGTACCACTGGTACCCCCGCTAGTGCCTCAATTGGAAGAGGGCCCTGCATCGAGGCCTCGTCGCTCGGTGGGATGTCAGTACGTACGACTCTTGGGGCTTTTGCTGGTCGCCCGTGGGGAGGCATCCAGAATGAAACAGATGCGACATGGTCAAAAGATTTAACCTGGTGAGCTAACCTGGTTGAGCTATCTTAAAGAATTCACAAAGGAGAGCACACACGTAATCAGTGTTTTTTTGCACTGAGTTGGAAATCAAGAGTCAGGGTCATGGTGTATGGATATGTCGGCCACCCGCACCAACACTAAACTCCATGAACTGAAAACCACACTTACTACCCTTAACACTATTTCTTCACAGAAAATAAATATCATATTCCTATGTTTTGTGGTAGAAATGACACCTCTAATACCAATTTTTCATGACTCGTCCCCCAGGGCCCGTATCATGACTACCCCAAGCCCGCCTTCCATAGGCCAAGGTCTGGCAACTAGAACCAAAGGAATATATCCCTAAACTGGGAAGGCATTTCCTTTATAACTAAAAAACAAACACATTAGACTACACAACTAGAAGCAAAACAATAAGTAAAAAAATGTATACAAAGAGTGTGCTAGAAAGTAAAAAGGGTCCGGAAATACAAGACCAACTGTAAAGTACATGTACATCTGAAAAAGGTAAAAACAACAAAAAGGTACAGAGTAACTCCTAGATCATCCTCTGGGGTTCCTACCTGAAGGGTAGGTACAGATGGCTGCCTCATCACTCCACGTCCATCAAACTCCGCTGTGTACCGACTCGTCATAAGGTCCTGCTCTGGGTACTATCCAGTCCTGATACTCTCGGCCTCCGTCAGCGCTGTCCGTCATCTGAATCCAACACAATGAGGTGCGGGCATAGCCCGTACAGGGGTGAGTATAACGATACTCAGTAGGGACCCCGAGACCCTCAAGGTCTCTCAAAATCCATCAAGGATATACCAAAAAGTATTAAATCAACAGATAATCATTACATAGGTATATGCCCATACATATACCTAAGTTATCTAGTAACCCATCTCAATCATGAGGAAAACACAAAGTCATTTACACAGCTCAACTAGGATTTTTATTCATGATGTCAAAACGGCGGTTGCTGGAGAACTCCTCCTCTGTCGAGTACATTGGTTCTGCCGCTACAACCAAGTGTTTCCCACTAACCTTGGACTTCTGAGGTACTCCACCTATCGAGTATTGTGGGTCTGTCGTGCTCACATAGAGTAACTCTCCACCATGGGTCTACTACTACAACCAAGCGTTCCCCCTCATAGCCTACTAAGGTACTCCTTCTGTCGAGTACCGCGGGTCTGCCGCTACAACCAAGCACTCCTCCACCATGGGTCTACTGCTACAACCAAGTGCTCCCCACTGGGCCCTCCGAATCACTCCGATTCGATTGGTCAGCAGTCGTCAAGTCTCATCCAGCTACTAGGTCTCTGCAATATGCTCGTTCGTCACCGGGAGGGTCCGCTCCACGAGCTACACGTCAATACTCCTAGTGCTATGAAGTCCCACATAGAAATATCTCAAAGGTCCGACTCATCATATGGGTCTCAACGCAACAGACGGCGCATCAATCGGACTCCTGGACTGTGAGTTATTAGCCTTTAAGTCCCGGGGGCCCAGTTAGATTCGTGTACGAACCAACCTAACTGTACCTCAAATATACCCCGGACTCCAGTGGGGTATTCTCAAAGGGACCTTCTCTCAATGAGATTACCAGCGTCGCTGACGGTTCGTCAAACGGACGTCTGGTGTCAAGGATATGGCCAAAGTAAGCAGAGGGTTGGTAGTGGGCCCGAGTCCGGTCCGACCCGGTCGGACCGACTCAGCCCAACCCAGTCTAGGCTGACCCAGTCTGGGTCAAGCCAGACAGACCCGATGGGTCTGACCTAGCCCGTTGGGAGGGTCAGCCTGCGAACTTAGGCCCAGTCCGCTGGACCCGGCCCAACGGATTGCAAGGGTGGTTTGGCCCGAATGCTGCCACGCAGGTGGCTCGGCCTGAAGGCTGGGGCCGGTTCAGCCAGCACCGCGAGGGATGCGGATTGGGAGGTCGATGGCTGGAAGGCCAGTGGGCAAGCCACGTGGGGCACGGTCAGGCCGTCTGGACGTCCGGCACGCCGCGGAAGGGGGTCGTGGGGATGCCAGGCAGGCCACCGGGGCACCGGGCAGCGCACCGTGGCAGCGCACTGGGGTGTGGGCAGCGTGCCGGGGTGCCATGCAGGCCGCGGAAGGGCGTCGTGGGGGCGCCGGGTAGGGCGTTGGGGCGCCACGTAGCATGACAGGGGGTTGTGGGGGCGCCTGGAAGGGCGCTGGGGTGTCGGGCAGGCCGCGGAAGGGGGCCGCGGGGGCACCAGGTAGGGCGCCGGGGTGCCGGGCAGTACGGAAGGGGGCTGCGGTGGCATCGGGCAGGGCTCCGGGGCGCCGGGCAGCGCGCCGGGTCAGCGCGCTGGGGTGTGGACAGCGCGCCGGGGCGCCGGGTAGGGCGCCGGCTGAGCCGGGCAGCACGTGGGGTGCACGGGCAGGTGGCGCGGGGCACGGCTGCGCACGGGCAGGCGGCGCAGGGGCACCTGGCAGGGCATCGGCGGCGCCGCGAGGGTGGCGCAATCTACAAAGGCCACGGGTAGTGCGGCCTTTGTTCACCATATTCATCTCCATTGCTTCATTTCCATGTCATTGTGGAGTCATCACAAAAAGAACAACGGAGGGGTCGGGCCATGTTGGTTTGGCCCGCACCCTCCGCGTTTAAGGTGGTAGAAATAGGTTCTCAAGAACGGAACACAACACCCCACCCACAAAAGTTAAACATCAATGTTCTTAAATTAAGGAAGGAAGAACATGGTACATTAAAGGAAACAACCCCTACCTTTGATTAATCGGTCGTTGATCGACGTTCATTGGTGGTGTTGCGGAAAAAAGATGATTAAGTTCGTCAATCACCGCGTTCGTCACGCACTCCCAATCCAAGCTCGTGCATCGGTTCGTTGACTATGATGAGGAGGGAAGTTGCTCTATGTCAGAAAGTGGACAGGGTAGAAGATCGAGGAAGAAGCGTCGCCGGCATTCTTTGCATTTTTCACATTCTTTCTTGGGAGAATGGTTCTCCCTAGCTCTCCTCTTCCTCTGTTCCACCAAAAGAGAATGTCAACCAAATAATAATAATAGGTTATCTATTATTTTATTGTTGGCATGCAATTCAAACGGAGAAAAAAACTCCCCTTAATAAATTTACACACGTTGGAACAATTAATTGGCATGCGCGTTGGCACAATTAATTGGCATGTGGGTTGGCATAATTAATTATGCAAAGGAGTTCTATAGGTCCTCCCTCATTAATGAGGGGGAGTGGAGAGGTTTCATTCTCCACCATCAATAGGGGTCGGGTGGTCCCCACCCCTATCATTAATAGGGAGGTTATGCTCAGGTGGGCCCCACCACCATAACCTCTCATGGGAGGTTAGGGTGTGGCGGTCCCACCACCAACTCCCAAGGGGAGGTTTCAACCAGCACACCCAGCACAAGGCAGCTTAAAAATAAAATAATGTGTTGTACTTTATTTTATTATTTTTTTATAAAAAATAAAAAACTAAATTTTATTCCCGACTCACTACTATCGAAGTGAAAGTCTTCTTAAGAGAATACTGGCGATGTGAGTTCAATGGTGCCCTCAGATTTCAGTTCCGAGCACCGGTTCAAATTTTATAAAATCCCTCTCATACGTTAACTAAACGTACCCGAACAAAACTTTAGAAATTGATTCTAGACACACCAGGCCTCAGAATCAAGCACTGTAAATTTTCACAGACTCATAAAAGTCCCATGTATTTAAACTTTTTTCCCACGGAATACCAGGTCTTTACATCGATCCTCATTTCCTGTGTTATAGAAACTATTTTGGGTGAAGTAGGAACATTAATCCCCACATCCTGTAACATAGAGCCTACATTTGAAGAACTAGGAGCCTTGATTCCAGCAGATTGTACTTCAACAGATGAAACATCAGCATCAATCATCGCATCCTGTATTGCAAGAACTGTATTGTATGAAGAAGGAACACCAATCCCTGTATCATGTAATGCATGTCCAACATTAGATGAAACAGGAGACTCTATTAAGGTCTCCTAAACAACAGTAATACATCTAGATGAATCCCCTACAAACTGATCTGTAACATTGATAGGTACAATGTTAATAATAATTGAATATGTAAATATTGGAGTATTTTCAGTATGGAGATGTTGTTCTTTTTCCTTTAAAGAAACCACAAGCTCATAAATATTTTCCTCCATGTCCTGTCTCAAAAAATTGTCATCCAACTCCTTTTCTAAATATTTGTGACCAATCCAAGTAGGAGGACTCAGAAGATCAGGAATCTAACTGTGTTTATCATCTTCAATGATATCTTCCAAGGATTTCCTATTAAGAACTATAACTTTGTAAGGTCTATGTATATCATTTTAAGGACCCTCATCTTCTACAGTGACCATCTTGTTCTTTTTATACTAGTTAACTCTTTCCAATCCTTGTACACAGGTACCTCGTTCACTTTTTTTGAATCAACCATCAATTAACAATAGAGTGGCCAACAATCTTGAAAACATCACAAAAATGGGAAACCCGTTCATACTCCACTTTCACATGAATCATATTACAATTAGAAAAAAAGGTTATACTATCCGAACTTTTGATTTCCAAATTAACATCAACAAGGATTCTTTCATAATATCATATATCCCCCTCCAATGTTTTTTGATCCATTATAATAAGAGTACCAATGAATGAGGCATAGTCATTAAGGATCTTAGGATTCCAAAACATCCAATTCAATCCATATAGTACAATCCAAATTTGAGCATTTTTTTTCATAAGCATTAAGGTATTGAAATTAACATCCCACTCAGATACTCTCAATGTTCCGGGTTTAAGATGAAGACTACCAATGTCCCAATCTCTATTAAAAGAATCCCCTGATTGAAGTATTATGTGAAAGAATACACTCCCAATAGGATTTAATTTCCAATTAATAAAGCCCCAACAATAAGATATCCTACTTTTAAGATCAATGTTAGACCAGGGGTTATCCCCATTCAAATAAATAGCACAACCATGAATTGAAAACTTACAATGATAAATATGTTGCTTCAAAGCTTAATGATCTGCAATAACAGAGAAACCACCATTTTCAAGTCTACTAATATTAGAAGATCAAGGCATACCTTTTTTTCTGATCAGAGGACTCATAATGAGCTTCAACAAAAGAAACCACCTTCTATCATAGAGTAGGGAGGTTTTGGGATCTGATATACCATTACCTGTGATTAAGGGATGGTCATTCTTGATAGAAAACTCCCAATCAGAATTGAACTAATCCATGATGAGAATCAAGTAAACATCCTAAATTGAACAAGAACACCATTTTAGATTTGAGAGAGAAGTTCCTCCGCTCTAACCATCGACAGAACTAGTTATTATGTATTAATGAAAACAACATCATTTTTTTCATGGATTTAAAATTTAATATATTTTTAATGTTTTATAAATTGATTATTGATATTTATTTCTAGTCCCATTTTTTCCCAAAAAAATTGATAAGGTCTATGAATGATTTTATAATATTATAATTTATACCTCTAAAAAAATTAAATCATCATTGAATTAAGCATGTTTTCTATGAATAAAATAATACTTTAAAAATATAAATAATTTTTTGTGGATAGAAAGGACATTAAGTAAAACAATCCAATTTTTTATGTAGGTGTTTTACCAAATCACTATAACACTAAATATAAAATATCCATGAAAAGTAAAAAATGTAAACCATGTATTAAATAATACTATTAATTGTATTTTATTTTAGAAAGATTGTGGAAATAATTATTAATAGTATAGATTACCATGGAATCTAAAAATATAATTTAAAAACATGATTATTAATGTTATATTTAAATAAATTCCATATAATATTGTGACCATTATATGAAAAATGATTTTATTCATCATTATGTTTGATATTACAATAAAGATAAACTCTGAGTTAAAATTTTGTGAGAAGAAATAATTTTTATTATACTAATATCACAGTGATTTAGTTGGATTTTATAAATGTTTTTTAAAATTTTATAAATACTTGATATAAAATATATTCATGTGGCTTTATGAGTGATTAATGTTGTTTGAATAAAAATGATATGTAAATTTTAAATGATTATTTTTTCAAATATTTATGGTTTTTGGTTTTTGAATCTATTATGGTTCATTTTACACATGTTGGTGTTTATTTATTTGATGTCTGATTAATGTTAGAAATTGTCTTGTTATTATTGAGGATTAAAGAAAAATGTATAACTATTTATAATCATGGTTTTATTCATATTTTATTAGGTGTTATCATAACTTATGAAAACCATTTATTGATTTTTTAAAATTTATAGTGATTAATAAAATTAATTTGCGTCACTATTTGTGGTTCATGTGACCCATTAAAATGTAAATTTATGGATTTTTTGAATATAAAAATCATGGTTATTTAAAAAAAATTAATTATACGAAATATAAATTGAAAATTGTCAAAATACAACTAACATATTAAATATTTTAAATAAACTATGTCACTATATTTTCTCAAATCCTATATTTTAATGGTAACAAAATTCTCTAAATCAAGATATTGAATGATAATTTTATTTTTTATTATGTGGAAAATATCACTTATCTATCAATTTATGGTTTTGGAAGATTATTTAGAACCATGAATCTTATAACATTAAGAGTATGCTTTTAGAAATTCTATAATTTTATATATTGAATAGGAATTTAATTAAAATCATGATATATTATAAAAATTAATATGTAATGTTAGAAAATTTGTTATGGACAAATTAAAATTGTGAGGATACAATTTAAATAAGGGAGATAATATAACTCCACAAGATTTTATAATATAATTTTCATTAGGTAATATTGTGTTCTATAAATTTTGTTCAAAAAAATTAAATTTTAATATTTATTTATTTAATGAAAGGTAATCATCAATATATTATTAATAAATAATTTTTAAAAAAATTATACCCATTTGTAACATATATGATATAATGTTATTAAAAATTAATGTTTTAATGTTGAATTTATCATCAAAATTATTTTCCATTATAATTATTATTGTATTAAATAAATCATGGTTTTAGGTGAAAATGTTTAAATGGTCATCATTTTTTGTATTTAATTAATTTAATCTGGTAAATATTAGGGATTTTTTTCAAAAGTATGGATTCTTCCGGAATAGTGAAAAAATCCATTTTCAATATGTGGGAATATTAATGACATCAACAATACATAATAATTATATAAATTACTATGAAAATGTTTTCTAACACCAAATATATAATTACAATGTCATATAATTTCATTAAAATTATCAGATTCAAATTTTAAATCTATTTTAGTCATTTTGACATTATAGGAATTGTTTTTAAAAAATAATAATTTATTATATACTTTATTCGTGTATTTATAATGATATTTTTGGTATCAGATTAGTTTTAAACATAAATAACATTATTCTTATTTAACAAAAACCATTTTTTAATATTATAATAAACATTGTAAATGGAGTTATAAAAAATCATTTTGATGCTAAAAAGGGAATTTTTTTCGCAAAATTGATTTAAAAATGGCATTTTGATGATAAAATTGGCATTTTTATGAGAAATATCAATTTTCACCATTTGTCACATAATTGATTTAATATTAATATTTACAAGATATGGTAACTATAATAGGTAAAATAGATTCAATATTTTTAATAAATATAATATATTCTTTTTGTCTATCTTCATTTTACTTATATTTATAATGAATATTTTACATTATAATAGTTCATCACTGCATTAAGCATTAAATTGGTAAAATAGTTAATGCTATTTTCAATTACAAAATAAATTTCATAATATAATATCTATATTTCATTATATGAGTGATGTATTACCAATATATTCCTATATTTTAAATAATTTTAATTATTTTCCATGATACATTGATAATAAATATTATTTATTTCAATTAATTGGGTTTATAAAATACAACTTTGTTTCATTTGATATCATACAAGTAATTTAATATGGATAACATGAAGTCCTGAATTGAATAAAATGGTTATATTTAATAAAAATAAAAAAAAATATGTATAATAATTTTTTATTTATTATTTTAATTAATTGTATAATTACATATAACACTTAAACAACAATAAAATATTTTTTGTGAATGCACTTGAAGAATAATGTTAACATTATTTAAAACATTAAATTTAACATATTATTTATTAATATTTGTTCCCTTATAAAGTTAGGTATAATTATATAGGATATAAAATGATAAAAACAATTATATTTCAAATTCACTTTAATCAGAATATTTTTTAAATGTAATATTATGTTACTTTTCTTAAAAGTGAAATTAATGATATATAATGACAAAAAATATTTTAACAATTGATCCAACAATAATAATATAATATATTATCTAATATTAATGTGATTTGGTTAATATAACCATATATGTTAGGTTAATTTTGAAATTATATTTTTTTAAATTACATTCATGACCCATACAAATTGACTTTTTGTTAAAATGCCATTATTTTTGTCACATAAAAAGGTGTATAATTAACATTTATAGTGTTTCCAATTAGATTGATTATAACAAAAAATTACTCCTAAATAACTCTCATAATATCAACTACCACATTCCAATTAAACTAGTCTGACCACAAAAAAAATCTAATAATGTATATATACTAAATTAAAAGTATGATATACCAATATGATGTATAAGCCCTCACTAAATTATTTTATTCCTATTAGTCCTTTTATTTCCAAAAAATCATTTTTAAAAACCATAAAATAAATTAATTTGTTTCATTATTGTTGTGAAATGTTATTATTTTATAGAAAAACTTTTTTATTATAATATTTAATCAATCCTAAAATGAAAATGTATTTCGTGTGTATATACAAACTACTACCTCTATGATGACCTGTGTTTTGTATTAACTCACTAACTTATATGGCTATATAATAGATCGAATTTTTGAATATACATGATATTTATAAAATAATTATGATTTAAAATTTGTATGATATTATCAGTAAGTTACATGATAAATTAAACCATTTCCATTATGTTTTCAAAGGCATGGTAGAGCCAAAGAACTGATAGAAGTCATTTATCAAGTTCTTCATTGTCCAATTCATGAGGTAACTTTTTTTATCTTGTGTTCAGTTGCACACTAATTTTTTTCTATGCATGGTATGTAGTATAGACATGTGAGAGGTTTTACCGGTTATATATTTTTTCATTTTCTAGGTTTATTGTTCATGCATTCGGTTAGAACAATCAGTTGTTTTTTTCGTGTGAAAGGCAAGTTAGACATGTGTCATTTTGGCATGGTGATTTGAGTGTTCTCACATCTTGATGAATAAACTATTTGGTTGTGTTAGTTATGTGAATAGACTACATAGATTTATCAACGACATTAATCATTTATATTATTTTATGAGTTTCGTGAATTAGCTACATTGATATATAATTTATATGAATTGGCTAGGCAGCTGGATCATCTTTGAGAATCAATTATGTGGCTTGGTCGCATACATTAAAATATAACATGGATTATCCAAAAACGTTAATAATCTATATGAAAGATAATCTATGTTAATCATCTATATTTTTAAATAATCTATATGGATAGATATGCTACATTATAAAGATTTTGATGAAATTATGGCAATGTGGGACTTTTGGAAATGTGGAATCATTGATGTGGAATTTTATTCCTCCTAAATAAAACATCCATTTTAGTATTTCAACACCATGGAAAATGAAAAATGAATGTAATTTTCATTGAGTATAATTATATAAATTTATGCGATGATCATGGGTATAAAAGAGTCTTTCCATGTAAACATTAGTGATGACTTTAATTATAGGTTAATTAATTCTTTTGTGATATGAAATTATGATAATTTTTTGTATCTATTGTCTCAAAATGGTAAACTCACCTTAATTTCTAAATGAATACTTCCCCTTTGATAATAATGTTCCCAAATACCTTACCACAACTTCATGGATCCTTTCCTTCAACAATGTTAGTTTTTTTATTATTGTGATTACATTATGAACACAACAGCATTTTTAGGTAGAAAATCACATGAAACATTATTCATCAAGTTATAGAATACTTAATTTATATCTTTCTCTATATCTTCTGAGATAATATTAGTTTAGTTATTATTTTTCAGATGGTATTTATGGCCTAATAAATGATAAATAAAAGAATAATATGTAATTGAATTTTAATGTAAAATGGTTCTCATTATTTTAATTATTGATATTTTTATTCTATTGTTATTGTACGAGCTAAAATCACTGATGATGAATTGGGGAAATTAGAGTATTTGTTAATTATGATCATAAATTTATTGGGGAATTATTACGTATTGTGATTGTTTGGTATCAAATTAAATAAATATAAATTAATAACCCAATATAATTTTCCAATTTAATGGCTTCCCATGGACTTATGGTTGTGTGACAACACCCCTAAAATAAATTTAAATGTTTTAAAATTACATTTGATAAATCTGTAAAATTATATTTGATGTGTTGGGATGTGTCATCATGGTGTGTGTTAGAAACCAATGGTTTTGGTTATGTGGGGTAGTGTTGTGTATTTGATATGTTATGAGTGGTGATGTGTGGTTTTTTTCAATGATTTTAGGGGTGGAATGTTTATAGATCATTTTGATGTCCTTTTTGGGATTAGAGGTGAAGCTTATTTTTCCATGATTTTTTGGGAAGCAACGTGATGGTTTTTTAGATTTGATTTTCTGGAGAAATGCTTAATGTTTTTTTACAATTATTTTTAGGTGCTTAGGTGATGGATTTTTTCATTATTTTAGGGAGATGAGGCTCTGGATATTTGTGGATGATGAGTTGCTTCCATGAATTGCCTTGTTAGGATAGATTCCTAGGTAATGATTGAATTATTAGTTAACAATGGATTAAATTAATTGGTCTTGTTATGTTGATGCGATGGAAATAAATAATAAAGAAAATAAATTTTGGGACCTATTGACTAATGTGATCGATGATAAATAATCAAATGAATGGGAAGGATAATGGTATTTATAGAAATACTGAATTTGGGTTGGGTTTTTTGTGTGTAGTTATGGATTTAATGATGGTAGTAAAATTTAGGTTTTTGTGAGTAGGTTTATGTTTTATTTTGAAACCATCGTTTGGTATTTTATGTGTCTATATTTATATATACAAATATTATTTTTTTCACTTCTACACACACCTACCAATGTAGAGAACTATCTTCCAACACCCTTATATTTACATGTTGGGTGATTTTCCCAACATCCCAATGATGGTTTTAGATTTATGGATGCCCACTTTATGCCTCTCTTTATTTAATGTGAGAAGATATTAATTGTATTGATGGTTGGAGGCCTATATTTGGATAAAATAATGGACCATGTGTCATCTATTGATATTTGATACCCAA
This sequence comes from Viscum album, assembly GCA_963277665.1. Lineage (NCBI taxonomy): Eukaryota > Viridiplantae > Streptophyta > Magnoliopsida > Santalales > Viscaceae > Viscum > Viscum album. The sequence continues at coordinate 1,236,998,957 of OY728126.1, forward strand.
CTAATCTGGCTATGAAAATGGTTTTTGTGTGATGGAATATGTGTCTTTTGGTGAGATTTGATATGATATTTATATACGGAGATGTCCTATGAATCTATGGGAATGGTGTGATGTGAACTTGTTGTGGTTTAGTGGTATATGTTATTCATATGAAATTATAATACCATGAATAATGATGTTAGGGTTTGAGAGTGGATAATATTAGGGAAATTATTATAGCATACCCCATATTGATATTTTTATTATAATTTTATTATTGTTAAATTTCATTATTTCATGAGAGTTCCTCATTGAGAATGCAATAGATTGAAAAAATTATTAGGTGTTGTTAGTTCTATTGTTTTCCAATAGTTATATTAGTATGCTCCATTCTCTTACACATGAAAGACATTGGTTTTTTATCTGAGTATATAATTATGACCTACGAACAGAAATTAAATTATTTTAAGTATTCCTTGAAAAATATGTATATCATATTGGAAATTAACAACTTAAATAGTTTTATAGTAGTTTCCATAAGACATTATAATTTATTTATGTTATTTACACATGGATAATATTTATTTTCATTTGTTTTATTTATAATGTAAATGTTGGATAGTATTTGATTCATTTTATTTTATTTCTTGCAGTTATTGGGGGATGATTAATAATATCTCCAAATACTATTTTATTTCTATGGTTATTAATCCCATTTATGATATTTTTAGTACCCTTCATTATCGTACCATACTAGGGCCTACTCGATGAGGCACTCTACAGTAATTATCTCTCCCCATTTTGTTGTGTTATCAATGATGGGAGTGGGTGAGGATAGATTTGTATCAGATTTGATGATTGAGTGGTAATATTAGGTTTGGTGTTTGTAATGGTGATAGTTTCCTTTTTTGGTATGGAAATAATGGTAGTTGATTGTGCTATATAACCTAGTCTGGGAAGACTCATTAGGAAACATCATTATAGGGCCCCTGGATCCAATGCATCTACTCTGATATTATTCAACAACCATGGGAGGTAAACTATTTTTAATGGTAGAGACAAAATGGATGTGAATTAGTCACGATGAATTGAGTTATTTTCTAAATTGGGTGTTATGTTATTGGTAATGTTGAATTATTTGAAATAAATTAAATAAATAAAAATAATATTACATTATATCAGGATAACTAGATTTATTTTATTCCTTTCATTTATTTCTCAAATACATCAACTCTATATGTATTGAGCCTTTGATGTTTAGTGGGATGATCTGGTTGATTGATGTAGATTCAATCCATACAAGGATTATGTGTCTTGGATGGTGGAATTACACACTTTTCCAAATTATGATTTGGGAATGTATGAGGGTATTGTTTTAAATATATATATAGATAGATCAATGGAGAAGCTCAGTATCACATTGAGTTTGATACATGCCCATGTGGAGTAGTTGATCCCATTCGTAGGAACTCATATATAAGAAGCTATGTGTCACTAGTTGAATATGTATCTGAGATAGTGGAAAGATGTAGATGAATCATCATTCAAATTTTTGAATGTCTTATAATATATTTCAATCTTTAGACAATGGATGTAGTAAATAAGTAGGATATTTATTATCATCACTAAGAGAGTACGTGAGTTTGGGAGTTGGGAATTCTGTTTATGGGAGTCCCTCATTACCCAATTTTTTTCCCCAAATGAGGATTCTCATGCAAAAATTTTTGGGAGGCACTAGTTCCATTGATCTAGTATACAATTACTCCTTCTTCACTACAGAAATATGAAGATATTATGAATAATGAAATGGTGATCATGCAGATGCACTCGTGAGGAGGGTTTTGGTGATAGGGGAGATAACATGGCTTCACAAGGTAAATTACTTTTTGGGAAAGGCCATTGGAACTATGTATATCAATGATATTTCAATAAAATATTCAAAATTAGAATAATAATTTTTGGCCATATAAAGAATATGGTTTCCATACATTCATTAAAGACTTATGGGCATGGTTTTCTACCTTATCTTTGTGTGGATATCTACAAAAATAGTTCCATGTGGTTCATTGTGTACAGTTTGGTGGGGGAATTCAAGGTTCTTTCTAACCTCAATAGAAGTTTCAAGTGATATGCATTCATTACTAGGGGTGTAATGCTTATTCTACATAGTTGGGAGATTGATAATTTGGTAGATCAAATCCATGTATTCATCATTTATAGTTAAATCTACCAATGCATGGTCATTGAGGTGGTAATCAGTTAATAGGTGTAGGTGTTGGTTGTGTTTAGACGCCCATAATTTAGATAGTAATGCCATAGAGGAAATAGATCATTTGAGGTATGAACACTATTTCATCTACTTTTATCAGTATCTTGTTTGATTCATGATCTTTTCACTCTTTTTTAACCTCCATTAGTCCATATAGTGGGACTTGATGTTGAGAGGCTTCATTTGACCCTAGTGTTGACTATGATGGCTAGAGTCCAAACTATCTTATTTGTTGTAGAGTGGAAATATATACTCAATAGTGGGATACAACAGTGTTATTGGAGACTATTCCTATCATATATGTAGCCATATTTTTAATCATAGGAATCGATTGGTTTTTTTCGATGGGTAATATTATGGACTACTTTTGGAAGAGATTTATGTTCATAGATGGGGATTGTTGTTATGGGATTTCATTGACGAGTGGACTTTCCAAGTTCTATGACATCATAGAGATCCCCTTCATTCATTAATGGATATGAAATATATGTATTAATTTGATTCTAGTATAGTGGTGTCTCCCATGTTCATATGGGTGTATTTGGATTTTTTCCCAATGATGCTTTGAGCCTACCCATCAATGTGATTTTTTTTCGGGGTAGATTCATAGCCCATGATTCTCTAATTTAAATATCCCCTTATTAGATGAGGCATTTTGATTAGTGTGATATGAGGATTTAGATATATGATATTTTTTAGTAGGGTTTTATCTTTCTCAGTCTGTCTGTATATGTTATATATATGTTTTATTCCAAGAAGGTGTATGGTAGTTTATGGTTTGGTATTGAATTTTTTTTGTTTTATTATGAGATATTCAATAATTACAATATTATTTTGAGGTAATACCATGTTTTTTAATTGTTGAGAGGAATGAGTTAGTTATTTATGATTGATATGTGGTCTGGATGTAACCAGTTGAGGGTGAAGGATTGAAATTTCACGATGACTTCCATCAGGAGAAGGTGTGGTGCTAGCGAGTTTATATGCACATTTTTCAATGTCATGAATGTAAAAAATTTGATCATGGGTGTAGATTACTCCATTTTCTATGAATTCATGAACCATTTTATATTATTTTAAATTTATTTCATGTTGATCTACTCGATGTCCTAGGGAGTATACTAATAATCATAATATAATCCATAAAATTCATTGATTCCACAAAATCTAGGGAAAATTATCCATGTTTATATACTTCACATGAGAGGTGAATTTACACAAGCCTGTGTTATCCTAATAGGGGCTATCCATGGAATCTTTAATGGTCTGTGTGGTTGAATCATTGGTAGTCCCAAATAGTGTAGAATAGGTCCTTATATTCCATTGAATTTTTTGTTTACCATGGTTTTGAATATGAAAACAAATAAATTTAATTATTATTGACAACATTGACTACAAATAATATGGATTTTTTTAAGATTCACCTATTTCAGGAAAAATTGACCACCTAAAATTTATATTTATTTGTGATATATTTCTAAAGTATGGGTTGGTGTTTTATGTGTATCTTTATTATTTGCGAATTGGAATGGTAAATGATCTATTTCAGACAAAATATATGATATCATATGGGTCTAAGAAGTTACATCACCATGAGAATAACTATTACACACATGATCTAAAGCTATAATAACTTTTTTCTATAATGATTTTATTTTTAAATTACCTTGTTTGGGATCATTTCATTGTCTATACAAGCCATTAAATTTTTTGTATATATATTTTCCCTACATGATCTAAATTTATGGACATCTAAAGGATAAATTTTTATTAAGATGTTGTTTTTTAGATCTCTTACATCTCATAAATGGGGAATGTTTTAGAAGAGACATTGAGAATGAATCCATGTAAGGATGTGTTTCAATATAATTGGTATGCTTAGAGAGAGATATAATTATTGGAATCCTCACATCTAAATTATATGGTGGATAATGGTAGGGGATTTTTATTTCTAGTGAATGGGTATCCTTATTTGATGATGAAAGGGGAGGATTCTTAGTGGGGAGACTCAAAGGTAATGGTTTTTTGTGATCGTGTTTTCCATAGTGACACTCTAAAGGTATAGCCGAACGTTGGCCAGAATTGGTAATTGTTTTGGGGAGATAAGTTTTTTAGATAGTCATCCTTGAGATAGACAATAACTATTATTACATTTGAACATTGGAATTAAACCAACAGTATTAAAAAAAGTATTATAGATTAAGGGAACCATTTATTTTTGTATTTTGATGAAATGTGAATTGGAAGTGTTTGTGAAGAGTTACTTGGTTATATAGAAGGTAAATGATGAGAATCATTTTTTGGGAGTTTTTTTCATCTTGTAGATGTTCTATAGTTGAAATGAAATAACATGTTGTTGAACTTTTTTTCAAGGATACTGTGATATTTGAGGGTTTGTGATTTTATTTTGGTAATTATGGATTGGTAGAAAAAATATCCCCAATTCATAGAACTCTGGGATTCACCACATGTATATTTTGGCATTGAGGAATGTGGATAATTTTTTTTGGTTACATGGTTCTTTATCTCCATTGAAAAAGATCAAGACACGTGATTTACTACAGAATTATGGAAGGTATTTCAAGAGGATATTTTTAGTGATTTACCCTTCTACCTTGCTATCCATCCTCACACATACACACAGATATCACGAACTATACAGACACTAGATGATATTTTGAGGGTATGAATATATAAAATTAGTGGATCATGGATAAGAAATATATCTTTGGTTGAGATTTTTATAATAAAATATATTATTATTTCATAAGAATAGAATCATTTGGAGATTTATACAAGTGAACATGTAGTTAATCAATATTTTACATTTTATTTGGTTATATAACAATTATTCAAACAATTTTGTATGAATCATAATTGAAAATGATCAGTTTTTTCAAGAGAGGATGAAAAAATATTAAACTAAAAGAAATATAATGTTGATTATAGGTTAAAGAACTTGTATTTTTAGGTTGGTGGCCAAGTTTTCTTAAATTTTTCCCCTTGAAATGGGTGGAAGAGGATTAGTAGGGTGTACATTTTAACCAAGATTCATTAGGAATAGACAACTGTTTAGATGAGTGTCTTTGAAGGATTAATAGATATAATTTCCAACTCATAAATAGATGGTCCATATTTCCTTCCATGTTTCATATATTCTTAAATATTGTCATGTTTAATCCCTTGTTATTTAATTGTAAGATTTAGATATCACGAAATACACATCATTCATTGAGAGACTAGAATAGATCCCAGACATTGAAGATATGTTTATGAGTATATGAACAATACCTATGGTTCGTGTGTAATGGATTCATGGTTTTCTTGAGGAGAGTTCGTAGGAGAGTAAGGCATAGATGCACACCTAGTATGTGAATTGGTTTGGATTTCAATTTTTCCATCTTCGTTACTGTTATGTTATATCTTGAAATTATTTTATATATTATACCTGATTGTTTTTATATTGAGTGGTTTTATAAAAATCATCAAAAATATTAAAATTGTAGGACCTGAATCATAATAATGGTGTGTTCTATGTGATTATTTTTCAAATATTTTTTTCAAACTGGAAATATTAGTGGTCAAATATTTTTTTTGTTGGTAGGGTTTTAGTCATAATGAGATCCTTGAAAGGTATGATGTTGGATAGTTGTCTAAACCATTCCTTTTAATTTTTTATATTATCCCAGATTAATGAGGATGATAATTGTTTAATATATATCTAAGGAAAATTCCATAAATATTGAAATATTTTTAGTTTTTTTTAACATGATGTTGTTTAATAAATGCGTTCATAATATACCTCTCGTATTTATCTTCTATGTCCGTATGTTGCAGTCACTTTTTTCATTGTGTGATTAGTTGCCACATGCAGTTGTTTGTAATGTCATGGGCAGGTTTTTTAGCAAGGACAATTGATTATTTATTTGATAGATAGGTTGGTTTAGATAGAAGGATACATGTGGGGTGAAGAAGGTAAATGATGGTTTCCCTCTTATTTTAGGGGAGTGGAACTCTTGAATTTAATAATATATTAAATTATATATATATATATATATATATATATTAATTTTTTGTGTAAAAATTAAAATAAGTTGATAATATTAGAATATTATAAATTTAGTTATCAAAATTATGATATAAAATTATAGATAGTTATTCTTGTATCAATGAATTACCCATGACATTTTTTAATCCCTTGATTATCAATTTTTACAAACACCTTAATAATAATTTTTTCTAGACATAAAGGGTTAACAATGTTAATATAAAATGAAAAATGACCCCTAATATGACTATCGATGATGTTACAACAATTCTCCACTCAAATGGATAAAAATATTATTTTTATGAAGTTTGTATAATATTAAAACATTCCATTCACTGTAATGTTTGATCCATTACATTTTTGAAAACTGTTTTTTTAATTTTTTAACAAATACATATTTAGAATGTGGTATGTAAAAAATAATTCATTCAAATATCCATAATATTTTATATAAGATCTGTAATGATCATGGTACTTATTAGTTGAATCAAATCATATCTCTTTTAATATGTTTATGATCAATTATTTTATTATATTTTTAATTGAATAAATATTGAATTAGTGTTTCACACCAATTTATGTTAATTATATAATTTATAAAAAAAAGAAAAAAAATCAACTATAAAAATAATTCCATTAAGAACATAATGGAAATTTATTTACTTTCATTACATGAATGTGTCCCAAGACAGATATATAAGGGATATGTAATAATAATATAGTTACATATTCTAACATTTATTGATTTAAATATTATATAGGTAATAAAAAATGAAATTATTCCATTAAACGGCTTAAATTCTTTCCTAAGGTTATATGGGTTGAATTAATATAATCCAATAAGAATAAGGATGAAAAATTTCAGACATAGAAATAAGTATAAACCTAGATTAACCAAATTTACATGTTAACGAGATGATATGTGTATCAATTATTAGTATTCATATTGAAAAAAATAAACATTTCATATTTAGAAAAATTTTAAAATAGGATTCAAAATAAAATATCCATTTTATTAAATACTTTACCAAAATGTTTTTACATTTAATTATAAAATAATTATGAAAAATGCAATGAAAATCATATTTTGTAAATATAATTTGTACAATCATTAAACTGGTTTAATTCTCAAACCATTTTTTAATAAATACTAGAAGAATGTAAAAAAAAGTGATTGAGAATATATTATAAACATTACCTTAAAATAACTCTAAAATTGTGATAAATTTAATTTGTTTATATGAATCCCATTGCACGCAAAAAATTATTTTTGAGGATAATCAAATCTATTCCATAAAATATTTTTATATAAAATTCATACCTAAAATTAAATCTAATGTAAATAATTGGATTATTTATAATTTAGCAAGTTTAATTTGATTGTTAATAATTTTTTTAAAAATATATAAATTCGTCCACATAGTTTTAAATAAAATAAGTATTTTATAATTATTTACTGAAAAATAATTCTTTTCAATAAATTTTTCAAAATATTCATATGATAATATTAATATTAAGATATCCAAAAATGATGTTCATATTATAAAATAGAATTTCTAAAAGATATAGAAAACAATCATAATTGTGTTTCTCAAAATGGAATGAAATTTTTTTAATGAAAATGAATTTTTGGAGAAGTAATTCATGTTTACTAAAAATTTATTGATTATTTACAATGAATTTATCAATTAATTTATATTTATTATGAAATTTATACAAATTTCATAATGTATTTATTGGTATTCATAAATAAAAATTTATCTTCAAGGTTATATCTCTCCCAAATAATAAACTTTTAATAGTATATCATATTTTTTAAAACATGATGATCTTTGGAACACACGCTATCCAATAAATTATATTATATCAAGAAAAATATTTTCTAAATTACTGCAGTGTTACAAAGAGGATATAATTATGAAATCATATTTTTTTCCACTTTATTACTTTAATTATGTGAGTTCATTCTCTTCTTTCACTATTCATACTATTTGAATGACGGTGATTTCTTAAGATTCTTTTTTCGCAATGGTATTACATGTATTAGTGATAGTCACATATGATGAAGTATAATATTCACTAAATTTGTGTCTGTCACATTATAATATGTGGATCAACTTTACTAGCACTATAAAATAAATGACATTTCCCAACTAATTTAGTTATATAACACCTTATTCATCTACTACTCACAAAAAATTATATAGAAATATTATTGGTAAGAGTTAATTTTATTAATATATATATTTTATAAATTAAATTTTCCTCTATTTTCCTTATAGATGTGGTAATATTTATGGATAAATGACTTATTTTGATCATAAAGGCAATAGTATTTTATAAATGGTTCTTTAATGGGGTACATTATTCCATTATTTATAATATATTCATATTATGATATATAAAGAATATGTGTAACTATAGTGTTATATTATTTTACATCATGGATTTTAATATAAATTTAATTATAATTAATTCCTATATTAGTAATCCTATTATTAAACATGCTTACTTTAATATTTAAAAATTAAAATTTTTTGTAAGAAAAATTTGTACTTAGATAGAAAATGTTAAGGTTGGTATACTCTAATATATAATATATGTGTAGGTACCCCCCATGTTTATGAATATATCAAAGGACTAGGTTGTAATTTCCTTTCAAAAACATGGAACACATTTTCTGTTATTCCCAAAGTGACGAGTTACAATATTTCCCAAACAATATGAAAAAATTATTATCTTCCATCATGATTGTCATTTCACCATTATTTTATTATAATTTTTAATCTCATATTATGATCATAGGAATGAAGTTGGTTGACTAATCATGAATCATATATGTATTGAGAGTTAATAATTTCAAATTATACCATCAAATATAATTACAATTACTCTATGTTGTTTATTATGTTTTTTATCCTCCTAAATTTTATTAATGTATAATAAAATATAATGAAGGATATGTAATTGTAGGTAGGTTATCACCTATAGCTTATGTTATACCCAAAACCTATTAGTTTCAAAACATGTGATGCCATTATTAAATTATATTCATGATCCAGGAATAAAAAATTTCATGTGTTATGGGAGCTAATAAAACATTTTTGTCATGTTTGATTTTTGTCCTGATATTTTGGACAGGAAATATGGGTGAAGCTATAACGGTTAAACTTGTTTCTTTGAAAGAGTTTTTTCACTACGGGGACACACAAAATTTATCATTAGGGAGTCTTTGTCTTGAAAAATATTTTTATATTATATATTATGTACCATAACATGGTTTTTTAATATTATATATGATTGGTCTTCGAGATGTATAATATTCTATGTGTATATATTGGGTATCATTTATTATAGTATAGGTATCCTAGTGATTTAGTACTTCATTAGTGATTCATTTAATTTTGGATTATATTTCCTATATCTCTAAAGGTCATGTTTTAATTTACGGCTATTGTAATATAATTTTATTGGATTTAATATTTGAATTCCATATCCAACATCATTATTAGTCATTCGTATGCATTAACACTACTCTATGGTAATATATACATGATCTAGAGGTATTTTTTGTCATAGTACCAAATGATTATGTTATTCATGTCACATTTGATACACAACACATTTCCCTATTTTATGGTAATTAAAAGTGTTTATATGTTGAATGAATGAATGGAAGATGAATAAGTAAATTCATGCCAGTTCAATTAAGATAATGATTTAATATCATAATTAAACTCTCATACACTATAAGAATAGTGATGTTTTTAAGAGACATGCATTTTATTATATTTTTTTATGAAAATTTTTTTTTTATCTATTTTGGGGAAATATAAAGATTCTATTAGATTTTATAAAAATGTTGTACTAAAAAAACAATTTTTGAAAATGTAGATTTTAAACTATTTCAAAAAATATGAATTATTTTATAGTCACATGTGTAATTTTATTTTTATTAATAAAATTTTATAAATATATTCAATTTGGAATTCATGTTATTAAATTAATTTATAATATAAATATTCTCTGGAAAATATGATAAATTCTCATTTGTATTAATATTTATTATTTTAGATCCCCTTATTTTAATATTTAATTATTTTCATTATAAAATACTAATTTATTCAAAATCAACCAAAATATATTTAACATATTTGGAATCATAAAAATATAGTTCATGATAATGGAAAAGTAATGGTACAATTTTTTGTTAGTAGGGGGTCAATGATTTACGCTAGGGATATTTTATGATGATTTAATGGAATAGAATTGTATATATTATAGATAGTTACAATATTTTTATTACATTATCATGTAATATACAAATAATAATTCCTCATTTATATTATTAATATAAAATGTTTTTGAAAAATTAATTATATTCACATGAATTATTAGTCATTTTTAATTTTACATTAAGTATAAATCATTCTCGAAGCTGTTTAATTCACTCCATGGTACTTTTATTAAGTCTATAGTTTTACCACCCTTACAAAAATAACCATGAGCTATTTCCTTCATTAATACATTGAAAAACGATACTAGGAAATTGGATCCCAAAAGAAAGAATAGTTTAGTAGTCTTAGTAATCTTGATACATACTTAATTCATTCATTACATACGAAAAATAATAAACATAATTTTTTTCAATAATATCATTACACTATATAACATACCATTACCAATCATTAATGGTGAACATCATAGATTCTTGGTAAAAGAAAAAAAATAAGGGTGACCCCAAATTCTCATAAAGGGTTAAGTGATATATATGCTATCAGGAATCAATAAGTACAATCAATATAGAATGTTAAAAAACTAAACACATATGCAATTTTTGTAACATAATTATATTTATATGAATATTAATTATGAATATGCTAGGATAAATAATTGAAAAATTCTATTTAATAAATTACAATAAATGGAATTCTCAAATATATAATATCATAATGAAAATATCATGGAAAATAAAATTATTTTGATTTTGAATGAATGAAATTCATAGTTATTGGATATCATGTATACGTATAACGATACCTCAATATTCATGTTCTATCCTAAAAATTGTTTAAAACTACTTGGTATAATCTCATCTGGTTTTTCAATCATATTTCAAACTTCTTGTAACAATCTCATATGGTTTGAAAAGAGATATAAAACTTCTTTTTGATAACTCATTAAGATTTCCCACCTAATTTGTCTCATGGGACATGTTAATTGATTGAGGGGTACCTAAAATATGGCCCCATCTACGATTTTATGTAAAAAATCCTAATATATATAATAATGAATTTATTTTATGAAAAAAATTTCTTATTAATTTTTTTATTGTATAAAGGGTACATATTTATCAATATCCCCCAAATAGTCAAATAAATTCTAGTTTATAGACCATATCTAGATAGTGTATATAGTTTATTAAAAAATAATATACATCATTAAAGAATTTATAATTTTAATAGAAATGATATTTCTAATGAAAATTTATTACAATAAAATGATTATTTCAACAGAATTTTGGCAATCACAAAAAACATGAGACTCTTTAGTAACATTATCCACATTGAAATTTTCAATTAAAATAAAATTGGATGAAATAATAAAATTTATTCTTAAAATACAATCAATTTTATGTAATTGAGAAATTATATGTCAAATGGAATCTATATACACTATATAAATTAAATTAGATATGTTAAATTACAATATGCCTCAATGAAGGGATATTTAGAAAAAGTCACATACCTTACACTATCAATTTTTTGGATGCCATATATCTTATTATTTTGTGTAATTGAACATGTTATTAAATTATTAAAAAACAATATAATTTTAATAATATCATATATTATACATTTATAACATCTTATTACCCATTCATTAATAGTTGTTCATTATTTTCAGTATATTATGTGCTAAATTTCTTGTTTTCTCATTTGATATTTGATATGAATTTTCTACTTCCTTTGATTATATATTGTCACATTATATCCATATTAATAATAATTAAATAGTTATCATATTTTTTGAAAATTTATTCATTAACAACAAATCGTGAAAATATTTTTGTAAAAATGGACAATGTTACTATTATGGAGGTGGTTCGTCGTACGTAGACATGACTAATGTTTTAATTTTCAAATAATAATTGTGTAAATATGTTAAGAAATATTTTATGTTTATATAATATTCATAGTAACATATATACATTATTATTTCTCAAACTATATATATATACATACATATATATATAATCCTTGTGATGTGGTGATAAAAGTATATTCACATCGCTTTCTAAAGGCGTTACTCCACATCTACATGAACAACATTACCATTTTTCATTGAAAATAAAATAGTGATATATTATGTCTCCTAATGAATAATATGAGATAAATATCTAATTTTTTATTATAAATCACATATATTACCCATCATTATCATTAATTACTTTCCATGTAAAGGTTTAACAAATGAAGAATCACATAACTTTGCTAGGCATTAGTCTTCCATAAACACGAGAAACCTTATCATATCCTATTCATAATGGAATGTAAAAAAGGTCTACATGATATAATTACAAAATAAATAAATTTATGTTTTTAATATATTATATATAATTTATATCTATCATCATACCCAATAATGATATGTGGTAATGGAAAAACAAATGACATATGTTCACGAGGCATTTGTCCACCATAGACATGAATGAGTATTTTATGACCAATTTTACGAACATGAACTTGGTTTTATGAAAATACCTTATTACAACAACATTAATGTTAATGGTTGATACTATGGTTATTTTATCATTATGGATTAATATAAATTGATGAAGGTTTAGTATCAAATAAAATAAAAATGCATGTTGATGAATGTTACTTCTTCTTCATGTAAATTCCTATGGATTGTTCTAAATACATAAGTGGTGGGATTTATAATAAAATAAGTCAAATTAAATGATTTATGGTAGTTATGAAGTGATATTATGGGGTTTTGGTCATGAAAATGTTATGATAGTTGTGAATAAGTTATTGGAGAATGTTTCCTTTTAACATTGATGCATATTGGAATTTTTGTATATAAAAAAATTATTAAATAATGGGATTTCACTCTCACCTAAAATGGATCCAAAATTGGAAAATAATTTATTATATGGATTATATGGTTGATAAAATCCTTTGTAACACAATTTTTTAAACATGTTATTTCATGTCCATTATGTTTACTCACTTTTTACAACATTTTATTCCAGCAGTATAATTAGTTTACATAACTTATGTAATTCAATATGTAATAATGAAATTAAATTATTATTATTTGATAATTTGGAACGAATTATTTTATATATAAAATAAAATTTTTCAGATTATAAAAATAATTTCATAATTTATTTCCTAATTATTATGAAAGAAATTATGTAGAACTAATAATCCAATATTAATTATTTTTATTAAACTTATATCGTGATTTTTTTTAAATTATATTCAAATAATATGCAGTATATAAGTTAATATAATCACCCTAGATGCGATGAGAATGAGTATTTTCAATGTGAAAATATTTATAAGATTATTATGTTTTTATATGAAAAATAAGTAATATTATAAGAAACTAGCCTTATACATTACATAATCAAGTAAATTTGTTTATAATTCTATTCATTAAATTCCCAGAGATCTTTTTGGTTTGTATTTTTAGAATGATATGGAATAATTATTATCACACAAAGTAGGTACTAAAAAAATAATATCTATTTTTTGGAATAAAAATCTTTCAAGAAAAACATGAAACCTATTCATGATAAGTCTTCCCAACATCCATCTTGGATTCTCCTTTTCTCTTACCCATTCGTATACCCTATGAAATAAATTATAAAACATGGGATGATAAAAAATGCTACGTTAAAGATATAAAATGAATGAGAGAAAATGATAGTATATGAATACTTGTAAACAAAATAATTAATTTTCACAAAGACATACTTATCACCCAATATGTATGTGATATTTACATTGTGAAAGCAAGATATTTTTCTAGAACATTGAGACATAAATAATAGCATAAAAGTGTCATGGGGAATTACTTTTATGATATTGTAACCATTATGGAAACCATATGATTTGTAACCCTAATGGATAAATAACAATGTAACCCTCATGACCACCATAAAATGAAACCCTAATGGCTACCTTATGATGAATCAATCACATTCACACATTGAGTAACCAAACAATCAACCTCCAACCTAAACATACACAATGAATTGGAGGGAGATATAGGTTCCAACCATCTACAATAAAATTTACCAAACAACCAAATCATAATAATTTAATAAGAATACTTTAATTATATAAATGATTCCATTAAAAAATTAAATTAAAAGATGATTTTTAAGGAAAATTCTATAACCAATATCATATATTTTATGTGAGTCGTAATAAAAATAAATAAATAAGTGTATAAACTATAAATAGACATAAAATAAAAAATATATTCCTAATTAATTTAAAAAAATTCATAGTTCTACATAATTAATGAATTATAAGGTTACCACAAATAATGGGAATTGGGTTAAAAATTCCCTTAACATGGGTTCGTCTTACATAAAAAAATTAATTCCTACTATATATTAATATAAAGAGTGTTATTATTACATTAATGAAAAAAATTAATATTTTTAATTAATTATATGATATTCTCATAAAAATTTTCTACCCCTTTATTAATAATATTTGGTTTTATTATTTGTTTTAGGTGCATTTATTTCATGGTTTCCATTGTCGATTTACTAGGTGTTTTTTTCGGAAGGGATAAAAACTCCAGAATTGAAATTAATTTTTCTTGATGAAATTATAGAATATTAAATGATCTTATATATCAAATTGGTTATATTTTATGATGATAAATTCATTAAATAGATCATTAGTGATAAACTTTAGTTTATTTTGGTGAGTTTTGATCATTTCGAACCACATTTGTTTTATTAATTAATATTTTGTATATAAACATGTTATATAACATAATATATCATAAAATGTGTATAGTAAATTATTATTGAATAATATTAATTGTTTTATGAAAATTAATGGTGGTGTTAATGTAAATTGAAAACAAATCTTCCATGATGTCTCTAAATCAACATATCACAGATGAATTTTTTATTTTTAGAATAAAAGGAAGGGGGAATGATTGTGATGATGATTTTTTCCAAAAAATGGATAAAATCCCAGTATATATAAGATATTTGAGTTTTCCTGATGCTTGGATAAAGTTATGTGAAGATAGTACAATAAAATAAATAGATTTAAAATGAAAATAAAACAAAATGAAAGAGGATTTTTTCCTCTTGATTTCACTTATTTGAGAACATTTTAAAGTCCCCATGTTATAGACTTTTGATGAGTCCAAAAGGCTATATTCATGGGTAATGGTCTTGGGAAGGGATTTGGTTAGAAATTAAGAAGGATAAATTGCTTTGAGTTGTGACGGGAATATGTGGTGAGGGGAGGTATTTATAGTGGAGGTTAGAGGTGTTTTCTCAATGTTATATTCATTAGATAATTAATATGACAGAAGACTATGAATAGTTAGATAATTATTATCAAATATATTAAAATAATGAAGTATAGTGACATATTTTTGGTTTAAATCAAGCTTACATAATCTATGACTCAATAAATTAATTATTTAGCTGATATATTAAATTACTCGATTGTAATATTAAACAATTATTCATGTATTTCAAAAAATTCCTATAAAATTGCTCCCCAACAATTTTTAAATGTTTAGAATAAAAAATATTGAACTCTATTTTATTATAATATTTTTCTAAATATGATGATTTTATCTTTTTAATAAAATTATCATTTATTAAAACAATACCAGTATAAAAAATATTACTGATTTTCTAGCACATTGAGAAATTAAATAATCTCTCATAAAATAATCTTCTACTCATAAGACAACAAAATAATAATAATTTATTAACCTATTTTATGAAAATATACTTTCATTTAAATAAATATTTTAATTATAGAATTGTAATTTAATTTTTATGACTTACAGAAATACCATCACTTAATTTTTCATTTCAAAAAAATATTAATTTATTACATTATATAAATATATCAAGATTACCCTTATAAGATACATAAATTTTATTTACACTATATTACATGAGGTTACTATTCTAATGGTTAGATTACTATTCTTAATGGTCATGTTACAATTTCTATGGTAATGTTACTATTCCATCAGTACAAATTCCTTTATTTCTATAAATACCACTTATTACATTATAAATTTTTAAATAATTTGACTATTTAAGACCAGAATGTTAAGAAATTATTTAATATGTACCTTGATTGTTACATTCTCTTAAAAATTATAAAATTACATCCTAATAATTTTTTTACTTACCTATTAAATAAATGACGGTACCATTCCCTCTATGAGTTTTTAGATTCCACTGTTTCAACTTCAACGATGTGTTTTATCCGCAATATATTAACATAGTGAATTACCTTATTCTACAATACATTCTCTCTCTATGTTAAATAAAATGAATTGTATTTTCCTCATAGAATGGTTCCCTTTCAATAGAACTGATCCTTGTTTCAAAACAGAAGATGGATACAGAACACATGTTCACAACATCAATACATGAAAAAATTATGTATCTAAGATAAACTCAGAGCAAATGATATTCAATAGGTGATTGTTCCTACATTCTCTAGGATTTCATAAGTTCCAATTAACTATGAACTTATATTTCATTTCTTTCCAAAAACCCATACCAATTTCTATGGTGACATTTTATGGAAAACTTGATCAACCACCTCAAAAGAAAAGTCTTTTCTCCTATTGTATGAATAATATTTCTACCAGATCTGAGTTTTCCTCATGTATTATTTGATTATCTCTACATTCTCAAACACATTCTATACTAATTCGTGTCCCCTAAACAACCTTTCCCTGACATTATCTCAAAATAATGGAGGTCAACACCACATACCATATAAAGACATAAAAGGATCCATATGCATAGTAAAATGAAAATAATTATAATAGAAAAACGTGACTAAATAAAGATATTGATCCAAAATTCCATGGTATTATAGTAATAATCTCAAAGTATATGCACCAAGATTTTAATTTTTTACTCTGTTTATCTAATTGACATTGGAAGAAAAGTAGTTCTAAGATTTTAGTCTATGACCAACTATATATGAAGGCCTTTAAAAATTATAGAAGTGAACCTGGGATCACAGTGAGATACAATGGATAGATGAACATCATGAAACCTAGTAATATATTTGAGGTAGAGTAGAAAAATATGATCTAAATAAACAATTCCTTGAATAGGAAGGAAATGTGTTAATTTAGTCATCCAATCAACAGTAAATGAAATCACATTGTTAGCATGAGATGTTTTCGGTAGTCCCACCATCAAGTACATGGATATATTTTCCCATTTAAACACTACCACTAAAAATGGTTGAAGCATCCCATTAAGTTTTCATCACTCTGTTTTGACCTGTTCACATGTAAAAAATTTCATTTAAAAATCTACCATATTCCTTTTCATTCAATCCCACTAGTAAAATAACCGAAGTAATCAATACATATTAATACATCCATGATGAACTAAAAATGGGTTACTATGTTCTTCACACAATAATTCTTTCTTACGCTGGGAATTACAAGGCACACATAATCAATTTCTAAATCATAAAACACAATCCTTATCAGTGATAAATTCTAGAATCTCACCATATTTATCCAATTATACCTATTTCTATAACTCCCAATCTTCCTTATATTTTTTTCAAATTATTTTTGATAGATACACCTCACATCTACATGAAACAAACAAGTGGAATTTCTAGCACCAAAAAATTCCAATAAAAAATTCATCAAATCATTAATCAAGGGGTCAGGTTCTGAATGTTACATATTTTATGATGCATTTTTTTATATCAGGAATCTTCTACTTTGTTTTCTTTTCCATAATTGTAATTGATCATAAAATCATAATATTTTACCACATCAAGCCACCTAATATTTAATTTCTTAAATGTTAATATATAATTCAGAATTTTATTATCAGTATATATTCTATTTTTGGATCTGTATAATTGAGGCCTCAATATTTTCAAATCAAAAAAAACACAACTACTACATCCAAATCATGTGTTGGATAATTTAACATCTAAGGATTTTAGTTTTCATGATGCTTAAGAATTTACCATATCATTTTACATCATAAAACCACCATGTACCATCAATGAAGCATCATTTTAGATGAAACATTCACCATTTATAGAAGTTCGGACCAAAACTAAAGCATTACCAAATATATTCTTCATTTCCTAAAAACAAAACATTCTTCTATCCAAATAAATTTAACCCCTTTTCGTGTGAACATAGTTTGTGTGAAATATAACTGTTAAATGTTTTTAAAAACCCTTGGTAATAACCTTCTAATCATATAAAAAGATAAATAATTATAAAAATTGAAGGTCTTGGTCTTTCATTGTCCAATTTTTTTTTTTAAATGTCAACTTTTTTACTATTCATATTTATAATGTACACAATTAAAGAAAACTATTGCAACCTGACATCACATTTTCTAAATTTTTCTATATAACATATTTTCTTTGATAGATTCAATGATAATTCATAAATGTTTTTCCCGATCCTCGTATCATTTTAAAAATCCAATTATCATCAATATATACAACAAAAAACATATCCAATATTCACAGAATATTCTTATCATAAGATCCTTGAATATAGTAGATACATTTGTCAAACCAATTCACATAAAAACAAACTCATTATACATATATCTATTATGAATTTTTTTCTGACATGTCATCCTCTTTTAACATCAACTAATGGTACTCATATATTTGGTCAATCTTGAAAAAGTACTGATCTCAATGAAGTTGATCCAACAAGTTATTGATACAAGGAAATTGAAACTTAATCATGAAAATAATTTTATTCAAATCACTATAATCCATGAAAATTATCATGGAACCATCTGTCTTTTTCATGAACAAAATAGTAGATCCCCATGTTGAAGTACTAGTAGGGATTAATCCTTTATCAATAAATTCCTGTTATAGATTTTTCAATTCAATATGTTCCACATGAGCCATTTGATAAGGGGGTTTTAATATTGGCATAGCATCAAGAACCAAGAAAATAGTAAATTAAACATGTTGATCGGGTATTACACTTGGAAAATCACTAGGAGAAACTTTATGGTATTCATTTATCATAGGCACATTATTAATCTTAATAGTTCCCTTGATTTCAAAAATATAATAAATATAATATTCTTTTAGATCATTTAAGACTTTATCATCTTCCTAATATATTATTAAATGTATGTTTTCATTGTTTTATACAAATTTAAACCCTTTATTATAAAAAACTTATTTATCTATAAAATCAATCTTATCATGATAAATAGAAAGGCAATCAATCCCCATAATAACATGAAACTATTATATGTGAAAAACAACAAGGATTGTGGGTAATGTCTTTCCATAGATAACAAAAGGTAGCTTATTATATTTGATTTTTTTTGTCATATTTCCCCTAGGTGTTTTAACAATATATTTTAGTCTCATTTCTTGAGGTGAAATTTTTAATTTACCTAAAATGTTCAAAAAAATAATGGAATGTGTAGAACCCATGTAAAGGCCTAAACCGTCCTTGTCCATTACCTTGAAAATTTTTGTTGTTTTTGGTCTCCTGGGGACCATATATGACTCAATAAGAAGTTTTCCAAATTTCAGGGTTGAACGAACGGTGGCACCGATCGACATCGGTGGCACCGAGGTGCATCAACAGCACCGATGGTCATCGGTAGCACAGAAGAGCGTTGATGGAACTAATACATATGTAGAACTGAGGGGCATCGGTGGCAGCAAAGGGCATCGGTGGAATTGATGGGAATTGGTGGAACCGATCTACATTAGTGGCACCGAGGGGCATCATTGGCTCTGATGGACTTTGGTGGAACCAATGGGAATCGATGGCACCAAAGAGCGTCGGTGGCCTCGATCAACATCGGTGGCATTGAGGGGCATCAGTGACACTGATCGACATCAGTTGCATCGAGGGGAATTAGTGTAACCAATGGGAATCAGTGGAATAGATGGGTGTCGGTGTCACTGATGGTGAGCGGTGGCACTGACGATTCTAGGGTGATGGTGCTAGGGTGATGGTGCTAAGGTGATAGTGCTAGGGCGATGACGACTCCCTTAACAGTGATTCCTTCATTGTTGTTCCAGTAACTTCCAATTTCTCCCCAATAATGAATCTTTTGATGTAAATGTGTTTTAATACCATTTCCAAATCCATTGAAAGGAATTATAAGATTTTTAAATTCCCCAATAGTTTGGATAACCTTGAGCTACCAAAACATGTGGCCTTTTTCCTCAGTGTCACACCCTTGTCATGTTTTACAGTTTCTCCCTAGTAACACATTTCTCTCTTTTTAAATAAAATATATTAACTCACAACCATTATCGCCACCTATTTAAGGAAAATAATTATATGCCAATTAATCCCAACATGTGAAATTTCCCAACCGCGTGGTTGAGCCACAATCTGACTTTTAAGTACATTGAAATCGCCTCCTTGTTTTTAAGATCTGGCATTTGTTATAATCAATGATCATATCCTATTTTCCATTCACTGTCTCTTGGTTCATTTGGAGTCTTTCTTCTAGAGATGAATCATGTTCCAATGCTGGAGCATTTCCTGTTCACCCTTGGATTCCTTGAATAACTTCTTCGGCAAGTCGCACATCTACAGTTCTTGACCCGATAAGAGAAAAATCGATCGTTGATCATCTAGGAAGGGTCTTATTTAGTCTCTACTTACTGTGTATCATGCGGGGTGGGTATGATAATATTTATTTAGGAATGGATGAATAAAATCCATAACAAATATAATACATGTTTTTTAAATAAGTAATGGGTGTGTTTGATGATAATTATGTACTCTTTCATCTTCTCTTATATGTTGTGAACTGTATGGGCTTATGCCTATGGAAAATAGTGGTCGTTGGTGGTCCTTTCTCGTCAACTAATTAACATTTGTTCCTCTATATAACCTTGTCGTTGAATGACTGTAATATGATAATTGGTTAATCATATAATCTCAGTTGATTAAATGGATTTCTAGTGAACAAGAATCCATGTGTGACCACCCCGGTTAACCAAACGGAAGACAAAACATAATGAATGGTCTGATAAAATATGAAAACTCTATTTCCCTTATATGGTAATGTGTAAAGATGTTATGCATGATGCTTGTGGGGTGATGTTAAGGGGGATGAGATCCCCTATTTTTCAATTATTAGTTTGTGGATCTGAGGTCGTGTGGGGACATCTATTGAGTCTTGGTTTGTTTTAGTACTTTGAGGGATGTCATGGATCCCTTTTTTATTTTGAAATTACAATAGAACCGAGTGTGAACACTTAAATTGTTGCTTGGATATTTTTTTTCTTACCTTGTGGCTATACATGTTATTTTCCTAGTAGTAAATGACTATTTAAATTTAAAGGAATCACTTGAATATGATAACAAGAATGGGTGATTCTCTAGTTTCCGGGGTTTTGATTTTGTGCATGAATGAATTGTAATGAGGTTGTTTGTGTATAAGCTGGTTTCGGGACCCTTAGGCTGGGATGAGTGCTTGTTTTCTTCTATGTATAAATTTATTTCTTATGTTTTTTATTCTCACTCCACCCATGTTGAGTAAATCATGATAAACACCCCCATTTCATGGTGGAGGGTGTTTTCCCCAACATCCAATTGGGTGGCTGGTTATTATCTCTTTTTTAATCCCTCTCCTGAGTATCCAAAGACACTTTGGGCAGGCTGTGATAACTCGTAGTCCATTATAACCCATGACTCTTCAGGCATAGTATGTTTTGGTTGTTGGACTAGGTGTGTGCAAAAAGTTTTGTTTCCCAAGTGTCCTAGGGATGAGGCCCATGTGTCTTCGGGAATTGAAGTAGATTTTCTAGACCAGGTGTTTATGGGAGTGGTTATGTATGGTTGTGTTAGACCAGGTGTCTACGAGCAGGATGTGTGGTTATGGTGGCCCAGGTTTCTTTGTGTAGAATACATGGTTGAGGTTCCCTATAAGGTTGTTATTGGGGTGGAATTGAGACTGTAGTGAGAAATGGCGGGGGGGGGGGTCTGACATGTAGGGAAAGTAGTACGAGGTACCCAAATATCGATGTGCTTTTACTATTACCTTACTTTACTTGATTACTTGGGTAGTGTGACGTGGTAATACTGGGTGGATAGTATCATTTCTAGGTTTTTTGGTTACCTCTACTTTCTCTTGAGGCATTATAATTCCTCCCCACTTATGCACGATATCTTTTGGTTTTTCCCTACTACGTATACTTGTATACCTACCCTACGTGTATAAATATTTTTTCAGGTTTCTAAGAGGACTTTGGGGACTATGTGGGGTCATAGTATCTCAGACGTTGGTACAAGTGCTATTGTCATTTTCTTTTCTTTTCGTACATTCCCTTTAGAGTTTTTTTGTACTTTCTATGGGTTTACCTTTGAACATACATATGGGAGTGGGTTTTGGCATTACTTTTACCTTCATTTTTGGAGTTTTTTGGGTTTTTACCATCTTATCTCCATATACTTCTAAATAAAAAGGTTAATTCCTTCCATGTTACATGTTATTCTATACCCTTGGTGCAAGTCACCACTCTATGGCCTATTGAAGGCGGGACTCAAGGGTCATTATCTCTCCTACAACTTGATAAAGGAAGAGTCTAGCAATTTATTGTCCCTTCCCTCATCTTGGTGTAGACATGTCATGCGAGAATGGTATCAAATGTGATTCTTGAGAGAAATAATGGATATTGTGGTTAAGCATGGTAATTACTTCATGGGACGTTAGGGAAACACTTTTTAGAAATCTTGTTTTGTCAAATATTCTAGGGAAGACTAGCTATATAATATTATTTTAGGGATCCCTGTGATCTGA
Organism: Viscum album; assembly: GCA_963277665.1. Classification (NCBI taxonomy): domain Eukaryota; kingdom Viridiplantae; phylum Streptophyta; class Magnoliopsida; order Santalales; family Viscaceae; genus Viscum; species Viscum album. Next base: position 1,237,022,306 of record OY728126.1, read on the forward strand.
TGTAAGGACTCTGGACCTACCGAACGACCAAGTGAGGCTACACTGATTGAAGGGTATATACCCTAGGAAAGATAAATAAATCATAATGATTTGGGTTCTTGTATTTTTTAGGTGTTCTGGGAATTTAAATAAATAAAAGTTTTATGAAAAATTTAAAGAAAATATTCTACTCTACTTGGCCTTAGGAATTCTTTGTTTACATTGTTGCTATGTCACCCAAGCAATGTCCATAGGCAGTGCTAGAGATAGGGTACCAGGAGGCTAATTTGGCTGATCAAGAGAGGGATGATCGAGAGGGGGGGGGGAAACCAGTGGAAAAATTCTCTTCATGCCTTTCTGTGGTAGACCCTATGGAAGCATGAGGGTAGAGTCTCAGATATAGAGATAGAGTGCTGGATCGAGGAGCTGGTGATAGGATTCAGCTTGATCCAGGCTCCAATTGAGTATTAAGTTCCTTTGGTTGTATGCCTGATGTGGGGAGAGGCATGTTAGTGGTGAATGCTCTATCTCGGGAGAAGAGGGAGACAAAGGTTTTGTGGGGTGATTCGAGAATGAGTTCAAGGTGGAATTTCATTCTTCTACGATGAAGGATGATAAGAGGTAGAAGTTACTCTCCCTCAAGTATTAATTTATGTCACTGAGTGAGTTGGGAATCAATTTCAAGTATCTCCTTTTCTTTGCTTTGGACTTGTTTCTGGATGAGGTGTCTCGGGTGAGACATTTAGAGGAGGCACTCTAACCTTCTCTTCAGTATGTTGTTACTTCATTCACTCTACTGACGTACTTAGAGGTTTAAAAGAAGGATTAAGTGCTAGAGAGGATACACACAATGGGAATCACGGAGAGAGAGTGTATCCAGTTGGGATCATCGAAGGGGAAAGTTGTCATCAATCGGCCTTCATCATCATAGAAATCTTGGTTTTGTCCAGTGTGGAGTATTCCCCAACAGTTCCAATTTCATTCTCCCAGTCCTCGTCCTTTTTCTTACGAGCCTAGAAAAGAGATTATTCCTTTTTGGAAATTGTGCTCACTATTAGAATCAGTGCCCGGACCATGTGTAGTATAGTGGGGGTGGGAAGGTTCAACTCCCACCTCAGCAGCATCAGTTTACAGCCAGGCCCTTTCAGCAACAGTAGTAGGAACAACGTGCTCTCACTCATCCAAGGGAAGACATTGCAAGAGGAGGATGGACTCGGGGTTCTACTTGTGTGTCATGACAATGGAATGGTCAGGGAGGCAGCTGATAGCCAAGGGGAAGGGGATCTTGGTGTGGGTAGTTGCATTCTGTAAGGGCAACAGTTCCAGTAGGGCCAGAGGTCGATTGAGGTATGATCAGCTTGTTTAGTACTATTGCATGTTCCTTGTTTTATTTAAGAGATTCTCACTATATTGTTTCAACCAATATATCCCATGCTCTAGGTCTAGATGTAGAGAGGCTTCTTGTTCCCCTGGTATTGAGTACACAAGTTAGAGGTCAAACCAGCTTGTCTTGTATTTTTCGAGGATGTAGAATGATGTTAGGGTCACATCCATCCATTGGGGACCTTATTTGTCTATATATGCATCCATATAATGTCATATTAGACATCAAATGGTTCTTCTATTTGTGTTATATTATCAACTACTTCTGGAGAAGGGTCGTATTTTTCAATATGGACTGCCAATGTGTGACTTTCAACGGCGAGCGGGGTTTCCTGGAAGGAAACTAGTGAGTGGAGGCCCTTATTTCCTTATTTTCTAAGATTTCAGTGGAGTCAACATATGTAGAGATGGTGGAAGTACTAGGGGTCATCATTTAGTTCCTTGACGTCTTCCTGGGAGAGGTAGTAACTCTACCCTTTCGACACGAGGTATAGTTCAGGATTGACTTGCAACCCTATGCCCGTAAAATTTCGATGTATCCCTATCCAATGGAACCCTCAGACTAGCGGGAGTTACAGATTCAGATTGATGATATGATGAATAATGTTTTTATCTGACCGAGCACATAACCATTTGGTTCTCCAGTATTATTCGCAAAGATTGTAGATGGTGGTCTCAGGATTTGTATAGACAATAGAAGGCTAAATCAGGTGAATTTTAAGAACTATTACCCCCCCTGAGGATTGATGACCTTTTTGACTAGTTTAAGGGAGTAGGTTGGTTCTATAATTTTGATTTAATATTGGGATATCACCAGTTGAAGGTGATAAGAGGGTGACATCTCAAAGAATGCTTTCAGGTGTAGATATGGGTACTTTGAGTTCGTAGCCATGTCTTTCGACATTACAAATAGACCATCAGTACTCATGGGGCTCATGAACTCAGTTTTCCATGAGTATCTGAACCAATTCATAGTTGTGTTTATCAATGACATATTGTTCTACTCATGATTAGATAAGGATCACACCAAGCATCTAAGTATGGGTTTAAAGGCCCTCTAACATCACTATATTTATGATAAGTTTTCCAAGGGCAGGATTCGGATGCGAGAGGTGCACTTCCTAGGATGTGTGGTGTCCTAGAAGGGAATCAAAATAGACCGATGGATGTTCAAGGCAGTTGTTTCTTGGAAAAAACCCAAGAACGTAGTGGAGTTCCATTGTATTTTGGGTCTAGAAGGTTACTATCAGAGGTTTGTGCCCAACTTCTCTCGAGTTTTAACACCTTTTACAACATTGACCAAGAAAGAAAGGGCTTCCATATGGATTGAGAAGTTCCAAGAATCCTTCAGCTTTCTAAAAGGTAATTTGTTTAGTTCCCCAATGATGAGTTTTCCAGAATATGGGGTATCATTTGAAGTGTTATGTGATTCTTTAGGCCTAGGATTAGTGTGTGTGATGATGTAGAAGATGAGAGAGATCTCTTATGGGTTTAAGATGTTACACCATCACAAATGTTACTATGCCACCCATGACCAAGAGCTTGTAGTGGTAGAGTTCTCCCTAAAGTTATGGCGTAATTACCTCACCATGGAGTGCTTTGTGGTCTTCACAGATAAAAAGATATTTAGGTATATCTTCTCCCATCGTGACTTAACATGCGATACCAAAGGTTGATTGAGTACTTTCTGGACTATGAATTCAAGATTTCAACACCTCAGTGAAGGGGAATATGGTGTTTGATGGATTGAACAGGAATTCACAAAATTATGTGGTTCGAGAATCAACAGGTTCTTGGAAGGATATGGAGGAGTTATTTGCCTTGTACATAGATGAAAGGGTGTAGGATGATAGGGGTTGCCTATTCTAGATGATTCTGGCGGTCCGTTGTAGCCTTAAAACATCCCATAGTGGAAGTGGGACGACATCTTCATGGATTTCCTCATGGGACTACCCAGGGATCAAGGAGGTTGTGATGTTTTCTAGGTAGTGGTGGACAGACTGATGAAATCAACTCACTTCTTAACAGTCAAAGAGTCGAGTGCAGTGGATGCCTTATCACAGAGGTTCATGGACGAGGTGGTGCGGTTGCATGGAGTTCTGAGGTCCATAGTATTGAATCGAGATACACAGTTTACCTCATGAGTTAGGAAAGGATTGTAGTGTTCTTTTGGCACCCAGCTATGCCTCAACATTGCCTTCCATCCTCAAACAGATGGGAAGATAGAGAGGACAATCCAAATGATGGAGAATATACTACGGGAATTTGTTCTAGACTTCGTAGGATCATGGGTATAACACATTCCACTTGTAGAGTCTTCCTACAACAATAGCTATAAATATACCATTGTCATGTCTCTGTTCTAATCCTTGTATGGATGACCATTCCATTCACTCGTGTGTTAAAAATAGGTTGGGGATGTAGGTGTTCTTGGCCAAGAGGTGGTGAAAAGCATGACTGAGAAGGTTCATCATGAATGGGAGAGAATAAAGGTGGCTCCGGACCGGTAGAAGTCATATGCCAATCATAGGAGGAGACCCTTGGACTTATAGGCTGGGGAACATATGTTCTTAATAGTGTCCCCTCAGTGTGGAAAATATAGGTTCAGTATGGGGAGTAAGATTTATCCAAGGTTCATCAGACCATTCGATGTATTGTTGTGAGTCGGAGAAGTGGCTTAACAGCTGGCACTACTTCCACCGCTACTGAGGGTGCACAACATCTTTCATGTGCCTCATCTTTGTTGGTATCTACATTATGATTTGATCATCCTCAGATAAGGAGGGATGAATATAGAGGGCGATGCAACATTCATGCAGTGAGCGGTGACGATCAAAGATCATCATGAGGAGCTGTTTCACGGACAATCCATTCCCTTGGTTCATGTGTTATGGAGGCATGGTGCCCTCAAGGAGAGTACCTTGAAATGGGAGGCACATATGCATGCCCATTACCCATAGTTGTTTTGTTTTTTGTTCTGTGTTGATTTGTAATTTACTGTGTTCTAGTTATTGACCTTGTTAATTGTTAGATGTTTGTTTCCCTTATTCTCTAAATGTGTGTGGAAATTCCTAACTATGGGGAGGGTAGAACTTCATCCCTAATCAAGACGCATAAATGTGGATGCGATTAAACCCATGTGGGTGATTCAGTGCCACCCAAACAGGTTAATATCTTGACATGGGATAAGGGACTCCTTAATCTATATGTCCGGACAATGTTCCATTTAAATGATTGTGTGGTTGCATAAGGGAGGCTAGTATTAGTTCCACTATAGTTGAATAGTATGAGGTAGGGGTGTCCAAATATGTCAAGGAGATTTATTCCTAAGAGGTATCATACGACGTGGTTGTTCAGACACATCTCTTTTCTTTGGGTTTACTCTTTCATTCTAAAGGATGATAATAGTTTGATGGGTATTTTATGTAATGTCTCAGACCCTCCTAGTCCATTACCTTTCCAATTTATTGTGTTTGGGGTGTCTTAGGGACCATTGGTGACGCGTTAAAGAGTCTTCCAAAAGTTAGGGTTGAATGAACGATGACATTGGTCATCATCAGTGGCACCGATCAGCATCGGTGGCCCCGAGGGGCACCAGTGGCACCGATGGGATTTGTTAGTACCAATGAGAATCAATGGCACTAATGGGAATTGGTGGCACCAATGGTGAGTGGTGGCACTAGCGGTGCCAGAGTGATAGTGCCAAGGCAACAGTGAATCACCTAACGGTGAGTCCTAAGTTGTTCCACTACCTACTTGTTTCACACCGATAATGTATCTTATGATGTAAAATTGTTTTAATACCCCTTATAAATCAATTTAAAGGTAGTAAATTATGTTTTAAATCCCCAATGGTTGGTAGAAACTTGAGCTATAAAAATAGGTAGCCTTTTTCCTCAGTGTCACACCCTTGTCTTGTTTTATAGTTTCTCCCCTGTTACGTGTTTCTCTCTATTTAAATAAAATATATTAACTCACAACCATTATTTCCACCTCTTTAAGGAAAAATATTAAATAAAAATTAGTCCCAACATGTGAAACTACACAACTGCATGGTTGAGCCACAATCTAAAATTTATGTACATTGCAATCATCTCCCTGTTTTTAGGATTTGGCCTTTTTCTTAACCCACGATCATCACTTCTTTTATTTTCTCTCCCTCTTTGTGAGTTTGGAGTCCTTAATCCATAGATAAATCATGAACAAGTGCTAGAGCCTTTCTTTCTCACCATTATAGTTCTTGGAGATCTTCTTCTACAAGTCACGCATCTCTATTTCTTTGCCTGGGAAGGGAAAACTTCGATCGTTGATCACCTATGTAGGGTCTTCCTTAGTCTCTCTTTACTGTGTATCATGTGGGGTTGGTATGATAATGTTTCATTGGTAATAGATGTAACCAAACCTTAAAAAATATAAAACACCGTTTTTAAATAACTAAAGGGTGTGTTTGATGATAATTTTGTGCTCTTTCGTCTTATATTATATGTTGTGAACTATAGGGTCTTATTCCAACAGAAAATAGTGGTCATTGGTGGTCATTACTTGCACACTAATGGACCTCTATTCAACTTTATAAACATTTAATTGAATGACTGTAATATGGGTACTTGTTAATCACGTAAACTCGGTTGATTAAATGGATGCCCAATTAATAAAATTCCTTTTTTTACTAAACGTACCTTAAAAAAATTATGCCTGCGTGTTTACTGAACATACCTTTAAAATAAGTTTATAAATAATTAACAATCACCCACGACCCATGCCAGTCGAGGTTTGGATCTTCCTAAGGGAAACACCTCCCCAAAAATCCAATGGTATTCTCGGATGTTTAATCCAAGTTACCATTTAGAAGCTGTAGAATTTAACAATAAAATATTTGTTACTTAATTATTTTATTTACGACCAAAAATTAACATCCACTATTTACATGTGTCGGCCAATGTTAGGGTCTGCCTAAATAATGAATACCCTCACGAGTTCAGTGGTGGTCTCATTTTTTTTAATCTGAGTCACCATTCGAGAGATATAATCATTTGAAAAATAAAATAATTTTATTTAATTATTTTATTTACATGGTTATTCCATTTTTTAGTTTTCCCTTCTGGTGGCATGGGTCGACTAAACTTAAGTTGCTCCTAGAGAGAACCCGGCACCCAGAACGCAATGGTGCCCTTGTATTTATGATCTAGGAAACAGTATAAGAGTTATTCCATGTTTTCATGAAAACTGGTCACGAGCATTATTTAAATCTTAATAATTTTTTATGGACCATTTCGGGCACTCCTGGCCTCAGAATCACAATCTGTCAGATTCAGTAGTCTCGAAATATTTCCATGTATAAAAAAAATTATATGAAAATTATGGGACATTACATTCTTCACACCTTAGGGATTTACATCCCCAAAATCCAAAACAATGAAAAATAAACCAAATGGGGTTATTAAGCATGAATTTGAGCCTCCCGCTCCCTTGGGCTCTCCGGGAGATTCTTGTGCTGCCAATAAAATCACAGTAGAGGAATCGACCGCCGATGAAGGACCCACTCCTATCGATCCTCTATCTCCACCGTGAACTCTATAAATGTCACCCCATCTTCAATGTCTAGCTCTACCTAGTCAATAACATTCAATGAATCATGCATGTATCTCCTCAACTGCAACACATGGGAAACATTATTCAATCGGTGCATCTATGGGGGAATAGTTAGGCGGTATGACACTTTTCCAAATCTGCGGAAAATATAGAATGGACCGATGAACCTCAAAGATGGTTTTACACCCCAGCCAAATCTCTGTTGTACATGTCAGGGTGAGACCCGTATGAAGACATGGTTTCCCGCTGCAATCTCTAAGGGTCTCCATCTCCTATTGACATAATAATTTTTTCGGCTCTATTTAGTCTTCATCCCTGGCCACCAGTTCTAACACTGGAGGTCCTGGTACAACATTCCCACACCAGGATGTTCCTCCAAAGGGAATGTGTCGAACTCCTTTAATACCTCTTCTTGTAGAAAATCCTTCAAGAGTCTATCATGAGGATATCTGATCATGTTGGGCCTCACAGGACACGTCCCCAAGATGTGCATCCTGAACTCGCTGAAGGAGTGGTGGAGTGACAGTCCTAGACTTGAGGTAAGCTATTCTATTACTATCCATGAAGGATATATATAATACGGATAGCTGCACTACCGCCAAACTCAGCATCTGTAACCCAAACTTACTGATGAGTGCATCTGCCACCACGTCCTCATTCCCAGGGGTACAAACTATCTCAAAGTCATAGTTTTGGAGGAACTAAAACCATCATGATGTATCAACTAGTGAAAGTCCAACATGAAGCTTTCCATCTACGTGAAATGCTACCCCTTTTGACTGATTGATGTGGCCATCAACCCTTTGGTAGTGTGTACTCATTCTCCACGGCCACAAGGTTAAAGTGCCGGTAATCCACATATAGCCTCGAACACTGGGTCATACTAAGCCCTTCCTTTACAAGTCCCCCGGCTAAACTCTCAGCTCAAGGAACATAGTGGGAGCCATCCAATATGTAGTTGTATATATCGATGTCTTCCCTGGGTGTATGTCAAAGTAGAAGTCCCTTTCCATGGGAGGAGGTAATCTTGGAAACATCTTCAGAAATGGCGTTCTTGCACACTTCCACTACTATTGGAAATTGGAAACTCAAAAATCCTATTGCCACAAGGGTACACCTTGTTGACTCAAGAGTGATTGGCTACACCCTCCTATGCATGAGTTTATCCTTTGCTGCCTGGGTTTCTTTTTTTCCGACCAAAGGAAAACCTCATTCCAATGATATAAATATACCACATCCTTTTTCCTAAAATAGTAAATCTGAGTATGAATTGTGTATGACCATTCCATACCCAAACTAATGTCATAACGCCTCGATGCATCCACCAAGTGGTTCCAACCAAAACTTTCACCTCAAGGGTCAGGTCACACCGTCAGTATATGTGTGATTATCGAGTCTCCTCCCAAAGGTATATCCATACGTAATGGTCATGTCAGTGGTTTAATTGGAAACTCTAGTTCTTGAACTTCATTCGTGAGAAGATGGAATGATTAGTACATATGTCTATTAATTTGGAATATAGTATTAGATACAGATTGTACCTCGAATCATTCTTGCAGACCTTAGGTCATTCTCCTTGACCGCATGCAGTTACTCACTAACCTAGTCCTCTAGCTCCATATGCCTGGTGGGGACCACATTGGGGGTGGTGGTTGCAACATGTCGAAATTTTTACTACCTCTAGATGCTCTCCTAGCTCCTCTTCCAGGTTTGATTCCCTACAGATTCACCTATCCCTATCACTTCCTCTTTCTGAAACATTTTACACATCCAGGCCTCTGATACTAACATCGGTTTCCAACTTACCCACTACTAACAATCACTGGAAGTATCTGATCATCCAAAGAACATTCAACCACAAAGGTTATCTATAGCACCCTAACATAAATAGAAATGCAAAGAGGAATAATTCCTGCTCAGATGTCCAAAATCACATATCGCTTGGAAGTCTGAGCCCTGAAGTACTCTTCTTATCATATTCATTGAGTACCCAGAATGGTCGGTATGCCTCGATGAATACTAAGCTACCAACATGTCATCCTTCCGATGATGTAGAAGATATTGTGAAAACATAACCATTTTCTTTTTATGGAAAGAGTCCTCTTATCTTTGAAAGGTTCTCAAGCATGTCCACGGAAAATTCACCTCATCATAATATAGGGGAAATCTAAACCCTGCCATCACCCTACTAAGCCATATAGAATGCTCACTTCCAGGACCACCATCTGATCAAATGGTGCCTTGGATAGATGGAGACTCGATCACCACCTCAATCCAGTCTTTAGCCGCATGTGAGTCAGGATTGCCTTCGGACTTGAGGGGTATCTGTCACTGAAACTCATGTAAGGAACTGAGCCTACAACTGTCCTTTACTGGTACCGCCGATAGTAACTGTTGACCAATGGGTAGTGGTATCACTGGGACCCTGACCGAAGGTACCACCTGGGGAAACTAACCTTGTACTGAAGCCTCATCACACGGTGGACTATCCTCATGGTCATTAATTGGAATCTAGGTTGGTTGTCTTCATAGAGGAATCTTGAAATAGAATCAAGATGAACCATGGTCACTAATCTATACCTGGTGAGATGACCCAAAAGAGATCAAATTAAAAACATTTCCAAAACACACACAATTAGTGTTTTCATGCACCAGGTCAGAAATCAAAATTCAGGGTCCTGGTGTATGGATACATCAACCACCACACCAACATTGGATTCACTAAACTAAATACCACTCTCAAAACACTTAATACTATTTCTCTATTAAAAATATCATAGTCCACATTTTTTGGTAGAACTGAATCCTCTGATACCACTTTGGGTTGACCCGTACCCCAGGGCCCATGTCGTGACTACCCCAAGCCCGCCTTCTATAGGACAGGGGTTTGCAACTATCACCAGAAAGGTGTATCCCTTAAATGGGAAGGTATTTACTTTTAACCTGTACAAACACACAGACCAAGAACACAATAAGATGAAACCACAATGTAAAATTGTAGCAGTAAAAGTGTGTACTAAATATAAAGGGGGTCTAGAATACAAGCCCAACTAAATGGGTACAACTACAACTGAAACAGAAAACAACCCATGTGATCGTCCACTAAGAATCCTACCTAAAGGGTAGGTACATCTCTTCTACACTACGCTCCATGTCGACCAGTCACCACCGTGTACCACCTGTTACTGGCTCATATTATTCATCTGAGTTGATCGTCGTCTTCACAAGACACAACAATGTGCGTGCGAATCCAGTGCAGGGGTGTGTGTAACAATACTTAGTAGGCACCCTAGGACCCCCAAAATACTATCAAAATTACACATAGGAATAACACAAGCATGATCTTAATCACAAATCACAAATAAATAGACACAGCTCAATCCAGATATACTTGTCTCTTCCATAATAAAACATAAGGCCCCTACCTCAAACCATTTCAATGATTTACAAAGAAGGATCAAAGCATAACTCAAGGATCAGTATTATGCGCTCCATGAACTAGTCATCCCTGATGGCACCCATCTGAGAGATGTACTCTATCAGGTACAACTCAACCATTCAAAATGGAACGTCTGAAAGGACGTGCTCCATCGGAATGTTTCTACTAGAACTGCCTCTTATACCCGGCACTAGAGGTCTCGCAGTCATAGTCTTCTGCCTAAGTAAATACCAAGGGAAACCAATTGATGATGCCCACTCTTCGACACTGTGTACTGTAGTTGAGGCAGCTCCAACTCCCCTGAAGGACCCGCTCCCTGTTTCTACTCGGAGACGGGGGAGTACTACTCCATATGTGAGGACCCACACCCTACCCAATAGGGGAGTAAAACTCTGGTAGTTTGTTTTCTATAGAGGACTCGCACCCTAGTACGTCAGGGGAGTATCGACCCCAGGCTAGAGGACCCGCACCCTAGAACGACAGGGGAGTACCGACTCTATATGTGAGGACCTACACCCTACCTCCTAGGGGATTACAACTCGGGTAGTTTGTTCACTGTGGGGGACTTGCGCCCTAGTAATTCAGGTAGTACTGACACCAGGCTAGAGGACCCACAACCTTGAACGACAGGGGTGTACCAACTCTGTTATAGCACTGTAAACAGGGGACTTGTGCCCTGGGTTGACAAGGGAGTACCTACTGCTATCATAGGGGACACGCACCCTACTCGGTAGGGGAGTACATGACTCTATGTGAGTTTAGTATGGAGGACTCATTCCATAGTCTAATAGGGGAGTACAAACTCCAAAGATAATAAAAACATCTCAGAGAGAACGAACCCGAACTCATTACGTGGGGAATCCCATCTCTACCAGAGCAGAGGACTAAAAAATACCCATGCATTGAGTCATCAAGGAAGTATCCATACAAAATCTCATTACAAGAAACACCATGGTTCTTCTCCTTCGGATATGGGTCATAACTCAACCACAAAAATATTTCACAACTAAGTAACATGATGATCCGTCATGTTATAAGGGATCCAATGCAACAGACAGCGCGTCAACCAGTCTGTAAGTAATTGGCATTTTTGTGCCAAGGGCCCGGTTTGATTCGAGTACAATCCAACCCATACAAACTGCCACTTTCTCCAAGAGTCACGTGGAGTATATCAAAATGGACACCTCTCTCTAAAGATCCCATCAACACATATAGTTTTTCAAACGGACGTATGGTACACAAGATACAGCCTTTTATGAGTATCTGGGCCCGAGAGGGGCCATGTCCATTCTAACCTGGCCCGACCCGGCATTAGCGGATGCGACCTGGTTCGGGCCAACCGACCTAGTTCAGTGGCGACCCGACCCGGCCTGGTTGGGCTGGGCCTTGGAGGGCGACGTACGCGAACCGGCCCGGCCCACCGGCTGACGTGACCAACGGGTGGTCACACGGTCTGCATCACTCGAACGGCTCAATGGATCCATTCGGTTCCTTTATTGGTGTCGCCTCGTCCCCCACATGACCCGCAAGGAGCGAGTCCCCTTCATCATCGTGACTTCGAGCAGCGACCTCCTTCAGTGCAGCATGCCGCCTCCACCTCCAAAGCTTGCCAATATCGATCGCCTACCCGACCACCGTGGTGCCGCTTTTCCATTGTGGCCGACAGTTTCCAGCCACTGCCCTCATCTACCGACACCGGTCACCGGTGCAGCCGCGCCTGTGCTTCTTCTGCGGGGCTCCGACAATGCTCTGGAGCACCGTTTTCAGATCCGCTTGCTCCTACGGGATCCCCTGGATGTCGCAGTTGCTGCGCGGCTCCCAGATTCCAGATTATGACAAGTTGAAAAATTGTCCCCTGAAGAACGCAAGAAGAACAAAGCGGTGGAGGGTGCATGCCTTGTTCATTTGCCTTGCGTCCTCTGTGTTAACTAGATAAAAATAAGTAGGAAAACAATGAATCATATAAAACTATAATAAAAATAAACACCCTACCTCGAGGTTTTTTGGAGACGTCGCGGTTTTGGAAGAAGAATCCACGTTTTAATGAAGCTGCTAGCGTTCTTCGATCCTGGTTCAATGCCACCTGAGCTTCTGTCTCCGTTGGTAGAAGGTGTTGCATCATTTCTCAAGAAGTTTCTCACTTGATGAATCCATTTAAAAAACACTACCCCAAGACCCATTTAAATATAGGGGAAGAAACATGAATAACACACCGATGAAATAATGAGGTTCATTAATTTCTATAAGTAATATGCCACATTAATTACACAAGGGGTGGTTACGCATCCAAAGTGTAACCAGGCAATTATTATCCCATATTTAAAAGTCTGACAATCATCATGGTCCCCGCCATCGTGGCTCAATAGGTGGTAAGAAAATGAAATAAAATAACAATTTCTATGTTATTTTATCATTTCTTTAAAAAGTCGCAAAAACTAACTTTCTCACCTGACCAACTACGGTGGAAGTGTAGATTCCCTTAAGAAAATACTAGCATTTTGGATTCAAAGGTTCCCTCAGATTTTCAATCTGAGCACCAGTTCAAATGATAGAAAACGCCACCTGAACGTTTACTGAACGTACCTTTAAAAAAAGATCATAAATAATTAACAGTCACCCTCGACCCGAGCTGGTCGAGGTTAGGCTCTGCCTAAGGAGAAAATGGCCCAAAGAATCCAATAGTATTCTCAGATTTTTAGTCTGAATTACCGTTTAGAAGTTAGAGAATTTAAAAAAAATAATTGTTAATTATTTTATTTACATCCAAAAACTAACTTCCATTGTTGGCATGCACTGGAGAAGTTAAGGTCTGCCTTAGGAAAGAAAACCCTCACAAGTTCATTTGTGGTCTCAGATTTTTAATTTGAGTCATCGTTCGTGAGTTATAAGCATTTTAAAAATAAAATTATTTTATTTATTAATTTTACTTACAGTTATGCCATTTTCGTGTTTTCCCATCTGGAGGCATGCGCCAACTAAACATAATTTGCGCCGATGACAAACCTGCCGCCCTGAACGCATGTGTGACCTCTGATTTCTGATCCAGGCAATCGTTTAAGAGTTATTCTCCTTTTTCTAGAAAATTTCTCACACGCGTTATTTAAAGCTGAACAATTTTCGACGGGCCATTCCGGGCACTCTGGTCCTCGGAATCACATGCCGTCAGATTTCACGGTCTTGAAATATTTCCATATATAAAAAATATTATACAGAAATTCAAAGACATTACATTTATTATGTATAAAAATGTCTTATTCTATAATTAACTTGGATGTTATAGTGTAAATGGTATCAAAACATCTTTTTAGAAAGATAACATTTCTAAGAATAAAATTTTATTTATTATCATGTCCTATATAAAAACATAATTTTAATGATAATATATTGATTTAATATAAAATATATTAATTTCATTTTACGATTTCACCAAAAGTTATTTTGATAAATATATTGATATAAAACACATTTATGAGCAATTTTTTTTAAATGATTTTTTATACTCAAACGTTTCTTATTTTCATTTCTAGTAAAATAGCCAAAAAAAACATTATATAAAATTTTGTAAACCATGTTTTCATAGTTTATTTTCTCATTTTCACAAATCCATTCTAATTTTAGAAGATAAATATTATATTAAATAATAATAGTATAATAATAATAATTTCATTTTAGTTTTTACATTGTATTCAATGTAATGCAAGATGAACTCAGGGTTTCCTATATCCCAGGTTAACCATAGGTTTTCATTTGACATAATACAAAGTCATGTATTTTTTATAATACAACATATTAATTATAATGAATATATTTAAATATAAATATATCATTATATATTGGGGTGTTATATTTATGTCAATTATTGGTGCTCCATTTCACATACTTTTTCAAATACATTGTTCTTATTTTAAAATCATGGGGACTTAAATCCACCCAAAATTAAATGAATTTTATCCTCACAATTTAATCTATTCTTTTTAATAAATGGATTTATATTTATCATTTTGATTATTTAAAAACAAAAATTATATAATGAGTTATTAAATTATCCTCTTATTATAATAGAAATGGAAGTAAAAAAGTCACATAGAATAATAAGAGAACTATGATTTCCTACAGAATAATTTAGGTGGGAAATTATATAATGTGCATGGATGATAATAATAACACCAATGTATTAATGTTGAGTAATATAGGACATTAATCACAAGAAAATGGGTGATCTTATTGAAGCTATTATCAATAAAGCCATATAATAAAGAGTTGTGAAACAGTCAATGCTATCAAAAATTATGATGAAAATAAGTCATCATATTTGTTCAAGATCCCATTCATATAAAATACTATTTATTTTACTCTCTAGGAATATATCTAATAATATATTTTTGATACGTTTTTAATTCATAAGAAATTTTTTTCTCTTTGGTTTTGTTTCAATCAATTTTTAATTCTTCAACAACAACAAGAAATTAATATCCAAAAATGACTTTTTATTATTATTGATGTAATAAATTTAATTTTATGTCTCATTGTTTTCATAATAGTATTATAAATCCATCATTTTATATCTAGTTATTATAATTAAAAAAATTAGTTCTAGTTAGGTAATAAGCATAAATCTCTATATTGTGAAGTAATACAATATTTTATAAATCATCATCCAAATTTAAACATAAAAAATTTCATAAATGAATATCATTAGGAAAATCCTATATTATTAATATCAAAATCATTAAAAAGAGGGCCATGAAATTTTAATGATGAACTTATCTCTAATCCCCCAAACAACATGAAGTTGCTCTTCATAATCACATACCAAAAATGTGAATACTTCTTAATATATATTTTTGATACATTTTAATAACATAAATTATAATAAAACATTATTGGTATAATGGATTATTCCATTTTTATTTTTTTGAAACATCCATTGTTGGATATATTCAATAATTCTGATGATTTTATGAACTACAATAATGATATTGTAAAATATTTCATTAAAAAATATTTTATCAATCCCAAGTTAGTGAGTACTATAAAATTTTAATTATCTATATAAATAATATCATTATTCATACATGATTATGTCATCATTAAAAGCATATTAAGGGTTCTCAGAAACTCAATCCTTTGTTTTTCAAGTTGTTCAACATGCCATTGAATCATTTTTTTGGTCATTGGTATCTTTCAACATATTTTTTGAAGTACTTAATGAAAAAGTACTACCAAAAAATCCTTATAAATTTTATAACTAATATAACCATGATATAATTGATAATATAATCATATGAATTTATTCATCAATAAAAACAAAAGAACATAAATCAATTCAATTTTTTGTGGATGTAGCATAATATCTACCCTAATCCATCAGTTTATATTGGGGTATATTCCTTTGAATCATTAGATATTGATTTTTTTAATTACCATTCTCCATATAATCTAATCATTTTCAATTGGAATCTATTTTATTATTATTAAAATCACATGAATGGTGGCCTTTCTTTCAACACAACTAGAAAAATCCAATTACATTTAAGCAATCAACATGGTGTTTCATTCCGCAATTATTAAATGTTGAAAAATATTTTGTTCCCATCTACCCTTTATACATATTCCCTATCATCCTATTAATCACATGATTTTATTTTAATCCTTAATACAGATAGTAATATTTCAATGTATTTCTATAATATTATATCATTTCCTCATAGGATGATAATATTTTGTAGACTACTTCCCTTCAATTATTTTCCTCACAGTCGTTAATAAAATGGTAATTATTACTCAATGAATTAGGTGTAGTAAAGTAGATCCCATTAATTTTTGTGGGAAGAATTTATAAATTATGGCATATATTTTATTATAATATAACATATTGATACGTACTCTATAATCCCATAGTTATTTAAATAATTATCATATATTGATAAATTTACAAATAACTAATCACATGCTCATCAATATGGGCTCATTAGGGATATCTCTATTTCAATGTCCATTATAATGTCTAATACAGAAAATGAAAATTTTACTAAACATATATCTTAGGAGTCACAATACATGATCTATATAATGCCCATTTTCATTCACATAGTGAAAATATGGCCATGTCGAATGTGCCATTTTCAGAGTAATTTCACCCAGTTACCTCCATTGACGAACCACGTCAACTTGTAGTATCCATAAAGGGATGTATTCTAATGAAAACCACTTCAAATAATCCATATTAAAATGTTTTCAAATTCATCTATACATATCCTGAATGTATACGATTGGTTTATGTTCCCAAATTAATGTTTTGAAAAAAATAATTCCCATGGTTTATACTATTATTTTTTTAATATCAATAGTTATTACACTGACCCCGATATATCGAACTTGGTGAATTATTTAATAATTTTTTATAGATATATGGACACCATTTCATGATTTAATTAATAGATTAGTATTCTCAGTAAAAGGAATATACATACAAGGGTCATGTATTACATTACCAAAAATAAATTTTATTTTATTTCAAAAAGGGAAATAAGAGCAGTACAACTCAAGGCGGCCTAAAGAAATGGAGGCCGAGAGCATCACTGATAACATGGGCCGCCCCACAAGGGGGAAGGGATCCAAGGGAGCAAAACTCCACAAGGGGGAATTCCGGGGAGGCAAAGGGTGTCAAGAAGTCAGCCACCCGGTTGCCCTCACGCCATGGAGAATCTCCATGTCGCCGGAGAGGAGAACCTTGCACTTACGGATCAGATAAGTGATATGCCAGGGGAAGGAGGAGGTGTCGGTGAGAGAGCTCCACACAATAATGGAGTATGTTTCAATATAGGACAGGGGAAGGTTTCTGGATCAGCAAAGAGAGAGGCCGCTGAGCAGCACCGACGCCTCCGCCTTAAGGGAGTTCCCTGGTCCAAAGAAGGCGCTGAAGGCGAAAATAACCAAGCTCGCTGTGTCTCAGACCACACCGCCACCGTGCATGGTGCCAGAGCTGAAGGCACCATCAACGTTGAGTTTCAAGCCTGAAATGGGGGGCATCTAGCAGACCCATCGTCCCCGCTACCTGGGGCTGTTACAGTCCAGAGAAGCAGTCCTAGAGGAGAAGCGGCAGAGAGAAGGTGTTGCATCATGATGGGGGAGGAGGGAAATCAGCTCTGAGGTGAGGCACGTGGCTCTGACCAGCAATGCCAGAGCAGAGCATTGAGTCCTATGGAGCGCTTTGTTACGTGCCTTCCATATGCACCAGCGGCCCGCCTGCAGAAGGGTTGCCCTAGCCGCAACCTCACGACTGTTATCCAGGCAGCTGCTAAACCAGCTCAAGAAGAAAGCCTCTGGGGAAGCCATGGCGGTAGAAGGCAGAGGGAACTCCCCAAGCTCGCTCTAGATCCACACGGCCCACTCACATTGGATGAAGAGGTGCAGCATGGATTCCTCAGAGGGAGTCAAACAGCAAGCACATTTGGAGGCAAACTGGACCCCCTTCCTTTTAATCGCCAGGTCCAAAGGGAGAGCCTGATTTCTGATTCTCCAAAGCAGGAAGGAAAATTTAATTGGGCTGGCTTTACACCAGAGACACCTCCCCCAATGGTCACTCACAGACTGGGCAGACGTACACTGGCGATAGGCTTTAGCCGAGAACTTCCCGATGGGGGAGCCAGTGAAGATGCAACTATCAGGGGAGCCATCCAAGTTGATGCTATCAAAGAAGGCCTTTTGAGAGGGAGACAGAACCGCCTGAATGAAAGAAGGGTGAGTACTGGCTTCCATGAAAGAAATGTTTGGTGCAGGGCATCCAAGGAAGTCCAGCAGGCTGCCCCCCCCCCCCAATCACACTACCAGAAGTTGAGATCCCCCCGACCTAGGACCCACTGAGAGTGGCACAGAAGCACGGGGAGATGAGTCCGAAGAGATCTCCAGAGGCTTGAAGGCGATTTACCAATGTCGTGGAGACCAAAGTCGTACTTCCCTCGAATCAGTTGGCTCCACAAAGAGTTGCCCTCAATAACCTCCCATGCGAGCCTGCCCTGGAGGAAATACATGGTCTGTCCCACGTCTCTGACCCCAATGCCTCCCAACTCCACTGGCCTGGCAAGCTTATTCCACGAGGACCACCGGCATCTCCCATCCCCTTGGCTATCCAAAATAAAGCCATTCATGATCTTCTCAATCTGGATAATGGTAGACTTAGGGGCCTTGAGGGTGGAGAGAACATGCATAGGGATCGAAGAAAAGACACAATTGATGAGGGTGATCCTTCCTTCAAAGGATAGGAACCTATTCTTCCAGTTGAGGATGCGGTTGGTAATTATGCTGACCAAACCATCAAAAAACCGAGCCCGAATCATGCCCGGGGAAATGGGAGCTCTGAGGTAGAGCATAGAGAAGTTTTTACTTCGAATGCCCAGGGTGGAGACAATGTTGTCCTTTCTCCTGGTCGAGCAAGAACAGGGCAAGTAAACCCCGCTTTTATCCCTGTTCATCATTTGACCACTGCATAAAGCATATTCATCCATGACACTGATAAAGCCCCTGATGGAGGCGCTGCCCCCATTGATCATGTCATCCGCAAAGAGAAGGTGAGACACTCCCGAGACATGGGCCCCGCAGTGATAAGGAAGGATATGACCACTTTGGATAGAGCAGGCCAGAAACTTGCTCAGGACGTCCTGCACCAGAATGAAGATGCTAGGAGAAAGAGGGTCGCCTTGTCAGAGACCTCTAACTGTTTTCAAGAAGCCGTGTTTCCTCCCCATAAAAACCACGTTGAGCCACTGCGAGCTATAGCAACGAAACAGGAGGTCAATAACCCATTCATAAAACCCCATGCTTCTCATGGCACAGATAATGAACCCCCACTCCAATCTGTCGTAGTCCTTTTCAATATCAACCATGGTCACGAAGTTGGACCCTCAGACCTTCCTGTTGATCTCACCAATTATCTCTTGTGCAATAGCCATTGCCCCCTGAATGGACCTCCCCTGGATGAAGGCATGTTGTTCCTTCGCAACCCAACTGTGGATAAACTGGGAAAGTCTTCTGTTGATGCGGTTCGCCAGCCCCTTATACGTGAAGTTGCACATGCTGATAGGCCGGTACTATGCTATGGTAGTGGGGTCACTAACCTCGGGAATAAGAACTAGGGTAGTAGCAACGGCAGCCCGCAGCAGCCCACCTCCATAGAAGAAGTCCCAAATGGCACTGATAAGCTCATCCTTGATGATACTCCAAGAACTAACAAAGAAGGAGCCCGAGAACCCATCTGGTCCGGGGGCACTCTCCTGATTCAGAGAGGTAACTGAGTCCCAGACCTCCTTCTCCTCTGGAGCTTGTCTGAGGGCTTCATTGGTGTGAGTGGAGACCACCCTTGGGATTGAGCTGAAAAGATCGGTCTGATCTTGGGTATACCCACTCTGCCATTAGGGATTATTGTTACACATGAAGGAGGTAAAATATGAGCCAATCATACCACCGATGACGTCCAAGTCGCTAGTAATGGACCTGTCATCACGCTGGATATTCAGAGTCCTCCGCCACTGCTTCTCCCTAATGAAAGAGTGGAAACAGGCCGAGTTGCGGTCTCCTTCCTCGAGCCAGGTGGCCCGGGAATGCTCACAAAGGCACCCTTCCTGCTGCAGTAATCCCTCACTGAATTTTTGCTTCTTGTGACTTAGAGAGGCAAAAATTCCCTCATCCCAGAGGACTTCCTGGCATGCCTCATCTCTCTCTATCTCTCTCTTGAAGGCCTCCGGAATGGGCTGCACAGCACGGAGGGAATCCGACCAGCCCCTGAGAGAAAACTTTAGGCGCCGAAGCTTGTTATGGAGGCGAGTCCAGCCCCCCCCCCCCCCCCCCCCCCCCCCCTCACAGGGTTCCACCCAAGAGGAACGGACCAGATCAAGAAAGTCTGGGAGAGCTGTCCAATTTTTGCTGAAAAAGAATCCTCGCCCCTTGGGAGAAGCCGACCTGAGGTGGACAAGAAGGGGGTAGTGATTGGACAGAGCGCGGGTCAAGTGGATGACCTCCGAGTTAGGGAAGTCGGAAATAGCACGAAGGCTCCCAAAGCAGCGGTCTAATCAGCACCATGTCCTACGGACTCCTCTCTGATTGTTGCACCACATGAAACTGTCGACAGAAAAACACAAATTAAGAAGCCCCTCTTGGGCCACAAAGGATGAGAAGAGGGCCCTATGGCACCGAGGGAGGGAGCTCCCCCCTTCCTTTCTGACGGGTCCAAGATGCAATTAAAATCACCCCCAACCAGCCAGGGTTCGTCCCCAGGATTGAAGGAACTAAGATCCAACCATAACTGCTCACGGAGCCGCGCCTCACATTTAGCATAGACAAAGGAGAAGAAGCATATACACTGTCCGGAGTCCACCTTGACCGAGAGATGCTGGTCAGAACTGGCCAGCTTGTCCACCAGAATAGTCTTTCCAAAAAATCCAGATATGATGATTTTCTGTCTCACCATGCAAAGAGAACCGCATCCCTGCTCTTCTAGCACACTCCAATTCTCGAAGAGTTAGCCTTCGGCTCAAGGATAACCACAAGGGAGGCATTGCTCCTAGCCACCCCATTGGAGAGAATGTCTGCCTTGACACGAGCTCCTAGTCCCCTAGCGTTCCAGATATTCAGTGACAGGGGCCGAGGGGGGGCACATCCCACTGCACCGAGGCAACTCGCCCGCCAGAATGGTGGACGCTGGACGCCGCCTGAGAGGACCGCCTGGAAGCCGACGATCTCCTGCACTCATGAACCGCATGGCCAACCAAATGACAGGAAGAGTAGAACCGGGGCACCGCCGAGAACACAGTATCCTGTCTCCAATCCAGGATCTCCCCAACACTAAGATGGATCTTGGATGGCGGGGGAGAAGAGATGTCCATCGCCACACAAATCCGAGCAGCCACCGAACTCTGGAGGGAGAGGTTCTGATCATCCGGACAGAGAAACTCCCCGATGGAGTTTCCAATCAATTCCAGAAACGTTGCGCACATGAAGGGCAAGGGAAGGCCGGGTAAGGATAACCAGACCGCAGCGACCGGCGACTCCCGATCCCGGTGGACCTCCATGGACCAACGGGAAAGAAAGAACCTCCCGCGACCGAAGGATCGGGGACATCTGGCCCAAGTGTGGACGAAGTCCTCTCGGGATTCCAAGACAATGAGGAACGACCTGCGGTTGAGGGACGAAACCCTAGCCGGAAGGATGAGAGCCCAGCCACGAACGAATTCGTGGAATACTCCGATCAGGGCCTTGACAGCCCCAAAGCGAGCCACCAGGCACCAGCTCAGCTGCAGCGAGGCCTCCTTGAAATCTGACTCTGACACACGCAGTAGCGGAACTCCCCGCGATCCCCAGGAGGAAGCCGAGGGGTGTGAGGCACTGGAGGGGCTGAGGGGTGGGAGACCGCCAGACCTGGCGAGGCGCTGAGGAGGACCTCTTTCCACGAGGGCCGCGAGGAACCGGCACCCCCTGAGTCCGCCCGGGGAAAGGGAGGGGGCGCGTTGAGCGCGTCCAAACTCGAAGACGAAGCCATCTACCTCCGTCAACAGACCTTCGATCGTTGAGCATTATCCTTGGTCCTGTATTACATTTGAAAACATAAATTGAAAGAATATTTTTTCAAGAAAATAATTATTATATATTTATTTTCATATCAAATAATTCATAGTACACATCATTGATTGAAGGGAATGAAACAAATTAGGGTGATATCAATGACTTATTAATGGCTAATCACAATTGATGATATCAATAATCAAAAATAATAACCAATATGTAATTTTAAGTAACTAAATACACAAAAAAATTTAAATTATATGAAAATCGTGAAAATATAAGGGAAAATAAATATTGCAATTTTAATAAATGAAAACACATTCCATTTAATCAATAATTATTAACTAAATTCACCCTGAGGTAATATCAGAGTTAAAATCTCATGTATAATAATAATGACTAAATTATCAATGATGTAAATGTTGAGTTTTTAGACATCATATTTCGTCACATGCTACATCAACCATCAATCTCTATCCTAGAGACAATATGAAGCTAATGTGTAGATAATAATCTAATTTTCTCAACTGATTTAACACTACAAGGGAAAAACTAATAGGTTCTCTCCAAATGACTAAAAACAATTGGGTACACACACATTTAGTTCAACTTACTGATTTTTCTCAGGATACGATATAATCTATTTAGGGGTTATCTATAAAAAATTCCCACTCAGGCCTTCATGTAAAAATCCTTCATCGTATTTCAAATAATTTATTAAGTTTATGAACAATTTGATTTATAAACAACAATAAGAATCAGGCAATAGATATAGATTTTTCAATTTTGTCTTAGTTATTCAAATTACATTCAATGTTTACATGTATCATGAAAATATTATATAGTTTATAAAATAATCATACAAATCATTAAAAAGTATGGAAAATAGAGATAAATGTAATGATCAATTAAAAAAAGATCATATGTATCTGATTAATTTAAGAGAATGTTGGCAATCAAAAATTAAATTGATATTATACAAAAACTTTTTCCTTTAGGAAAATTTCAAGCCAAATCCCATTGGATGAATTAATTCAAATTGAAACATAATAATTCATGAATTATAAATGAACTATTATATTACATGTCAATGGTAATGTATATAAACCGTAAAAAATAAATTATTTGTGTAACATTACAAGAGGTATCAATGATGTGAACATGATATGGATTCCCTTTCCTCACTCTGCCATTTGTTCGAACGTGCTTTATCCTCATTATAGTGATGTTAAAAATGATTGTAACTTAATAATGATCAATATTTATTTTAAAATTTCATATATGATCATTTTATTGTAACATCCTTATATAATATGAAGTATCTTCTATCATGTAATTTTATTTTAATTAATAGATTTGTTTACATGAAATATACAGATTATCATTCATTATACACATTAGCATGTTTAGTCTTTGTTACACCCAATCTCATGTTTAGCTAGTGTTAAACGAAACATTGAGTTTCATCGATAATTTGCTTTACACTTAAGAACATGATTTACAAAAAATGTATTCTATAAATATTTAATTTATCATCTAGCCATTCTAATTAAGGGTATAAATAGAATAAACTAAATAATAAAAATATATGGTCAAAATCATTGGTTACCAAATAATTAGAGATTAACATAAAACCAAATAATTTTAAAAAAATTATTTATAAAAAAATTATTTTTATATGCCTAGGTAATTATATATTAATAAATTATTATAATGTATTATCATAATCTAATTTAAATTATATATTTTTTACATTAATTATATAGATATTGTACATAATATAAGAAAAAAAATCCAATTGTATGCATAAAAGATGTATTTTTCTAAATGACTATTATTTACACAATTTAATGATAGGCCTGATTGAAAAATAAATTTCAGTACATTTATAAATTTGAATGAAAATAGAATTAATTTTTTGATAGTGAAATTTCTAAATTATCTTATGGTGAATTTTATTGATTTTTCTTATGTGTTTCATCTTTTGATGAATAGTGATAAATACTAAATTGGAATTGAAAACAATAATTCCATATGAATAATTTATAATGTTAAATTTTATTTGAATTTTTTTTATTGTTAATATACATAAATTATATATCTATTAACAAAATTTAGGTTATTCAGATTAATTTCATATTGAATAGGGACAAAAAATCATTGTATGCTTCACATATTTTCATATTAAATACCTTCTTTATCACCCCGTCTACGAGATTAAATTTATATTAAATTTATATATTTATTTTATTTTAATTTGGGAATACAGATTAAATTGTAGGACCCCGGGACACCCTGAGAGGGGAGGCGTGAATCAGGGTGACAACTTTTTCTTTTAAAGTATAGGATCGTGTTCCCACGTTGGTAGGAACTTGTGAAACCTATACGATTGATAATATTAGAATGCAGACATTCACATGCAGAGAGAAGACACATCACTTTTTAACTTGGTTCACCACTAAGGGCTACGTCCAAGGAGCATACACCGACAGGTTGTCGGTCGTACCAAATTCCACTAATTTTCACTAGTTGTGGATTACAATGGTTTGGGAACAATCATTATGTCCCAGGAACACTGCCTTTACAAAGGTTCAGGGATAGCTCACCGCTTCCCTTGGGTCACTCCCATTGACTCCCCCTGGCTCACTACCCTTGGTGAAGTCCCACTCAGTTTATAGATGTGAAGGTCTCTTCAATAGATTTGCATTGAAGTCGTTGCCTCTGCTTAGCACAAGACTCTGCTTGCATAGAAGTCCGGAATAGATGCATTAGAATGCACAAAACCACTGAACCGGATAACCAGAACGTGCCGACAAACTTCACTGACAATTGCGCGCAACACCAAACCTTTGCGCGCAAAACCTTCCTATTGCGCGCAAACATTACTTTTTGCGCGGAAAAATATTTCACGCAGAAAACCCCTTTTTCGTGCAACGAATCCTTTTATGTGCGAACTCAATTTTTACGCGCAAATCTTCATTTTTCACGTATCCCGAAATTTTCTGCACAACTCTGAATATTTCGCGCAAACCCCTTTACGCGATCCTTTTTCGCGCATCAGACCTCAGATCTTCTCTAAGTCTTCAACCCCACAGAATGAAGGGGGTCACCTCATATTTATAGGCAACTGAGACCCCCGCGTGCAAAATCCCCATCGGTGCGGAATACCTCTCATCTGGCGCGTAATATTTCACGTAGGTATCGTTTTCCGCGCACCTCTCCAGATATTTTGCGCAACCCATGCCTTTGCCATTTTTCACCAATCTGATTCTGAAACACTATTTGCGCGAAAAACCTCGATCCACTATTTCGTGCATCCCGCTATTTTCCGTGCCCAACTTAAGTATTTCGCACAAGCCTCTTATATTTCGCGCACCACTTCCTTTTTGTGCGAACCTCCTTTTGCAGACAATCCATGTCTTCATTTTCCGATTTTGAGACCCAAAAAATTGGCAGACACTGGGAAACAGCGCCACCTTCAATACTGTTGTCTGCTTGAACTATATGATCACTTTGCTGGCACACATTCAGAACTTCCACTGAGGATTGACAACAAACACAAACCAAACTCCAATTCCTGCATAGAACATCCATGGTTCCAACAATCCCCCCCTTTGGGTTTGTTGGCAATCACCAAATAAATTCAATAAAGCACCATCCATATGCATACAAAAAAAAGCAATGATCAACTCAGCCAACACTCTAAGTCTACGTGAGCATTCCTCGGTGTAGAAAACAAGAGCGGATGCTTGAATTGGGTTCCACTGTTTTCCTTCTCCGTCTTCTCATCATAGATGTTGCCTGAATTTATTCCTTTCTCCTTTCTCCCCCATTGACAATAAATCCAAAGACCAATAATTTGTTTTCACGTTGAGCTCAAACCATACTCCCCCTGGATAGTATCTCCCCCATACACCTGCAACACAGCCCTAAACAGATTAAAACAGTTATAACAAACGGGGAGAGGGGATTTCCGAATTTCCTTATGTGGTAGGAGGTGGTTGAACACCGAGGTTCAACCGATGCTTTTCAAACACAACTGCTGACAGTGGTTTTGTCAGGATATCAGCTACTTGGTCATCAGTTCCCACGTGATCCATTTTAATCACCCCTTGATCAACTTTTTCTTTGATAAAGTGATACTTGATTTCAATATGTTTTGTACAAGAATGCTGAACCGGATTCTTCGTGAGATCAATTGCACTCTTGTTATCACAGTAAATTACCATTGGTTGATTCACCTCATCACCAATGTCTGTTAGCTGTTGCTTCATCCATAGCAGTTGAGTGCATGCCTTTGTGGCAGATATATACTCAGCTTTAGCAGTACTAAGAGAAGTACTTTCTTGTTTCTTACTCAACCAGCCGACACGGTTATTACCAATAAAGAATGATCCACCACTGGTGGATTTTCTGTCCACAACATCGCCAGCCCAGTCAGCATCTGAAAATGCTGATAATTCACAGTCCCTTCCTGCAGAAAAGTATAAGCCATAATTGTGAGTACCTTGAATATACCTCATGATTCTTTTTACTGCTGCCAAATGTTCCTCCTTTGGATTACATTGAAAGCGGGCTGCAAGACATGTGGCAAAGACAATATCTGGCCGTGTCGCTGTCAGGTACGGTAGGCTCCCAATGATCCTCCGGTACATGGTGGGATCTACAGATTTCTCATTCTCATGCTTTCCAAGTTTGGTTCCAACTACAATCGGAGTTGACATTGGTTTGGAGTCTTGCATATTAAACTTCTTCAGCAGCTCTCTTGCATACTTTTCCTGAGAGATAAAAGTGTAGTCTTTCCTTTGAGTCACCCGCAGTCCCAAGAAATATGTGAGCTCCCCAATCATTGAAATTTCAAATTCTGATTTCATATGATTGGAAAATTCATCCACTGATTTCTGCCTGCTTCCACCAAATATAATGTCATCGACGTAAATGAGAACCATGAACTGATCTTTTGGAGAATTCTTCACATAGAGATTGTGATCTACTCCTCCTCTTTTGAATTCCAGCTTCTTCAGATAAGAATCTAGTCTAGAGTACCATGCCCATGATGTCTGTTTCAAGCCATAAAGTGCTTTCTTTAGCTTGCAGACCTTTGATTCATCAGCACCAAGAAGAAAACCCACTGGTTGTTCAATGTAGACTTCTTCTTCGAGTACACCATTTAAAAATGGTGTCTTGACATCCATTTGATATACTTTATATCCTCTCTGGAGAGCCATGGAAAGGAACATCCTGATTGACTCCAGTCTAGCCACTAGAGGAAAGGTTTCTTCAACATCAACACCTTTAATATGAGAATATCCTTTACATACCAGTCGAGCCTTGTTTCTGATAACACTTCCATGCTCATCAAACTTGTTCTTAAATATCCATTTTGTTCCAATCACATTGTGACCTTTGGGTCTCTGGACAAGATCCCATGTCTGATTCTTGTCAATCTGATCTAACTCTTCATTCATGGCTTTCACCCAGGATTCATCCTTTGCAGCTTCTTCAAATGAGGATGGCTCCACAACTGACAGAAATGCAGAAGGTGTGTTATTACTCATACTTCTTGTCTGTGTGGGTGCATTCCTATCTCCAATTATCTTAGATGGATCAATCTCTCCTCTTCGATTTCTCCTGTGAGGTTCAGTCGCATTCTCACCATCCAAGATTTCCTCTTCAGATTCTTCGTCTGAGTCAACATCATGATGTGACCCCAGAGTGTTTTGTACACCTTCCTCTATTTCTGTATTTGTATTTATTCCATGTTCATATTCATTCTCATCTTCTATCTCATCAGCATAGGTATTATTTTAAACATTTGGGGTTTTTCTTTCAATGATTTTAACATCGTTGCTTTCCACAATCCCCCCCAAGCGTTTATTGAAACACTTGTAAGCTTTTCTGTTCAGTGGATACCCAAGAAAAATTCCTTCATCAGCATTGTCACCAAACTTTCCATGGTTTCCTTCTTTATTCCGAATGAAAAATTTGCTTCCGAAAACATGAAAGTATTTCAAATAAGGCTTCCTTCCATGCCACAATTCGTATGGTGTCTTCGTTTCTCCCATATAGAGCCCTGTTCGATTATGAATGTGCAATGCAGCTTCAACAGCCTCCTTCCAGTAATGGAAAGAGATACCACTCTCAATCAACATAGTCCTGGCCATATTGTTGACCTGTCGATTTCAACGCTCAACAACTCCATTTTGTTGTGGAGTTCTCACAACAACTACCTCATGCTGTATTCCATGTTTTTCTAGGTAATTTTCAAACTCTATGGACGTGTATTACCCTCCATTGTCAGATCGCAGGACTTTTATTGACCGTCCAGTATCATTCTCGGCAATCTGGCGATAAGTTTTCATGCAATCATGTACTTGTCGCTTCCTGTGAATCACCATTACACAAGCCATTCTGCTATAATCATTAATGAAGAGGATGAAGTACCTTTCTCCATAGGTTCCAGCAACATTTATTAGGCCACGTACGTCAGTATGAATGAGGTCAAGAAGATGTGATGCCCTTTTCTTCATTGGCCGATATGAATTACAGACCAGCTTCCCACGAATACAAGAATCACAAGACATTTTCCGTTCACATTTTATAATGGGAATATCAATGACTATCTTCAGCTTAGATATCTTTTCCCTGTCTTTTTGGTTAATGTGCCCCAGCCTTCGATGCCACAAATTGTTTTATTCTTCAACAGACAAATAGAAAGAGTTCACTTTGCTGTCAACCTGATATAAGTTTCCATCTGTTCTACAACCTTTCATAAGAGAATTCCCTATTTTCCCTTTTATAGTGCAGCCTTTTTGATTGAAGGTTACTATGAGCCCTTAGTTACAGAGTTGACTTACACTAAGGAGATTGTGGCATAGACCGTCCACATAAAGAACGTCAGTCTTCTTCAGCTCCCCGTTGGCGAGAGCAGTATTCCCACTACCTTTAATCTTCAAAGAACCATCATTACCAAACCGTATTGTTCCATCAACCTTATTTTCAATGTTCTTCAAAAGGTCAGCATTTCCAGTCATATGGGAAGAACATCCACTATCAAGGATCTAGGTGCTGCTGCTCTTTGTAGCTTTGAGGGATACTTCTGCAAGATTGGATTTCTCGATCTTCTTATTCTCTTTCCATGAGATATTGGATTGAGCATAGGATACTGATGGCCTTTTAATAGTTTCTTCCACATAATCTAATTCTTCATACCCATAATCTTCTTCCATAGGTGAAAAAATGTTTGTGAGAACAACATCATTAGGAGGATGAAAACTGGCCCGTCTTTGAGTGTTGTATGAATTTCTCCTGTCATGATGCCACCTGCAATACATAGCTTTATGGCCAAAGTTAGAACAATTAAAACAGTAACCATAGAAGTTATTCCTTCTATAAGATGGAGGATATGAAACCGACCTTTGTTGTTGACTTCCCAGATCTTCCCCATTCAAGTAGCTCTTTGCCACTTCGCAGTATGACAAGGTATGGCCCAGGTAACCACAGAACTGACACTTCATGAGAGGAAATGTCTTTTCACTTGAATTTCTCCTCATGCCTTCTTTCTTGGGAGAATAGTTGAACTGCCAGTCATTTCTGAATGTTTGAGGATAATTTTTAGTTCTTCTTTTAGTTTGGGTTGAGGGTTTCTTTTTCAGCATTTCAGGTAATGTTTCAGCATTTCCAACTTTCATCTTGTTGTTATTTTGGCTCTATTTACTTCCAGCAGTTGATGTCTCAGCTTCACAACCAATTCCACTCTTTCCCGTGTAAGTGGGTCTTTGATCACTTAAGATTTTTCCAACCCCATATGAACCACACTTGGCTCTTGCTAGTAATTCCGCATCTGAGAATCTTCCGAAATGAATTTTCTTCTTTTCCTCATTTGTGGTTGATTGAAATTCAATTTTACATCTAAGAGTAACAACTTCTTCCTCAAGCCCCTCAACATTCTTGTACTTCTCTTCTAGTCTAGATGAAAGGTCATTTATGACCTTTTCATGTTCAATAATTTTAAGCTTTAGTTCCACTACATCATCTATGTTTTCAAGGATTGAAGACTGAACTCTCACTAGTTCTTCTAGTCGTTCAATCTCTGCTTCAAGCTCATCAACATATTCTGATGATTCTTCCACCATTTCCTTCCACTTATTACACCTCTTACATTTATTCTGGAGCTTGGAAAAAGCATCCTTAAATTGAGTCTTTGAATCACCATTAGAAATAATCTGATTATCTTTATCTTTATTGATCAAGGGTTCTGAATTTTCAATGGTACCCATCATGGAAGCATGGTTTCCTGCTTTTAATTCTAGTTCTTCTTCTTCACACAACTCAGTATCATCATCTTTCTCTTCACAGACAATACTCTTCCTTTGTATTTTCTTTCCAGATTTGAAGTCTCCCTTTTTGAAAAACCTTCTCTGAGGCTTCTCGATTTCTTCTGCTTCACATTCATCATCATCAAACTTTGTTTGGCACTGAGAGGCAATGTTCCCGACTCTTCCACAACGAAAACATGCCAGAGGTAGCTTGCCTTTAAATTTACCTTTTCCCTTCTTCAGCTTCTTGGCGATGAGAGAAAGAATTTCCTTTTCCTCATCATCTTCACCAACACTATCTTCAAAAATTTTCAGTTTGTCCATGGCTTTGAATGTCATTTCCTTGCTTACATGAGTTGTGGCATCTTCGGGTTTGACTCTCATCTCATATGCCACTAGACTAATTAAAATATCATCCAAAGACAGTTTGGATAGATCTCTTTCTTCAAGGGCCGACACCATTGCATTGTACATAGGAGGAAGTCTTCTCAACATCTTCTTAACGATATCAATGTCTTTGATTTCTTCTCCAATACCTCTAATTGCTAATACAACTTCAGTAATTCGATTGAAGAATGAATCTGAATTCTCATTAGGATGCATCCATAAATCGCCAAACCTATTGTGTAAGACTTGAAGCTTCGCCTCCTTCACATTGCTATCTCCTTCATAGATGTTTTCAAGTTTATCCCACATAGACTTTGCTGAGGTGCAACTCATCACCTTTAGATATATCTGATCTGAAAGAGCTGCAGTGAGAGAATTCTGTGCTTTAGCATCAGCATCAAGAATTTTTCTATCGGCATCTGTCATAGCTAGCCCTATTAGATCAGTAACATGTATACCTTGGACAGTGGAAAATAGGACTTCCATTCTAAGGGATCTTATATGAGATCTCATTCTATTCTTCCAAATCTGGAAATTACTTCCATCGAAGAGAGGGACTCCCCTGACATTGACTGCATTCTCCATGACGACAGAGGACAGATTTAATACCAGCAATCTTTACCCTCTGATACCACTTGTAGGACCCCGAGACACCCTGAGAGAGGAGGGGTGAATCAGGGTGACAACTTTTTCATTTAAAGTATCGGATCTCGTTCCCACGTTGGTAGGAACTTGTAAAACTTGTACGATTGATAAGATTAGAATGTAGACATTCACATGCAGAGAGAAGACACAACACTTTTTTACTTGGTTCACCACTAAGGGCTACGTCCAAGGAGCATACACCGACAGGTTGTCGGTCGTACCAAATTCCACTAATTTTCACTAGTTGTGGATTACAATGGTTTGGGAACAATCATTATGTCCCAGGAACACTGCCTTTACAAAGGTTCAGGGATAGCTCACCGCTTCCCTTGGGTCACTCCCATTGACTCCCCCTGGCTCACTACCCCTGGTGAAGTCCCACTCAGTTTATAGACGTGAAGGTCTCTTCAATAGATTTGCATTGAAGTCGTTGCCTCTGCTTAGCACAAGACTCTGCTTGCATAGAAGTCTGGAATAGATGCATTAGAATGCACAGAACCACTGAACCAGATAACCAGAACGTGCCGACAAACTTCACTGACAATTGCGCGCAACACCAAACCTTTGCGTGCAAAACCTTCCTATTGCGCGCAAACATTACTTTTTGCGCGGAAAAATATTTCACGCAGAAAACCCCTTTTTCGTGCAACGAATCCTTTTATGTGCGAACTCAATTTTTATGCGCAAATCTTCATTTTTCACGTATCCTGAAATTTTCTGCACAACTCTGAATATTTCGCACAAACCCCTTTACGCGATCCTTTTTCGCGCATCAGACCTCAGATCTTCTCTAAGTCTTCAACCCCACGGAATGAAGGGGGTCACCTCATATTTATAGGCAACTGAGACCCCCGCGTGCAAAATCCCCATCGGTGCGGAATACCTCTCATCTGGCGCGTAATATTTCACGTAGGTATCGTTTTCCGCGCACCTCTCCAGATATTTTGCGCAACCAAATGAAAGTCTGCAACAAAGTCCAACCTGTAGAGAAAGGTACTGGGAATGCAACCTTTCGCCGAAGGAACACACCTCGGCATGTCTGATCTAACTGAGCACCATCCGGTCCTGGTCTGCCTAGAATCCTATCAAAGGCTCGCTCGTCTGCACAAGACACGACACGTGCGGGCAAGGCCCATGCAGGGGTGAGTATAACAATACCTAGTAGGACACCCCGAAACCACAAAAGAAAATACAATAGAGGAAAATACCACGAAGAAATATATAGTCAGATCTACCCAGTATATGTCTACAGAACATATACCAAGAATATCCAGATATACCCATACACTAACGACCATCGGGATACCGCCACTAGGATCCATCTCGAAGATTCCACTAAGCATACCATCGGGAGAACACACTCCTAGGTCTGGAGAGAGAGATAAAAAGTACTCATTTTGGGAGAACACACTCCACAAGTACCTTGAGAACAAGACGCTCAGATGAGGATCACAACCAAGTCATAGGGTGATTCCGACAACTTAGTCTGAGCTAATCCGCTAAGCAGAGGATCGACACCCGGGTAAAGTTGGTCACATCGATACCAAGAACTCTACCTAGGGTTCCAGAAATGAATAGAAGATCCGGATATAAGTCTCATAGAGGGGGTTCCAACAACTCTATTCGGGAAGTTCTATTGAAGGGATCATACTGCATGAACGAGTTGATACCAGAACCTTCAGGGGATTACCAAGGGTATGAACCCTAAGACTAGTCCAAGTCACAAAAGGAAAGTGGCTCAAACCATGAATAAAAAGTTACACGGCCTGTAGTATGGTTACACGCCATGTTCCTTGATCCTGGCTACTGCCCGTGTAAACGGCCCGTGTCCTTCGTTCAAGCCGTGCAAAACCAAACTACACGGCGTGTAGAAAAGTACACGCCGTGTTCCTTAACACCGGGTTCTACCCGTGTAAATGGCTCGTGCCCTTTGGCTTGTCAGATAGAAAACAACTACACAATGTGTAGAAGAAATCACATGCCGTGTTTGAGCACCTGGGCTCGCTTCGTGTACGCTGGCCATGTGCCCGTACACGGTCTCTGCCCGTGTCCGTGTCGCCTGCCCGTGTACCAGTACACGGGGTATCCCGTGTATCTGGCCGGGTCTGGCCGGGGAGGGGTATACACGGCGTGTCCTTGTCTGTGTACCCTTCCCGTGTCTGTGTACTCCCACACTACATGCCGGGTAACCCTACCGATGAACGCACGCCATGTATCCAGACTACACGACGTGTAGTCGGGAAATTTCCAGAATCGTTGTTCTTCCTCCGCGCGCCTCAGCCGATTCTCTTGGACCTTGATTCTGTCGTCCGTTCGCCGCGAAACTCCAGATGTAGGGTCGCCTCGTCCTCATGAAGCCGAATCCGTGGGTTTTGGCCCTTCAATCGGCTCCAAGATCCAATTCCATCCATCCGAGCGGAAATCTTCCGAAGAATGATTTCTTCCGATCCGCTTCGATCCGTCTGCCGAAACTGTTGTCGCACCTCCACAAGACCGCTGTGGTGTTGATCCTTTAGTTTGGGATTGTTGCGTCGCAGAACGGATGCACAACGATACGTTGTTCATCGCCCCACAAAGAATGCGAAGAACGCTCACGAAGAACGTGAGAATTTTGGGAAGAAGAACACAACAAATCGAGAGGGATGAACCTCGATCGATGTTTGTGTCGATCTTGGTTCTTCACCGTTAGAAGGTTGAATGAAACCAAACAAAAATCAAGAATCACATCCCCAAAATCCCTACAAGATCCGATCCCGCAAGAACGATCGATCTGCGGGCTAATCTGCTCGTGGATTAGTTCGCGTTCGTCGTGGAAATCAAAAACGGGGAAAGGAAAATCAAATCAACTTCCTACTTGGATTCACTACGTTTGTCGGCGATGATCCGTTCGCCACGTTGTTGTCACCGAAATCCGTCAAGAATGTCACCGTCACCGCGTTGGGGTTTCCTCCAGAACCTCCAAGGCTGCCAAGGGTTTTCAGGGTTATGGGGTTGTAACCCTGGACCCTGGCGTAAGCCTCCTTTTTAAAGAGGATAAGATATAAGATTTTAAAAGATCTTATTGCAGGAATAAAATATTTTTATTAAATATATTATTACTGTTGCATCCAAAACCCAGATTTCACCACCAACCTGCGCTGGCCGAAGTTAGGCCTCCCCTAAGGTAAAATCACTATTCTGAATGCAACGGTGCCCTTGGATTTCTAATCCGAGCACCCGTTTGTGAGTTATTCCAATTTATTAGAAAAAATGCACGCGCTCATAATTTGATTATTAAATTAAATTCAAACATTTGTTCCGGGATCACCGGCCCTCAGAACTGCACGTCGTCTCAGAGCCTGTCCTCAAAATAATTCCCATATAATATTAAAATAATACATTGAAAAATCTGGGACATTACATCACACCCACCTTAGAGCTTTTACGTCCCCAAAAAAGCCAAAACAAGGGCTACTCAAAAAGTTGTGGGTACTGCACGCGAATCTGAGCCTCCCGCTCCCACGTGCTCTCCTGGATATTCCCGTGCTGCCACCGGACACGCACCAAGGGAATAGATCATCCACGAAGTATCTTATCCTGCCAATCCTCGATCTCCACTGGGTACTCAGCAAAGGTCGCTCCATCGTCGATTTCCAGCTCTCCCCAGTCAATGACGTGCAATGGATCATGCATGTACCTCCGTAGCTGCGACACATGGAAGACGTTGTGTACCTGGTCCATCTGAGGAGGTAGAGCCAAGAGATACTACACCTCTCCAAATCTACTCAAAATCTAAAAAGGGCCAACGAACCTCGGAGATAGCTTGCCGCCTCGGCCAAATCTCTGCAATCCCCGTCGAGGTGAGACCCGAAGAAACACATGGTCTCCCTCCTCGAACTCCAAGGGCCTCCGCCTCCTGTCGGTATATGACTTATGCTGACTCTGTGCAGTCTTCATCCACTCCTGGATGACCTGCACCTTCTTTGTAGTACCTCTCACCACCTCTGGGCCCATGAGTGCTGACTCTCCCGGGCCAGTCCAACAAAGTGGTGACCTGCAAGGTCTCCCGTATAGAGCCTCTAATGGTGCCATACCAATAGTGGAATGATAACTATTGTTATAAGAAAATTCCACCAGTTGTAGGTGATCCTCCCAGCTACGACCGAAGTCACGTATGCAAGCTCGTAGCATATCCTCCAGGACTTTGATGGTTCGCTCTGTCTGACCATCAGTCTGGGGGTGAAACGCTGTGCTCAAGTGTAACTGAGTCCCAAAAGCTTCCTGCAATCCCTTCCAAAACCGGGATGTGAAATGAGAATCACGATCTGAGACGATCGTGGATGGTACTCCATGAAGATGAACTATCTCCTACACATAGAGGAGTCCCAAGCTCTCTACCGAACTCTGCTCCCGCATGGATAGGAAGTGGGCTGACATGGTGAGTGATCAACGATCAACCAGATGGCATCGTGTCCCCTGGACGTATGTGGTAAACCCATCATGAAGTCCATGGATATCCCATCCCACTTCTACTCTGGCACCACAAGGGGCTGAGTCAAACCTGCTGGCACCTGGTGCTCAGCCTTTAATTGCTGACAAGTAAAGCACCGAGAACAAACTCTGCCACACTCTTCTTCATCCCTAGCCACCAGAACTGACGTCAGAGGTCCTGGTACATCTTCGCCACGCCTGGATGCACCACCAATGAGGATGTATGGAAATCCCCCAGAACCTCCTCCCGTAAAGTCACTGGTACTACTTTGCACCCTCTGAAAAGGAAATCGTGCTCTGCACCTTCTGAAAATCCATCAGCCCCATCACCTGTGGATATCTGAGCATATAGAGTCTCATAGCTAGCATCCTCATGCTGTGCTCCTCTGACTCGCTGTAAGAGAAGAGGGGTAACAACCATAGACTGAAGGTAAACTCCCTCATCTCCATCCACGAAGTAAAACTGTAAAGAGGCCAACTGCCTTGTCTCCTCATCCGGGAACTGCGAACTGGATTTCCTACTGAGAGCATATGCCACCACGTTCCCCTTCCCAGGAGTATAAACGATCTCAAAGTCGTAATCCTGGAGGAACTCAAGCCATCTCCTCTGTCTCAAATTTAGATCCTTCTGAGAAAATATATATCTGAGACTCTTGTGATTAGAGTAGAAGGTAAACCGCTTGCCCATCAGGTAGTGTCGCAACATCTTCAATGCGATGACTACCACTGCCAACTTAAGATCATGGGTCGCGTATTTCTGCTCGTGTGGCCTCAACTGATGTGATCCATAGGCAATCACCGCTTGCCTCTGCATCAGGACACAACCAAGCCCGGTTCCTGATGCGTCGCAGAACACTACGTACTCGACACCCTCCTCCGGTAATCTCAAGATCGGGGCACTCGTCAGACTTTGTCTCAACTGATGGAAAGCATGTTGGCATCTGTCGATCCACACGAAAGGATGTCCCTTTCGGTTCAAATCTGTCATGGGTGCTGAAATCCTAGAGAAATCATGGATGAATCTCCGATAGTATCCTGCCAACCCAAGGAAACTCCGCACCTCCATCATGCTCTGGGGTGGCTCCTATTCTAGCACTGCCTCCACCTTTGATGGTTCCACTACTACACCATCCGCTGAGATAATGTGTCCCAAAAAGTGGACCTCCTGTAACCAAAACTGACACTTCGAGAGTTTCCTATACAACTGGTGCTCTCATAGTGTGTCCAGAACCATCCTTAGGTGTCTCGCGTGCTCCTACTCGGACGTAGAGTACACAAGGATATCATCGATGAAGACCACCAAAAACCAGTCTAGATAAGGATGAAAGATCCAGTTCATGAGTCCCATCAACACTGCCGGGGAGTTCGTCACGCCGAAGGGTATCACCAAGTACTCATAGTGACCGTAGCGACATCTAAAAGCCATCTTCAGTATATCCTCTTCCCGTACTCACAAATGGTGATAACCTGATCGTAGATCAACCTTCGAGAACCATCGTGCCCCTCTTAACTAGTCGAAGAGGTCATCGATCCTCAGCAGTGGATATCGGTTCTTCACGGTCACCTGATTTAGGCACCGGTAATCCACACATAGCCTCAAGCTCCCATCCGCCTTCTTGGCAAACGACACTAGGGACGCCTAGGGTGAAACGCTGGGTCTCACAAAGCCCTTCTTCTACAAGTCGTCCAGCTACATCCTCAGCTCACGAAGCTCTACAGGAGCCATCCGATAAGCTGATGCTGATATCAGGGTCGTCCCGGGTTGAAACTTAATGCAGAAATATATCTCTCATCGGGGAGGTAACTCGGGGACATCCTCTGGAAAGACGTCCTCATACTCAGCCACCATTTCTGGAAAACGGAAACTCACAACATCTGTCGCGCCAAGGGCTAGGCTAGCCAGCTGATGTGAAATCGGCTATGCCCTCCTATGCACGAGTCCATCTTGTGCTGCTTGGGTCTCTCTTTCACCGAAAAAATAGAACATCGTTCCATCACTGCGGACACACCGCACCCTTCTCCTAAAACAATCAATCTGGGCATGAAATGTGGATAACCAATCCACGCCAAGAATGACATCGTAAGGCCTCGATGCTACCACCAAGAGGTTCCAACCGAAACTCTCTCCTCCAAGGGATAGGTCACACTACCTGCAAAGGTGTGTGATCTCTGAACCTTCTCCAGTCAGTGTTTCTAAACGTAAGGGTCGAGTCAATGGATCAACTGGAATCTCAAGGTCTCGAACAAGATAAGAAGCCAGAAAGGAATGACTAGCACCTGTGTCTATCAAAACGGCATCCAAGGTAGAATAGACACAGATAGTACCTCTAATCATTCCGGGAGTACCTGGGTCATAAGCCTCTGCTGCCTACAGCTGTCCCTGCCTCTGTCCACCAGATCCCTGAGCTTGGGGTGGACCTCCTGGGGGTGGTGGTGGTAAAGGGTTGAAACGCCGACCACCTCCAGCTGCTCTCCCAGCTCCTCTGCCACGTTTGCCGCCTCGCGGATCTTCCTGCTCCACACGTTGCCTCTACCTCGGTGGTCCATCCACTGCTCCCGTGTCAGGAGTATGGAGGGTCGGACAATCTCAAGCGAGATATCCCCTTCCGTCACATGAGCAACATCGCCTCTGTCGGGGATAGCTAAAAGTGCCGTGTGAACCATGTACGACTGATCCCCTATCCTGGTATCTCCTCTGGAAACATCTCCCATGCCTGGGTCCCTGACATCGACTCCCTACCGCCGAGGTCTCTGCTCCATCTCGCCCACTACTGACAACTGCCGGCTGTCCCTGCTCTGGTAGGAAGCTATCGACCACCAAAGCCTGCTCGAACAACCTAGAATAAGTAGGAATGCTCATAGGGATGATGCTAGCTCGGTTATCTATGCACAAGCCCCGATCAAAAGTCCGAGCTCTGAAGTACTGATCTCTGACCATATCCATCGAGTACCGCGAGAGGTCAGTAAACCTCGACGAATAGTCAACCACCGATATGGTTCCCTGCTGGAGCTAAAGAAGCTCTTGTATACGTACTGCTCTCAGGGTAACCGGTGAAAACTCCTCTCTGAAGAGACGCTCAAACTCCGACCATGCAAGAGTCGCCTCGTCGTGAGTATGGATGACCAAACTCCACCATCGCCCTGCCAAGACCTACAGAAGGCTCGCTGCCAGGATCACCATCTGGTCTGCTGGTGTCTTGACCAAACAGAAGACTCTGGTCAGTGCCTCAAGCCAGTCCTCTGCTGCCTGAGGGTCAGGCTTGCCTCAATACCCGAGGGGTCTCTGTCTCTAAAACTTGTGGAGGTCGCTCAGCCTACGCTCCTCCTCCACTAGTACTGCAGGCGCTAAACACTGCTCCACAGGGGGTGGGATAACTAGTACGCCACCTGGTGGTAGAACTGGGGGATCCGGTCCCTGTATCGAAGCTTCATCACTGAGGGGGTCATCCTCGTGATCAAGCTACTGGATCCTAGCGGGTATGCATCGCGGAGGCATTCTGTTCAAGAAACAAGATATATCTCAGTCAGTGAGTATATCTGGAGAGATGACTCAAGAAGGACATGGAAACCACAACCCATTCCTATATGATTCATGTACCATTATTTTTCCACATGCAACTAGTGTTTTCATGTTCCGAGTTGAAAAGAAAGTTACCAGAGTCCTCGTGTATGGATACGTCGGCCGCCGCACCAACACTGGGGTCCCTGGCCTGAAAGCCGAACTCGAAACACTTAACACTATTACCCCAAACCAACTCACAGACTCTCGGTCCTAAGGTAGAACCGACCACCTCTGATACCACTCTGTCATGACCCGTCCCAGTGGGGCCTGAGCCGCAACTCCCCAAGCCCACCTCCAATAGGCCAAGGGCTGGTGACTAGCACCGAGTAGACATGCTACTAACATGGGAGGCATTTCCTATAAACCTGTATACACGCACACACATATCCAAGAC
Source organism: Viscum album (assembly GCA_963277665.1). NCBI lineage: Eukaryota > Viridiplantae > Streptophyta > Magnoliopsida > Santalales > Viscaceae > Viscum > Viscum album. The sequence goes on from OY728126.1 coordinate 1,237,062,031, forward strand.
CACAAAGCTGAAAAGTAAAAACTACTAAAAGGAAAAGATGAATGTATACACTAAAACCCAACCACAGAGTACGACAGGAAAGTAAAGTACAGTAAAGTAAAACCCTGGGCCAAAAGTACAAGCCCACCAAAAGAAAGTCTGCAACAAAGTCCAACCTGTAGAGAAAGGTACTGGGACTGCAACCTGTCGCCAAAGGAACAAACCTCGGCCTGTTTGATCTCACTAAGCACTGTCCAGTCCTTGTCCTCCTAGAATCCTATCAAAGGATTGCACGTCTGCACAAGACACGACACGTGCAGGCAAGGCCCGTGCAGGGGTGAGTATAGCAATACCCAGTAGGAAACCCCAAAACCACAAAGGAAAAAACAACAGAGGAAAATACCACGAAGAAAGATACAGTTAGCTCTACCCAGTATATGTCTACAGAACATATAATAAGAATATCCAGATATACCCATACACTAACGACCATCGCGATACCGCCACTAGGATCCATCTCGAAGATTCCACTAAGCATACCATCGGGAGAACACACTCCTAGGCATGGAGAGAGATATACAAAGTACTCGATTCGGGAGAACACACTCCACAAGTAACTTGAGAACAAGACACTCAGATGAGGATCACAGCCAAGTCATGGGGCGATTCCGACAACTCAGTCTGAGCTAATCCGCTAAGCAGAGGATCGGTGCCCTGGTAAAGTTGGTCACGTCGATACCAAGAACTCTACCTAGGGTTCCAGGAATGAATAGAGGATCCGACTCTAAGTATCATAGAGGGGGTTCCAACAACTCTATTCAGGAAGTTCTGCTGAAGGGATCATACTGCATGAACAAGTTGATACTAGAACCTTCAGGGGATTACCAAGGGTACGAACCCTAAGACTAGTCCAAGTCACAGAAGGAAAGTGGCTCAAGCCATGAAGAAAAAGTTACACGGCGTGTAGTATGGTTACACGCCATGTTCCTTGACCTCAGGTACTGCCCATGTAAATGGCTCATTTCCTTCTTTCAAGCCATGAAAAACCAAACTACACGGCATATAGAAAATTACACACCATGTTCCTTGACACCGAGTTCTGCCCGTGTAAACGGCCCGTGCCCTTAGGCTTGTCAGATAGAAAACAACTACACGACATGTAGAAGAAATCACACGCCTTGTTTGAGCGCCTGGGCTCGCTCTGTGTACGCTGGCCATGTGCCCGTACACAGTCTATGCCTGTGTCCGTGTCACCTGCCCGTGTACTAGTACACGGGGTATCCCGTGTATCTGGCCGGGTCTGGCCGGGGATGGGTATACATGGCGTGTCCTTGGCCGTGTACCCTGACTGTGTCCGTGTACTCCCAGAGTACACGCCGGGTAACCCTACCGACGAACGCATGCCATGTATCCAGACTACACGGCGTGTAGTCGGAAAATTTCCAGAATCGCTGTTCTTCCTCCGCGCGCCTCGGCCGATTCTCCCGGACCACGATTCTGTCGTCCGTTCGCCGCGAATCTCCAGATGTAGGGTCACCTCGTCCTCATGAAGCCGAATCCGTGGGTTTTGGCCCTTCAATCGGCTCCAAGATCCGATTCCATCCATCTGAGCGGAAATCGTCCGAAGAAAAATTTCTTCCGATCCGCTTCGATCTGTCCTCCAAAACTATCATCGCACCTCCGCAAGACCGCTGCGGTGTTGATCCTTCAGTTTGGGATCTTTGCGTTGCAGAACGGATGCGCAACGATCTGTTGTTCATCGCCCCGCGAAGAACACTCACGAAGAACGCGAGAATTTGTGGAAGAAGAACACAACAAATAGAGAGGGATGAACCTCAATCGATGTTCGTGTCGATCTTGGTTCTTCACTTTTAGACTGTTGAACGAAACCAAAAAAAAAATCAGGAATAAAATCCCGAAAATCTCCGCAAGATCCCACCCTGCAAGAATGATCGATCCGTGGGCTAATCTGTTTGTGGATTAGTCTGCATTCGTCTTGGAAATCAAAAACGGGGAAAGGAAAATCAAATCAACATCCTACCTGGATTCGCTGCATTTGTCGGCGATGATACGCTTGACGCGTTGTCATCGCCGAAATCCGTCAAGAACGTCGCCGCCGCCGCATTGGGGTTTCATCCAGAACCTCCAAGGCCGCCAAGGGTTTTCAGGGTTACGGGGTTATAACCCTGGACCCTGGCGTAAGCCTCCTTTTTAAAGAGGAAAATATATAAGATTTTAAAATATCTTATTGCAGGAATAAAATATTTTTATTAAATATTTTATTACTGTTGCGTCCAAAACCCAGATTTCGCCACCAACCTGCGTCGACCGAAGTTAGGCCTCACCTAAGGTAAAATCACTGTTCTGAATGCAACGGTGCCCTCAGATTTCTAATCCGAGCACCCATTTGAAAGTTATTCCACTTTTTCATGAAAACTGCATGCGCGCATAATTTAATTATTTAATTAAATTCAAACATTTGTTCCGGGCTCACCGGGCCTCAGAACTACACGTCGTCTCAGAGACTGTCCTCGAAATAATTCCCATATAATATTAAAATAATACATGGAAAAATCCGGGACATTACAAGAACATATTGGATGGAATTATATTGACCACATACCTTCTTATATATTATCTTGTTCATTATTTGAGTAACATATTACAATGTATACCTCTTGTTTCTGATGCTTTCGTCGGGGCATGTGCATGCGTCTGTCACGCAGAGGACGTGCTGCTGCTAACCCGCATTCCCACTTTCCAAAGGCGGGCGACATCTACTCCTTATCCAGGGACGTCTACTCCTTGATCAAAACAGGATGATGGGATGTCAGTTCTTCCTTCCGTGGAATCCTCCTCGGAGTTCGTCACCTGGTCCGGGTCTCCCTCATAGATTTAAGACGTGGTTTGTGAAACTCTTCACGGCGCCATATCTTCATGGACACCGATTAATAACACTACTTATATCGGGATGCTCCAAGGAGTCCAGTTAGGGTAGAAACCTTCAGTTAGGAGAGTAGTCGCGCTGGGCATCACTGGCGTGTCTTGATGCTGGGGGATTGGCATGTCTGTCTTCTGTCCCTTATCATAGGTCTTCTTGAGGGTGCAGAAGCCCGGGGCATCCCACATAGAACGCAGGGAATCCTATTCCATAGGCATGTATCTAAGGTTTTCCACATCTTCCCATGTTTAACACAGGGTATGCCACAAGTTTAACGTCCAGCGGAGACAGATCAGACTGATCAGAACACTGATAAGAGTGGATCAGATTGAGGGACCCCTGAGAGGGAACACCGAAGTTGGGGCAAGCGCGTGAGTAGCTTCCTGAATATTGTGGAGGGGAATGAGGTGGCATGATCCCACCGGGATGTGGTGGCCCGGGTAAGAATTAGGATGGATGATGGTCTTGGGCTTGAGCCTCGAAGAGACTTCCTACATATCCCTGTGACAGGGAATCAAAGTCTGCGTAGTTCGATGAAACGAGGGGACACCTGAGGAGGTGACCCGTGAGAATTGATGCATGGATGGGACCCAGAGGAAGTGGAACCTCTGGGTTAGGGCATAAGATTCCCGAGACACATGGGCTCGAGGGAGATATTAGGATTAGTCATGGGTAATGGGATTGAGCCTCGTGGAGGCTTCCTACGTATCCCCGTTGAAGGGAATCAAAGTTCGTGTAGTTTAGGTGGCATCTGGGGCTTACGCTCTAAGGTGACCCATGGTGTCGGTAAACCAACGTGAAGGTGGACCTTAGGTCTGTATGGATGGTGGTATTGAACCTCATTGAGGCTTCCTACGTACCATGCCTTGGCATGGATCAAAGTCCCCGTAGTTCAGGATGGATTGGGGCTTATGCTCTGAGGCATCCTAAGGTGGTTACAATTTAACTTCATGCGGGATGGGGGAAAAACTGACTTGAAGGAATGATTGGGTGGTGGGCTTGAACCTCGTGGAGGCTTCCTACGTACCTCGTGGGCTTCCTCGTAGTTCGGGATGGATTGGGGATTACGCTCTGAGGTGGAAAAAGGTAATGGGTTGGGGATTACACTCTGAGGCGGCCCAAGGTTTTGGGGATTGAACCTCGTGGAGGCTTCCTATGTACCATGCCTTAGCACAGATCAAAGTCCCCGTAGTTTGGGATAGATTGGGGCTTACGCTCTGAGGCGGCCCAAGGTGGTGGATTGGGGCTTACACTCTGAGGCAGCCCAAAGTGTTTGGTGAACCGACGTGAATGGGGTCAGAACAACCAATGGGTGATGGTCTTGAACCTCATGGAGGATTCCTACGTACCATGCCTTAGCATGAATCAAAGTCCACGTAGTTCGGGTATGCAGTTTAACGTTATGCGGGACGTGGGTGCTTGGAAGTTTAACATCCTACAACCCGGATGAGGGCATTTGGGGATTATGCTCTGAGGTGGCCCAAGGTTTTTCATGGACGGTGCTCACTCTAAGTTCACGGGAGTCATGATAGGTGTGAGAAACAAGAGCTAGAATAGACTTGATTATTACTTCATGAAGGGTGCGTCCGTGGGAAATGAAGAGGGGCTTACGCATTGAGCGTCCCAAGGTGCCAGGACTTACTCCAGGGTGGAGGCCCATTGTGAGACAAAGCACAATAGGATAGGGATTTGGGACCGAAGAAAGGAGGATCCACGTTACCTATTATGCCTTCCGCTGGCCTTGGAGACCGAAGATGAAAGGAGGAGCACCGTTCCCCATCACTCCCTTGGCTGGCTTCAGTGCCGAGGGAGTGAGGAGGAAGAGGGGTGCTGCCTCCTACAAGAAAGGTTAGGGGCTTACACCAAGGTGGATGCCCTACCCTGCGGACAAACACCACTCCAATAAGGAGGATATCATCCCATATGAGGGGTGATCCCATCCCCGTGGAGACGAGTGGGCGTGGAGAATGTCCAAGGCGGGGGGACCCTGCGTGGGAGGCATAGGGGGAGGTCATAGTTTAACGTCATTTGTTGAGGATGATGTGCTTGACAGTTTAACGTCCCGCAGCTCGGACGAGGTGGGTTTGCTCTGCACCCCTAAGAATTACAAAACTAGTACCCTCTGCCCCTTGTGGGAGGGAAGGAACCAGAAAGGCCATGGTGAGAGGGTGTTGCGAAGCGAACCATTGAGGGGTCCACGTTAGCATGGCTATGTGAAGAAGTAATAGCCGTTAGTGTTCCTATTTGAAGAAGCAGGAGGCAAAGAAATGGTTGGTATCATCCAAGGGACTTTGAAGTTACTTCGTACGAGCCTGGAAGGTCATACAGGAAAAGGGTGCATGATGTGAGTGCCCGAGGGGATTATGCACATCCCTCAAGGTTTTCATGTGAAATAAGGGTCATGCGTGAAAAAAACTGGGCTGGCATGAAATCAGTGATGCTTGCATGGAATTGGAACCAATGTGTTGCACACAACTAGAAAGGATTGCGTGAAAGGGGGGTGAATTGCGCACAAGTGGCAGAGGTCGTGCACAAGGACAAGGGGTGCATGTAATGGAAGAAATTTGTCACAATTAGCTGGCCTGCACGCAATGGATGGAATTACGTGCAGGGGGAAGACCCCAAAGGGATTGGAATTCAGTCTAAGCCAAAGGGGATCTCATATGAAGGAATACCTTGGGGCGACTGGGTGCGGAAAGAACTGTACCTAAAGGCAATATTGCGCGAACGCGGAATGCCGATTACGCGCACGAGAGCCGGTTCAGATTATTCAGCCCTGAAAAGGAAGAGGGTAACCTTCTATTTATAGGTGGCCGGGGGCGTGAAATACAGACTGGAATGAAATTATTGTGTAACAGAGGAAACATTGCAAAATGTCAACCGCATGGGGCGCGGGCGCGAAATTATTTCACGCCTACACCGAGGGCTCTTTGCGAATCCCTGTACTTTCTGCGCGGGACAAATTTTTTTCATGCACTTCACCATTTTTTTCATGAAACACCTCCGAACCCCCCAGGACCGGGTCTCTAGGTTTGAATATGAATTCGCTTTGTCGTTTCGAAACTTTCTCCAACACTTTAGCACTTTTCGGTGTCGACAAATGGCCCCCCTCAGAATTGGAACGACGAGGTGTCGCAACGATCAGATTCCGAGGGAAAGGCCGAAATGCAGGGCTCCGTGGGTCCCCTATGCGCAAAAATTTGAAGTGGCATGCAAAACCCTACCAGGCACGAAATATTCTTTTTGTGTGGGTGCGGAACCCGATCTTAGCCTATAAAAGCAGTCGAGGGTCCCATGCTCCGTACGACATTTCTCGCGTGATAAGCTTTGATCTCTCGTGCGCGAAATTTCTTCTGCTTCCGCGTGAAAAACCGTCTCGACATCACGTAATTCCACCGAAATTTGGCAGAATTTTATGTGAAAACCTGGGGTATTTCGCACCATGCCCTAAATTTTCATGACATCCACTGATTTTATGCTCCAGGCTTCCAGATTTCGCGCAAGCCTTCCAGATTTCACGCAACACCTCCGAAACACTTGGTTAGAGGAAGATGGACACAAACCGTGTTGATGAGGGGGAAGACGCTGCTCGCAGAGCTAAAATGGTTGCGAACCTGGAGGTTTATGGTGAAAAAAGGGTTGTTTCAAATAACCACACCCTCTTTAACATGCTAACCCAGGCCTAAAAGGATCATGCCTCGTATAAAAATCTGCCACTGTGGGACTTAGGCATTCTGGAGGAGGTCCCTCTGCCAGGTTTTGAGGTAGACACACCACGGTCATGGGTGACCCGTGAAGATGACCTTTCTCGGTACAACATCACCAAAAATAGTCACCCTACCTGAGAAACCAGGCACATGGACGTCTATGTCTTGAATCCCAGGACCAGGACCATTGCTGGGGGTGGCCCTGTTGCGGAGAGTTTGTCGGCCCTCTACGAAATCACCTTCCGTAAGAGTGTCACTAATGAGGCCAAAGGCTGGCTTCAGGACTGGGATCTGCGGTCCGGAAGCAACTTCACCAGTGAATGCGCCTGGGAGTACTGGGTTCTCCATACGTGCAACCAATTTGGGGCCGAGCTACGTCAAATTGGTCTGTTTGAGGTGGTGTGGACATTGCAATTCCATTTCTACCGCTAGCCTAAGCTTGGGCCGGAGTTGTTCACCTGATGGTCCCCCGATACCAACACTTTCCACCTTCACCATGGGGAAGTCGGCATCAGTCTCTAGGAAATACACTACATTGGGGAAATCCCTTTGGAGGTCCATCAGTATGATGAATTCCTCCCTCCGATGAACACTTGGGGTGACAGATCTCAAAACCCCATACTGATGTGGCACTTGCTAGAGTAGGCCAAGGAGAAGCTGAGGGTCAAGGACTTCCTGAAGGACATCGCCTACAAGGACTGGTTCAGCCTATTCCTGGAGAGGGACCCATAAGTCAGGTTGCTAGGGTGGGGGAAATGGTGTCCAACCGTGGCTCAGAGGAGAAAGAGCGGATCATACTGGAGGGTCCTAGAGGCGGGGCACTACCAGTCATGGTGCTACAACATAAATGAGGCCTAGGAACCAAATTTTTGGTACGTTGGATTGCTCTCCACATTCCTGAGCGGGTGGATCTTGCTAGTGAGGGACGCAAGAATGGGTGTCCGTCCAATGACTCTAGTGATGGTGGGCATCATGGCTTCCAATAAGAGGTTCAACCTGGGGGTCCCCGTGATGGATCGTTTGTACGAAATCTTGGGATGCATCTCGAGAGGAGGATCAACTAGGAGAGTATGTGGCCCATTCCAGATTTTTCATGGCTGGGTTTAGGCTCACTACGGTGGATACACTTTCCCAAATGCCATCCGTCCTCCAGGAAACGTCCTACAGCCCTCTATGTTGAAAATTTCTGGGGTCATTCTGATGATGCTCAATGAGGAGGGTGTACAGATCAGGATTGGTAACCATGACAAATTTTCCTTCATCTGATTCCCCACCCCAAATGGTCAACTGATAGACGATTGGAAAGGCTCAATGGAGAAGAAGGAGTACTTCTAGAGCATCAGAGGTGGGGTGCTTATGGCCCAGATTGATGGGAAGATCTTCTGCGAGCCTTATGTGCCGTCCAGGTTTGCCAGGCAGTTTGGGTGCCTCCAGCGAATGCCAAAGAAAGTATACATAGACGTTTGGGAGGAGAGGCATCCATGTGTTCTTCATCAGCTGTGGTTGATGTTCACAACCTACGGCTCTGGCGACATCATCACCTTTCCTCCCACCAGAGTCGATGATAGCCTATCAACCGAGTAAGTTGAACATTGGACTATATAATACCATGAGGGGCTTGTGCGAAAGTGAGTTCAGCAGCTCAAATTCACCAATGCAAAACCTCAACGGCGAGAGAGAAAGCAGGGTGCCGCTAGAGGGGGAGGATCATAATCGCCTCAGGCAACGGGGCCCGCACAGGCTGGGACCTCAGCACCGGGGGCATCGCATGGTGTAGCCGTGCCCTCATCGCCTAGATGAGGGGGGTCCCACGGAGTGGCCAGAGAACTTCCTTGGAAGAAAATAAGATACCTGCTGTAAACTTACCATGACGTGATCTTCCCCGCACTATGGTCAGCCTGGCTAACCCTGTGGCAGTCAATGAGTACAGAATCCCTCTGGAAGAAGATAGTGTGAGACGGGATCCTGCTGCCAGAAGTTGGGCCTTTCCGGGTCACCAAAAGAGTGAACTTCCACCGATGGCATGCATAACTAACAACCATGTACACGTATGCACGCCAACAAGGTCGGCGTGTGGATCCACCTCTCTTGGTGAAAGTGATGCTCATCTAGGAGCATGATCTAGAAAGGATACCACCGGGGGAAGATGGTAGCGATGATTCAGAGGGCAGTGGGGCAGGAGAGGAGGAAGAAGGAGAGGGGGCGGGTGAAGGAGAGGAGGATCCCGAAGCTGAAGGGTCTAAGGGGGAATCTCACCAAGGGAGTCTCCGGGAGAGTGGCAAGATCGTCGGCTCCAATATGGATGTGACCGAGCTGCTCGAGGTATGATTTGACCCTTTTCTTCTCCTATATTCTCTTTCATTTGTAATCCATAACACACATTCCTTATCTTACTCAAGAGCACATCGGTGCTGATCAAGCTTCTCCAGTTAAAGGAGTGGAGGAAGCGCCTATGGGGAAAGGCAGGGTACCGACGCCCATTATTGAATTGTCGAGTGTTGAGGGATCCCCCACCACGATAGATCCTGTAGCGGCCAAAGCACTAGAGGCTGATTCCTTTGGTTCCTATATGTACCTTGCTCTGATGCCGGTATTTACTATCGGAGAACTCAACTAATTAGGGTGCTCCTTGTCTGTATAGTGATCACGACATTAGAGGCTCGTCGGGCTGCTAATCTCGGACCATCCGCGAGCGTGCTGATGGAAAACATACTGGCCCATCTAGAACATGCCACCCAAACTGATTTGGCCTCAACAACTAGAGAGCAGGGAGTGGTGGACACAAGTGGCGCTGCTGTCGGGGCAGGGCCGGAAGTCGACGAGGGTTCCACCAGGTTCAAGGGGAGAGAGGAAGGTAACCCAGATGCTGGGGAGCCTATTCCCCTGGGAGGAATCTTTGAGGAAGGCCCTACTGCTGGCCTGTTGGCTATCTTCCCTTCCTATGAGCCTGTTGACCCTGAAGAAATCGATGATTCCGATTCGAAAGCGGTTGAGGAGAGTCGGATGACATGAAACAAGGGATGGAAGAGCATCTGAAGTTTTCTCAGTCAGCCTCAGGAGGAAAGGATGAAGCGGATGGGGTCACTCCACACCTGGCTATATTTCCTATGTGCTAGAGGGGCGGATGCTCAATGCCTTCACCTGACAGTCCATGATTACATGGCCGAGAAGATGCGTGAGAGCAGCCGGCGTGCCGATGTCACCCAGTGTCAGGAGGAGTCGGAGAGCACCCAAGCATTTCTGAGGGTGGGGATGGAGGTCCAAAGCCTCAAGGAACAGGTGAAAGAACAAGAGATATTCATCGCAAACTATTCTGATCTCATGGAGTAGTTGAGGGCCCATCTGGTAGATGCCCAAGAACAACTCGTGGAAGTGAGTCACCAGATAACCGAGCTCCAGAATGAACAAGCGCGGGCATGGGCCAGGGTCAGCGAACTGTGTTCCGCAGCCGCCGATGAAGAAAGGGTCCTCAGGGGACAGGAGGCTATCTTGGAGGACACCAGCAAAAAGGTGGCGGCATTTGAGAGATCTATCCAAGAATCCAACCCTTAGGGGCCCTGTTTTGGCCGAACACATAAACTTATCCCGCCTTACTGCTTCTTGTTCTTTTGAACTGCATGTATGATAAAATTTATTTACTTTCCCCTTTTCTTAACATACTTGTCCTTTTGGTTTAACATGATCAACCATAATCCTGAAATAAATATCAATCCATCCCTAGGCTCACGTGGGTCGTGAGAAGCGAAGGAGGCTCATACTATCACTTCGTTTGATCGTGGGAGCGTTAACCAAGATTCGAGCATTCAAAATTCGAACCCGGATTCCCGAGGAGAAGAGGGAGGCCCAATCAAAGGATGTTGACCCCAGACCGATCGATGTACCATCTTCTAAATGTGCTTTAGTGCATGAGTGGGGTAATGCCAGGGGCATTGGAATCAGTCTGAACATAGGGAAATGAAAAATGTGAATCACATTACCCATATTAGAAACACTATGGGAGAGGTGTGGAAATAAAGGATGACTGTTGACCGTGTTCGAAACACAGCATCCCTATTGCATTAGCCTAAAATGGGGATAATAAATGAGGGTTGAACGTTGACTATGTTCACAACATGAGATCTAACTCAAATATCATTGACCAGTCTTCCAGAATGTTGGCCCAAGATAATAGGCGGACCATAGGTCAAGCATCCATACTATTAGGGGGTCCCTTCAAACATGATCAATCTTCCAGAACATTGGCCCAGGACAGCAGGCGGACCATAGGTCGAGCATCCATACTGTTAGGGGGTCCCTTAAAACTTGAAAGAGGATGAAGATCCAAATAAAGGGGCATGAAAAGCATGGAAAGTGAAGTGGTGGTTTGTTCGAACAGAATAAAACACTCCCAGGATTATGCCACCGTGGTGGAATCACATTAGGCGAGCACATCAGTCTGATCATGGATCATCCCTACTTTTAGATAGGACCTCTCTGGTGAGGGAACTGTCGCTTCCCAATGTCATCATGGAGTATCCCGAACTTTTTCAGGGCAAATGTTGCAGTTACACAACTCCCCGAGAGGTCAGGCCAAGGGGCCGACAGTGAAGAGAGATGGGATTTGTGATTCCCAGGGCTGGACCCAAGAAGAAATGTCTGGGCATTCCTACATATCCCATAAGGATGGGAATCAAGCCATACATAGTTCTGGAAAGGGTCTTAGTTTAAGGTCTTATAACTCAGACCAAGGATTGAAAAGACATGAAAGAAGCACATGGTAAGGTGATTATGTAACCCTACATGAATGAGGACATAAGTCTAACTCACCATGTGTTCCTTGGGGAAGTATTCAGGTCAAGGGACCGAACATGAAAGGTTGGCTGGGCCCATGGGGAAGTACCTGGGCATTCCTATGTATCCCTTAAGGATGGGAATCAAGCCATACGTAGTTCTGGAAAGGATCCTGGTAAGGTACCAGTGAAAAGGACGAAATGGGCGTGCGGGTCTAGCCCTCGCACGAAGAGAAGCAGTATTTGATGTATCTTGTTTTCCCTTTGAGGTGAATGGTTTTTTTTGTGAAGAGACATGCCTAGGGTAGAAATTCCTGGCATCGCCACAAGAATCAAGCCGTGTACAGGCGTTGAAAAATGGTATGGTAAAAGGCCAATACCCAATGTGATGTCCCCTATGATGAGGCCATCATAATGCAGTGCCGTTTTTCATCATGTAGCCAGGAAGATATTATCACAGTTTAGGGTCATGTGATTGGACCCGACAACACAGTTTAAGGTCATATGGCTTGGACCTGGGGGAATGTGCACGATGCGAGACAACATACCCGATATGAATGAGGACAAGGTCCAAATCACCACTGTTCGCAACATCGGGAAAGGAGCCTCAGGGCAAGAGGCCAGCGAGGGCCAAAGGATAAGGGGCAGGAGATGCTAGATTCTAGTTGAGATGGACCCGATATGCAATGTCTGGGTGATCCCATGTGTCCCATGAGGATGAGTATCAAGCTGCACATAGCTCTTAGAGAAGATCCCAATTTATGGTCTTAGCGCCCGGATCGTAGGAGCCCCGAGAGACACCGTATTGCAGCTTTGTCTGCCTGATGTACGGAGGTGCACTGAGGGATAGTGCGAAGAGTGTCGAGATTCCACCTGGACACTATGGGAGTGAAACATAATGTGAATCATGTAACCAATATTCAAGGCCCGAAGGGGGCTGACGTGATGATAGATGACTACTTTTGACCATGTTTGCAACATAACATCCTGTCGCATTAGCCTGAAATGGGGACAAACAAATGAGCATCGAATGCTGACCATGTTCGCAACACAAGTTTTGTATCAATTTGTTGTCTGAAACCATTAGGGGTATTGCCCCGTAACGGTAGGAGAGCCCTTAGGCGTAGTATCCATGCCGTTTTTGGGGGTCCCTTCAGGTGTGAAAGATAACTGGGGCCCAAATTAAGGGGAACATGAAGCTTGAAAATTGGATGGAAGCTTGGCCCAATTGAATTTGACACTCTAGGTCCTAGACCAGAGTATTCTTAGGCACATTGGAGAACCACCGCAAATGGTTTAGGGGCTCATCTTGAGAGCGACCAAGAGATGGCAGATTCCCAGGATGAGGTAATGATTCCAAAAACCCAACACGAAAGAGGGAATAACCCTGCATCACACCTATATATCCCCCTCACGGAGAGGAATAGGCCAAGGGGCCTAGGTGACCGGGAGATCGGGAGATCTCTAAGAGATGGGGATGGACCCAAAATATAAATGTTCAGGTGGTCCTACGTATCCCATAAGGATGAGAATCAAGCCACACACAGTTCTTGAAGATACAATTTGACATCATGCGGGACAACATACAGTTTAACATCATGCGGAATGAAATATAGTTTAACGTTATGTGGGACGATATACAATTTAACTTTATGCGGGACGAACATGTAGTTTAATGTCATGTGGGACGAATGTGTAGTTTAGGGTTATGCGAGACCGACAGTTTAAGGTCGTGCAGGACCATGATCCTATTTAAGGTCATGCGGAACCCTGTGGGGTCAGGAAAAATATTGATTAAGGAACTTGGCATTTGTGGGAGGAGTTATACACTCACTATCCATGGTCACCAGGGAGTATGCACCATTGGGATAAACCTTATGAACAATGAAAGGCCCTTCTCATTTGGGCTCCAGCTTGAGTGGTTTGCTACCAGGAATCATTGGTGATCTGAGGGCTAGTACCAAGTCAGCCTGTAGGAAAGAGTGTTGGCGAACCTTCTTATTGAAAGATCAATCCATCTTGCTCTTATGCCTTTCTAGATTATGCAAGACACGAAGCCTATTCTCATCCAGTGCTTCCAATTTAGTAAGAAAAATTTCACCCACTCTATCCAGCACTTGCTGGTCATAGACCACTATGCGCAATGAGGGAAATTGAATCTCGATGGGCAGGATGACCTCAGTTCCATACACCAGGGAATATGGGGTCACCTGGGTGGAGTTACGAGTCATCGTCTGATAGGGCCAAAGGGCATTGGGGAGTTTATCCGACCAAATCTTCTTGTTCTGACCAACCATCTTCTGCATAATGTTAGAGAGGTTTTTTTTGAATGCCTCAATATGTCCATTTGCCTACGCGTGATAGCGGGAGGTATGGTTAGAACAGATATTCCACTTGGCGTAAAAATTATTCAACTCGGTTGGTCGAAAGTTGGTGCCGTTATAGGTGAGGATAACGCGAGGAACACCAAACCGATGGATGATATTGGAACTCATGAGGTCCACGATAGTACAGGCCTTGACATCCTTGAGCGAAATTTCCTCTGTCCACCTGGAAAAGAAATCTGTAGTGGTCAGAATGAATCGACATTGGCGAGCCGTTGCTGGTGGGTACAGTCCTACGACATCTAACCCCTAGACTGCAAAGGGCCAAGAGTACTTGGTAGTATAGAGAGGATCCAGTGGCCGATGCACAAAGTTAACATGAACTTGGAATGAAAGGAACCTCTTGGGGAACTTGATGTAGTCGTGGATCATGGAGGGCCAAAAATACACTAGTCTCTGGATCTGATGAGACAGTTTTGGCCCAGCCTAATGGGCACCACAAGAACCGACATGAACCTCTTACATGACTTGTGGAATATCGACCCCTTGAATTCAATAGAGGAGAACACCATCAAATCTGTGTTTATAGAGGATCTTCTCAAGACTGGGACCACTCTAGAGGGTAAACTACGACACGCGACATCAGATTCACTCGTGCTCTCCCCGACCAGTCGGGATGCAACCATTTTGGAGATAATCAACAAAAGGGGTTCTCCAGCCAAGAATTTATTCAACCACTACACCTGGATAACCTGGGGTTCCTAATGTGGAAGCCCTGGTGGTAAGATGGCTTACCCGTGGGCCATCGTCATCCTCTGGGGTGTCGGGAGAAATGACTCTCTGATGCGCCACTTGGATAATTAGATCATCCTACTCAAGCTCTGTAAGTGATGAAACCAGGTTGGCCAAAGCATCTGCTTGACCGTTCTGCGACCAAGGGACATGGATAACCTCTGCCTGAGAAGGGAACTGGGCCATTATCTAGAGAGTGCGTTCTAACAACGGTACGAGATTTGGCTTCCTGAAAACATAGTTTCCATTAACCAACTTAATAACTAGATCAGAGTCCCCTTTCACATGAAAATGGGGCAAGTCGATCTCAAGGGCCAGCTCAAGACCAGTGATGAGGGCCTGATACTCTACCTTGTTGTTAGTGAAACCTTTTGACAACATGAATGAGTATGGAAGGACGACTTGCACAGGGGTAATTAAGATGATACCCAAGCCTACTATGTTGAGCCTAGGATCATTAAGCCTCCTACCAGTGGGGCTCCGGGAGGCATCATCAAAGTGAATCCGCCAACATGGGACAACCTGGTTGACTGAGAGGATTGCCTCATCAGGAAAATATAGGTCCAGGGACTGATCTTTGGAGGTTGGATGGGCGACTAGAAATTCTGCTAATGTCTACCCCTTGATAGCCTTCTCGGGCACGAACTTGTTGTCAAACTGCTGGAGGATCACCGCCCACCACGCTAGTCAGCCAGTCAATATTGGGAGATTCAGAATATACTTCAACGGGTCTACCCGAGACATCAACTGTACCTCATGGTGTTGTAGGTAGTGCTGCAATTTCTATAAAACAAACACAAGTGCAATGAAGCTATTCTCGATGGGGGAGTATCGGGCATTTGTATCGAGGAGCATGCGACTAAGGTAGTAGAGACTGTTCTCCATCCCCTCATTGTTATTCTGGGTGAGAAGGGCACTGAGGGACTATTCCAGGGTGGTGAGATAGAGGAACAGTGGCTTTCCGGAGATAGGTGGCATCAAGACTGGAGGCTAGAGAAAATAATGCTTGATTTCCTCAAAGGTGGTCTGGAACTCCTCATCCCACTCATAAGCGGTGCCATTCTCCATGATCCAAGAAAAGGGCTAACACTTTCTATCCAGATTCTCAATGAATCAGAATATGAAGGCTAAGTGGCTTTAGAGACCTCGAAGCTCCCGAATATTACTCGGGGGAGGCATATGACAGATTTCCTTGAACTTCTCTGGGACAATATTGATGCCCCGGTACCTGACAACAAAGCCAAGAAACTTCCTGGAGGTGACCCCAAAGGCACAATTCAACGGGTTCATCTTTAGGTGGCAGGAGAGAAGGAAGCCGAAAACTTTCTCAAGGTCCTTGAGATTGTACTGGCACTGGAGAGATTTGACTACCAGATCATCCACATAGCTTTCCACCAACGTCCCTAGGATCAGTTTAAATATACTTTTCATGCCCCACTGATAGGTGGAACCTGAATTCTTCAGGCTCAAGGGCATAATCTAGTACCATAAAATTATTCTGAGGCACTCTAAAAGTGGTAGACTCCTTGTCCTCAGGGGCCATCTAGATCTGATTATATCCAGAGTGACCATCTAAGAAGGAGAGGGCTTGGAACCCAGCCATAGCGTCGATCAACAATTCTGTCACTGGAAGGGGAAAATCATCCTTCAGATAGTGACTGTTGAGATCTCGGAAGTCGATGCAAAATCTGATCTTCCCGTTCTTCTTCTTGTCTGACACAATTTTGGCTAGCCACATGGAGTACTGGACCTCCTTAATGAAGTTGGATATGATGAGCTTTTCAACTTTGGCCTCAACCATGACACCGTGAAAAGGGTGCATCTTTCTGGGAGGATTCTTAAACCCGCGATGATTTGTTGGGAGACCGAGGCGGTGGACGGCTAAATGAGGATCTAGTCCCGAAATCTCGTTGTAACTCCAGGAAAATACATCACAATGCTGTTTGAGGAAGCCTACATACCGCTGCTCCTCCTCGAGGGACATGGCGTCACTGATCAACGTAGGTCTCGAATCTGTCTTGCTACCAAGGTTCACCTGTACCAACTCATTGACTGTGGTGGAGACACCTTCCTCAAAGGTAGGGGAGCATCCTATATATCATATTATCTACTTATAGAGGGATCCTCCCTGAGAGAAGCTGCTTCTGGGTTTCCAGTCCCTGATGGGAGGCTGGTACCATATTGTGCGGTAGTGGTCATTGCATCGGGGAATTCTGGCGCTGCTGAGACCATGGCTATGAAGGCTGTCGACCCGATCCCATCTGATCTCTGGACTAAGGGGCCATGGTTGATAATATCAAAGCAGTAGTGGCACATCATCCGAAGCCGAATTATTCCAGCCCGGCAGAACAGACAAGTATGACGTACTACTGTTGCCATGATCCGGACATCCCGATACCTGATAGGAGTGGGAGGCTCTGGGATTACTGGAGCTTGGTCCGTATAAGAATATGAATTGATCTTGCGACATTTTTTGGATTTTGGATCACGATTCCCTCTTGTCTCGAAAATGACAAAACATTTCCCCATATCAGTGGTTTTGGCCTCCAACCGATAGATCAAGAATACGTAGGCATCATTCAAGCCTGCCCAAAGGTCAGTCATAGTGGCGATGGGCTCAACGTCACTTACCTCGACTTGTTTATCCTTGCTCTTGTAATATTCAGAATCCAAGTAGCTTGCTTCAAAAGTGGTGAAAGGAGATGCATCACCTTGGATTATGCCTACTCGACCATTAATGGAGTACTTGAGGCATTGGTGATACGATGAGGGGACCGCCGCATGCAGGTGGAGCCATGGCCTACCCATCAATGCATTGTATGTAGTGTCCTGGGAGACGACCATGAACTTGGTTCCGGAAACCAGGCCACCGAACTGGGTCATCAGATGGATCATGCCGACTGGTGTCTGCTCTGTCCTATCATATCTATGGATTCTCAAATCGGAGGGAGTCAGGTCATCTTCAGATAACTCTAGCTTCTGTAGTGTCCGTGTTGGGATAATGTTGATCCCGGAGCTGGTGTCAATAAGATAGCGGCCAACCTCCATGCCTTTTAATTGGCTGGTGATATACAACAGGAAGATGTGCCCCTATATGGGAGAGCCATCATCTTCTCTAGAGAATGAAATGATTTCCTAGCATTAGGCATCCTCAACTATTTCGGCATGAAAGGCCACTGCAGCTGCTACCTCCGTCTCAAACTGGAGGGGTATCCTTAAAGCCTCGACGAGTGCTTCACACATATCTGGTGATAGGCGAAGGGCTTAAAGGATGGAAATCCTCTTTGGGATGCAAGAGAGGTGCTTGAGAACATTTTACTTCTGTTCTAGGCGTGAACTTCTATTTTCAGGGAGTCGCTCTGTGATTGGAGGCATGGCGGGCCCTGCCAGTTGGACTGGCGACTGACTGGTGCTGGGTATATCCCGCTGATCGCTGGTCGAAGCTCGGAGGGTCTCTGTCGGATGAGGACCAGATGACTGAGATCAGCCTATAACAGGGTGAAGCTGGTCACGACACGACCGTAGTGGTTCTACCTGATCTAGTAGCAGAAATGGTGGTGGAAGCGGGTCTGTCGACGTCGGATAAAGAGGCTGCACATACCGAGTTCTGTGCTGGGCCTACTGTCTGGTCTTAGCGACATGCACAACATGGATGTAGGTGCCAACTAATGCACCTCGACGACCCAAATTTCCATGGCTCTGCCAACATTGGCGTCAGCTGGGGACATTGGGGAGGTTCGCCTGGCGCTACCACTTGTTGGGAGTCATATAGGGATTTACCAACTCAACGGTGTTAACTGAAGCGTACCCCTAACTGTCACTTGACAAATCATCCACCACTGGGTGGATTCTGGGAGGGATTCCCATATTTGGGGTCATGAAGTCACTGAGTGTGTGAGACGATGACGACATTGTTGGGGCACGTTTCTTATTCTTGCGCCACCGATGCTTGCTCTTCTGGGAAGAGGATGGAAAAAATGATAACTCAGAAGTGGTGGCTGCAGCTTCTGAAGGATCCAACTGATTCAATCATTCCCAAATGATGCCATGGGCATAGGCAACCGTCTTGCGGGACTTCCAGTCATTATACTTCTCAGACCCACAGTTAAAAACCTGCTGCCACTCACCTTCACCATTGCTACTGCTATCTGATCTCACAAAGACACCCGCCACTTGTGTCGGGGTTGGGCCCGACCTAACTATGTTTTTGTCAATCTGGTCTTGGAGCCAGTCCTTAAACACATATCATTTTTTGATGTTGTGCCCCAGGATCTGATGATAAGGGAAATAGTTGGGTTGATCAATGAGATGTGCCTCTTCTAGCTTTCGGCACTCAGGCAATCGTATAATTCTCTGCTCTAAGGGACTATAGATGTAGCTAGGGGCCTAAGCCTCATCAAACGAGTAGGTATGATTCCTTCTGTCTGGAAAGGGGGATCTGGGAGCCTGTCCCTAATGAGGGTCCAGAGGAGGCTAACAAGGATGTGAAACTTCATTATCTCACCTAGGCAGTGGCAGCACGTTATGCGGGGGCGCCTGCCGATTCTGAGGATGTTGCTGGGCTAGAAGCTGGGCCCGTGGTGGTGGACCTCTATGAGGCTATGAATCTAGCTCTAGTGGTAGCAATTCCAGCTTCCTGGGGGCCTCTATCTGGGCCACCATGGCGGGCTCGGCTCTGATAGATCTCCTTGCTGGAATTGCAGGAGGCAGCAGGCATGCCTGACTAGCCTGTTGCAGGGATTCTTTGAGGCTCTGGGCCTTATCTGAGAAGTCTCGAAACCCTCCGGGATAGTTCTGAGTAATCAAGGAGGGAACCAATTCCGTCTTGACATTTCCCATGCACATCGTCAGTAATTTCTCTTGAGTTAGTGGCATGTCAAGGGAGTATGTGAGCCCCTTCCACCGGGCGATGAAGTCCACGACTCGCTCATCGAGCATTTGCTTTCACTTGAAGAGGTCTACAATGTTCTTCTTCTAAGTGGTATATCTGAACTGGTAAAATAACTGCCTACAAAGGTCCTCCCATCTTGTCACAGATCCAATGGGGAGCTGGCTACACAAGACGAATGCCAACCCCTCCAGTGCCTAAACAAAACAGAGGATCTTGGTAGCCTACTACTATGATGGGGTCACTAACATAGGCCCACACCTCGAGTTAAAGTTGGTCAGGTGCTGCGGTGGGTCCCCCATCCTGTTAAAGGGGGAGAAAGTGGGATTCTCAAATCCCGGGGGTGCTGGCATGTCATCTACCCATGCCAGGTATGGCTTCCCATCAGGTGGGATGGCCACCTATTGCGTTTCCAAAGCCTCAAGGTTGGCGATGAGCACCACCATTAGATCATCTGGATGAAGTTCCCTATCCTGACGACGATCCCTAACCACGAGCATGTTTTCAGGCTCTTCAATGTGGTAGACAAGCTCAGCGGCTTGTGGAGCGGCTGGTGGAGTGACCCTTGGGGTGACCGAGGGAGCCCGAGTGGGGTTCCTTGGATTGTCGTGCCGTTCAGGAGGGTTCATCGAGACATACCACGCCCTTTTTCCATGAGCTCCAGCTTCCGCCCTATCAGCGAATGCAGCTTGATCAGGGTTTCGTGAGATAATCTCTCCGAGGGGTAGTTGTTCTTGCCCCTGCTGCCCCGACCTAGGATCACCGTAGTTGGGTCGTCGCTCCATAATGCGTTCAGCCAGAAGTTCATCAACTAAAATCTTCTAATCAGTAAGCTATTGGTTTAGTGTGGCCTTCTCAGGGTCCACTTCCATCATTTTCACTGAGGGGGATGGGTCGGAGTGCTTGACGGCTCCGACGTGCTCTTTCCCCTTGCTGACATTCTGGCTGAGTACCAATGCCTCGATGGGTGGAGGGAGACCTAGGAGGTTCCTCTGCTGGCAAGTAATCCTCCTCTATGGGTCCAGTGGTGGCACGTCCTCAGGGGGGACATCCCCATCAAGAAGTCCCGACTCATTCTCCCCTCCCGACAGATCAGTCATGTTGACCGCCACTCTTCTCGGGGGCATGTCTTCACTATCACCAAGCGAGTCGGGCTGTCGGTGAATCGCACTAAAGAGGAGGGAAGCGTACTACCCCCAACCATGGACATTCATGTGGGGGTTAGACTCCTCACTAACTTTGTGGAGTACTTAGAAACTCCGAACGCATTTCCATTGGAGGGCCCTGTGGTGGCTAGGTGACTCAGGGTGCCGGACAGCGGGGAACGTGGACAGGTCAACCAGACGACATTGTTCACTGATGTCTTCTAGGTGATCTTGGATCCCTGGATAAGTCATATGTTGGTGGAGAAGACGTAAGTGAGTCACCCAGAGGGTTTGACAGAAACATTCAAACTCCCCCGGAGTGAGCGATTCCGGCGTACAAAAACTCGATCCTGTGACTGGCCAAAACTTCTCAGAGATGTGGCCTACTGCAAGGATGGTCCAGAAGATCTGTGGCTTAGATTTAGGGTCTAGCCCTTGATTGAACCACTCATCAACCGAGGGTGGATGAGGAACTGACATTAGTGCTGAGGCGGGCCGCTGGGACGGCAGACTGGCTGGCGGAGAATGCGGAGAGTGGGCTGATTGGCCTCCGAATCTTGGGATATCCTCTAAGGGTTGTAGTGATCTGGCCGCTATGTCATGATAGGATGGACCGACAACCAAGGCTCCCAACACAACATCATCGTACGCTAAGGGTGGGCCATGCCATGACTCTCCTACCATTGACCCCCAAAATAGCTCTCTGTATCCTCCATCCAAGACAGAGGGTTCTTCTGGAGACGCTGGTAGTGACTGCACGGTCGGCCCTGGGGAACATGCCAAGGTCTCGTCCTCTAAGATATACCTTCGGAGGGAAGCAGGGATCCGGTGGATCTCACATTCGGGGATTATGAGGCTGATGCACCTCGTTCTTGCCCTAGACCTTGACTCGAAGGACTGAGGAGATGGTTCCCACAATGAGTCACACTCTTCTTTGAAGTCTGAGAAGTGGATTGGTCTGATTGCTAACCGACCTTTCCCATAATTCCTATTACGGAAGTGACGACCCGCCTTCCTACCCCTGGGTGGATCCTCAGGATAGGGCTGATTTCCAAGATGGGGTCCTCTGGCTGCACTGGTGCTGGGGAGGAGATGGGATCCACTCGAGAAAGTTGGGGTGTGAGGAACACTAGGACAAATTTCAAAAGGTACATGAGGAGGACCCTCATACTGACGGGTGACCGAACATGCGATGTCTCCATATCGGCAGTCTGTGGTAGGGGGAGTGACCCCATACCCAGTGTAGTGAGAACGGGAGAGACCCCCATATGGAGTGTTGCTATCACGAGAAAGACCCTCTCTTGGGTTGAAGGTGGCGCGGGGAAGATCTCCAAGATGTGATTGGAAGCAGGGAGGATCCTCACCTTTCATAGTGGCGGACTGGAGTGAGCCTCCGCGCCGGGTGGCATAGTTGCGGATTGGTCCGCGACAGCCATCACCTGCGCCAGCGACCGGGAGAGTCGACCCAGCCTTCCCGTGGGGCGGTTGGGGCCTCAATCCAGGTCAGGCATGAAACTGTCCATGCTCAAAATATGCAGGGAGTTTGGGATATGAGTCGGTGGTGGCTCGGGCCACATTAGTTGCTGACGTTGATGCCCCACAGTGAGGGTCTTCTTCACTTTGCACCTGACGCTAGCGTCGGTTCAGATGGATTAGATCTGGTGATGCAGGTGCATGGATTACCAGCTCCTCGGCTCAGGGAACCTGGCAACGGCACTGACGCAGCTTGGTGGGGGCCCTCATCAGGATCCCTTGAAGGGGGACCCTGATTGGGCCGACCTGGGCATCCCCTACCTCATCAGCGTAGGGGAGGGAGCTGTCGAGGCACTCCAGGGATAATCTCTCGAAGCGATTGAATGTTCGTGTGGGGAGCATCGGTTCCATATGTGGCCCTCGAGGGCGGTGTTAACGGTGAGGCACAACTACCTCGGGATCCAAGCGGGCCATATCCCTGGTGGGGATAATCCCCTCCTCCTCATACATGCATACATGGTTATTAATTACCCTTTGCTGGATAATATCTATTGGGGAGAGGGGGGCATGGGCGCCCATCAGTCGTGGCGGTCGGGGCCGTCATGGAAGAGGAATACCGTGCGGGGTATCCACGTCAACATTGCCCTTGCCCCTACGTCGGTGGGCAGGTGATTGAGCTCCGAATGCAATGACTTGATTCCTGAAAGTAGGGATATGAACTCATTAATACTGCAAGGAAAAGGATGCAACAACCAGTGCCCCATCGCCATTCCGTCTTCCGTGGTCGGCCAGAGGGATCCACACTGACAACATCATAGAACAGAATTCTCAATGTCCCGACTGTCCCAACTTATAGCGAGTTTCACATCATGCCTGTTTGGTGGGACTTGATACCAGATGACAGGGTCAAATGAAAAGCTAAACCACGGATGCCCCTAACACTGCTAGCCTCCATGCTGAGGAGAGGAGTGTCACGTCAAGTTCACAATTTTCAGTTTCTGACGCTTTTTATGGGGAACGCACATGCGTCCGTCACACAGAGGATGCACTGTTGCTACCCCGCATTCCCACTTTCCAAATGCGGGCGACATATGCTCATTATCCAGGGATGTATTCTCTTTGATAGAAATGGGATGATGGGATGTTGGTTCTTCCTTCCGTGGATTCCTCCTTGGAGTTCTTCACCTAGTCCGGGTCTCCCTCATAGATTTAAGATGTAGTTCGTGACACTCTTCCTGGCGCCATATCTTCATGGAAACCAGTTAATTAAACTGCTTCTGTCGGGATGCTCTAAGGAGTTCGGTCAGGGCAGTAACCATTGGTTCGGAGAGTAGTCGCGCTGGGCATCACTAGAATGTCTTGACGCTGGGGGATTGGAATGTCTGTCTTCTGTCCCTTATCACAGGGCTTCTCGAGGGCGCAGAAGCCTGAGGCATCTCACATCGAACGTGGGGAATCCTATTCCATAGGCATGTATCTGAGGTTTTCCTCAGCTTCCCATGTTTAACATAGGGTGTGCTGCAAGTTTGATGTCCAGTAGAGACAGATTAGACTAATTGGAACACTGATAAGAGTGGATCAAATTGAGGGACCCCAGGGAGGGAACACCGATGTTGGGCCAGTGCGCGGGAAGCTTCCCGAATATTTTGGGGGAGAATGAGCTGGCATGATACCATCGGGATGTGGTGTCCAGGGTAAGAATTAGGATAGACTATGGTCTTGGGCTTGATCCTCGAAGAGACTTCATACGTATCCCAATGGTAGGGAATCAATGTCCGCGTAGTTCGATGAAGTGAGGGGACACCTGAGGAGGAGACCCGTGAGATTGGTTGCATGGATGGGACCCAGAGGATGTGGAACCTCCGGGTTAGGGAATGAGATTCCCAAGACACGTGGGCTCAAGGGAGAGATCAGGATGAGTCATGGGTGATGGGATTGAGCCTGATGGAAGCTTCCTACATATCCCCGTGGCAGGGAATCAAATTCCGCGTAGTTCAGGTGGCATCTGGGGCATACGCTCTGAGGCGACCCATTGTGTCGGTAAACCGATGTGAAGGTGGACTTGGGGTCCGGATGGATGGTGGGATTGAACCTCATGGAGGCTTTCTACGAACCATGCCTAGGCATAAATCAAATTCCCCATAGTTCAGGATGGATTGGGGCTTACGTTCTGAGGCGAACCAAGGTGGATACAGTTTAACATCATGTGAGACAGGGGTGAACCTGACGTGAAGGAACGATCGTGTGGTGGGCTTGAATCTCATGGAGGCTTCCTATGTACCATGCCTTAGCACGGATCAAAGTCCCCGTAGTTCAAGATGGATTGGGGCTTACGCTTTGAGGAGGCCCAAGGTTTTGGGTTGGGGATTACACTCTGAGGCGGACGAAGGTTGTGGGGCTTGAAACTCATGGAGGCTTCCTACGTACCATTCCTTATCACGGATCAAAGTCCCCGTAGTTCGGGATGGATTGGGGCTTATGCTCTGAGGTGGCCCAAGGTGTTGGATTGGGGCTTACACTTTGAGGCGGCCCAAGGTGTCTGGTGAACTGATGTGAATGGGGTCGGAATGACCAATGGGTGATGGGCTTGAACATCATGGAGGCTTCCTACGTACCATGCCTTAGCACGAATCAAAGTCCACGTAGTTTGGGTATACATTTTAACGTCATGCGGGACGAGGGTGCTTGGCAGTTTAATGTCTTTCAGCTAGGATGAGGGCATTTTAGGCTTACGCTCTGAGGTGGCCCAAGGTTTGTCATGGCCGGTTCTCACTCTAAGCTCACAAGAGTCATACTCGGTGTGAGAAAGAAGAGCTAGTAGATACCTGACGACACATCACGAAGGGTTCGTCCATGGGAAATGAATAGAGGCTTACGCGTAACCCTCGAGGTTTGCACGTGAAATAAGGGTCATACGCCGAAAACACCAGGCTAGCGCAAAATTGGTAATCCTTGAGAGGAATTGGAACCAAGGTGTTGCACACAACTAGAAAGGATTGCGCGCAAGGGGGATGAATTGCGCGCAAGTGGCAGAGGTCGCGCATAAGGACAAGGGGTGGGTGTAATGGAAGGAATTGCGTGTAATTTGCCGGCCTGTGCACAATGGAAGGAATTGTGCGCAAGGGGCAGACCCCGAAGGGATTAGAATTCAGTCTAATCCAAAGGGGATCTCGTGTGAAGGTGGACCCCAGGGTGACTGGGTGCGAAAAGAATTGTACCTGAAGGCCATATTGTGCGCGCGCGGAATGCCGATTACGCACACGAGAGCTGGTTCAGATTCTTCATCTCCTAAAAGGAAGGGTGTCACCTTCTTTTAATAGGAAGCTGAGGGTGCGAAATATAGACTGACGTGAAATTATTGCATAATAGAGGTGGTGACGCGAAATGTAAACCGCATGGGGCGCGAGCGCGAAATTATTTTGCCCCGGCACCGAGGGCTCTTCACGAATCCCGATACTTTCCGTGCGGGATAGATTTTTTTCATGCACTTCAACATTATTTTTGCGTAAAACCTCCAGGACCCCCGGACTGGGTCTTCGGGTTCGAATATGACTTCGCTTTGTCATTTTGAATCTTTCTACAACACTTAAGCACTTTTTGACGTCTACACCTCCCAATATTGTTTAATTATTATTATTAACAAGAATTTCATTACTCCACTATAAAATGAAATTCACTTTCCACATCTCAACACCTCCCAATCCATTTAGATCAGGAAAACGTATATAAATTATATAATTAAAATTTCCCCCACCTTGAAAAATATCACTCATTAATATCCATAATTCATCTATTTATTTCAAATACATCACTCATTAATATCAATAATTCAAATATTTATTATTAAAATGGACCCCTTCTTGAAAATAATGTGTTCATTTATCATATTAATCATCACCTTAAATCACGAATCATCACAAAAAACCACATGTTTGAACATAATTCCATGTATACATATTTGGAATATTTATTTATTTTCCCATATATATAATATTAATTGATTATCATTTTGTGTGTGAATATTAATTGTTTCTATTAACCATATTATTTTATTTCCAATCATATATAATAAATAAAATTCAACAGAAATAATAATACTTCTTCATATTCTTCATTTAATAATTTGTTCTCATTTATTTAATAATAAATATAGCCTTATTTAAATAATAATATTGCATTAATTTTATTATCATGTTAATGGATTTTTCATCATAGAATCTATACTAATACAATATATTCTATTTTCCTTATAAAATTATTTGATTATTTTTTTACCGGTCCTATAAAAATATTTCATTGTTTTTATTTAAATAATATTTTATTCGATACAATAAATTTGGAATTTAATAATATTAGAAGTGGTACCTTATAGTTTCAAAATTTTATTGATATATTCATATAATCCACAATATCATTGATCATAATGTAATTTTCCATTAATTATGATATACTGATTTTTAATTAGTTTTTTTTTCAATTTAATTATCAAAGAATATTTTATGTCTAAAATAACTCATTATATATAATTTAAATTCCCTACGAATGTAATTAATTTGGATATTACATATTCAATAAAAAACTATGTACATCCATCACCCTAAATGTATCTCTATTGTTAAACTTCACCAAAATTATTTATTATTTTCATTTCCATTCTTATTGTTAAAATTTTTTCATTTAAAAAAATTTCATCTATTTTCATGACATTTTATTTTAATTAAAATTTAATGATGATTTAAATTTCTCCTTTGTATATAAATGTTAAATACTATTTCTATTAATATTACATCAATTTAAATTTATTATTTATAATATTTAAATAAATATATTTATCATCCATATCAATATATGTAGATAATTATTAAAAATAATTTTCATTTTGGAATGTTTCTTTATTGAAAATATTTATTTTAAATTTTCCATGAATATCAATATCACAAGTCACGACTCTTTGCTAAGACCTTGTAAGATTATATTATTTAATTAAATCATTATACATTTTTTTGATTAGGAACACTTCACCATTTACGCAAATTCCAATGTGACAACTACTATATATATTATCTATTTAGGATTGGATATCAAATAAATACCCATTTAGAAAATAATAACCGACATAACAAATTTCATACATCTTCCATGTATTTATATAATATTAATATACTTAATTGTTTTTATTCACATTAACTTTTAATTATTAATTAAATAATATTTCTGAAAAATCACTAAAATATTGTTATCTTTAAACCAAATAAAGAACAAATCTTCCATTATAATTTCTCAATAAAATATAGTCATTATTGTTGGAATCCTCATGTATTAATCATGTTTTAATGATAAAAAATCTCTTTAATAATCCCAAATCTCATTAATGATCACAAATCTTATTCAATAATGTGTATTTATGTTTCAAATTCTCTCATACTTTATAATGGTTAAGCTCAATCCAATACATGCATATTTTTGTTTAAGTCTGAATACTGTTATTTTCCTAAGTACAATACACCATGAAGCAAGACACCGTTAGCCAGACACTGTGAAGCAAGACACCGTTAGCAAGACACCGTGAAGTGAGACACCGTGACCGAGAGACCGTGACTGAGACACCATGACCAAGACACCGTGAAGACAAGACACCATTAGCAAGAAACCGTGAAGTGAGACACCGTGACCGAGACACCGTGAACGAGACACCATGACCAAGACACTATGAGTAAAAGATACCATGAGAAAGACACCATGAAGATCAGACACCGTGACACTCAGACCTTGACTCTCAGACACCGTGACACTCATACCTTGACACTCAGACACCGTGAAGGAGACACCATTTTCTCAACTTTCTATGACACCGTTTCTTAAACTATATTGTCGTCTTTCAATTTAATTCTTAACGGTCATATTTGATTCCTTTAATGCACTGACATAATTAATGTTTTTTTATAGACATAGTATGAGGTACGAGGCAAGAAACACACGGAACCTGTTGGCTAAATCTCATGCATTCAAAGATAAAATATTATAGAGTGCCCAACGACAATAGAGCACAATACTGAGCAGAAAACAAGCATGTGAGCACGACCACAAATAAAACTTTGCAAGATTTTCAAAGAATGTATTTTCACATGCATACAATCCAACTCTGCTGAAGAACATATGAAGTACACTGGAATCCAGAGAACATCTTCACATTGTCAAAGCTCATGGAGAACACAAGCTAAATTGCAACACTCTATTTTTCAATACAAAAACTAGAGAATGACTCAGAAGCATTTTTTCTAAATCAAAGGAGTCCAGAGCTGCACTTCAGATCAATAGAGATTTCTAAACTCATATATACTCTCTCTTAGTGATTCTTTTACTTATTTTTGAGTAGTGTGTGTACTCTGTATATTCCATACACACACTTACACCTGTTCTAAACTGAAGGATTTCTAAATCCTTACACCAAACTATCTATTTATATTTACCCACGACAACTGTGGAAGAGGTCCCTGTGTGGCCTAGTTATTTTTTTTGTTTACCCAAGAAAACTGTGGAAGAGGTCCCTGTGTGACCTGGACAGTTTGTGTACTGTTGATAACCCCGGTCCAGGTTGTGGATCAATGTTTATTAATATAAACTGCTTTGTGGCAGGTGATCACTAAGTGGAGTGGATTAGGTCTCAGCTTGAGACTGAACCACTTGTTTCATATCCATTGTGATATTTAAATTTAGTCTTCTCTATTTTACTGCTTTATTGCATAATCCAGAAAACTCTAATTTCCCTTTGATAGTTAGTCTTGGAAAGAATTTATAACTGATTTGTTTTAGTAGGATAACTTCAAATGTAATATTAATAATACTTATTAATATTATTGAGAATTAATCAATCTTCTAAGAAGTTTTTTAAATAGTCAAACTCTTATAACAGTATAACCTTGATTAGCTGGGCTGTATCTATTATTGGGGAAAACAATTTCTTTTAAAATAATTTTTTTTGTAACATAAATTTTTATAGTCACTCAATTCACCCCTCCCCTCTTGAGTGAACTACTCCGACCAACATTTGGTATCAAAGGGTTTCTTTATTAGGACTTTGTGTAATCTTACTCAAATGTGATTATAATTGTAATTTAAAGATCTATAAATTTCTGTTAATTCTAAATTTCTAGCTCTTTTAAAGTAATTTGATAGTATGGATAATAGATTGGAAGGTGCTGCAACCAACAGACCATCATTCTTTAATGGAACCAACTATGCTCAATGGAAAATTAAAATGAAAATGCATCTAGAGAGTATGAGCTTTGTAATTTTTTCATCCATTATAGATGAATACAAACTTCCTGTGACTGATAGAATTACATGGGATGAACCAACAAAAATTTCTTACAATAACAATTGCAAAGCCATGAATGATCTATACTGTTCCTTAGGAGATGAAGAATTTAATAGGATTTCTGCTTGTAAAAATTCCCATGAAATTTGGGATACCTTGTCTATCTCGCATGAAGGTACATCTAGTGTAAAGGAAATGAGACTTAATAATTATACTATAAAATATGATAATTTCAAGATGAAACCAGATGAGCCTATTTCTGACATGTATCTTCGGTTCAATGAGATTGTCAACACAATGATTTCTCATGGAAGAGAAGTCACTACCAAAGAAAAGATCATGAGAATTCTTAGGTGTTTACCTGACAGATGGAGGGGAACCTCTATCTCAATTAGAGAGTCGTGTGACATCAACAAGCTACCTATAAAAGAACTCATTAGGAAACTGATTATGTATGAGGAAGAGTTGAAAGTCAACAAAGAAGAGGAGGATGAACCAAAGAGGAAATCTGTAGCATTCAAGACCACCTTCTCAAAGCACAAAGACAAAGGGAAACATGAATCTCTTGTAGAAAGATCCACCACTGAACAATCATCACCTGACAGTGATGAGGAGATGAATCAACTGGCCAGAAGATTCAAACGATTTTACAAAAAGAAGAACTTTTTCAGAAATCCTAACTTCAAGAGCAAGTATGATCAAAAAGGAAACTGAAAAAAGGACTGTAAAAGAAGTGATAAAACTGATGAAATTTTATGCTATGAATGTAAACGCAAAGCAAATAGAAAGGCTGACTTTCCAAAGCTCAAATATAAGAAGAAGTATGAGGATAAGGAAAATAAGTACAAAAAGGAAATGAAATCAACCTGGAGTGCCTCTGAAGATAGTTCGAGCGACTCAAAGACATCACATGATGAAGAGGCTAACAAAGACAATATTAATTTTATGACAAACACATCTGAGGTAATACTGAACTCTTATATGCATAATTCATACTATTCTGAAGAGGAAAGTGACTCTGAAAATATGACTAACGAAGAAATGTTTGAATACTGTAACATGCTTGAAGAGACATGCAATGAATTAAAAGATAAATATAAATCACTGAAGAAAAAAAATTCTCTCACTTCAAATGTTAAGTCTGAACTTACTACTGAAAAGGAGAAAAATGCTCAATTTCTCAAAGAAAACAATGAATTAAAAATATCTAATGTGCAATTAAAAAGTTACCTAGAGAAGTTTACTAATGGAAAAAATACCCTTACCCAAATTCTAGGAAAATAAATCTCCCCTAAATACAATACTGTCATTGGTTATCAACCTGGTAAAAGAAACCTTGGTAGAATGAATTTTATTTCCAAGTCTAGGAAATACAATTTTGTTCCCAATTCTGGACACAACTTATCTAGCTCGAGTCATGATACATATTCTACTGTTTCATGTTTTTGTGGACCAAATACAATTTTTTTTTCAAATACTTTACATAATGTTTATATGAAACCTATGAGACAAATATGGGTTCCTAAAGCACTTATTACTAATGTCACTAGACCCAAACAAGTATGGGTACCAAAACCTGTCTTTACTTGATCATGTTATTGGAACGCTACTTAAAGAGATCCTGCAAGAACCTATGGTACATAGATAGTGGGTGTTCAAGGAACATGATAGGTGACTACTCATGTTTCAAGAATCTGATAAAAGTAGATGGAGGACATGTCACATTTGGTGAAAATTCCAAAGGGAAGATCATTGGCTTAGGCCAGATTGGAAACTCTGATTCGATTTTAATTTCTCAAGTACTATTTGTTAATGACTTGAAATATAATCAGCTTAGTATCTCACAATTATGTGATGATGGATATCATGTTAAATTTAAAAATGATGCCTGTAATGTCTTCAATTCTAAAGATGAAATAGTATTTTCTGCATCAAGGAATGATAACATTTATTCTGTTAATTTAGATTCCTTAACTTCTCAAAATGTTTCATGCTTAAGTATATTTCATAAATAATCTTGGCTCTGGAAAAAGAGTCAAGGACACTGTAATGTTCACTCCCTTATAAAGCTAACTAGAAAAGGCCTAGTTAAAGACATATCCAAACTTGAGTTTCCACATGACAAAGTGTGTAATCCTTGTCAAAAGGGAAAACAACACAAAATCTATTTCAAATCAAAGAAAGAAGTTTCTACTTCTCAACCTCTCGAATTGGTTCACATGGATTTGTTTGGAACATCTAGAGTTTCTAGTTTAAATGGGAAGAACTATGTTTATGTTCTAGTAGATGATTTCTCTAGATACACCTGGACCTTTTTCATGGCTCACAAAAGTGATGCCTACTCTTATTTTACTAAGTATGCCAAGTCTGTAGAAAACCATAGTGGCCTTAAAATTAATTCTTTAAGAAGTGATAATGGCTGTGAGTTTGAAAATCAAGAGTTTGAATCCTTTTTCTCACAAAATGGTTATAGTCACAACTTCTATGCCCCTAGAACACCTCAGCAAAATGGTGTTGTAGAACGAAGAAATAGAATCTTGCAAGAAATTTATAGAACAATGCTTAGTGAATATGACTTACCTATTTAATTTTGGGCTGAAGCTGTTAATACAACATTCTATATAATCAGTAGAGTCTTGATTAGACCAATTCTCAAAAAGACCCCATATGAAATCTGGAATAATAAGAAGCCTAAGGTTAATTACTTTAGAGTTTTTGGTTGTAAAGTCTTTATTCTCAACACTAAGGATAATCTTGACAAATATACATCCAAAAGTGGTGAAAGAATATTCCTAGGTTACTCAATATTAAGTAAATCTTATAGAGTATTAAATAAAATAACTAAATGTGTGGAATAATCTGTTCATATCAAGTTTTATGAAACAGATCCACATGAGCCTAGAACCATCCTGGAAAATCTAGAGGATGATGTATCAAATTTGAACATCAACTCAAAATCCTCAAATTCCTCTATAAAAGAATCTGCGAAAACTTAAAATTATTGAAATTATATTCAATCGAGTCATAATGAACCAGAATCTTTTTATGAACCTGAAATCACTAGTCCCTCTTTTTCTAGAAAGTTTAGAACCCTTAGAAACCATCCCTTAGATGCAGTTGTAGGAGACTTAGAGAAAGGAACACAAACTAGAGCTTCTCTTAGAAATCAGGTTGAACATCAAGCCTTCATGTCACAACTTGAGCCTAAAAACATTGATGAATCCATCAATGATGAATTTTGGTTAATGGATATGTAATAAGAACTTTATCAGTTTGAAAGAAAAAAAGTTTGGAAACTTGTTGAAAGACCCAAGGACACTTTCATCATAGGCACTAAATGGGTGTTTATAAATAAGGTAGATGAAGCTGGAAATATAGTTAGGAACAAGGCTAGATTAGTTGTACAAGGCTACAGTCAAGAAGAAGGAATTGACTATGAGGAGACCTTTTCTCCAGTAGTTAGACTTGAATCCATCAGAATCATACTTGCCTATGCCGCACATCTGAATTTCAAACTACATCAAATGGATGTTAAGAGTGCATTCTTAAATGGGTATATAGATGAGGATGTCTTTGTTGAACAACCCCATGGATTTAAAAATCCTCATTTTCCCAATCATATTTTCAAACTATCAAAAGCTTTATATGGTTTAAAACAAGCTCCAAGAGCTTCATATGATAGATTGAGTACTTTTATTATTTCCAAAGGTTTTACAAAAGGAATAGCTGATCATACCCTCTTTATAAAATAATTTTCTAATGATGTTTTAGTTTTTCAAATCTATGTAGATGATATTATTTTTGGATCTACAAAAAATTCATTATGTATTGATTTTTCTAAAATGATGCAAAATGAATTTGAAATGAGAATAATGGGTGAGCTAAAATTCTTTCTTGGATTTCAAATCTTTCAAAATAATTATGGAATTATTTTAAATCAAAGTAAATACACTAGAGATATTATAAAATGTTTTAGATTGGATATCACTAAAAGTAGTGAAACTCCCATGAGTACCACCTATAAGTTGGATCTTGATGAAGATGGAAAATCTATTGATCAATCCACTTATAGAGGAATGATTGGAAGTTTACTATACTTAACTGCTAGCCGTCTTGACATTGTGTTTAGTGTGTGTATGTGTTCTCATTTTCAATAAAATCCTTAACAATCTCATTTAAATGATGTAAAAAGAATTTTCAAATACCTCAAGCATACACCCAATCTAGGACTATTCTATCCTAAAGGAAAATCATTTGAACTAGTTAGTTATTCTGATGTTTACTTCAGTGGATGTAAGTTAGATAGAAAGAGAACCTCTGGAACATGTCACTTTTTAGGCAAGTCACTAGTATCATGGTTTAATAAGGAACAAAATTCTATTGCATTATCTACTATAGAAGCTGAATACATAGTTGCTGGCAGTTAAAGTTCACAAATTTTGTGGATGAAACAGACATTACTAGACTATGGATATCAATTCAGACATGTACCAATAAATTGTGATAACACAAGTGCTATTAACATCTCAAAAAATCATGTTTCACATTCTAGGACAAAACATATTGATGTAAGACATCACTTTTTGTGAGATCATTATCAAAAAGGTGATATTACCATGGAATTCATTGGTACTGAATATCAACTTCTTGATATATTCACTAAACCATTAAATTATGAGAGAACAGACTACATCATACATGACCTTGGCATGATAAATCTCAAATATATATCTTACTTGTCTTACTTTTCAATATTTTACTATATTTTACTTTACTGTTTCATGATTACGGTTTCTAAGTTACTGTCTCTCATGTTTACAGTCTCACCGTTAGAACTTTGTACTCACGATTAGACATTTACTATCTCACCATAACATGCACTGACAAGTTCACTCACTGTGTCACCATGACGTTCACTCACTGTCTCACCGTGATGACCACTTGCTGTATCACCGTAATGACTATTTACTGTTGCACCGTGACGACCAATAATAGTCTCACCGTGAAAATTATTTATGATTTTATTTAAACCCATATCACGGTAATTTTTATTTCATCTCTTTTACTTTCCCGCCTTTTTGTTTTTGTGACGTTTGATATTCCCAAATGATAAAACAAAGAGTTTCACTCGGTTCTTCACCCGGAATTTCCCCTACTCACTCGATTAGAACCCGTTCAACCTTACAACCCTCTTTCTCTCTCGTGACCTTCAGTGGATGCCAGGAATGAAGCGACCATCGTCATCCACACTTGAGAAGCACCACCTGATGAAGAAAAGATCACCCAAGCTGACACCCTTAAGGGCCTCTGAATCGGAACCTGTTAAATCGAAGTGTTGTTCCCGAGAAATAAATTTGCCCCGAATGTATCTTGTCTAGAAAATCTCTAGTCCTAAAAGTTTTAAAAGATCAAGGATGGTTAAAATGGTTCTCAAAGGAGAATAGACCTATTTATCCGAGGTTAGTTGCTCAGTTCTATCAGTACTCACAATTTTATTTTGACTCTGGTGAATTATTTTTTGTGAGGAGATGGATTAATGGACAAAGATGTTCCTTCTCATCGAGGTTATGGGATGCATGCCTTAGGATACCTCACGGAGGAATTTGTGATGATTATTAGAGAGAACCCCCCACCTACAACTGATTTCTTGACCTTGAAGATGCTCTGAAAACCCGAACTGGGAATGGCACAAAGAGAAGGACCATAACTGCTAAACTTTATGGGGAAACAAGGCTGTTGGTTAAGTTTCTTCAAAATCTAGTTAGTCTAAGGAAAGGTGACTTTGCTGTGTTAAAGTACCAAGATGTGTTCTTCATTCATCTTATGAATAATGGATTTAAAATCAACCTGTAAAAGAACATCATTCACCATATGTGTGAATTGATCAAGGTTACATCCAAATCCACCTATTTATTCTACTCTCGACTGATTTCATCCATGCTTGTTGCCAAATGAGTAGTTGGACCAAATGAAGAAGTGATTGTGGATTGCGAGTAATGTCTCTCTAAACCCATCATCAGGAGAATTAAAATAAACTGGAATCCTTGGAAAAAGGAGTGGGTGGAAGACAATGATAAGATTTATGAGAAGTTTAATCCTGTGGATTATCCATCAAGGAAAAAAGACACTGCTGATCCTGGTTTGGAACCAGATGAACTTGGTGAGTATTCAGAAGAAGCTGAAGAAGAGGCTGAACTACCTCATAGGGAAGATGTTGTTATTGAGGAAGAAAGGACTGTTGTTCCTCCTGTTATTCTTGAAGAAGAAGTTCTTATCCCTAGAGATGATGTCAATCTGGAAATCCAACCCGAGGCTGAAAGAGAATCAATTGTCCCAGAACCTAAGCAGAAATTCATGGAAGAAACAAATCTGGAACAACTGCCTGTTATGGAAGAAGAAAATCTGGAAGAACTCCCAGAGGAACAACCTATTCCTGAGATAATACCCTCTTCTGAAGATAGGATAGATATAGCCTTTCAGTTGGCTAGACAGGAGATGATTGAGGAACTTAGATATGAACCTGTAGATTTAGAACTATCTCCTGAGCCTCTTGATCCTGAAGAGGATGTATATGTTGAGGGGTAGGAAACCCAAAGTCATGAGACTAATGAAGCATCGCATCTGGATGAGTCTAGTCCTATGGACACTAAGTACAATTTCCCTAGCTTTTATGATGTGAGTGAATCTTAGAAATTTACTACAACTATGCTTGATCTTTCCACACTATTTTAGTTGAAGTCAGTTTTTATCTTTGTCCCTGAGAAGGAACCCGAACCAGAACCTACCCATGTACCAATTTCTTCTCTTGAACCTTCACCTGAACCTCTACCTGAATAGTTTTCCTTTGTCAATAAGGAAATTTTGAAGGATTTTGGAGACACTATCTTGTTTGGAGTTGAGAATATTTTTAATTCCCAACCTCGTGCTGTGACACATATGAGTGAGAGATATGACTCAATTCTTTTGGGGAAGATTATCTGGAAGATCCAACCTAAAATGATCCATGAAATTCAAGAAGTTTGAGTTGAAAATAAGTTGCTGAGTAATGAAGTCTCAACCCTGAGAAGAATGGTTGAAGATATGCAGAAAGTGCTGAATTCCAGATCAGAACCTGTTGCTGGCTCTCTAGAACCTTCTGTGTCTCAAATTTCTTGAGATGTTGTGTCTCAGTTTCACCCTTACCTGTTATCATTTGATGAAAAGATTACAGAAAGGAACAAACAGTTGTTGAAAGAAATGAGAGATCTTGTGGTGAACCTAAATAAACTCACTGATGAATACACTGGATGTGTTCAAAAGGAACTGAATCAACATAAGTCTATAACCACAACCGTCAAAGCCTCTCACCCCTCTAGTGAATCCTCTACACCTACCTTGGACAGTTATTTACTCAGATCTATATTCCAAGAAGAGCTTCAGATTTCTTTAAGTGGCTTCAATGTGACTTCTTTATATGATGTTATTAAGAATAGTGATAGAGTTCTTGACCTTGTGAAAATTCATTCCAAGATTACCAATGATTCCCAGCATGAGATTGCTAAGAATGTGGATTTCTTTTTCACCCGGATTTTATCCAAGACTGATATGACCAACCACTTCAATACCTTATAGAGAATCTGAGAATTCCTCCTGTAACCCAAGCCTTCAAAAATCAAGTCTAGAAGCTAACCGAGTTTACCAGATTATTGGAAAAGTTCATGGAAAACAAAGATGACTTTGAATAGGCCATGCAATATGGTGAAAAAATCATTGCAAACTTCAACAAACTTCTGTGACTGTATCTCCATGTCTAGAGTACATAAATTGTTGCTCCAGCGGCTTCTCCTCTCAGACCTAGACTACCTACTTTTACCTCTGCCTTACCCTCAACTACCATGGCTGTTGGACAAGCTCTTAGTCAGATTGGGCCTGTCATTCTTGACCAGAAATGACCAAGATCTTCCACTGCTCCTACATTGGCTCCCTCAGTCTTCGAAGGTATCCCTTTACCTTCTCTATCTACCACCTCTCTGCCTTCTTCTACGTCAACCACTGCCCATATGGATTCCTCTTCTACTGCTGATAAATTTAAAGAGAAGGCCAATCCGTGAAGAAGACCAGTTCTTACTACTTGTTGATGGGGATGTCATTCATTTTTGTATTTCTACTTTATTAGGTACTACACTCTTCTTATTTTTAATGGAATGTGCACTATTTATCCTCTCTTATTTTAAATTTTTGATAATCCCAAAAGGGGGAGGAGAATTTATGTTTTTCTATATGTTATTTTCTCTATAGCTACATCTAATTCTCAATTTAACTGTGCATGATTTGTGATCATCAAAATGGGAGAGATTGTTGGACTCCTCATGTATTAATCATGTTTTAATGATCAAAAATCTCTTTAATAATCCCAAATCTCATTAATTATCACAAATCTTATTCAATAATGTGTATTTATGTCTCAAATTCACTCATGCTTTATATTCGTTAAGCTGAATCCAATTCATGCATATTTTTATTTAAGTCTGAATACTTTTATTTGTCTAAGTACAAGACACCATGAAGCAAGACACAGTTAGCCATACACCGTGAAGCAAGACACCGTTAGCAAGACACCATGAAATGAGACACCATGACTGAGACACCGTGATAGAGACATCGTGACCAAGACACCGTGAAGACAAGACACCGTTAGCAAGACACCATTAAGCGAGACACCATGACCGAGACACCGTGAATGAGACACCGTGACCAAGACACCGTGAATACAAGACATCGTGAGCAAGACATCATAATGATCAGACACAGTGACACTCAGACCATGACTCTCAAACACTGTGGCACTCAAACCGTGACACTCATACACTGTGAAGGAGACACCGTTTTCTCAACTTACTGTGACACCGTTTATTAAACTATTTAGTCATCTTTAAATTTAATTCTTAATGGTCATATTTGATGCCTTTAATGCACTGAAATAATTAATGTTTCTTTGTAGACATAGTACGAGGTATGAGGCATGAAACACATGGAACCTATCAGCTAAATATCATGCATTCGAAGATAAAAGTTTGTAGAGTGCCTAATGACAATAGAGTGCGATACTGAACAGAAAACAAGCATGTGAGCATGACCACGAAGAACACTTTGCAATATTTTTAATGAAAGCATTTTCACATGCATACAATCCGACTATGCTGAAGAACATATAAAGTACACTGGAATCTAGAGAACATATTCACATTGTCAAAGCTCATGGAGAACACAAGCTGAATCACGACACTCTGTTTTTCAATACAAAAACCAGAGAAGCACTTAGAATCATTTCTGCTAAATCAAAGGAGTCCAGAGCTACACTTCATATCACTAGAGCTTTTCTAAACTCATATATACTCTCTCTTAGTGATTCTTTTACTTATTTTTGGGTAGTGTGTGTACTCTGTATATTCTATACACACACTGACTCCCGTGCTGAACTGAAGGATTTCTAAATCCTTACACCAAACTCTCTATTTCTATTTACCCACAAAAACTATTGAAGAGGTACCTGTGTGGCTTGGTTATTA
The DNA here is from genome assembly GCA_963277665.1 of Viscum album. Lineage (NCBI taxonomy): Eukaryota > Viridiplantae > Streptophyta > Magnoliopsida > Santalales > Viscaceae > Viscum > Viscum album. The sequence goes on from OY728126.1 coordinate 1,237,100,915, forward strand.
TTTTTGTTTACCCACGAAAACTGTGGAAGAGGTCCCTATGTGACCTGGACAATCTATGTACTGTTGTTAACCCCGATCTAGGGTGTGGATCAAAGTTTATTAATATAAAATACTTGGTGGCATGTGATAACCAAGTGGAGTGGATTAGGTCTCGGCTTGAGACTGAACCACTTGTTTCATATCCACTGTGATATTTAAATTTAGTCATCTCTATTTTACTTCTTTATTGAATATTCCAGAAAACTCTAATTTCACTTTGATAGTTAGTCTTAGAAAGAAGTTATAACTGATTTGTCTTAGTAGGATAACTTCAAAAGTAATATTAATAATATATATTAAGATTACTTAGAATTAATCAATATTCTAAGAAGTTGTTTAAACAGTCAAACTCTTATAACAGTATAACCTTGATTAGTTGGGATGTATCCATTATTGGGGAAAACCATTTCTTTTAAAATAATATTTTTTGTAATAGAAATTTTTATAGTCACTCAATTCACCCCTCCCCTCTTGATTGAACTACTCCGACCAACAATTATATTATAATGTAAAATTTTATTATGAAGATCCATATATTTTTTTATATTAATATTACTATTTTAAAAAAAATCTATAAATTGTTTGTACATCAATACATTATTATATACTCCTCATTTAGGATTTGAATTTCATAATGACTAGTATTATAAAAATAAATTTTTAACCCTTAATAAATAATTAATCTTAAAGGAATGGAGGTGTGAAATGTTTAAACTCACATTGGATAGGGATAAATAAATGTATCATTGGGGTTATTAAATTTTTTAATTTAAATTTTTAAATAAAAAATTAATTCCATATTTCATAATAATATTCATTATTCTATTTTCATATATGAAATAACTGTATAATAATGTTAAATAATTTAAAAAATAATATAATACATTTCATGGTTAATGATATACCATATTTTGGATTTTTATATGGAAAATGATCATTTAATTATGTCTATGATTATTTCATTAAAATCAGTGTATTAATTTTTAAAATTTTAAATAATTCGATATATCATAATGGATTATTGCATTTAAAATATAATGTAATGTGTATACTCATATAATTGGTCACTACCTAATCAGATATATAATATAAATTATTTATTAATGATACATGTAATATTTAGAGTAGAAAAATTCATTACAATTATTTTAAAAATGGAATTTCTTAAATCTCAACACCCTAATACAATGATTGGATGTTTTTATATCTAATCATGAAAATTTACTCAAATATTTCTAAAATTTAGTAGTGTTATTATAAATTTTGTGGATAATTATTTAAATATTTAATATTCATATGCATATTATAAGATATTAATCTAACTCATTTATGCTAAAAATATATTGAAAACCACTAATGATATATTGCAGACACCTGATAGGTGCGATGAATGGTGTGTTTACTATTTTTAAAAAATAGAAAATGTTCTTTTCATTTTTTTTCAAATTGGGTAATCAATTATATATAAAATTTAAGGGTTTGAAATAATATATTTAAACTCATGACAATTTACAATGACAATATGAAGGTCATGCATAGTAATTAAATAAGACATTTGGTTGTTTTACTTGATTCAAACCTGATGTGGGAATCCTACTATAAAAGAAAGGTATTTTAATATAACAAAAATATTTTTGATAGCATAGAGGGTAAACAACAATGATGTTATATTATGATGCAGTAAAAAAAGAGTTTCTTCAATAGCCTTCGTTACATGCTAGAACGAGTTTTAACGAACAACAATATTCTATTAATATTATTATATAATAAGATAATTTTCACCTATCCATTTAAATAGAACTTTTTGAATGTATTAAATGAATTATGTTAAAATTGATAAAATATATTTATATATAATTAATTCAATAGTTGAAAATTATATAAAATAAAATTAAATAATTTTTTAAAATAAAATAATATAATTATCAAAAAACTATCTTAATGCGCATACGGGCATTTTACAAAAATAAATTATTATAATTAATCTTGCAGGGTTATATTAATAAAAATTATATCTAATATAATCAATATAACATTAAAAACTTATCATATTCATTTTTTAGAAATTTTAAATCTAAATTTTCACTTATTCATCATATTTGTCAAAAAATTAAATTTGTTTTCTTGGTATGAAACACTTTTTATAATGACCCAATATTAAACATTACATACTCTTTTAAATTCCCTTACAAATAATGTACATACATTCACAATGATCAATTTAGTTTAGAGTTTTTGAAAATTTTGAAATAATTCATACATATCAACCCATAATAATACAATAATGTTTCTTCTAAAACAATATAAATTTCCTTCATAATACTATTTTTTAAAATGAAAAATGAAAAATGAAAAATGTTCATTTAAAGTATTCATAACATTTAACATCCCTTATACTATTCTCAGAACCATCCTTAAACCCTTGAAGAAATTTTAATACATGGTATGAAAAATAAATGATCTATAACAGATATAAAAATAATGAGAGAAACATTTAGTACATGAAGACTTATAAACATATAAAATCATTTTCACAAAGTCATACTTCTAAGAGAAAATGTGTCATATAGTTACTTTGTAATAACATGATATTTAAATAAAATAAAGAAAACATAAATAATACCATAAAGGTAACATTTAGCATTACATACATATGATTATATACCTCATAGTTACCATATGGTTTATAAAACTCTTGACTACATGACAATGCGAACACATGGCTACCTTTTGGTTTAACCCTGATGGATACCTTATAGTGTAATCATCGTTGTTATATATGGAGTAACCATATGATCAACATCCATTAGAAACATAACCAGTGAATTGGAGGGATATATTTGTCAAACCATTCCTAATAAAAATTCCCAATAACCTTAATAATAAAATAATAATACTTTTATAAAAAATTTCACTTTAAATTCTCTAGAAATTTAATTTTAAAACATTATTTTTTAAAATATGTCACTTAAAAATGTCATATAGTTGAAGTGAGAAATAATAAAATGAATCAGATATATGTATTATTTATAAATCATATTAATAAAACATAATATAAATAGTATTTATTTAAAAAATTATATTATAACCATATAATCATTGAAATACATTGTTAACCCACAGAATGGAAATTATGTTATGATTTCCCCTTCCTCGGGTTAATCTTCCATAAAAAGTGTCCAAACCTCTTGTATAATGGTTCGAAGTGTGTTATTAATAATCTTAAGAACCATATTTATATTTATAAATATCTGTATGCTATTTTACTAACATATTTTCACTAATTTATTAATAATAAATATTTTTTATTTTCATTTTTTATCTACATTTATTTCATGGTTTCCATGGTTGGTTAATTAGGGATTGTATTTTTGAATAGAAGAATTACTATATAAGTGGAATTAAATATTGATAATATGTTAAAATAATGTTAAATGACACCATATATAAATTTTTATAATATGATGATGCGTCTTTATATTAATCATTAATTAGAATGATTTAATTTATTTCAGAAGTTATGATGATCATCCTGAACTTTTTTAATTTTATTCAATTTCATGTTTATATATTGGTTCTTGAACATTAAATAACATATCATATGTATCACAATATATTATTTAAATATAATAATGGTTTTTTTACCATCTGATAAAGTTCTATTGAATGATGAATGTGTATTCTTTACGATGTGGTAAACTCAACACATCACATACAATGTTCTCATTTTTAGAATAAAGGGGAGAGGAGATGAAGTTTGATGCTGAATTTTTCCATAAACAAGATAACATTACCATATATATAAGATTATATATTTTTAATACAACTTGTATAATGGTATGTGAATATATTATAAGAAATTAAAAAGAAATTAAATGAAAATAAATGGAAATGAAATAGGATTTTACCTCATGAATTATCGTCCTTGAGAACATCCTTAAGGACCAGGGTTTTGGAATTTTGGTGATACCAGAAGGTATTGGATATTTTTAAGAGGCTTGGTAATGTAATTCGGCATAAATTATAAAATTTAAAAGTCTTTGTTGTGTAAGGAAATGAGGTGTTGAAGGGAGGTATTTATGTTGGAGGAGATGTGTGTTTTCTCATTATCATATTTATTCATTTATTATTTTTATTCAATACTATGAATAGTTTGAGAATTATCAATAAATATATAAAACTAATGAAATAAAGTTAAATATTTTGGGCATAATTCATCCTTACATCATCTATGAGTCAATAATTCATGAATTTTTTTAATACCATTAATTACGGTATTTCATTATTCACTAAAAATTGAATAGTTTAGAAAAATACCAAAAATTTCCACCAACCATTTTTCAATATTTAGAATTCAAATATAAACTGAATTTTATTAAATTAATATTCAAAATGGGAAGAATCTCAATTTAAATTTTAATAGATTTTTTTTCATAAAATAAAAATTTTAAAATAGTAACCATACTTTTAACACATTAAAATTTTAACTATGATCTCATAAAATTAACTTATATAAATAAGACAATTAAATAATAATTTATTAATATAGTTTTAAAAATTATACTTTCTATTAAATCATTATATTAATTATAATTTTGGAAATAATCATTTATGTCTCACAAAATAAAAACACTTAATTTATAACTTTTAAAATAGTTATTAAATATTCCATGATATAAAAATATAATATTTTCACTTGTATAATAAATTAATTTTATTTATACTTTCATAGGACATGTTATTATTAATTTTTTATAGATTTTTATATTTATATAAATATGAAACCTTTAATTAAATTTTTATAATATATTTAACTATTTAATTATATATTAAAAATACATTATTTTATAAGTACCTAAGGTGTTACATTTTCCCCACCTTCTGGAAATTGAATCCTCATCATTTTTAATTACATATTAAATAAGTGTGGGTAAATTTCCATGATAGCACTTTCATATTATCATGTTTTTTATTCAACCATTGGTTTTCTCCATAAAATTTTAACCTGGTGAATAACATTATTCTGCATTGCTTTCACTCTACGATAAGAAATATAAATAGTTATATTTTCATAAAAAATATTCTCTTTCGTATGAACTACATTGTAAAAAAAAACATGATTTGAATATAGAACATACTTTCTCAACATCAAATCATGAAAAAAATACCTGACAAAAACTCGGAGGCAAAGGTACTCAGCATGCCACTGGTCTAATATTTTCAATGATTTCATATATTATAATGAATAGTGGACATAGTTTTCCTTTCTTACCAAAATGAATAACAATTTTACATGCTGATATTATATGAAAAAAGATCACCTACCTCACCTCCTTTTATTTTATTATCATTTCTCTCTAATCTAAGATTACCATATTTTTTGATGGATCATCATTACTTTCTCATCCAAAACCCCTCTAAATTATGGTCCGATCAAATTCCTTTCCTCAACTTTATTCTATAATGTAAGAGTTTGGGACTGGTTTCCATATAGTTCCTCAAAAGGTTCCATATTTATATTGTAATGAAATTAGTTATTATAAGATAAATCATGTAAATAAAGATTTTAATACAAACATACCTAGTAATTAATTGAAGAAGATTGAAGTGTGTACTAAAATGTATGAATTTTTTACTCGGTCTATCTATCTAATTCTGGAAGATAAGTAGACCAGAAATGTAATTTTTTCCCAACATGTTCTGAAAGCATTTTGAAAATATATAATGGATCACACAATCATGGTCTAATATAATGGATAGGGGAACTCCATGTAATGTGAAAACCACTTTTATGTATAGTGGATAATCCTGATACGAAGACATAACATATTGATTTTGAAGGAAATGTTCATATTTAGTCAGTCGGTCAACAAAAACCAATATCACATTGTTCCATAGAGATATATTGGGTAGTCCCACCATGAATTCCCCAGATATATTTCTAATATCTACTCTATAACTAGAAAATTATGAAGCATCCCATTTCCTAATTGTATCTTTGTTTACAAATCAAAAATTTCATGATAAAATATGAAATATTTCATTTAATTCGATCCCACTATTAATACTATCAAAGTTGTCTATAAATCTTTGTTATTCTAGGATGAACTAAAAAGGGAGAACTATGAGATTAACATAAAAACTATTTCTTCCACTAATAATCATAAGGCACACATATTTTCTTCCCAAATCTAATAACAAAATCATTATCAATAATAAATTTTGGAAATATACCATTTCTCATAATGTCTACATTTTCTATAAGTCACATTACTCATTTTTTTCATGCATAATTCTATCTAATAGAGGCGAATTCAATAAAAAATGAAACAAAATAGAGGAATTTATTCATCAAATAATATATATTCCAAAATCCATCAACTCTTAAATAATGGGGTCAAGTTATTAATATAAAATTATTATTGAGGAATTATTTTTCGACCCAATGCATCTTACACATTGTTTTAATTATATGATGATGATTAATAAAGTAGTAACATTCCATTATTTGTTTAATCCATCTTCTCTACCTCATGTTCAATTTCATATGATTTAATATATACATCAATCATTTATTTTCAGTATATATTTTTTAAATTGATTCTGAATAAATGATTCCTCCAAATTTTCAAAGAAAAAAAATCATATCTGGTAATTCCAAATCATGTGTGGGATAATTTTATTCATGATATTTATGTTTTCATGGTGTATAAGAAATTATATTATCATTCTGCATCAGACCACAACCATGTACCATAAAATATGAATCACTCCTATTGAAAAAGTATTTCTTCTAGAAGGCATTGCCAAAACTGGATCATTCACTAATATCTTCACATGTTGCAGAAAATATTTATAATAGTATTCTATCCTAATAAATTTAACCCATTATTAACCAATTCAGTGTTCTAGATAACTATCAAATTATTTTAACAAAATAATGTTAATAACATACTAATTATCTAAAACTAAAAACCCCTATAACATTTTTATGTATTGGGCATTCATTCCCCACCTTTTTAAATGATCAAATATTATGAAATCCTTATTTAACATGTTCCCAAGAAAGGAAATGTTTGGTAACTAAATTTAAAATTTTCTAAATCTTACATATAACTCATCTTCTTTGATAGGTTTTATAACATTACATTATTTTTATATGATATTTATAACTTTTAGAAATAAAAAAATATCATAAATAAAAACAACAATAAAAATATCCAACTAGTCATGGAATATTATATTCAAAATATCCATGAATATATCATTGGTTTTTTCGAAACAAAATTTCATAACAAAAAACTCATAATGTGTATATCAAGTATGATTTTTATTATTAGTATTTCATACCCCTGTACCATTAGTAGATGGTACACAAATCTCCTATCAATCATTGGAAAATGCTGAGCTCAAAGGAGCTGATAAAAAAAATCATTGATACAAGGAAAAGGATAATTATTCAGAAAAGTGGTGTTATTCAATTCATTATTATTAGTTCAAAAGTCTCATGTAACCATCATTATTTTTTAATGAACATAATCAGATCACCCCATAGAGAATATCATTTTTTATCATTATCTACCCCTAAAAGACTCCTAATAACATGATTATAAAATAAATAAGTGTCCTAAATATAAATATAATTTTAAATTTTATGTTCATAACCTAATGAAATATAAAAATATATCAAATGAATCACATAATCATCATTTGTATGTATGGTAGACTACCTCATATCAAAATGATGTCATTATTTTTTCCATTACCACCTCTCGTTGATGGAAATAAAGATTGGAATAATTAATATATATATGATATAATTTCATATTTATAACATAATAATAAGTCTAGATTCATTATATCATATACTATCATATTAAATTTCATTCCTTTGGTGACACGATAATGTCACTGGTGTGTATGACATACTACCACCACCATACAATGATGTTAAATGTTATTCATTATTGTGTAACATTGTAGATAATAAGGGTTACTATAATGAATATATTTAATTTAATTTAATTCAACATGATATTAATGACATAATTATATTTAAATAAAAATAAATAATATCATCCTATTCTTACTTTTTCACTCACTTAAGGAGAAATAATATATTTTGTATATGCATGGACTACCACCTCCTAGAAACAATTTGACTCTTCTTTATTCCTCGAAAAATTTGAATGATGACATATATAAGTATGTGTAATTAAAAATATGGTATTTATTATATATTGATCATTCTATAAATATTAATGTTAGATACATACTTTCTATTATAATCCCTGAAAAATTGGAACATTACTCGATCGTATGTATGATCACCAATCACCATAATTGAAATATTGGTTAATTTTTCATAACCATATTAAATGATTTATTTTAAAATAATAAATCATGAATATATATATATATATATATGATTAAATGAAAAGATAATTATTATGTATATATTTATATAATGACCCCTTTTACTGTAGTTGACCGACAATAATTAATTTTGATACATAAATCGAATATGAGCAACACAAAAAAACTAAATATTATTGATTAAGTTATTATATAACAATTGGTAATAATTGAAATACAAGAAATATAGACTTGGAAATGGTTCAAATTAATGAAAATAAATAACATATTTTTTTATTCAGGAAGATAAAGACATCTGTGACATGGCTTTCTAAAGGTAACATAATTTATCTCTATTCCCTTTCCTTGAGAGATATTTTGATGTTATAATAATTTATTATTTATAAGTATTATATAAAGACAAATTGAAATTTATATGAAGAATTTTTCAATTCTTATGATATATAATTTTTTTTTATTTTATTCTTTCATGGGATTTATTATTCAGTTTTTTTCCAACTGATAAGGGACTTCTCTATCAAAAATAAACTTTTAATATTTCCCAAAAAACTTCCAGGATCCTTGTCCGTTTAGATAAATTAATTTTATTACTATTTTATATTCTAATAAAAGATATATAAAATAAAATATATTTTCAATTTTACATTATTTCAATGTGTCTAAAAAAGTAATATTGTTTCTTGTTTTCTGTGGAACATTTTGAAAAAAATCAACAAATAGAATGTTGTACATGAAAACAAATAAATTTATGCCACTAATATCGTTATTTTATTTCTATCACCATTTTAAATATTTCATGATTTTTCTAAATACAAACCCTTATATTTTTTGGGGTACATTGGTATTGAATATGAGTTATAAAAATAATATGAAATTTTTATGAAAAAATGTTTTTTTCATAACAGTTTAGAAGTGTTATAAAGTGTTTTATAATTAATGGTTTTAATTCATGATATAAAAAATTAAAATTAAATTAAATAATTGAATGGAATAAAATGTATATAAATCATTTATCCTAGTTATATATCATCATAAATCCCAACATATAATATATGATGTTATAATAAACATTATCGATAATAAGAAATGAGAATTCCCAATAAAGATTATATACAAGGCCAAACCTCATTTAAAATCACCATTGAGATTTATATAGCTTATATGATGGGTGGTAGCTATTATATCTATAAAATGATTTTGTAATCGATAAATTTTTAATTAGGCCTTATGGTTATTCTATTTTAATGATTTTTTAATTTGTTATGAATAATATGCTATATTTCATTAAAAAGATGTTTTAATTTATTGTGATTTGTTTATTTGATATTATATGAAATAAAAATTTATTTTCATCATGTGATAATGTTTAATTTCCTAGAAAAAAAATTAACAGTAAATGTAATTATCAAATGAGTTCCATGTGTTCATTAGACTAACATGTTTCATAATTTTTGTATCTTTTACTGATCATTTGTGCTAATCCCCCATTTTTAAATGATTTTCCCAGGGCCCATAGTTGTGCAAGGTAAAGAAGAATCCATCTTGACATTCATGGATATTTTCTCTAAAAATAAATCACGCTTTATTTTAATTTTTTTTTATTATAGTAAAATTGATATTAATAAGAATCTTCCAAGTGGTATTTTAATTTTTTTTCTTATGTATAAGTTATGGTCTCTTTCTCTGAAAATCTAAAAAAGACAAGATAACAAAATGTAATAGAATGTGTTCTTAAATTAAAAAGAATTATTATGAAATTTTTATGGATGGGGAAATAATTTTTTATTAAATAATAGTTTAAAAATATTTATTGATTATAATATTTATAATAGATTTATTTTAGGAGATTTTACATTATGGATAACTTCTTAGGACATAAAATTTCTATATTTACATGTTTTTTTATCTAGCTATGTATTTTGAGAGTTAATTTTCATAGAATAAAATATAATGAATTTGTGGGAATGAAATAGGAAGAATATATCCATCCAAATTAGCATCTTTAGATGGTTGGAATAAGAATATAATAGTTATTTTGTGGTGGATCAATTAACATTAGCTATAAATGGAGGTGGTATACATGCCAAAGAGGAACCCTATCTAACATGAATGAATATATATATGTTTTGTATCATCTAATGAGGAAAAATAAACCATTATTATGTGTATTATATAATATTATTATAGACGAATAATGGATCAATTCTCTAGAGAGAAAATTTAATGTAAAGGGATGATTGGAACATTGAATAGTGACTCTGGATATTTATTGGTTTGAAGGTGATGATTGTAACACCCCAGGTAAATAAATAATATGAAATTTTTATATTTATCCATATTTTTTAATAAAATATTAACATTACTTTAAAAGTAACGCTATGCTCGATGGCGTACCCAATACGCGACAACGATTTCCTTTGAAATCTTACGTTGCACTATAATAATAAAATAATATTATTTTAATGGTAGTTAGCACGTAGCCGTTTTATTGGCGGGAATGAATAGAAATAACTAAAATATGATTATATATGTTTTTTAAATGTCTCTATATTTATCCAATAAAGGATAAAGGCTTAAAATAAGAAAAGAATTCAATTTTAGGCATTTATACTCTAATTTTCACTAAAAGGTCGAACTATCACCTTTTGATGGAGAACCCTCTTTAAATCTAGTTTTGGTCACTCTTATACATTATATTGGACCAAATAAAACTCTTATTTAGAACTGGGACATCAAAGTTTAATTTGTGTATATTTTTGGTATTTTTCCGATAATGTTCTTTTTTAATGAATAGTGAAAAATATTGTATTTTAATTCAAAACAAATTTTTAATATAATTTATTAATATGATTAGATAATATTTTGAATTGGTTTTAAAGTGAAATTATAATATATTTTTACCATTTAATCCAATAGTGGTCATTGTAATTAATTTCACTTTGAAATTGGACTTAAACTAGTGTCAATCTTTTGATACATTTTGTTTCATAAAAACACGCTATTTGTTTTGACATCGGGAATTAATTATTAAATTAATTAATGCAACTTATATGTTTTGAATTTTGTAAAATAGACATCATTTTTGAATTCAGAATATCAAATACATCTTAGGGTGATGTTTTGGTATTTTTCTGAAAAACTTCAATTTTTGATGAATAGTGAAACCACTAAGTGGTACTTAAAAAACTGATTTTTCGTTTAAATAAAATTTTACCATCTCTGTGTTTTGAATTTCAAAAATCCGAAATACATGGTTTTCATTAAAAATTAAAATGTGGTTCAATGAGATTAAAATAATTTTTTGGTGAATAGTAACTTTTATGTTCTTAATCGCGATTAGAGGTAATTAGTGTAATTTAAGGTAAAAATACTATTTTAATAATATGAAATGAACTTGACACATGTCCTATACTTATTGGATGTGTCATGGCCGACCAATAAAATCCATGTGTCAACTTGGGGACCCCATGGAGCCACTTTGGTAGGAAAATGACATAAATAAATTTTTATTTAAAGTTAAAATAAAAATGTCACAAACATGAGTTGTTTTACTAAATTTTTTTTTCATGGGGTTATACAATTAAGATATTTGACTATAAATAGTCATTGGAAAGATAAAAATATTTCATACATCATAGTATTTTTTTATAATTTTTAGACATTAAATAAATTAAATTATTTATGACATCATGATGATGCAACGATTACCTCATTATTTAACGATTTAAATAAAATAAAAAGATAATGTAATATCTAAGACCTAAACATGTCAAAAACCTATTGTATGGGTGGATTTCTAACTTTTACCACCTTATACTTTAAATATATAATTATGGGAACCTTTTTATCCAAAAATCATTTTGTAATAAAGTATCTTTTCTTAACTTTCCAAGAGTGCCCTCCTCTCCTCTTATAAAAGGCCCCCACCTCTACCATCTTACCCACACCTCTAAAGACATTGGCTCAGAAAAACCCTTACCATTTTGTCTCTAAACATCCCTATATTACTCCTAGAAGCCTCACTTTGTGCAGAAGTCTTCCCAAGGAAGCCTTTGATCTCAAATCAAAAAGAGTTACCCGTTTTAAAGGTAGTGTCTTCTGTTGTGTTCTTATGTTTTATTTTGCTTTCCAACCCCCTAAAATCTTTTTATTAATTTCTTTTGTAACAACACCAGTATCCTCAATATACTATGATGTTTTTATAAGAAGTATTCTAGCTACACTTACACAAACCTTCATCTAATGGTTAAAGAACATACTGTTTCTGTGGATAGCGAATTTCTGCCTCACGAAACGATGATTGTTCAACACTCATATAACACCTTCAAAGGTGGACATTAAGATGAAAATATATTTATATATGATATATAATATGTTTATGTTTTACTTAAGCTTATTTATTTTTCATTTGTGTCATACCTTTATGGATTCCATTGTGGGTAAACACGATAATTTCATTTTAGGAAGTGCGGACTACCGCCCCCTCAAAGTGATTTGATTTGTTAGTGCCATACGTGGGACGTATAAAGGAAGGATTTAATGATATTATATATTATATTATTCTGGAATTATAATATAACATTATATCCTTATGATTTCACTCCATTAAATTATGAGATAGAAATGAAAGTAGCGTTTATGCGTACGTACGGCTTACCATCTCCATGAACGGTGCATTTCATTTCTTATCCCCAAATGTAATGTACTATTATAAGTACATATATATAATGGATATATATGATTTATGTTACATCTAAGTGATTAATAGAATTATGCAATTAAAATATAAATACCTCTCATTTAGTTTTAATTCCATTAATATGACATATAAATGAAAGTAGCGTTCATGCGTATGTACGGCTTACCGTCTCCATGAACGGTGCATTTAATTTCTTACCTATAAATGATTATGTAATATTATAAATGCATGTATATACTGGATATATATGATATATATGATATCTACATCATGAATATAATTATTGATATAATGGATATTTTACCACATGAACAACTTGTAATTATAAAGAGTTTATTTTTAACTCAAGTACCAAGGATCGAAAAAACGACCATTATTAACATAAATAATTACATAGTGTTCATAACATGGTAATAAGTGATATAAAAGGAATAATGAACTTCAAAAAGGTTCTTAAGAAAGTATAAATTAACTCAAGTTTATTATTCAGGACATTAAAGTACGATCGAGTCAAGTCGGACCTGAGGTAAGGGAACCTACCCCTCTCTTTCTTTTTAAGTACCCTCTTTTATGTCATTATTTTTAAGCTCATATTTCTTATGATTGGGATGTTATTTTATATTACTCTTACTATAATATTTATGTTCATATTATGAGAGACCCTATTTTATCTCATCAATCCATTTTGGATGTTTTGAGTGGCGCCATTAGGCTGCCGAATTTTCATAAGGGATCCGACCTCTCTCTTTCTTTTTTAAGTACTCTCTTTTATGTCATTTCTTTTAAGCTCATATTTCTTATGTTTGGGGATGTTATTTTATATTCCTCATTCTGTGAATTTTATGTTCATATTATGAGACACCCTATTTGATCTCATAAATCCATTTTTGGATGTTTTAAGTGGCGCCATTAGGCTACTGAGTTTTCGTAAGAGATTTTTCATCTCACTTTTATTCCCGTGATATTTATGCTACATTTGCCACCATTTCCTTTTAGTGGTATATTTACTTCCCATTGTTATACTATTTGTGTAATATAATTTCATTTATGAGTATTTACATCAATTTTGTATGACCCTTCTTCCATGGGGTGTATGTTTCGTAAGATACCCAAGTCGGTAAGGGAACCTTTCACCATCCTCTTTTTAAAAGACTTCATTTTGTTGGGTCTTTTAATTTACATATTGTTATGTTGGGATATGTTCTTCTATATCCTTATTGACATAAATTTTATGTTCAAGTGATGAGATACCATTTTCTCTCTCATCAACTCTTTTTCTAAATTTTGAAGTTACGCCGTTAGGATGTCGAATTTTTTCAAGGCAACTTCTTAACCCAATTTTGATTCTTTGGGATAAACTTGTACTTCTTGAACATGTCATCCTATGAATATGTGTGAATGACCTCTGATTCTTTCAAACTTAATATCCACTTATATTTGGTGTATTTATATTTCTCACACATAATTATGTGATAGATTTATCCTTAATTTAAGGATACCATCATTATAATGGATTTCATCTCAATTTACATTTCCATTGAGACTTCTTTGTTGTTATGCACCAATTCACTCTTATATGGTGTGTATACTTTCCTTTGACATATTATATCATGAATCAATTTATTCTTATGATATTATAAAGTTCTGATTAAATGTTATTCCGCAATTATTTTGTATTTAAGAGTCTCTCATTTTGTTAAAAACTATTTAACAAAAATATCGTTTTAAATGTTTTAAAGATTTATTATTCTAAATCATTATCTTTAATTTCCATGTCTTCAAAATGATTTTCAGTATTCATATATATGGACATTAATGTTTTAAAATTATAATTCCATTAAAATCATCAAAGTGGCATGTGACACTTTGATTCAAAAATCTCTTTTAAATGGTTTTTGAAAATGGATTGATTAAATAAATATCTGGGAATTACTTATTGTGATTGAAAATGAAATGTTGTTATTGAAATGTTTATATTTTCAATATTTGCTGTGTAATGATGGTACATGGACATTTTACAGGTGGTTACATGATAAACCATATGACGGGTGGTGCCGTGAATACCAGGATGGGTGGTTACGTTATAACTTCAAATTCATTGAGTATGGAAGTCGGCCGTATGGCTATTCCATTAAGTGATATGTGTGGATGTTGACCGTAGGGTTATTCCACTTAAGTATGTTTATGTCCCAAGTTACCTTTATATGTTATGTGTTCTTTATATGGGGTTTTATGGTAATATTTTGGTTACAAAAGGGTAAGTAATGGTCTTTTATTCAGTGAAGAGTTTTAACTACTTCATAAAGGTGAAAAGTATTACTTTGGTAAATTACTCATGGTTTACTTGTTGTTTTGAAAATCTAACAGTTTTCCTTCTTTGTGTATCCTTTACTGGGATTTTTATGCTCATCCCAAGTTTTTTACATGTTTTTCACAGGTCAAGGGAAAGGTGCATGATATGATGATAGTATCACAGAAGTGTCAAGAATGAATCCATGTTTTGTTTTAAATATGTTTCCCTTGATGGGAAAAAACGAATACTATATTTTATGTAACCAATTTGTTTAAATGTTGAATGTAATTAATGATTTATTATCTAATTCTCTAAAAATATAAACCTAAAAAGATCCTCAATGTGAATTATTCATTTAATTCAATATTAAGTAATGTTTATGGTCGGGGCCTTATAGTTGGTATCAAAGGTTGGTTTAGATAACTTTAGAGGTTAGGGTATTCTCTAAGCATAACTGACATTACCATAATGGTTAGGATTTCAGAAAGAGTCCTAGTTTTAGATAAAGTGAATGAGTAATTATATCTTAGTGTTTATCTTCCTCATTAGTACATGATGGTTTTGTTGATATACTCACACTGACACTTCTGGTTTTAGTAAATGGATGGATCTAGAAGGCACCAAAGTGACAAAGGATTTGAAGAAAACAGTGGTGGTTCTCTGATTAAGAGACTGGATGAAATGGGGGATTCAATGAGAAATATTGTGGTTATTCTAAACTAACTATCAGGAGTCATGATCAACCACTTGAACCTTGGTGAGTTCTCTAATGCATCATGTATGAGAGAACCAACTCGATGTGGAAGTTCAGGTGATAATTATAAAGGTAACCATTTGGGTTTATATGATCCTTACTTTTGAAGTAATTATGGGTTACTATATGTTATGGAAGGAATGAGATAAAATTGAGGTTAAATTATGTTATGGTTATTTTTGAAGATTTTATCTCGTTGTTGGGGAATGTTGTAATAATTATGTAGTTTTGGAAAAAGAACAACACGCAAACCGTGTGACAACCCGTCGCGTCGGACAAAGCTGCGGGAATCGAACCCACAACCAAAGTGCAATGGATATTTATCGCCTACCACTGGACTACGTGAAGTCCCTGGTTAGTTTGACTAATTATTTTTAGTTATATGATTTTATGAATTAATATTAAGTTGATTTTGGGTTATCTATTGAAATTTATTAACCTATCATGGAGGATATGTGATTAGGTTAATTACTTTTTAATACGAGACTTTAAGAGCAACTGATGTTATTTGGAGATAAATGTTACGAATTAACTTGGAAGACTATGTGATTAGATCCTTCAAATATTTGGGTTTAAATCTTAGTTTGGTTTACTTTGAATAATTTTATGGACAAATTGTTTATCGAATGGTCTTCGTTGAACTTTGGGTTTTGTTGGACAAATTTTAGAGATTAAGAATGGATTTTCTTTTTATAAAGGGTTATCCTTTTCTGGATTATCTGATCTTGTTCTAACAATTTTGGTTTTGGTAAGGGTCTAAAAACATGGGAAATATATATTTCTCTTTTTTGGATTAGGTGATTCTCAAGGAGTTGATTATAGCTCTCTTAATGTAAACAAGTTATCCTAAATACTCATCTTTTGGAGAAAATATGAGTTCGTGTAAGAAATCTGGTAAAAGTTGAAAGTCAACATGGTAAGTAAGTATGTTTCCTTATGTTTTAGTTAAGCTCAAAAATAAATTCCTCAATGAAATGTAACTTAAAACAAAAATTTTGTATGTTAACTTTTCCTACAAGGGAATCGAATATCGTTTAACCAATCACATGTTTGTGATTTTCTTATGCTTAACTTTCTCCTAGACATGTTTACTATCACTCTCCCTCAGAACATGAACCTTTGTTTTTTTCTTCCATACCCATGTTTTCATACATGTAATCCTAGTATGAGTTAACTCAGGTGACCTTTGTACTTCCCTTTCTTTCTTTTAAAGCGATAGTTTAATTTACTCCTTTTCTGATGTGGGGCTTTCAATGAAGTTTCCGAGACCAATTTTAAAATTGTGAGGACGCAATTCCCAAAAGGGGGGAAGGATGTAACACCCCAGGTAAATAAATAATATGAAATTTTTATATTTATCCATATTTGTGAATAAAATATTAACATTACTTTAAAGGGAATGCTATGCTCGATGGCGTACCCAATACGTGACAACGATTTCCTTTGAAATCTTACGTTGCACTCTAATAATAAAATAATATTATTTTAAATGGTAGTTAGCACGTAGCCGTTGTATTGGAGGGAATGAATAGAAATAACTAAAATATTATTATATATGTTTTTTAAATTTCTTTATATTTATACAATAAAGTATAAAGGCTTAAAATAAGAAAAAAATTAAATTTTAGGCATATATACTCTAATTTTCACTAAAAGGTCGAACTATCACCTTTTGATGGAGAACCCTCTTTAAATATAGTTTTGATCACTCTTATACATTCTATTGGACCAAATAAAACTCTTCTTTATAATCGGGACATCAAAGTTTACTTTTTGTAAATTTTTGGTATTTTTCCGATAAAGTTCATTTTTTAATGAATAGTGAAAAATGTTGTATTTTAATTCAAAACCTATTTTTAATCTAATTTATTAATATGATTAGATAATATTTTGAATTGGTTTTAAAGTGAAATTAGAATATATTTTTACCATTTAATCCAATAGTGGTCGTTGGAATTAATTTCACTTTGAAATTGGACTTAAACTAGTGTCAATCTTTTGATAATTTTTGTTTCATAAAAACACGCTATTTGTTTTGACATAGGGAATTAATTATTAAATTAATTAATGAAACTTATATTTTTTTAATTTTGTGAAATAGAAATCATTTTTGAATTCAGAATATGAAATATATCTTAGGGTGATGTTTTGGTATTTTTCTGAAAAACTTCAATTTTTGATGAATAGTGAAACCACTAAGTGATACTTAAAAAAACTGATTTTTCTTTTAAATGAAATTTTACCACCTCTGTGTTTTGAATTTCAAAAATCCGAAATACATGGTTGTCATTAGGAAGTAAAATGTGGTTCAATGGGATTAAAATAATTTTTTGGTGAATAGTAACTTTTATGTTCTTAATCGCGATTAGAGGTAATTATTGTAATTTAAGGTAAAAATAATGTTTTAATAATATGAAATGAACATTACACATGTACTACCATTATTGGATGTGTCATGGCCGACCAAGACAATCCATGGGTCAACTTGGGGATCCCATGGAGCCACTTTGGTAGGAAAATGACATAAATAACGTTTTATTTAAAGTTAAAATAAAAATGTCACAAACATAAGTTGTTTTACTAAAACAATTTTTACATGGGGTTATACAAGTCATATTTTTGACTATAAATATTAATTGGAAAGATAAAAAGATTTCCTACATCATAGTATTTGTTTTATAATTTTTAGACATTAAATAAATTAAATTATTTATGACATCATGATGATGTAGTGATTACTTCATTATTTAACGATTTAAATAAAATAAAAATATAATGTAAAATATAAGACCTACACATGTCAAAAACCTATTATATGGGTGTATTTAGAACTTTTATCACCTTATACTCTAAATATATAATTGTGGGACCCTTTTTATCCTAAAATAATTTTGTAATAAAGTATCTTTTCTTAACTTTCCAAGAGTGCCCTCCTCTCCTCTTATAAAAGGCCCCCACCTCTACCACCTTACCCACATCTCTCAAGCCTTTGGATCGGTCAAAACCTACCCATTTTGTCTCTAAACATCCCTCTATTACTCCTAGAAGCCTCATTTTGGGCATAAGTCTTCCCAAGGAAGCCTTTGAGCTCAAATCAAAAAGAGTTACCCGTTTTAAAGGTAGTGTCTTCTCTTGTGTTCTTATGTATTATTTTTCTTCTCCAACCCCATAAACTCTTTTTATTCATTTATTTTGTAACAAAACCAGTATCCTCAATATAATAGGATATTTTTATAATAAGTATTCTAGCTACACTTACACAAACCTTCATCTAATGGTTAAAGAACATACTTTTTCTGTGGATGGTGAATTTCTGCCTCACGAAACGATGATTGGTCAACACTCATATAACACCTTCAAAGGTGGCCATTAAGATGACACTATATTTATATATGATATATAATATGTTTATGTTTTACTTAAGCTTATTTATTTTTCATTTGTGTCATACCTTTATGGTTTCCATTGTGGGTAAACACGATAATTTCATTTTAGGAAGTGCGGACTACCGCCCCCTCAAAGTGATTTGATTCGTTAGTGCCATACGTGGGACGTATAAAGGATGGATTTAATGATATTATATATGATATTATTATGGAATTATAATATACCTTTATATCATTATGATTTCACTCCATTAAAGTATGATATAGAAATTAAAGTAGCGTTCATGCGTACGTATGGCTTACCGTCTCCATGAACGGTGCATTTCATTTATTATCCCAAAATGTAATGTACTATTATAAGTACATATATATAATGGATATATATGATGTATGTTACATATAAGTGATGAATATAATTCTGGAATTAAAATATACATACCTATCATCTAGTTTTAATTCCATTAATATGACATAGAAATGAAAGTAGCGTTCATGCGTACGTATGGCTTATCGTCTCCATGAACGGTGCATTTCATTTATTACCTCTAAATGATTATGTAATATTATAAATGAATGTATATACTGTATTTATTTGATATATATGATAACTACATCATGAATATAATTCTTGATATAATGGATATTTTACCACATGATCAACTTGTAATTATAAAGAGTTTATTTTTGACTCAAGTACCAAGGATCGACAAAACAACCATTATTAACTTAAATAATTACATAGTGTTCATAACATGGTAATAAGTTATATAAAAGGAATAATGAACTTTAAAAAGGTTCTTAAGAAAGTATAAATTAAATAAAGTTTATTATTCAGGACATTAATGTACGATCGAGTCAAGTCGGACCTGAGGTAAGGGAACCTACCCCTCTCTTTCTTTTTAAGTACCCTCTTTTATGTCATTCTTTTTAAGCTCATCTTTCTTATGACTGGGATTTTATTTTATATTAATCTTACTTTACTATTTATGTTCATATGATGAGAGACCCTATTTTCTCTCATCAATCCATTTTGGATGTTTTGAGTGGCGCCGTTAGGCTGCCGAATTTTTATAAGGGATCCGACCTCTCTCTTTCTTTTTAAGTACTCTCTTTTATGTCATTTCTTTTAAGCTCATATTTCTTATGTTTGAGGATGTTATTTTATATTCATCATTCTGTAAATTTTATGTTCATATTATGAGAGACCCTATTTGATCTCATAAATCCATTTTTGGAAGTTTTAAGTGGTGCCGTTATGCTGCCGAGTTTTCATAAGAGATTTTTCATCTCACTTTTATTCCCGTGAGATTTATACTACATTTTCCACCATTTCCTTTGAGTGGTATATGTACTACCCATTGTTATACTCTTTGTGTAATATAATTTTGTTTATGAGTATTTACATCAATGTTGTATGACCCTTCTTCCATGGAGTGTATGTTTTGTAAGATACCCCAGTCGGTAAGGGAACCTTTCACCCTCCTCTTTTTAAAAGACTTCCTTTTGTTGGGTCTTTTAATTTACATATTGTTATGTTGGGATATGTTCTTCTATATCATTATTGACTTAAATTTTATGTCCAAGTGATGAGATACCATTTTCTCTCTCATAAACTCTTTTTCTGAATTTTGAAGTTACGCCGTTAGGATGTCGAATTTTTGCAAGGAAACTTCTTAACCCAATTTTGATTCTTTGGGATAAACTTGTACTTCTTGAACATGTCATCCTATGAATATGTGTGAATAACCTCTTATTGTTTCACACTTAATATCCACTTATATTGGGTGTATTTATATTTCTCACACATAATTATGTGATAGATTTATCCTTAATTTAAGGATACCATCTTTATAATGGATTTCATCTCAATTTACATTTCCATTGAGACTTCTTTGTTGTTATGCACCAATTAACTCTTATATGGTGTGTATACTGTCCTTTGACATATTATATCATGAATCACTTTATTATCATGATATTATAATGTTCTGAATAAATTTTATTCTGAAATTATTTTTTATTTAAGAGTCTCTCATTTTGTTAAAAACTATTTAACAAAAATACCGTTTTAAATGTTTTAAAGATTTATTATTCTAAATCATTATCTTTAATGTCCATATTTTCAAAATGGTTTTTAGTATTCATATATACAGACATTAATGTTTTAAAATTATAATTCCATTAAAAGATTCAAAGTTGAATGAGACACTTTGATTCAAAAATATCTTTTGAATGGTTTTTGAAAATGGATTGATTAATTCAATATCTGGGAATTAGTTATTGTGATTGCAAATAAAATTTTGTTATTGAAATGTTTATATTTTCCATATTTTATGTGTAATTATGGTACTTGGACATTTTACGGGTGGTTACGTGATAAACCATATGACGGGTGGTGCCATGAATACCAGGACGGGTGGTTACGTTATAACCTCCAATGCATTGGGTATGGAAGTCTGCCGTATGGCTATTCCATTAAGAGATATGTGTAGAAGTCAACTGTAGGGTTATTCCACTTAAGTATGTTTATGTCCCAAGTTACCTTTATATGTTATGTGTTCTTTATATGGGTTTTTATGGTAATCTTTTGGTTACAAAAGGTTAAGTAATGGTATTTTATTCAGTGAAGAGTTTTAACTACTTCATAAAGGTGAAAAGTATTAATTTGGTAAAGTACTTATGGTTTACTTGTTGTTTTGAAAATCTAACAGTTTTCCTTCTTTGTGTATCCTTTACAGGGCTTTTTATGCTCATCCCATGTTTTTGAAATGTTTTTCAAAAGTCAAGGGAAAGGTGCATGATACGATGATAATATCAAGGAAGTGTAAAGAATGAATCCATGTTTTGTTTTAAATATGTTTCCATTGATGGGAAAAAATGAATACTATATTTTATGTAACCACTTTGTTTAAATGTGGAATGTAATTCATGATTTATGATCTAATTCTATAAAACTCTAAACCTGAAAATATCCTCAATGTGAATTATTCATTTAATTCAATATTAAGTAAAGTTTAAGGCCGGGTCCTTATAACGATAATACATATTGGTATTATGTTAATAAATCTAAATAAAAAAAGATCTTGTTTCCATGGAATAGGAAACATTCAAGGATCCTTTCCCCGATAATTATTTCTATATTTTTTTGGATTAGGATGGTGAAACACATCTTGGAATTGATGAAAATTATGAATGTTATATGGATGTATATAATGAAAACAACAAAATATTAGACAATTATGTACCATAAAATATTGGATACATTTATTGTAAAATTGATAAATTTTACTTAGGGATAAAATAAAGATTATGAAGAGATACAGAGTAATGATAATTTAAATGTTATAAGAATTATTTTTTTTCAAGGAATGTTGAAATAGAGTTTTCCAACACTTGTGTTCCACAAGATGAAATGAGAATGAAATAGTAATGGTGGTAAGAAATAGTGATGATAACAGATAAAAAAATTATGTTAAAACCATAAATTGTTACAAGTTTGGTAAAATACATTTTGGGAAAATTATTTTAGGATATATAAATTTCTTCTTATTTCATAATAATGGTCATACAGTTCATGAATACAATATAAATAATCATGAATGATACTTGAATAAGATTACATATTTCCATTATATATTAATATGTTTGGGTCACTATGTTTTGGGATATTATGTTAACCTGTGCCTGATGTTACATACCTAGAATAAAAATCATCAAGATCATATGTAATAAAGTGGTGGTAAAATCATTCACCACCTCAGTATTTGAAGTCGTGACATATAGTGATGTGGTGAAAGCACTGATGAGTTTAGTATTTTTTTTTAATTTTTATGATACATTTATGGTTTTAGACACTTATTATGAGGTATTAAATAGAGAGATCACAATGTGATTCTAGACTCCATGTTATTTTATTTGTGGGTTTATTATTATGTTTTGTTGTTGTTTAATGATAATTAATCCATTATATTTGTACCTGATTTTTAACATATTGATTTCATTTAATGTTTATATGATATTTGATGATTAAGTATATTTTTATTGATGTTCATCATATTCCTAAATAGTTTATGATAATAAATTTTCTCTATTATAATATAAAAATATATCATGTATGTATTGTTCATTTTATATCTAAATAGTAAACTAATTTATCTTCTTTAAACAAAGGATGTAGAATATTTTTTTCAATACCATAAATTTATATGAATAATAAAACATATAAATATTCAAATATTTATGGATTCGAGTCCCTAAATAATAAATTAATCATTTACTTTTTTCTGATCAATGAGTTCAATCACTATTTGAAATTATTTTTTCTTTTCAATTAATCCTACCTGTGTCCTATTGAAAAGCAAGACCGTGTTGTTCTATATTACATTTGTACATCCATTTAATAACTATTAAGAGTAGTTTTTAATAACCATTTATGACATGGGTTTCTATGAAGTAATTATTATAATGTTTATTATTTTATTAGCGAGATGAATGTTGAGGGTGAAATTAATTTTATGGGGTGCAAGATGTTACATATTAGAGGTTTTTGAAGTATTTTATGAAAAAATAATTTAAATTCATTAATATGTTTAATTAAAAGTAATAAATAGTGTATAATTATATATAGAAAGAACTATGTTTATCTTTCATTACACACAACATCATATTTTGAATGGCAAACACACAACATCGAGTTTCATTGATATGTAGTGTTTAATGCAGGACTGTGTTTTATAAAAAAATATAGTATTAATATTTAATATGTCTCTAATCCATTTGAATGGAATGAATAATGATAATAATATTAATTATGAATATATACTATTGAATTAATTGGATTCCAATTATTTAGTGGTAAATATAGAAATATGTTGACAACAAATGAATAGTTTTTCTTAAAAAATCTATTTTGGACCCTTCTCGGATATATATTAATAAATTAAATTAATTGATAATATTAATGAATTTTATTTTTTTTATAAAAAAAATTAAATTATACAAATTTATTTTATATGAATAATATAAGAAGAAATCCTATTTTAGATATAAAAACTGTAAATTTCGAAAAGGCTCTTTTGCTACATTTTAATGGAATATTAATTTTAAAAAAAAATTGTAACTCTAATATAAATTATTTTTTAAAATATTATCTTATTTTTTCAATGAATAATGTGAAAATTATCTAAGGGTTTGTTTTTGTAGTTTTTATGAAATAATTCATCTTTTTATAAATATTAAAAATATATAATTTTAATTGATATTTTTTTCGACAAAGTAATATAAAATGATAAATGATAAATTATATTATTTTTAATGTTAAATTATATAAATTATATTTAAATTATTACAATTTTTGTCATTGAAATTAATTTTATATTTAAATAGATATGAAAACATTGTATGCTTTTGAACTTTTCTTCATCAAAAACCTACTATGTCATCCTATGTGTAGTGTTAAATTTAATATAATTTTATAAAACACTCTGATTTAATTTCTTTTAAATTTATTTATTATTTTAAATAAAAATAAATTTTAATTTATTTTATGTTAAATAAATTTTATGGAATGAATTGTTAGTGAATGAAATTATAATTGGTTATAATGATTAAGGTAAAAACTATTTTCTTAGTGGTTAACCTTAGAAGATAATGTGTGAAATGGACCAAAAACATTTCAAAACAATATTTCATGGAAATATATATAAAATTTAACCTATTATTTATAATTTGGTTTATTTTTGTAGCAACATGAGGTCTGTGATAACTCCCTGTTGGTTTTACATTCTATTATTTAAAAGAATGCCACTCCTCCTCCATTATAAAATGTCATTAATGATCCATAGTTATTCAAAAATCCAATTTAATTAGGATAGAATAAACCATAAAAAATAAAAAAAAACTTACATCATGTCATGTAATATTCTTAAATTTTGAAATTAATCTATTTAAGTGTGATTTTGGTGATAACCAAAATGAGTTACCTGAATAAAAGGTAATATTCATCAACATCCATTTTTCCCATCTTCGACCACTTAAAATTTTATTATACCATGTATCTATAATAACATCAGAATACTACATATAATTATTTGTTTTTATTATATTATTATGACCTAAAATGAAACTCTTAAATCTATCAGGGTTATAAAATCCTTATTTGTCTGTATGATGGATAACCGCCTCATGAAACAATGTTTCTCATTTTTCTATTATCACAACAGATGGTTTGAAATAATGATCAAAATATAGTTTAAATATTATATTTATCAAATAGGTAACATAATAATACATCTGCAATCATTATATCATATACACCCTTTTTAAATTTCACATTATAGGGGATACACCAATGTATCTCATGTGTACGACATACTACCACCTCATGAAGCATTATGAAACATTTTCACTAATGTGATACAAGGAAGAAATTAAGGGTAAATATAATAATTATATATTATATAAATTATATAATATGTATATGAATGACAAAATTTTATTTTTTTAATTATTATATATGGATTTTTCTTACATTTTCACAGGTTGAAAAGTAGATATGTGGTCTAATACCTCCTCAAATCGAAATGAATTTTAATTTTCTTCATCAATATTTCTAAAAAATTATTTATATTTACATTTAATTAAATTAATTTAATTATTTATATAATGATTATTATGGTAAAATAAATTATACATCTTTTATTTCCATAATGAATAATTAAAAATGGGAACGATAATGTAGTGTACATTTGACATATAATCTCTATTAATGTTACAATGGTTCATTTTTAAAAACTCTATTCCATTATTTGTTTCAAAGGAATAACTATGGTATAATTTTGATGATTAATTAATTACTATTATTTTAGATAAATTTTAATGATGTCTCATTTGATGATATTTGGTCTAACAAAGTTCTTTTTCCTAGATAAACCGAATATGATCAAAACACAAAACTTAAATATAATTGAATATTTAATTTTATATATCATGTTAATAATTTAAATAAAGGTTATCTAGAAACTAAATAATTATCATAATTTTATTGTTTAGGATATTAATGAAACAAGTGACAAGTCAAACACAATTTAAGGGACTTCATCTTATTTCATTTCATTCAAGCATATTTTGATTTTATGAACCATTATTATTTTATAATGTGTATATACACTAATTTTACATGTTATATAACTAATTTAACTCTTACCAGGGAACTTAATTTTTTTAATTAATGTTATACCTTCGTTGGGATTTATCTTGATGTGTTTTCTAACTAATAATAGTATTTATTCTTAAAAATCACATTTTAATGTTTCCCATCATACTCTTCATATTAGTGTCTTATAAGAACATTAATGATTTATAAACTAAATTTTTATTTTAGAATCCTATGTTTTTAAATATCATAAAAAAGAAATCTGTTAACTTGTCTTATAAATAATGGTTTTTCAAAAACAAAAAAAGGATTTTTCTATAAAGAGAAATTTATATTTCTACCATTATGATTAATATTTTATATCTACCTTCCAATGAAATGTTTCATTTTTATTCAAATAAAAACTCTATTACTTTTGCAATTAATTTTTGTAATCAAAATGGGGTTTTAAAAAGGAATTGATATTTTTATATATATGTTTTTTCATATGAGTTTGAAATCTTTTATCATAGGGTATTATGATGATTTTTTTTATTCATGGTATGCTTTGTGAGAATAAACTGAAATTGGTGAGACTGATATAGATTTTATGAAGTGTTCGACCCCATTATATCTCATAGTTGATCCCAATACAGAATATATAAAGGGATGAGTCACATTATAGACCACAAGTGAGGATAAAATATATTTTTTGATGGGTAACCCCACTATAGATATCCATTTAATTGTGTAATGATAATATTAGAAGCCTTCCATGTGGTAATTATAATTAAAAGTATTCTAAAATGGTTTTATGAATATGATGCTCTTTGTTAACCAAAGAGGTTTTAATTTTTTATGGGTTTTAATGATTTTCTATATGAATTTTTTTTCATTTGAAATTTTTTGTTTCATATTCTAAAAATATTTAAATTTAATGTTAACATTTTAAAATTAGTCTTGTGTTCACTAGACTAATGATATTCATTCTTTTTTTATTGGTCACTGAGCTGTTGTTCTCATTACTTTTTTATGTTGATCTTCTCATTAGATATGGATGAGTATGCGTAAGGAAGAATTAAATGTGAATGTTCTATAAATTATCCATGAAATTAAATAATTATTTATTTTAATCACCTTTTATTTTGGGAAAATGGATACTAATTTTATGTGTTCACTTTTTTGTTTTATGATTTTGTTAGTTATGATTTATGGCCAAATTGTATAAAACACCAAACCTGATAAGATCCTCAAATGTAATAGAATGAATTAATGATTCAAAAAGAAATATTATGTAATTTTTAAGACTACGAAATTATATTTATAACATATTATAACCCCTTCAATAAAAATCATTCATTATTTTCACTGCTTCCGATGTTAATTGTCATGTTTTCTCATTTTTTAGTATTATTATTGATCTAGCTACCTTGAAAATTATATTGTTCCATCACCTAAAAAATATAAAAAATTATAAACTTGTCATATTATTTCGTCAATTTCTCTTTTTAAAGAAATCATGAATGGTGGATATTATAAATAGACATTGTTTTTATACTTGAAATTGTATTCCATACATAAGGATGATTTACAATATCATTAGCCAATACATATTATAAAAAGAAGATATGTAATATTTTATATTTATGTCTTGATAATAATATCAAATATCAAATATTTTATTTTAAATATACCAATACATATAATCTCTATGGTGTAGTGATTAAAAGAGAGCCATATCACTCTATGAGGGTTGTTGTCCACAAATACATGAATATGTTTATCGTATTTTTATGTATGAATGAAAATGATATATTATCAATAATAAATGATAAATATTCCATAAATATTATAATTATATCATTTATATCAAACATATTATTTAACTATAACATTATTAACTTCTATGTAAAGTGTTAGAGAATGAAAAATCAAATCACTTCAGAAAGGGGAAATCTATCATGCATGTGAGAGAAGTTATCATATCCCATATAGAATGGAAATTTAAAATATTTTAAATGATATAATGAATTAAAAGTCACAATTATGTTATAATTATAACATATAATCTATAGATTTATCATCATTCATAACCTTGCGAGGTTGTAATTGAAAAACGAATGACATATATTCATGAGGTTGTAGTCTATCATACACATGAATGATGATTTCATAATCCATTTCATTAAAGTAAAGATGATTTTTAGTAAATATATTATTATTAAAACACCCGAATTAAATATAATTGAATATTTAATTTAATATAACATGGTAATAATAAAAATAAAGGGAATATAGAAATTAATATTTAACATAATTTTATTATTTAGGATGTTAATGACGCACGTGACAAGTCAAACTCAAGGTAAGCGTCATCATCTAATTTCATTTCATTGATGTATATTTTGATTTTAAGACCCTTTAATATTTTATAAGGTGTATATACATACAATTTTACTTGTTATATAATTAATTTATCTACTACCATGGCATTTATTGTTATTATTAATGTTTTATTTTGTTGGATTTACTATTGAAGTGTTTTATTACTAATAAAGAACTTTTCTCTTAAAAATCATCTTGTATTATTTTACGTAAAACATTTTATGTTAAATGTACAGGTACTCAATGATTTTATTAATTTTCTATATAAATATAACATATTTATAATCTAAAATTTTATTTCACATTTTCTAATTTTCTTATTATTTAAAAAATCAAATCTTTTAACGTGTTTTATACAAAATTTTTGAAAAAAAAAACAAATGTATTATTCCATATACGGAAAATGATATTTCTTCCATTCTGACCAATATATGATATCTAGATTCCACTAAAATATTTTATTTTTATTCAAATAATAACTGTTTGACATTTTTGATCAATTTTTTTAAAAAAAATGGGGTTTTTAAAGGGAATTGGTATTTTTCTCTAAATTATTTTTTTGATGAATTTAAATGTGTTTTTCATAGGTTATTATGATGAAAGTGTTTTATTCATGTTATTTTACTTGAATATAAAAGAATATTGGTGAGGATGAAATAGATTTTATGAATTTTTCATCCCCATTATATCTCATGGTTGATACTAATACATCATATATTAAGGGATGATCGCCATTTATGATCACAAGTGAGGCCGGTATAGATATTATGATGGGTAACCCCATTATAGATATAAAATTCATTAATTAATGATGTTTTTTGAAGCATGCCATAAGGATATTATAATTAATAGGTTTTTGGAATGGTTATATGAATATGATTGTATATGTCAACAAAATAATATTTAATTACTTTTCATGGGTTTTAATGCTTTTCTAGGATAATTTTTATTCATCTGAATTTTTTGTATCATATTCTAAAAAAATTAAAATAATTGTAATCTTATATGATTTTCCATGGGTTCACTAGACTAACAATTTTATTTCTCTGTTTATCCCTCACCGAGCATTGTTTATCAACGATTTTTTAATTGACTTTCACAATAGTTAAGGATGTGTAAGAGTAAGGAAGAATTAAAGATGAAAGATATATAAATTATCCATGAAAATATATAATTTTAGATTTTATGCATCTTATATTTTGGTAGAATGGATACTAATTGGGGATATCCACTTTTTAATTTTATGAATATGTTATTTATGAGTTGTGGCCTAACTCTATAAATCTATAAACCTTAAAATATACTCAAATATAAGAGAATTGATTAATGTTTTGAAATTAAATATTATTTAATTTTTAATACTGTTTCCCTATATTTATAACATATTATCACACCATTCATAATAAACATTCATTTTTTCACTATTTTATCTG
Organism: Viscum album; assembly: GCA_963277665.1. Classification (NCBI taxonomy): domain Eukaryota; kingdom Viridiplantae; phylum Streptophyta; class Magnoliopsida; order Santalales; family Viscaceae; genus Viscum; species Viscum album. Next base: position 1,237,131,412 of record OY728126.1, read on the forward strand.
TTTATTATCATGTTTTCTGACGTTTGTATTATTATTAATGACAAAAAAAATTTGAATATTATATAGGTACATCACATAAAAAATAAAAATAATGACATAATTATCATATTGTATCATAAATTTTACTTAAAAGAAATCATGAATGATTTATATTATAAATAGACTATGTTTCCATCATGGAGACTGTATTCCACACGTAAGGATGAGTTATGTTTACATTAGACAATATGCATTATAGAAAGTAGATAAATAAAATTTTATATTTACATAATGATAATAATATAAAATATAAAATATAAAATATTATTTATTTAAATATTACAATATATAACATCTATGTGGGGTGGTGATGAAAATAGAGTCACATCACCCTAAAATGGTTGTATTCCTCACTTACAGGAATTACATCATCATTTTTAAGTCCATGAATATACATTATATATTTTCAATTATGAATGATTAATTTTACATAAATATCATAAATATATAATATATATCCAACATATTTAATAACACAGTCTTTATTACCTTCCTTGTATAGTGTTAAAGAAAAAAATAGCATCACTTGATAATGGGGTAATCTATCATGTACATGAAGGATGTTTTTGTATACACAATATAATGGAAAATTAAAAAAAAATTAATATTTATAATTATATTATAATTATAATATATAATTTTTAGATTAAACACTACACCTAACCATGTGAGGTTGAAATTGAAAAATGAATGACTTCGCTTCACGAGGTGGTAGTCTATCGTACTCATGAATTATGATTTCATAATCAATTTGATTAATATGAAGATGGTTATCGGTAAATAAATTATCATTATAACACCATAGAACATAGAATATATAGTGGTTATTATGTCATCACAATTTACTAATATTCAATGTAGGTGGAGGAGGAAATATAGTGAATGGATTCTTGAAGAATGTCACTTCTTCACCGGGTTACCTCATTCAGTTTGCACAAAAAACATCCCATGTTTTCATTATTCCCAAGATAAGGACACTAGGAAGATAGGTTTAAAATTTTAATGTGATATGGGTAGGGATCTATAATTCATAATCATTTGATATGTGGTACAAGTGAGGGGAGAGAGTGACATTTTATAATTCATGGGGTGTGAAATGTTTTGTAAATACCCTACAGTATTCAATAATGGGAAGTCAATCTAAAATCCTGGGGATATAAAAATTATAAATTATATAGTGAAGGTATTATATGGTTGATAAATACATTCACTACATAAAAAATGACTAAACCTTTCATTCATTATCTATTAAGGTTAGTTAATTTTACCAACTAAAATTCATAAAATAGTAATTAGTTTTAAGAGACTTCATAATTAAATATATAAATATAAAATAAAAATATTATTATTATATAATTTAAAAAAACCTATTATATAAATGAAATAAAAATTATTATATAATAACCTTCAATTTATTGAAAATTATGATTAACATAATGGATTGTGTGAAAACAATGATTTTAACCTTAAACCAAATAAATAAATTGATATTTGTTTATTAATTTTTATCCAAAAAATTATATCATTATTGTTACAAAATAGTTTATATTCTTATTTCAAATTTTTTAATGCATTTCAAAAAATTAAATTCAATTAATTGGATGAATTTAATTAAATATTAGTCTCACCGGCGTCATGATAAAGTATGTTTTTAATGATCAAATTTTCAAAAAAATATTTTATATCTAAATTAAAATGAAAATTATTTAAATGCACTAGACTAGATTAAATGTTATATATTTGACCTAATTTTACAATAAAAATAATTTAAACTATAATTTTTAATTATCAATAATTTAAATGATTTTTTGAATTAAAATTCCATGTTTTTCTCTATTCATCATAACATGAAACTATTATGAAAATATATAAAATTTCACTATGAGAAAATATTGAAATTATAATTTGACTATGAGGTCCTTTAATTCATGTTAATTTTCAGGAATTATAAAAAAGTAGTTCTTAAAAAACTGCATAGACAGAAACAAAACTTCTTTTTAGAAAGATAATGTTTTTAATTGTAAAATAGGATTTATTCTTATATACTATAAAAAAAATCATATTTTGTATGTAATTTATTTATACAAAATATTATATAAAAATTTAATTAATTTCATTGAAAAAAAGTTATTTGGATTTATTCTTATTATGATACTCATTTTTACACATAAATACAATTTTTTAGGAAAGGATGTCCTTTACGTTTAAAAGATTTTCATTTTCATTTCGACTAATTGGTAATAAAATAATTCAATATAAATACACATGTATGCTGTATTTTTATAATTTATTTAATATTATTCATACCATTTATTACAAAGACTAGTTGGTAACTATTATATAAAATATTAAAATTGTAATAATATTTCTCATTTCATTTCAACTTGATTTTTCTTATAGAAAAAGATAAAATCAATAATCCTTGTCTATAAACCATAATGCAGTGTTGAATTTATAAAAATCTATAATAAGTGGTTCAAGTAATTAATTCTGTTAAATATATTGAATTTATTTAAAATTAGACATATCATAATATCTTGGGGAGTATTATCTTCTTTTCTCAGTATTGTCTGTCATATATTCTATCGAATGAAATGTTTTTATTTTAAAATCTCATGGTATTAGATAAATTGATCTTATGATTCATCGAAGACCACGTGGAATATCAATTTAGGTCTTAGTGTTTATGTACATTGCTCTTTATATTATACATATCATTTAAAAATCTTTTTCATCCTTTACACAAACATCAAATAATTTATTACAATCATTAATTATATTAAACGTTTATAGTTTTATACTATAATAAATAAAAAATATCTACAAACACCATATATCAATTATATGAATTTTTTTATCACACACATGTTAATTATTTTATATATTATTTAATTATCATTAAAACATTAGAATAACAATTCTGCCCGATTCACCATATTTATCATTATATATTTAATATAGTGATATTATTCTTAATAATATTTCACAAACCCTCAAAAATTGATCCACCATTATCATAACAATCCAACAATAATCATTATCTTAATAATAATTTGTTTATGAATTTTTTCACATTTCCCAATATATTAATATCATTTATTCTTCTTTAAAAAAATTTCAAAATATATTAATAGTGTTATGATTAATTATTATCACAAAATAATTTCTTCCTTTATGAATTTTCATTATTGTATCATTATTCAATAGATACTAATTATAAATAATGAAAATTTTTATATAAATTTATTTCCTAAAAAAATATAAAACACAGCTAAATATTCAATCAATGGGCATTATAATATATCACTTGTACTACCAAGGGTACCTCAGGTTTCTCCCCGTTTCATTATCCATACATCTATAATATCAATCATTAATTATTAATTTCTATTTTTATTATCTTATATTATTTTATATATCATAGTTTAAATTTATTTTCTGTACTAACCTAATGATATCATTGAATTTTTCACATAGACAATACGCATACTATGAGAGGGGTCAATACTATCATATCCATTTAATTATATTGTTTTTTCTGTAATATTTTATTTAAAAAATTATATATAACATATAGAAAACATATTTTATTTAATATATCCCACACATTTATATACAAAATTTAGTAATTTATTATAAATATGCATTGGAAATGAAACAAAGGTGTTTATTTTCCATATCAATCATCAAATAAGGTCATTAATCATCATAAAAAACAATTGTTTCAATATAATTCCATATATACTTGTTATGAAAATTTATTTCATTTCCCATATGTATAGTAACAATTAATTATCTTTGTTTGTGTGAATATTAATTAATTTTATTAACCATATTATTTTATTTCCAAACAATCATAATAATTGAAATTCAATTAACTTAATAGTATATATTCATATTTTTCATTTAATAATGCATCATAATTTGTTAAATTGTAAATATGCAATTTTTATAAAAATACATATTTTATTAACAATATTTCAATCTCTTTGCTGATTTTTTTCCTCTCTTATAATAATATTTCAGGTTGTTTATTTCATTAATTTTTTATTTTATATATTTACATTATCATTTAATATTATTAGAAGTGAAACCTTATATTTGTAACATTTTATTTATATATTATGATTCTCCACATTACCTTTAATCATCTAGTCATTACCGATTAATTATGCTATACTATTTTCTTATTTGTATTTTCCCCAATAATTAACAATGATTATTTTATGTCTAAAATAAATCATTGTAGATAATTAATATTTCATTCAAAAGTATTTTGTTTGGTTACTATGATTTCAAGAACTATATTAATCATATCCATCCCCCAAAATATATCTCTAATTTTAACATCCACAAAATTATTTATTATTCTCAATTATATTCTTAATGATACAATATTTTACTTTTATAAAAATTTCAACTATTTTCATGATTTTTTTATTTCATTAAAATTATTGACAGTTTAAATTTCACTTATTTTTTGGAATGTTACATAATATTTCTATTAATATTTCATCAATTGAAATATATTTTTTATAATGATTTCATTAATATATTTATTATCCATCACAATATTTATAGATAACAAAGATTCAACATTTTCAAATTTAAATGTTTCATTATTGAAAATATTTTGTTTGAATTTTTAATGAATATCAGTACCACAAACAATGGATATTTCATTATAAATTGTATTATTATATAATTGAATTATATCATTCAATCTTTTTGTCATAAGAAAAATTTATTTATTTAAGCCTATTCTGAAATGAAAAATACTATATATATTTTCTATTTTAGATTATATATTCAATCAATAAACATTTAGTAAATATTATTATTCAATAATACTTTCACACACCTTCAATGTCTTTATATAATTATTTTCATCTGAATTTATTTCATTCGTATTATGTTACAATATGAAATTTAATACCTTTTGAGAATAATCATCTATCTCTAGTTTTATTTTATCCAAATTAAGAACACTTCTCAAAAAAAATTTCTAATAATATATTCATTATATTATAATGTGAAATATCATTATGAACAACCTTATAAATTATAATATTAATCTTAATGTTTTATAAAAAAATCCATAAAAATTTGAATATCCATAATTCAAGATATATGCCTCATTAAGGATTGTAATTTCACAATGACTAATCTTAAAGAAATAAATTTAGAACCCTTAAGAAATAATTAATTTAATGGGAATGTAAGTATGAAAAAAAGAAAATAACATTGTTTTGGGTTCAATAAAGGTATCATTTGGGTTAATCAATTATTTAATTTAAACCTTTTACTAAATTTTTTTAATATTCAAAAATAATATTAATTATTATATTTTAATATATAAAACCACTTTGAAAAGAATAGAAATCATTACGAAAAATAATACAATAATTTTCTTGGTTATGAATATACCATATATGGGATTTAATTAGGTCAAATGTTCAATTAACTATGTCTTTGAAAATTCTATTAAAATAAATGTATTAATTTTAAAAATATTATATAATTAAATATATCATAATAAAGAATTTCATTAAAATAGTGCCAAATGTATAAATTCGTATAACAGGATATAATGTAATAATATTTTAATCTAAATAATTTATTAATGGTAAATAATAAAATTTATAGTAGTAAAAATAATTTAATCAGTTATAAAATGATATTTCTTTATTTACATAACACTAATATAGTGACCGTATGTTTCTATTTATTAACATCAAAATATCACCAATATTTCATTAGTTTTATATAAATTATTTTAAATTATTTTGTATTTATTTAAATATTTAATATTAATATACATTTTCAATGATATTTACAAAATTCATTGATTCTCAACATATTTTTTAAACTACTAATGAAATATTGTAGACACCCCAAATATGTGGTGAATGAGGTGTTTCCTATTTTTACTAAAATGAATATTTTTTTCAATTTAATACCAACATTGTAGTTAATCATATATTACATTATTTGATTTGAAATAATATATTTTCACTCATCGCAATACGATGAAACCATATGAAGGACACGTATAGTAATTAATAACAAAATATTGTAGTTTTACATGTATGAGACCTTGATGTTAAAAACTAATATAACAACATTAGATTTTAATATAATAAAATAATATTAAATATAATAAATTTTAAAAAACACCAATTTTATCTTATGATGCATACATTAAATCATTTCTTCAATAACCTAAATTACACGATAGATATAGTTTTACCAAACAACAATAAAACAATAATATTATTATTTAATGTGTTAGTTATAACACGTCTATTTTGATAGATTTTATGAACTATATTAAATAATTTATGAAAAAAATTTATAGACACCTCTATATATAAATAATTAATTGGTGAAATTTTTTTGAGATATAAAAAATAAAAATATTCTGAAAATAAAAGGAAATAATTTTCAGAAAAACAATTTTAATGTGCACAAGTGTTTTTTTTAAAATGAAATAACCCTTTTGGGTTATATTAATTTAATTTATATATATAATATTTAATATAACATTAAAAAATTATTCTATGAGTTGTGTAGACTTGTTAAATACATTTTTTCTCAGAAATTACAAATTAAAAAAAATAATTTTTTTTATTTTTTGTATGAAACTTATTATAAAAACCCAATATTAAAAATTAAATAATCTAGTAAATTTATTTATAATTAACTTAATTAAATTACCAATGAAAATTTTAATTTATATTATTAGGCAAATATGACATAATTCAAACATATCAATCCACATGAAATCAAAGTGGGTACTAATAAAATAATATCCATTTCTTCAATAAATAAAAAGTTTTAAAAAAAATCATTAAATAATTTTAGGAAATGTATTAAAAACATTTATCATGGATTATACTTTTCTCTTACCCATCATCAAACCCGATGAAAAATATATTAAAACATGGTATAATAAAAAAATGCTCAGGAAGGGTCATAAAAAGAAAGAAGGAAACTTTGAATACATGAATACTTATAAACATTTGAAATCAATTTCACAAAGACATAAATCTCACCAAAAAGTATTATATAGATACATTTTAAAAACATGAAATTTTCATAAAACAAGAAAAACATAATTAATAACATAATGTTAATAGGTGGAGTTACTTTCTTATTATTATTTCCCAAATGGATACCATATGATTTGTAACTGTCACAGTTACCTTATTAGGTAACCTCACATATACCTTATTGTGTAACCCTCAAACCGAGCATATATTGTACCCATCACAGTAACAGTTGGAGTAACAATATGTTCGACCTCCAACATAAACATACCTAATGAATTTGAGGGAGATATAGGTCCCCCATTTCACCATTATCAATTACCAAGAACCATAATTATAAAATAAGAATAAATTAATAAAAACATTTCTTTTTAAGTTTCTAGTAATATAAATTTAAAAGGTGATTTTTAAAGAATATTCCCTTACAAATATCATATAATTTATGTGTGAATTAATAAAACAAATTAAATATATGTATACATTATGAATACAAATAGTAATACATAAAAGGGGAATATTCCCTTACCTCGGGTCTTATTAATTAAATTGTGTTTAAAACACTTTTATAATACTTAAATTAGTGTTACTAATATACATAAGAACCATATTGATATTTTTTTTATTAATTATATGATATATTAATGAAATATTTAAACTCCATTATTAATTTTTTTTATTGTTTAATGTGCATTTATTCCATGGTTTCAATGGTTGGTTCATTATGGATTCTCCTTTTGAATTAAAGGAAAATGCCAAAAGTGGAATGAAATTGTGTTAATATGTTTAGAAAATGATAAATTATAACTAATACCAGTTTTTGTGTTATTATAATGAATCATTATATTAAACATTAATTGGAATGAATATATTTATTTTGGAGATTTTCATGATAATGACACACTTATATATTTTTATTATATATAATGGTCATATTTTGCTTCCAAAAAATTAATTAACATATAATATGTAGAAATAAAATTATTTAATAATAATGGTTTTATGACCATTCTTAAAGAACTAATCAAAAATCAATCTGTATACTCTATGATGGCGGTTAATCAACACATAAGAGATGACATTCTAATTTTTAGAATAAAGGGGAGAGGATAAGAACATGGATAATGAAATTTTACATAAAAATAATAACATTATAGTATATATAATATAATGGACATTATAATCCTATAGGATATGTGGAAGTGAATAGAGTTTAAGAAAATTAATGGAATTGGAAGAAAAGAAAAGAAAATGAAAGAGGCTTTTACCAAATGAATTATCCTACTTGAGAACATCCTTATGGCCCTTGGTTTTGGATTTTTGTTAAGAAAATATGGTATTAGATGTAGGGAAGATGCATGAAAAATAATTGGAAGAAATTATAAAACATAAAAGGCACTAATTTGTGATCAGAAGAGTTGTTGAGTTTGGGTATTTGTAGTAGAGGATAAGGGTGTGTTTTTATTATTTTATTCATTCGATTATTATTTTAGATCATGACTATGAATAATTTTAGAATTATTATTAAATATATTAAAAATCATTTAGTGTTATTTATTTTGGAAATAGATTTTCTATATAGAATCTATGTTTGAGTAACTCATTAATTTTTAAATACCGTAAATTACAATATTTCACTATTGACAAAAAATTCAGGTATTTTAAAAAAATCGAAAAAATTCACCCCAACCATTTTTAGACTTATATAATTCTAAAATGAACTCAGTTTTATAAAATTAAGTTTATAAATATGATAAAAAAAATTAATTATAATTATAAATTATTTAAAAAATGCCAATTTTGAAACACTAATTGAATTGTTACACTTTGAAAATTTATTAATGGTATTATAAAATTGTATTATAATAATAAGAAAACAAAAAATTAACTTATAAATTAATTTTTAGAAAAAAAAATTATTATAAATATTTATATTAATTATAAAATTAATATAAAAATTTATTTATCACAAAAATAACAACATTTAATTTATCATGTTGAATTTTTTTACATATTACATGATACAAATATATCATATTTTTACTTTTATGAAATATGTTTTTTATTTTAAAATTCACTGGATAAGTTACTCGTATATTTTTATCAATTATTTAGTTTATATAAATATCATTTATTTCAATATATGTTTTTAATAAATATAATTATTTAAATCTAGAATGAAACTAAATTAATTTATAAGTATATGCATTGATAAATTCTCCCCACCTTATTTAAATTGTATCCTATCTAGTATAATTTACTTATTAAACATGCATGGTACATTACGCTCAAAGTATTTTAAGATTCCACTTTTTTTTTCAACTACATAGTTTCTCTAAAAAACCATAACCTACTAAATTATAATATTCCACATTTATACTTCTCTATAAAAAGTATCTAAACAGAATTATATTTGATGCAAATTTTATCTTACAACTGAAATTATTCTTGTCTTAAAACGTTAGATGATTCTTGAATATATATCCTCAATATCAAAACATAAAAAAATTGGGTACCTTAGATAAACTCGGAGGCAAAGATTCTTGGTAGGTGACTAGTCAAACTTTATGCGGGATTTCATTAGTTCTAATGAACCAAAAAATTAGTTTTTCATTCTTACCAAAATAAATTACTTTTTTCCATGTTTATATTATATGAAATACAATATCACCTACCTATAAATAAAAGTCCTTCCTCCATTAACCTGTATAGATTCTTCTCCTACTATGAGCTGTCCACAAGTGTTGTTGGACCATCATCACTTTATCAGCCAATTTTTATACTCATTCATGTCTCCTCAACTTCCTTTCCTTGAAATAACCCTAAAATTATGGATTTTGATACAAATTTACAAATAATTCCTCAAATGGTTTGATCATTATAATGGAATGAAAACTATTTTGATAAGAAAAATCAAGTAATGAATTACGCTAATCCCAACATCCTTGGAAATTCATTGTACAAGAAAGAAGTATGTACACCAATGTACAAATTTTTCTATTGGTATATCCATCAAATTGGTAGTTAAATGTAGTGGTGAAATTATATTCTATTACCAAAATTGTTTATGTACATTCATAAATATTGAAGTCAACCTATGGTTGTGGTTAGATATAATCTAATTAGGAACTCCATGTAACCTAAAAATATTTTCATTGTATAGCAGATAAATCAAATCCAAAGAAATAATATCTCAAATATGAAGGAAATGTGGATGTTTAGTCAATCAGTCAAGGATAACTCAAATCACATTATTAGCTCAAGATGTCATTGGTATTCCAACAAAAAATTCCATGGATATATATTCCCATTTCCACTTCTGAACTGAAATGTATGAAGAACCCCATTTGGTACTTTTCACTCTACTTAAACTTGTTAATAAGTCAAAAAGTTCATGGTAAAAGCAAAAATATATCATTTAAATAAAACCCACCAGTAATACTACCAAAGGTATCATTATATCAGTTTACTTCTAGGATAAACTAAAAATATGGAACTATGAGCTTCACATAACAAATATTTATTCAAACGTGATTCATAATGAACATATAATTTCTTAAAAAAATAAAAAAACATAATAATTATCAACATTAAATTATAGAAACATAATTATTTTCACAAATTTTACCTCTTTATTTGACTCAAAATATTCTTTTTTCAATTTTTAAGTTATATCTAATATAGATTACTGCACTAAAACTGAAAACAAAGAAGTTGAATTTTCTACACTAACAACATCCAATCAAGAAATTCATCAAATTATTAATCAATGGGTCATGTTCCAAATGTAGCACTGTTAATGTCACATGATATTTTTGACCAATGAAATCTATAACTATTTTTCCTTTCTAGATTGGCTATTGATCGTGAAACCATAATACATTATCACTCTAAGCCATTATCTCTGCATCATTTTCAACTCCTTTTATGTAAATATATACTTCAATTATTTAGGTATATTTCAAAATAGACTCTGTATAAATGATTCCTCTAAGTTTTTATAGAAGAATCCACCTGAGGAAATTCAATATAATGCGTGGGATAATTTCATTCATGATATTTATATTGTCATAAAGGATAAGAAAATTACCTTATCATTCTACATCAAAACAAAACTATGTACCATTAAAGAATAACATTTTTAATGAAAATTTCTCTATTTCTGAAATCCATGGACAAAACTGGAGCATTCTCCAATACATTCATCAGTTCTTAAAAGATAAAATCAAAGTCTTCTATCCAAATTAATTTAACCCCATTTCATGTTATCTTAGTTATAAGGATAGAAAACCGTGCAATGTTTCTATCAAATAGTTATAACTATCATACTAATCCAAGAAAACTACAAATATCTATAACAATTATTGGTCTTGGTCACTCATTAACCACTTTTTGATGAGATAAACTATTACACCATCCTTATTTATAGTGTTTCCAAGAAAAGAAATGTTTTTCAACCAAAAATCACATTTTTTAAATTTTCTGCATAACTTATTTTCATTGAGATTTTCTAAAACAATTATTAAATATTTTTCATGGTCATTATAACATTTTTAAAAGAAAAAAATATCACAAATAAAATTTACAACAAACTAAATCAAATATTCATGTAATATTCTAATAATAAGATCATAAATACATCATCAGAATTTTTAAAACAAATATGAATATAATCAAACTCATAATGCATATATCTTGTATTAAAATATATTTCCAAGATTAAATTGTAGTACCAATTATTTCTATTATGCCCTTATATTTTTATTTTTATGCATATTAAGTATTGAATTATAGGTCAGGAGTGTTTTGGGATCTTTTAAGGAGGTCTTGGGGTTAAAGGGAATCCCCACAATATGTGCATGGTTTGTCTATACTAGGAGAAAATCCTATGAGAAATTGTGTCCAATAGCAATTTTGAGGTAGTAGCATTGGCACAGTTGGTGCTCAGTTAGGGTGACCGTTCATGGAAGACGTGTGAGGTTATCCTTGAGGTAGTAGCTAACCTACAGTTAGCACAAATTTTTTAACTGTACCCCTAAACCATGCATTGGTTAAACACTACCCTCTTTAAATGCGGATCTAGGTAAGACTTACCTTTAATCCACCCGTTTTCCCCCAAATCGGCTAAAACTATAAAATTTTCATCTAAAAGTCCAAACAAGGATGTCCCATAAATCCAGAAAAAACCCAAAATCTTCCCTTGGTGATTCGATGCTTGATTATAGAGGTATACCTTTGTTTTTCACCATTACATTGATGTTTCCTTAGATATTCTTAGACTTACTTCTCCTCTATTATCTGATTCTCATATCTACCCCAACTATGGGTAGATATAAGATTTTATATGCCAAAATTTGTTTATATTTATTTTAATTGTTCTCATGGGAGAGATCTAAGTTGGTTTCAAGGAGAATCGACCCAATTTCTTGAGCGTTTTTTATCCGTTTTCAATTTTCGACAACACGGTTATGGTAGGTTGCTTTACTATTGAATCCTATAATATGAAATGAATGGAACTGTTTCATGCTAATTTCTTCGTTTGGAATTTAATTTGAATTGTCTTATTTATTATTGATTGAAACTATTTTGGTTATGGTTGTGGAAATCTGGAAAATTGGTGCCTTTGAATAAAGGGTTTTATTACTGATATTTTTTTTTTTTTGAAATGGTATTTTAATAAATTTATAAAAAATTGATTTTATAAAAAGGGTTTTCATTTTAATGAATTTCTTAATTGAAATTTAAAGGTCTATTAGATTTGGTTTGTTTAATATTTTTCAATTAAGGAACGATTTTATTAATATTGTCTGAATTGTGTTATTTGAATGATTTTGGAATACATTGGGGTGTAGTGTGGGGTCATGTTCAAAATCCCCCTGAATAATGGATTTGTACCATTGGGATACAAGGTGTGTGACCTTATATTAGGGGTGTGTGTTAGTGGGACATAATATAAAATGATAAGAGACTGATCATGTGTATGGAACTGTCAAACGAAGCCTGCATGGGAGTGTGTGTTGTGGAAAAATGAATGGGTATGCCAGAATGATATTGAGAAATAGGTTTTAAAGCATTGATTGGTTAATTTTATAGAAGTGAGACTTGTTGGAAAATTGGTTGAAAGGGGGACTTGTTTACTATTAGTTGCAAATGGTTTTGGAATTTGTTTATATTTATTTATAAAATTTTATTTTGGAAATTTTTTTATATAAACTATTTTATATAAATGTTTATATCATTTATATCCTAATGGCATGATTAGGGAAGTCATTGTGGAAATACAATTTAATTTTATAGTCACCCCTGCTTTATAACTTTTGATATTTTGATGATTTTATCTTCAGGGACACTATCAAAGGTAATGATTCAGTCAACATTAACACTAACTCATGATACATGGGTTGTTTGGAGATTGGAACCTGAATCCTGTGGAGTATGGAGTCTTATTGTCATCTTGAATTTATTAGTTGTCCTTCAGATGTTTACTTTTATAGTTTCTTTGAATTTAAATTTAGTACAAATTGGTTTGGTTTTGTTATAAATGACGTGATTGAGTTTTAATTAATTCATTCATACATCATATTATGAGTTGTGTTGTTATGGTTTGCTGGGATAATGGAATTAGTTCTTAAAGGGTAAATCATTACCCAAAAGAAATTGAAACTGTTCAACATTTATTTCTTGACTTTAGCATCTTGGGGTTATCTCTTAAGGCAATGTAGCATCTCAACTTCCTCTCAAGCAAATGAGATGGGAAAGCATGTCAACAATTGTATCAACTTCTGTGGTCCTTTTATTACATGTTTTCTACAGTTTCAGGGTATTGGATTTAAATTCATTCATATCTATTCCTTGGGTTTGGATATTAATATAGAGTAGGTTTTTTGGGGATTGAAATGTAGAGCATTAAAATATGGAGATAAATTTTTCATGTTGAACATCATGTTACCATGGAGTTGGGGAAATAAGTGTTTAGGTGAAACTTATGGGATATGGAATATCATTCTCATGGTTTTATAGAATGAGACAAACACGAAATGAATTGTAGAGAAATGAATTACCACTCAGATTTCATATCTCATATGAGGTAATGGATTATGATTTTTTGCAACAGAGTAAATTTTAGTTAAATGCGGAAATTGTTTTCAAATGAAATTCATTGAAAAACCATGGTTGTTGTCTTTTAAAAATGGTGTGATTTTAAAAAAAAACTTTTAAAAAACAATTGAATGTTGAAAAGTTTTATTTTCTAAAGAGAAGTTGTGATATTTTTTGTGATAGAATATGAACTGAAAATACATCACTTTCTAGTGAGTGATGCTTATAAAGTTTGTTGTTTTTATAAAAAATGGTACCCTTTAGGCATCATAGAATACAATCAAAATAAGCTTCATATAATTGGGTTTCACCTAAGCCAAAGGTGAACCAATTGATGGTTAATAGTATTTTCCAAGCATAATAGCCTATGGATATAGGAAACTGGAGCTATGAGCTAAGACTTGGGGATCATTACATCTTGTTCATGATGTTGAATCCACCCATTTTCTTAGGAGATCCTGAACCCGAAAAGTCAAAGTTGTGGCTGAATAAGATGAATCATATCATTGATTTTATTGATACTCTACTGAATATGAATGTCAAACTAGTAATGAATATGATTGAGGATGTTACATTCTAGTGTTAGAAACTACTATTGCAGGACAATATAGATCAAGTCATGAGTTGGTAGGATTTTTATGAATTTTTTTTCAAAAATATCTCCTCACACAATCAAGATCCAAAAAGTAAAATATTTCTTCATCCTAAAGAAATAAAATATATTTTTCACAAAATATGTAGCCAATTTCACAAATTTAGTGTTTTTATTTACCATAGGTTGCATCTAGTGTGTCCTTAATTTCACACATCATCGAATTAGGGCTAAAGAATGAGATTACATCAAATATTATGATGTTGTGTATTACGAATTATACAGAAATGATGAAAATAGTGAAATTGGATGAACATTATATCTCCAGATATATGGTAGGATAAAGTATGATGATAACCATGGGAAATGGTGGGAACTCAAATGCTAGGGGCAAGAAGAAGAGGGACACTTATTTCTAATGTAGGAGCATGACCCATAATCAGAAAGCTGGATCGATGAACTTTCATCCACAACCTAAGAGAAAAGTGGTATATTTCCAATTTCATTCCCTTGAAAACATAAATAACGAGTTTACAACATAACAATGGTAATGTCATAAGAATAATAATATGGGTCTCTTTTGTGCTATTATCATAGTGATTCGAGGTCATCTACCTGAGACACTTATTTGGAGTCTCAAACATCGTATTCTAAAATAGTAAAAGGGAAGCAGAATCAGATTCATCAATAGAGCATAGATAGACATGGGGATTCTTGTAACCCCATAACTCCTCAGCATGGTAAATATCAGTAAGGAAATATGAATCATTATATAGCAATGTGGCAATTTTATAGATCTTGGAAGCTAATTGAGGACGATCAGGATGTACCATCTACGATGATTGTTACAATTCTATTGAATTATAACACAATAAATGTGTTGCATGATACTGGTGCATATCATTAAATTATTTCTTATTATGTTATTTATTTTCTATGTTTAAAAATTGAGACGATTCCTTATACGATGAAACACAAAAATCATCTTGAGGAAAAAGAATGTTGAGACTTTTTTGTAGATAATGTTCTATAGATATTGATTGATCTAAGATTAAACGGGACATCTCTATGTTAGATATGGATGTATATGATGTAATACTGGGTATGGATTGGTCAAAAATGTTTATATCTCACATAAACTATTAATAGTAGAATGGTTTGATTCGAAACTAAATATAGCATCGAGAATCTCTTTAGATGGTAATGGGATGTAAATACATGTGTAATGGGTTTGTTAGAACCAGATGTTAGAACGATCTCCTATTAGTTGGATCCATTTACTTTTTCATCAATATAATAGTCCATGAGTAACAATTTTCTAGTAGTTCTGGATCAATTTCCCAATGTGTTTCCCCAAAACATCATAGGGTTACCTCCTATAATGGAATGTGAGTTTGTGATTGATCTCTTTCTGAGGAATATTTGTATTTTCCTTCCATCTTATAGGATAGAACAAACATAATTAAGGGAATTTAAATTAAAGTTGGAGGATCTATAAGGATTAGTTTTTAATCGTACAAGTACGTCCCTTTGGGTAGCACCAGTCTTCTTTGAGTATAATGTTTTTGTAACTCAATAACTGTATGTGGATTATCATATTCATAACAAAGTTATAATAATGAATCAGTATCCAATTCCATGAATTGATGATCTATTTCATCAAATTGAGGGGTACTCATTGGTTCTCTAAAATTGACATACGATCAAGATATCACCAATTGAGTGTTTAGAGGTAGTATATTCTGAAAATAGATTTCAGAAGAAAATATGGCCACTAGGAATAGGTAGTCATGCCTTTCAGTCTTATTAATGAACTAGTGGTCATTTTTTATAGTAGGCTAAGATCATTCCCCAAAAAGAAAGACTTCTTTATTGATCAAAAAACATACACATGTATGAATGTATGAAATTTACATTGATCCCTCCTAAGAATTAGAATATGATGACCTGACACTTGATCAACACAATGATAAGAAGAACCATTCAATCCATTATTAGATAGATCACCCTCTAAATAATTTTCCTCTCTGTAAGCATGAGTAAAAATATTTTACTATTAAAATAGAAAGACTAACCCTATGGACCAATGATTTTTGAGCATTCATGGAAGGTGAAAATAACCTATCCGAATAGCAAGAACAAAAGTTGTAGAATCACATTCAAGCCAGATCTTATTCCATCCCATTTGATCGTCTTGTTCTACTACCAAAATAACCCCAATAATTTCTGATTCGAGAGTAGAAACATTTACACATGAGCCATAAAGCCACCCTAGAACCAAACCATGATGATCCCTATTAACGATTGGTCATTATGGAATAAATGAAGAAGATATTTTAGAGATATCTAGATTATTTTTTTATGGTTTCTGTTGATGAAAAATTGATGTATTCAAGGAAAAAGGATGAGCATGAGGAACACTTAGAGATGATGTTATAAATCTTGAGGTATCATAGATTGTATGCAAAATTTTCAATGTGTGATTTTTGGATACAAGAGGTAATATTTCTTATCCATTTTATTTTTTAAAAAGGATATTATGTGGATCCATAGAAGATAAACGTTTTTATCACATTGGAATCCACCGAAAAATGTGCTTGAGATATGAATTTTTCTTGGAAAAGATGGATATTACAGAATCTTTTTTCATGAATTCTCAAGAATAGCTTCACAGATGATATCTTTGAAAAATATTAACGTTTAGTTCTGATGAACTCAAGAATTTCAGAAGTCATTTCAAGAGATGAATATTCTTCTTACGTCAACACCTATATTGATTTTTCTTGAATCAAGATAGGGGTACATGGTGTAATCTGATGATTTCGAATCTACGATGGGATTTGTTCTCCTATAATGAGATTATGTGGTTCATTATGGTTCAGGGAAGTTTATATTGAATGATAAGAATTACACAACACATGATTTGGAGTTAGTTATATTTTTCCATGCTTTGAATACGTGGAATAATTATCTATTTAGATAGATATTTACTGTGTTTATAGATAATAAGATCTTGAATAAAATTTAACCATAATGGAATTTATATATGAGGCAATGGAGATGGGTGTTGTATATTGATATGTTTGAATTTAACTTTATTTACACATTAGGAAACAATAATTTTATAAAAGATGCATTGGGTAGAATTTTTAAAGAATCATTAGAAAACGAAGCATCAAATGAGTGCTAGTTAATGTCCATCATATCCTCCATGCTTGTGGAATGTGAAGACCAAGGTGGTGTTACAGTTTAAATTTTTATCTATATTATTCTAAATATGGATATTTTGTTAAAAGTAGTACAAAAATATAATGTATATTTCTAGGTTATGAGATTAGAACATAATGATGGGGAGACCATTGAACACTAGAAACATGATGCAAGTTTTGTTTTGTGGTTCAAGGATCAGACAGTTGTACCTAGGACATTTCATGACCAAATTATTCATGATTACCACCATCCCAGATGGGTTTGTACATGTGGGAATAAAAATGATGTATAAGGAAATGAAGTTGTAATTTTGGTGGATTGGTATGAACTGGAAAGTTTATGAGTTCGTTCCAAGGTGCATAACATGTAATTAAGTTAAGGAAAAACACTAACAATCAACTGGTATGTTTTTGGAATTACCTATCCTAGTGTGTAAATGGGAGCATATAGTCCTTGATTTTGTTACAAGACTCCCAAGAATGTTTCAAAAACATGATTCGATATGGTTTATAGAGGATCAACTAAAGAAGTTGTCTTATTTTATACCTATTTGAGAAATATATATGGAAGAGGTTCTATCCAAAATCTATACCCATGATCTATTATAGAGTCATGGAATAACATTTCATTCATCTCAGACAAAAATCTATGGTTCATGTCTCATTTCTGAAAATCCTTACTGAGATCCCTTGGCACTCATTTGAATATGAGTATGGTGCATCATCCTTAGATATATGGGAAATCCAAAAGGAGGATAAAAACATTTTAAGACATGTTTTGGACCTGCTTAATGTATTTTGGTGGCACATGGGATGAAAATATGGTCATACTGATGTGCTCATATAATAATATCCTTCATGCCTCAATACATATGGTCCAATTTGAAGCGTTGTATGGGAATCCTTATATTCCTCTACTCTGTTAGGTGGAAAATAATGAGACACCACTAGTTGGGCAGATCCTTGTACAAAAAATAATAGAGAATATTCATTTAATCAGAAAATGGATAGATATGTCTTAGAGTCTTTAGAAATCATATGTGGATCATTTTCAAAGAATTTTGTTGTTTGGAGTGAGTGTTCATGTTTTCTTAATGATCTATCCAAGGCTTGGGAATAATAATTTTGGGAAGTGGGGAAAGTTATCTCCATGATTAAAATGTCATTTCAAGATATATGTATGGGTTGGATGGGTGGAATATCTTTTTGTGTTTTCAACATGGTTTAGTTCAGTGCTTAATGGGTTCCACGTATCTATGATGAAAAATTATCATCATGATCCTGACCTTGTGATTACATGTGATCATGTTGACTTAGAGCCAGATTCATAATTGGTACATATCTCAATACGGATTGTATATAGGAAAGACAATGTGTTGTGGGGAAATTTAATCAGTCTAGTATAGGTTTTATGACAACATGGTCAGATTCGGGAATAGACATGGTGATATGAGAAGGTAATTTATAAATAATTCACATAACTCCTTCCGGTCAAGGATAATTTTCTTCTTTTCGTGGATAGAAATACCAATTGTGGTGAGAAAGTATAACACAATGTTTTTGGTATTTAAAGGATAAATTTTTTATTTAAGTATATTATTAATAAAGGAAAAGGTTGGTAGATTTTGGGGATCATTCAAGGAGTTTTCAGGGATAAGGGGACGACACATTGGATGCACACTATTTGTCTAAACCGTGAAAAAATCCTAGGAGAAACCATGCCCAACATAAGGTTTGAGATAGTAGCTTTGGCATGGTTGGCACATGGTTTCTGAGACCACATGACGAGGTTACACTAGCTTATTCTTGAGGTAGTATACAATACATTGTTAACACATGGTTTGTCTAACTCTGTGACTAAACTGTGCATGGGTTGAAAACCGACTCCTTAAAAAGTTGATCTAGGTCATACTTATCATTAATAAACTCATTTTCCCCCGAAATTTTTCTAGATGGTATTTTTCATCTCTTAAAGACATATAAGTCTCTCTCATCGATGTGGATCAATCCAATACAATCCCTTGGATATTCGATTCCAAATTCTTGAGGTATATCATAGTTCATCAACATTTTTATGACGTTTCCTTTGATATAATTTGATGTACATATCTTATCTTATTAAATTCTCAGATATAAGACCATTATATGTATATATATTATTTTATATGCCATAAATGTTTATATATGGTCATGTTTCTATCAAGGAATGGTATCTATGGTGGTTTCGTGGAGAATCGACCCTGTTTCTTGAGCATTATTTGTCCATTTTAAGTTTTCATCGAAATAGTTGAGGTAGGGGATTCACTCTTGAATCCTATTAGTACAACATAATGTGATGGTTTCAAATTTCTTTCTTTGTGTGTATTTCATTATGAATTTTCTACTTTATGATTTATTTAAAACCTTTTTAGCGAGTGTTGTGAAAATCTAGAAAATTGGTTCCTGTGAATAATGTTATTTATTCTTAATTTTAAAATGATGTTTTTTAAATTGGGTTTTTCTAAAATTATGATAAATGGATTTGATGAATGATTTTTCAATGAATGTAATTGCTTTATTGAAATAAATTTTTTTATTGGAATTGGTTCGTTTAATGGGTTTTAATAAAATTAATGTTTTATTGATTTTTTTGAATTGGGTTATTTGAATTGTTTTGGAATTAATTGGGGGTATTGTGTGAGTTCATGTTTCAAAATCCCCTGAATTAAGGATATGTAACATTGGGGTAAAATGTGTGTGACCCTAGATCAGGTCCATATGTGAGTGGGACACATGGTAATTGGACAACATACCACTCATGAGTATGGAATTGTAAAACATAGCATGCATAGGTGTGTGTGTTTTGAACTACGGAATGGGTATCCCAAAATTATATTAATAAATGGGGGTTTAATGCCTTTATTAGTAAATATTCTGGACATGTATCTTTTTAGAAAATTGGTTGAAAATAGAAAAGGTTTACTGATGGATACAAATGGTTTTTAAATTTGATTATATTTAGTTATAAACAATTTTTGGAAATTGTTTTCTAAAAAATATTTTATATAAAGTTACTAACCTACCATTCGTTGTGGGGTGAGTAGGCATGTCATTAGAGAAAGCCTACTATGTTTTATATTCACTCCTAATTTGGAAATTTGGTTCTTTTGTTGATGATATCTTCAAGGACATAGGAAAAGGTATTGTATCAAACGTCTTCAGCACCACATTATGACACATGGTATATTTTGGAGATTGGAGAACGAAGCTTGTGGAGCACGGTTTCTGGTTTTCATCTAGATTTTATTAGTTTTCTTCTACTTTTTTACTTTTATAGTTTCTTTTTTGTCCATTTTAGTACACATTGGTATGGTTTTTATATAAATTAAGTGATTATGTTTTCTTTCATTTATTCATGAATCATATAGTGAGTTTATTGGTTGTGTTTTTCTAGTTTAATGGGATTAGTTCATAAATGGTAAATAATACCCTATATGAAATTGAAACCCTACAGAATTTATTTTCATTGTTTGGAATCGTAGGGATGTCGCTTAAGGACAAGTAGAATCTCACCTCCCTCTCAAGCCAATGAGTTGGGGATAGGTTTTACCGTCATCCTCCATCACCTTCATGTGATGGAACCTGAATCACAAGTCAATCATTAGAAAATGCTAAGCTCCCTAGAGTTGATTAAATAAGCAATCAATATGATGCATTAGATACTTATTGATAACCATAGTGTTATTAAATTATATATAATCAATGAAAAGTATCACGTAACCATCACATTTTATAGTGTACAAATTAAGGGAACCCTGCAGTGAAGTATTTGAATGAATGATGCCTTTATCATGAAACTCATGCAACTAGTTTTTCAATATAATATGTTCCGAATAAGAAATTTGAGAAGGGTGTTTTCAAATTTTCTTAACATATGGAATAAAGGCAATAGTACATTAAACATCCCAAATAGGTGTAGCATCATGATACTCATCATGAAAAACAACCATGTATTCATTTATGATTGGTATATAAATAATTAGAATAGTTCCCTTATTTTCTATAAAATAGTCAATATAACTTTTGTTTCCATCTTTTAACAGTTTCTCAGCTACCAGATATGTTATTAATTCTATGGAATCATTATTGTATACAATCTAAAACTATTTCTTCATAAAATCTTCTTTATCTGTACAATCAATCATATCAAGATAAATAAAAAACCAATAAATGAATAAACTAAAATCAAACTCTAATATTGTAAAGACAATAACGTTTTCATGTGATTCCATTCCATATACAAAATTATGAATAACCATACACATCATTTTTTATATTATATTTCCCCTTATGATATAACCATATGTTCTTGTCTCATTTCTTGAGGTGAAATATCAAATTTTAAAAAAAATTCTCAGAAATATCAAACGTGTACACACCTTATCAAATAAGACATTTAAAAATAATATTAATCAACAAAATATCTAATAAGACTTCTTTTTATGGCCCAAAATAATCTGTTGTAGTTTCAACGGAACCTAAAAAACCATTATCATTATAATATGACTACATTCATTCATTCAAATCATTCTTTGGGAAGGTATTTTCATAATGACCCATCTCAACCCATTTAAAACAATTTATTTTTTTCTTATCAAAATAAATATTATGATAGTTTTCATTAAAATATCATGAAATATTATCAACCATACCACATCAAAAAAGCTTCCCAGTTTTGTTAAGGAATTCCCCAGAGCACTCTTTACCACACATTTCATATAATAGAAACTAAAATTCCTTACCTTCAGATTTATTTGATAGATTATTACAAATTACATTCCATTTAGACCACATCATCAAATTTTATCAATGTAAATTTGATCATAAAAAATTTCAATTTCTACCCTCTCAAGTCATCATACAGGTTTGAAATAACATTTGAATTTTCGGGAGGCTAATGCCCCTCGATATCTACGCATTAATCCTAAGTAAAAATGATTAATTTTATAACAATATATTGAATATGATTTGAATCATACCATTCCAATCGGGTTATGATTTCTTGATATTCAGCCACAGATTACTCCTCCTTTTTTTTCAATTAATGTAATTTATTCTCCATCACAATTCTAGCCAACTTTTGAAAATATTTTTCAAGGAAAATATTTTTAAATTCATCCCATTCCAAGGCATCAATATTCTAACAATCTCTGATATTATTGTCCATTGACCAACAATGGTAATATTTAATATCCAAAGGATAAATATAAATACTTACTTATTTATTTTATGAACACCGCATGACATCCAACATAATTTCAAATGAAATAATCCACATATCAGTAGCCACCAGTTCATAGGATCCTCTGAAATAATGACATTGTTCCATCAAAAAATGTTTCACTATAATCATGTTCCATTACGGCTTTTGTGGTTTTCCTATTTCATAGATTCCACAATAATTTATAGTCATTGTTAACACGTACATTACATGCCAAATCTACTCAGTTCCAATTCAATCCATTCTAGGTTATGTATTTGAGAAGATATCATCCTTCTACTACCTTCCAACATCATCTTCCCAGTTTCTTCTACAGAAAATCATTCGGAACAAAAATATCTTAGATGATGAATCATGGTAATCATCAGATTGTATATCAATTAAAATAAACCATATTTTAAAAATTATTCATGGTATTCTATTAACATTATCCTAACCCATTAATCAATCTAATACATTCATTGATACCAACTATAGGGAAATGTGGTTAAACATTATATGATCCATTAAATTCTTTTAGAATTCACTTATTTACATTCCCAATTATTTTTTCATATTAGAGTGTTATAAATCTATTAAATACTTCATACATATCATCCAAAAAACATATTAAGTGGGTACTACTAAAACAATATCCATTTCTTCCATAATACATTTTTTTTAAAAAATAAAATTAAATGTTTTCATGATATGTCTTCTAAAAAACAATCATGGAATATCCATTTCTCATACCCATCCTTAAACAATATGGAAATTAGTTTATATAATTTTATGAGTATAAAATTATCATTAAGGAACATAAAAATAATTATAGAATCTAGTAGTTCATGAATACTTATACAAATATGTATATATTTTAACAAAGTCATACTTCTCACCCAAAAAGTATCGCATTGTCTATAAAAACATAATATTTCCAAAAACATAAAATTTAAATAATACCATAAAGTTGACATACCTAATTAATTACATATCATTTTAAACAACATATCTGACATATTATTTTTAATCCTCACAAGTACCTTCTGATGTAACCCTCATGCCTATCTTATGGTGTAACCATCACAGTTACAGTTGGAGAAATCATAGAGTCAACCACCATCATAAAAATACTCAAAACATTATAGAGAGATATAGGTCCTATGATTAATCATAAATAATATCAATGAAATATAAACATAAAATGATAATACTTTCATAAAACATTCCTCTTGAATTTTGTTAAAATTGAAATTCAAAAGAGGATTTTAAAAGAAAATCCCCTTAACAATATTATATCACTGATGTTAGAATTAATAAAATGAAGATAATCAATGTATAAAATATAAATAAACATAATAAAACCCAATTTAAACAAATTTCATTTCATAAAAAATATTAGATCCACATAGTTATTTAAGTAAAGGTTTACCCAAAGCATGAAAATTTGGTTAAGAATTTCCTTATAAGTGGTTCGTCTTTTTTAATGTGTCTAACCTATGAAAAATTGGTTTATAGAGTTTTATTAAAATATTATAAAACCATATTAATATTATAATTATGTATATGATATTAATATAAAATCTTTAAATCTATTTATTAATAATATTTTATTATTTTTATTATTTCAGGTGGATTTATTTCATATTTTTCGTGGTTTGTCTATTTTGGATTTTCTTATTAAATGGATGAAAAACTAGATGAGTGTAATAAAATGGTGTCAATGTTTTTCCATATCTTTATGGGATACAATATATAAATTTATTATTATGTGAGGACAATTCATTAGATAAAACATTAATGGGAATGAAATAATTTACTTTGGCTGTTTTTATGATAACCACTAATTTATATCATTTAATTCTATATCCTATTTAAATATTGGATCCAAAATAATAAATAACTTATTAAAATTTTAATAAAATATTATTCATCAATAATAATGATTTTATGACAAGACATAATGGGGTTAATGAAAAATGATTTTTTGTCATCCATGATGGTGGTAAATCGACACAACACAGAAGATATTCTCACTTTTAGAAAAAATAGAGAAAATATGAATCCAGATGATCAATATTTTACATAAACATGATAAAATTACAATATATATATGATACGTGAGTTTTCATTTAACTTGGTGAAGGGGAGTTGAATAATGTTTATGAAAATAACAATTACTAATAAGAACATATAAGAAAATGAAATAGTATTTTACCTACTAAATTCTCCTCCCTAAAAACCTCTTTAAGGCCCACAAAATTGTCCATTTTGAAATACCATCAGGTTTTATGATTGAGGAAGAGTCATGGGATTAGAATTTGTTATAAAGTAATCAATATTATAGGATTTTAGGTGTGAGAGGAAGTGGTTGTTTGGGGTTGTATCAGTAGTGGATGAGAGGGGTGTTTTCTCACTTTTATATTCATTAGTTTATTATTTTGGAAAAAGTCTTTGAATATTTTGAAAATTATCACTATATTTATTAACTAATAAGTAGTTTTAGATATTTTATTCAAACATCAGACTTACATAATATATGACTCAATAATTATTGATCTTGTTAAATACCATAAATTACCATATTTAACTATTCAACCAAATTCTTAACTTTTATAAAAATATAAAAAATTCACCTGGACCTTTTTTCAACCTATATAACTAAACACTCAATTAAATTTAATGATGGTATTTTTCTATGTTTTATAAATAATATTTTTTTACATTTAATCATTATTTATTAAAACAATACCATTTTGGGAACTATAATTTAGTTTTAACACATTACACAATTAATTAAGGTCTTATAAATTTATATTAAAATCATATGAATATAAAAGAATAATTTATGAATATATTTTCCGAATATATATTCTATTTTTAATCATTATTTTAATTATATAATTATAAATAAAACATTTATTTTTCACAAAAACTTCAACACTTAATTTATCACTATTAAAACATTTATTTATTAATTCAAAGACATAAATATATCATATTTTTAAATTTATGAAACAAAAATTCTGTCCATAATATAATAGTAATTTTTACTCTTATATTACTATATAATAATTAATTTAGATAAATACCTCTTATTTCAGTGTAAATTTATAATTAATTTAACAATTTCATTCTAGGACGAAAAGAAATGATTCAATAAGTACCTAAATTGATATAGATAATTTAAAAATAATATTTTAAATCATTATAATATTAATATGGAAAAATAAACATAATATTTGAAATATGAATATAAAATTTACTTTGGTTGTTATTTTTGTATTTTTTGGAAAATATCAATTTTTCTGCGAAGTGTGAAAAATAATAATTTTTAAATAATGATTTTTCATTTAAATAAATTATGTTATTTAAAATTCCAAATGTGTTGTGAATATTATTTAAATCAACATATGTTGTATTTATTAATATGAAATAGCATTAAATAATCTCTAACCATTTTACATAGTTTTGTATTATAAGTTAATTATTTAGGATTAAAAATGGGTTCCAATGAAATCTGTTTTAAAATGCATAATCTTTCTCCTTTTAAATGTAATATATAAATTCATATTTAAAAATAATTTAAATATTTCATATATATTATTTAAAAAAAATTAAAAATTATTTTAATACAATGATTATTATTATTCAAAGAGTAAACATTGAATTATATTTTTCAAATAAAATAGTCTTCTTAAAACCCCGTTGGCGTGCTGTGACTAAAATATTAATATAAAATTGGGTTTTCCATGTTTTTATTTTAATATTAAATTATGATTCCTTATTTTTAATAATTATTGTCTATAGTTTATAATAAGTTAATTTTTTTAAAAAAATTTGATTAGTGAAAATAGTTAAAATTTATTACAACGATTTAGGTTAAAATGAGTCTACATAGTGAATAATATATAAATGTAAGGGCCATACGAAAATGAAACCTATAGAATGAAAATATTATGGATATATAGTCCAAATTATTTGTAGGGTATATATTGTAGCATTATTTCATCCTTTTTTATGTATGAATATAGGGTCACCATGCTTTTTTGGAGAAATATCAATTATGACCTCTCTTCTAATTACAAAAGGCCACCCACTCTCCATCCCAATTCAAACCACTCTAGACCATTGGTTTAGAAAATAAATCATAAAAAACTTATAAAAATCACTTATATAATCTTAGAAGAATTAGTTTGTGAATAAATCAATCGAAAGATGTTCTTTCAAGAAATCCCAATGGAATTACCTAATGAAGAGGTAACGTTCATCAACATACATTGTTGTTTTAAAATTTTCCCAAACCAATTTGGTTATTCTTATACCATAATTATATAATATAATAATTATCATAAATATAATAATATATAGTAATGATAATTTATTTCCTAAAAATACAAAAAATTCCAACACATGGGTTGTGAAATTATTTTTCTTCTGTACGACGAACTACAAACTCATGAACCGATGGCGTTCGTTTTTCCATAACACATATCATTGATAGTAATAATTATGAAAATAATTTTAAATTTTTTTATTTATAATAATTTTAACATAATTATAAAACTTTTTTTATATCATATAAACCCTTTTTACATGTATCATAAGGGATATGATAACCTCACTTTATTGTACGGAAGTCTACCTCCCCACTAAGAGATGTGATACAATTGTCACAATCAATTTAAATGGAAGGTAATTAGAAAAACAATAATTAATTTATATGTTATTAATGAAATCATTATGATATTTATGATATAATTTTATTTGTAGAATTATAATATATAATTATCTTTTAAACATTTCATAGAGCGAGAAACTTATAATGTAGTTCGTGAACTTGTGGACATTGGCCTCTTCAAAGTGATGTTAATCTTATTTCCCATAACCAATAATTAAAATAAATAAATATATATATATATATATAAGTCTTTATAATTAAATAATAAATTATTATTTTTATAATTATCAATATATAAATATAATTTTATATTCCTTTATTCCATGAAAATTATTGAAAAAATATAAACAGTGCTAATGTTTGTGTATGATCTTCCATGTCCATGATCACACCATAAAATCCTTTTTCATAAAAATAATTCATAATGGTTTTAAAAATTATAAATTATGAATAAATATAACAATTTATTAATTATTATTTTTCAGTATGTTTCGATAATAACCAATTTTACCATAGTCGACATAACAAAGTAGTTTTAGCACTTGTAACATCCCGGATCGAGGTGCAACTCAATGGGTGCCCCTAACCCTAAGGGTCACATGATCTCATGCGTATTTCCCCAAATTCCAGAGGCTATCGACTAGTAGAGAGGCCCCAAGTATAATAGTGGGGAAACTATTCCCTCATTTGTCAATGTGTAATGCAGCGGAACAAAATACAAGCATACCAAAAGAAGAAGCGGTAAATAATAACAGCTAAAAAGGACAAAAATACTGAAGTAAATAAATGACCAAAAATCATATATGATGATGAAATATGTCCCTAATTATAAGATAATAGCCAAAACAGGATCAATTACAATCTAAAACAGTACAGTACAAGAGACAAATACAACAAAGCAAAATAAAACAGCGCAGCAGGAACTCTGCAGAATCGCATGCCTAAGCTCGGTCCCATCTTCTCATACTCCTCTGCAACATCAAGTACCTGTATAGAGACCCTTGCCTTTATCAAAACCTATAGAAATATAATCTGTTTATACCGAAGACATGACCCAAATAGGGTGTGGGAAATAAATCCCAGTAGACAACCACCAAAGGCCCGTGCCCAACTGTTAGTGAATTTGTGCAACAACAGTGTGCAGTAATAGAAAAGTAGTAAACTAGGAAGTGCTCAAAAGAAGCTACTCATACCAATTCCATTTACATTTAATTATTATTTAACAATTCAATATATTTGAATTATAAGTTCCCGAGACTCATCCTCAACCGAAAATCTCTTATACAATGTCGCAAAAAAAAATCACAACAAGATCTCGAACAAGTACAAGGTAAAACAATACCAAGACTATGCTTTTTCTGGGAAGATATAACATGTGAATCACCATAGTGAATATGAAAAGTAGACAGAGTCCTCAGAAATGCAAAACCTTACCCTTAGGTAATCATAATCGAAAGCCTAAGGTGATTTCCATAGACATAACGAATATTTTTATCAGGCGTATGAGATAATGCCCTCAGGCACGGAAGAAACTGGCCACGGGCATAAGAAAAGTTTCCCTCAGGCTAAACAAAACACTTGCCCTTAGGCATGAGAAACACTTCCCTCAGGATAAACACACAACCGGGCCGAGCCCAACACATAAGCAAGCAGTTTATATACATTTTCTCTTAAGAAAACTCAAAGCTTACTAAAATCACAGTATACCCTCGGGTATCTTGGCCAAATGGCTAAACAAGGGAAACACACCCACGGGGTGGCCCTGGATCCAAGAAATGATCCCAAACAATAGTTGTACTTATTCATTAAATTACCTACAAAATTATAGGTATTTAATTAATCAAGGCCTCAGCCATACGACACCCCAAACATGGGAGCGTAGCACAACGGTACACAAAAACCACATGATAGTTGGAATTAAACATTAGACCACCTTCCTCTGATCAATATATGTGAACGGCGCATTCCGAAATGTCCGATAACAATGAATGTCTTAGAAAAACAAAAACACGTTCAAACCCAAATAACTTCCCCTTGGGAAAGAATTGGAAGGAAGGGTTCAAGAAGAGTGAAGAACTTACCCTCGCAGTTTAAACGAGATAGTCAGTGAATGAATCCGTGTTATGGTGTGTGGTCGGGAGCTCCTCCAAGCTTCGGTCGTATCTCCCATGACCTCCCGTAATTCTATGCATCCCTTATTGAAAGTGGAGGCTACTTCACGTTTTAAGAAAAATATAACAAACTACATGGCATGTACTCTCAAGTACATGACATGTACTTTTCATTTTTCTAACTGTTCCTCTGGCGACTACTTTTCACTGCCACACTTTTCATTTGTCGACATGATTACAAAGTGTGTATTTCTGAATTCACGGTGTGTACTATTGCTCTAGTGGTGGCTACTTCCACCACCTTACTCTTTACCTATCAACTGATTACACGACGTTTATATACTAAGCACACAGAGTGTAGTTAGTTTTTACACCCTTCATCACCGACAGGCCTACAGGCCCTGTGTACTCATCCCACAAAACCAAAGTACATGACGTGTGGAAAAGTACCTGGCATGTACGCACAAAATTTGGTATTTTTCCCCATTTTCCATATTTTCTAAAAAAAACTTAAGGAAAAAGGAAAAGAAGAAACCCGTACCTCAAGAATAAGAACCAGGTTCTTACAGCACTTAACCCAAATTTGTTCAAAATAATTGAGGTAAACATAACTGATTATGTAGATGTATATAACATGGTAATAAGTTAAATAAATTTTATAATAAAATTTAAAATATTTATAAACTAAGAAAATTAATAAAATTATTCAATTATTCATTAAGATAAATAACATGCACAATGAATCAGATTCATGTTCAATACTTTTCAATTATCACTTTTATTTCTATAAGATACATAAAATATTCACCAATTTTTTGGGTGGAGTAAATACATCCCAAGAATTTATCTAATTATTAATATAAAAATATCTTTTTGGGATCCAGATATCCTTTTTTTGATCTCCCAATCAAAGGGATTTATGGTTTCATTGATACCAAAGTAGTATGGGATTATTTTTTCCATTTTCCTTTTATGATATGTTTGTTGGTTATACACCATCTATATTTAATAAAGTGCATATAGATCCACTATTACATTATATATTATGGATATCCTTATTTTCATTATATTGTATGTTACATTTATTTTTATTCTTTCATCGGGATTATTATTCAATGTTACAGATGTTGTAAGTGATTTTTTAAGAAAATCACCATTTAACATGATTTTTTCAGATTATGTCTCCAATGTTGAAATCTCATTATCTAAATCTAAAAGGATTATAATATATTTTATTATAAAATTTTTAAATCTTGTCTATACATATGTTCCCTTCATATTATAATATTTTTGTACACATGAGTTCAATAGTTTTTTTTCTAATGAAAAATCATCATTGAGTTTGAGAACCATTTTTCATTAAAATCAACATTTTATGAAAATGTTTAAAAAAGTTTTTTAGATAAAATTTTATCTTCAACTCATGAAATGTTTTAGGAAATTTTTCCCTTATAATATTTCATTGTCAATTTATTCTTAAAAAGTATTCTCAAAAGGTATTTTTTTAAAAGTTATTTTCACAATGGAAGGGGTATTTCACTCAAACTGTAATTAATTTTATTATAAGGGAATACACTTTCATCAATATAAAAAACTCATGTTGTCACGTATTAAACAATAAAGATATTTTTCAATTATTCTATCACCATTCTTTAATTTTATGTATTTGTATTATTTCAAAGAGATTGATATTGAACCAATTTTTCTTCCACATGAAAATCATATCTCAAATAAATTAAAATTTTCTTATTTTTTTCATCACTAAATCATGTATCTAGTTGATTTTTATGGATATATTTATTTTTAATTGGTTAATAACGCGTCAATGATATTTTCATGGAACCTATTTATCTTCATTGAGTTTTACCTAATTCATTGATACTGTTATAGAACCCATTTCTTGTCCACATGTTAATCAAGTATTAGATATATTTTTTGTAATTCCCCGACCCCAGTCACCCAGAGTCGGTGCATTATTTTAATACATTGGAATAATTATAAGGAATCTTGTCCTGATGTACCGATCAGTCTAGCAGTCTTGGAAAATAGATTACATACATGAATGTTACATTACACTTTATAACATACAAAACAACATAAATAATCCTTTATGAACACCATTATTACCTTGACATAACCCTGCATATCAATCACACTACACTTCTTAGAATCCTGGGAAAAATAAAACATAGAAAGGGGTGAGCTCAAATGCTCAGTAAGGGTAAGCAATACAGCGGAAAATGACATAAATATTAAGCATGATGAATAATTGAAACCACATTCCTTTACCAATAATAAACATGAATACTTTTATGGCAAGAATATGAGTTGAGTAAATAATGCCATAATAAAACATAATCATGGGTATTCTACTAGTCGAATAACCACATGAACCATCAATATTATTTCTATAAAGAGGGAATGTATAATTCCAAACATTCTAAAACTTTTTTTCAAAGCCTCGACCAAGACATCTAAAAATGATTAAGGCATCAGCCAAAACCATATATCAAATTGGGAAAGGGCCTCAGCAAATTCAAAGTCTAGTTGTCTCATGAGACCTACCGATGCATCGAGGAGCTATAGCGGGCTCCACCCATCACTTACTATGTCCAATACATTCCTCATATGAAAAGGATGAAACTTAACATAAACATCCGTATAAGAACAAGGATACAAAATTTCAATACTTTAACCATAAACCACGAATGGTATAAAAATAACACATCCACAGTTAAACATATCACAAAACCGTCAATACAATATGGATGTTTTGTATCATAATAAATCAAATTCAAAACAGGTTTAAAATCCATTAAAGTATTTGACATAGATGGGAATGATTTGTAAAACTCTTTGATAGAAATACCCCTTTTTATGAAAACATTTAAAAGTCACACAATTTAGAAAACAAGTCATTTAAATACATTTTTTAATCAATGTGTCCCATACCACTTTTAAACCTTTGAAAGGAATTATCATTTTAAAAACATTCATGTCCATATAAATAAATCCTTAAAACCCATTTTGAATACATGAACACTAATGGGAAAGAATTAGAAGAATAAATATTTAAAACATTTGAAATGCTGTTTTAGTAAAAAAGTCCCTTAAAATAATCCCTTTGAAATATCTTTCATAAAACATGTACATGGATAATAAATATGTCCCAGTAGATACTTACGTAAAAACCACCTCGGATAATAAAGAGATTGGAAAATTAACCCTTACCAATTTGGTAACTTACGAAACATAAAACCCATCAAAGAGGTATCATACAATGAATATGTAAATACACATAAATTAATGTGTATTACACAAATAATACAATTATGGGTAGTACATACACCACACAAAAGGTAATAGTGGCAATATGGCATGAATCTCACAGGAATAAGGAGTGAGATGAAAACCCCTTAACTTGCACTTTCCTTTAGTCGAGGGTACATTTAGTCTTCTGTATGAAGACTATAGTATGTTATTAAATTATACCAGAACTATATTAATATTTATGATATCATAAATTATTCATTTATGACTTTATACTACCGATTTAATAATAATTTCCATGTTATATTAACATTTCATGTAATAATCGCTTTCTTTATCGTACGTGTTTTAACTTGTTACTCTTGATTGTATTACTTAGATAATGATTTAAATATTTCCATAATATAAAACATGATTTATTTATAATATATATTTAGAGTATAAAAATTTATTGTAGACGTATATATGAAATGGAAAACACCGTTTATGGAGACGGTAGTCCGTACGTACGCATAAACGATGTTTCCGTTTTCATATAGTATTGAACAGAGGTACGTGAATAAGATATATGTAAGTACATAAATACTTATATATATATATATATATCCAGTAGAATTATTATTTAATATATTACATACTTATTAGTATTATATATATTTTTATAATCAGCGATGAATGGTGAACATGGAAATGAATCTCATCGCGTCGTGGAGACGGTAATCCGTACGTACGCACGAGCGAAAATATCATTATTTAGATAGTAATATAATATATAATTGGATGGTATATAATATATATAGAACCATTATCATGTTATATTTATTATTTTAATCAAATAAACATCATTATTATACCCATCCAAATAATAATGTATTGAATAACAATTACACCACGACGTGGAGATGGTAAGTCGTACATACACACGTATGGTGACATTTCATTCAAAGGGTGGATAGAATAATGAATTTGGTTGTAAAAAAATTATAATAACATCACAGTATATATAATATACTGGAGTTATTATTTTATAATGGAAACAACAAAGAAAAAGGAAGTGGGAAAAGAAAGGAACTTGAAAGAGGGTGGTGAAATCATTACCTCTTCTTCGGGTTCTTCCTTTTGATTTGATCAAAAGGGCTCCATAGGTTGGATTTCTGATCAAAATAATGACTCTAGGATCAAGGGAGGATATTTTAGATGGTATTTGGGTAGAGGTTGGCCAAGCCAAATGGATTAGAATGTTTGAATTTGAGAGAAGGGGGAGTTCCCTTTTATAAGAGGGGTGAGGGGCACCTTAGAAAAAACATAAAATATTATTTTATAATAAATTAATATTCGGTTTCTAATGGCTCAAAAGTTTATTATTTAAAGTATAAGGTGGGTATAGGTTGAAAAAAACTCAACCAATATGTTTTAGACATGTTTAGGTTACCATTTAACCTTATCATTTAGATTTAACTCTAAGTTAAATAATTTAACTTTTACTGTGTCTTCTGGTATTCTTACACTATATGGTTAATAAATGTACTATATACTGCCAATCGAACCCCAATTGTTTCATTAATGACATATATATTATTATATAAGTATTTTGGCCGAACCTTATATTTTTAGGACCATTATATCAATTAATAATATAATATTTGTTTCAAAAACTATTTTATGTCAATTTTGACACTATTTGGTATTTTTTTTTAAAATAATAAAAACATGATCACTTCAAAATAAAATACATTGAATCAATCCTAACATGTCATATTCACCTAGAAAATTCGTGGATGTCATAAAAACATTTAAATTATATTTATTTTAATATTTATAATACAATTTATTTGATTCTCTCATGAATAAGTTAATTACTGCATCATCATTGTCTCATAAATAAATTTATTTATATAATGTCTAAAAATTATAAATAAAATACCATGATGTAGTAAATCTTTTAATATTTCTAATGAATGTTTATAATCCAATTTATCTTATGTATAACCCTATATTAAAAATGTTTTAGTTATTAAATGTTGATTTTAACTCTTTTAACTATTCTTTTAATTAAATAATAATAAATGTCCCAATCTAATTAAAGTGGACCTAAAGGGGCATATTTTATTCCTAAGGTTGTTTTTGGTCGAATTAAACTTATACAATAGAATTAGGAAATGTTTTAGGGTAATAATAATACCATTTTTACCCTTAATTACCATATTTACCTTTTTACCGTGGTAAGTAAAAGTAAAAAGTTACTATTCACCAAAAATTATTTTTATCTTATTGAACCAAATTTTACTCATTCATATTAACTGTGTCTCTCGGATTTTCGAAATTCCACTCACAGAAGCGGTAAAATTATGTTTTATGTGAATTTACAAATTCTCCTAGGAGGTGGGTAAAAGACAGTGAAAAAGTTAAATAAAATTTTTATATATCTAAAATTATTATAAACTGACTCCAACGAATTACATTGAATTTATATAGGTATTATGTATCTATTTTGAACTAAATTAAATTTAAATAATATAAATAATTATTTAAATAAAAAGCCGGTTTTAAACAGTAACTCAGTGTTTTTCACTATTCATCAAAAATTGAAAGTTTTCTGAAAAATACCAATAATTTACCCAAAGATAATTTTGATATTCTGAATTCAATAATGAAGTCTATTTTACAAAATTAAAAACATTTAAGTTTCATTTATTAATTTAAAATTAATTACCGCTGTAAAAACAAAAAGCGTGTTTTTAAGAAACAATAACTATAAAAAGATTGACACTTGTTTATGTCTGATTTAAATGTGAAATTACATCAAATGACCAAAATTGTATTAAATGGTAAAAATATATTCTAAATATACCTTAAAACCACTCAAATTCATAATTTATCACTATTAATTATTTCGATTTAAAAAGTTGTTTTTAATTAAAATTTAGTAATTTTCACTATTCATCAAAATATGAAAGTTATCTGAAAAGTACCAAAATTTCACCCTAAGATAGTTTCGATATTTTGAATCCAAAAATGAAGTCCATTTTGAAAGATAAAATTTATAAAATTTTAAAAAATGGGTATTACTATTCATAACGGCTAGTTAGATTTGTTGTGGTGTGTTATAACTCGAAGTTGCGTACAACACATGCTACTATATTATTCAAAGTGAAGCGTACCATGGAAGCTTGAGGTGTTACATTATTATTGTACCCATTTATTTTACATGGCTTAATAATGTTTAAAATTGAATAATATAAGAAATGATCTTTTTTCTATGGTTCAATATTTTTTCAAAAATATTTTTGTGGAACAAGTTTCACATATATAGTTTAATCATATCTCTAATCAATTTTCATGTTACCCATTTATTTTCCTATATTTAATCTTGTTTCAAATTGATTGATGTGGAACCCATTTATTTTCCAAGGTTAATCATGTTTTAAGGGTATTTTTATATAACCCATTTCATTTCAAATTGTTAATCATGTTTCATGGATATTGTTATCAAATCTGTTTATTTTCTTCTGGTCATTCATGTTCAAAA
Source organism: Viscum album (assembly GCA_963277665.1). NCBI lineage: Eukaryota > Viridiplantae > Streptophyta > Magnoliopsida > Santalales > Viscaceae > Viscum > Viscum album. The sequence goes on from OY728126.1 coordinate 1,237,168,226, forward strand.
GAGATTCTTATGAAACACATTTATTTTCCACAATTTATTAATTTTACTAAATTAATAAAGTTTGGTTCAATGAGATATGATGAAATGAATCATTTATGTTATTTATTATTATTTTTTTCCTTCGACATTATAAATTATGGGTTCACTAATATAGTACAGAGTGAACCAATTATTACTTATTAAATGGGTGCATATAGATAGCTATTCAATTCATTAGGTAATGATTAAGTTTGATGGATAATTATATTTGATGTTATACATATGGTTATTCAAACTTTTAATGTTTCTTCAAGGGTTTTGTACCAATTTTTTAATTTTTCTATGAGATGATGTGCTAAGATACAATTATTTTTTATCTATGGGTTTATGATTCTCCAATAACTCAATATTGACATTAGATGGATCATGAATATTGATTCTTATGAATATTTAATTTATTAAATCAAATTATTATATTTTCATGTTTTTCACTCCATGTATTGATTGGAATAAGGTATTTTATGATTCACTCATACACCTACATTTTTACATCATACCCTTATAAAATATTATTCTAATTAATGAAAATAAATTTTCAATGTTTATGTTTTCCCTAACTGATCATTTTAGGTGAAATATTCTAATATTTTCTGTCTATAGGTCTTTTGCGACGGGGCTCTGTTGCAAATCGCCCGTTGCCGAAAACAGCATCGCAAATAGATGTTTTTGCGGCGGTCCCGTCGCAAAAAGGGTATTTGCGACGGTATTTTTCCCCCACCGCAAATGAGTTTTCGTTTATATATAAAAAAGGTATTTGCGACGGGCCGTCGCAGATATATTAGTTGCGACGGGTCAGAATCCCGTCACAAATTCGAAATTTAAAAAAATACCTGCGACGAAGGTATTTGCGATGGACCGTCGCAAAAAGGTTTTCCCGATGGGTATTCGTCCCGTCGCAAATGGTACAGTAAAAAAACATTTATGACGGGAAATCCCGTCGCAAATGTTCCCGTCGCAAATATTAAAAAAATAAAATAAAATAAAATACTTATTACATATCGTATAATATTATATAAAAATAATAATAATATTAATAATATAAAAAAGTTATATTATTATTATATAAATAAAAAAAATATAAAATATAATTATGAAATATTAATATAAAATAATAATAATATGAATATAAATAATATAATATAATATAATAATACTAATATTAATAATATAAAAAATTAATATAATAATATTATTATTGAAGTATCTATATAATAATATTATTATTATTAATAATATAAATAAATTATATTATTATAATATTAATAATAAAAAAAATATAAAATATAATTATGAAATATTAATATCAAAAAATAATAATAATATGAATATAAATAATATAATATATATATTAAGAAATATTAATATCAAAAAATAATAATAATAGTACTAATATTATTAATATAAAAAATTAATTTAATAATATTATTATTAAAATAAACATACATATTTATGAAAAAATAATATTAATATTATCAATAATAATAAAATTATAAATTTATAAACTTCTCAATATTAACAATAAATATAAAATGTTAAAAGTAATATTACTAAAATAAGCACACATTAAAAATAATACTAATAAGTAATAATATATTAAAAAAAATAAAAACAAATTAAATCACGTAATATTAGTACCAATATGAAAGAGGAATTGTAAATAGTTAATACGACAATAAACTACGAACTCAAATGTTTATTACATCTAATAAAATCACCGGGGGTGGATAATCTGGAGGACCTGGAGGACCTGGAGGAGGTGGTGGAGGAAACTCCATCCCTAAACTATGATTCAGAAGACAAATATACTCCATATACTACTAATGTTGCTCCTCATATCGATGTCTCTCCTCATCCTGCTGCTGACGCATCTGCTCTTTCCATCGACACATCTCCTCATCATGCTGCTGACGCATCTACTCCTGCCCCTGACACAAATCCTCTATAAGCTAACTCTGAGCACGCAGTTGCTCCTGATACTGTGAGGCAGAAGATGATGTCTCTCCATGAGCTCCTCTTGAGCTAGACGCCTACATCACAGTAGTACCATAATATGTTGCAGGAGTCAAATGAGAGGCGATACCAACTACTCGGCCCTTTTCGAAGCCATATTGGGTCACCTACATCTATGTCGTCTCATCAAAATGGTGGGCACTAGTCTGATCACCCGTCTCGTCTTGACTCTCAGCCTGTGTCTGAGAGGTCACGACCTCATATGAATCCTTAAGTTTCAATTAGAAATTAAAATAATGAAAAGATTATATGCATTTAATTTTCAAACTGAAAAGAAAATAATACTGACCACAATCTGACGCTGGTGGTCACCTCTAATCTCTCCAGTAGCCGGGTCAGTGTACATCCTCCGATAAATGATGTACGCCGAAATACCGGGCTGCTCGGCTTCCTATATGAATATAAAATAAACTGTTTATATTTAATGTTGTATCAAATATTAAAAAAAAGTACTTACCAGATGCTCTCTATGAGCATTGAATGTATGACTACCGGCTTGATGTGTCACCTCTTGTCTCCCCCGATTCTGTCGACCCAATGCATATCTCCTCTGAAACCCACCACTCAACCAGTGTGTACATAATCCATCCCAAATGTGAGATGAAATGTACTCTGGTCGGTGGGATCTATAGGACTCATAAAATTCTGTCACTCCGGCTTTCTTCACAGCCGTCTTTCTCAAATTATGCAAAAACTGACGGAAACGGTCACACATAGACACCACCCATGCCGCGTGGATAGTGGAACGCATGCTCTCATCGATGGGATACCATAAACCATAATATAAAGTTATTAATGAATTAAATTTCAAAATAAATAATATTTAATTACGTACCAGACAATGATCGAACATGGCGGCCTGTACAACAGCGGGAATCTGATCCCATGTGAGCCAGGGCTAAGAAAAATATTTGCGCAAGATAGTGCTCCCCTGTCCAATAGCTATATGCGTAAAACTGTGAAAAAAGAACAAATAATCAACCAATTATAATATTAATAAATTATACTGAAAGATAACTAAAATACACAGGTTACCATACCACCGTGTGTGCACATCGAATCCAAGAGGTGGACGTCACTCCGGGATAGGATCTGGAATAATCAGTCTGGCAAGACCACGCCCCCTCTGAGTGATCCCTATAGTTCCAACAACCTGAGGGTCATATGACTCAAAAACCTCATCATCCATAGGTAGACCAGCCTCCAGCAACTGACGATACTTTTCCGAGTCCATCTGAAACATAAAATGATTATTATTAGAAAACATTTTAAAATAACTATTATGTATAGATATATATTTGTTATGATTCTAACCATCATTTTACTATGTCAATGTTCATCTTCATCATCATATTCATAGTTTTCAATGTCAATGTCTTCATCTTCCTCACCAACATCATCAATTTCCATATTAGTTTCACTTTCATCATCTCTTGTCATTTCAAATTCAGTTGTAACATCATTGACAACATCGTCACCATCGACCCTTAACTGTGGGGTGTCATCCTTGATATTCATGTCTCTTTGTGAAAAAGATGTGTTTTGAGGAGTGTCCTGAAAAATTCCATTTCCTTGCTCTTTAGTGGAACCACATTCAATTTGAGTAAACTGATTTTCTCGAGATTTAACTTTTATTATACTCCACCAATCATCCAACTCTTTTGTAGTAGCAAAGTATTTTGCATAATAAATTTGATGTGCCTGATGAGACAATAAAAATGGTTCATTTACTGCAAGAAGAATTTTATGTTTAATATCAACAATTCCATGAGTTAGATGAATATGCAAGCCTCTCTCAGTATCCGGCCATCAACATTTAAACATTGTTACATAATTCTGTCCCAAATAACACAATTCAATAATTTATTCAAGCATGCTGTAAAAGTCAACTTCAATATCTCTATGATGTGATCCCTTCAAACAAACACCACTATTCATTGTTTTCTTTGATTCCCCATATGAACATGTATGAAAACGATAACCATTCACCACATATTCATTATAAGACTTAACCATTTTGGATGGTGGGCTACTAAATATAAGCAATCAACTATCAATCCTATCAGCATGTACAGATACCTAAAAATTTGTAAAACATTTATCACTATTACAAGTAATATATTGATTTTATATGTAAAACCAAAAAAGAATGTATGTTACCAGTTTTTGAAACCAGTAGGAAATTTTTTTTTGCCGACGTTCTTCTAAACCAGCTGCTGTAATTTTTGGAAATTGTTTCTTGATATGATCATCATATAACCTACAAATACAATATGATTAATGTACTGTAATAGAATCTATAGAATAAGGGATAAGAGCACTCACTGTACAATTGGTGACATTTCTTCACAATTGAGTAGAACATATGTATGAGCTCTATGATGTTCATTATCTGAAATCCATCTATCATGAACTCCACCAAAGCCAAGTTCGGGATGATTGAAAAATGATAATTGATTGTTCATATCATCATAAACATTCCCCTCATTCCGACCCATGTAGTTAAATTTTGAGGGATATTCAGATTCAAAATAATGAGAGCAGAATAAAGCAATTTCTACATGAAAATAAGCTTTAGAAATTGATCCTTCAACTGAAGCTTTGTTACGGATTTTTTCTTCAATTTTTGCATGCATCTCTCAAATGGGTACATCCATCGAAACTGAACCGGACCTCCACATTTTTCTTCATGTGGAAAATGTAATATCAAATGTTCCATCGAGTCAAAGAAAGCCGACTGAAAGATTTTTTCTAATTTTCATATAATTACAACAACAGCTTCTTCCAGTTTGCTTAGTGTATCGTAGTCTATTGTCGCCGCACACATGTCTCAGAAAAAATATGATATATCTGTTATCGAATCCCAATTCTTATAATTCGACAAACCTCTTAATCCAATAGGCATAATACTTTCCATTATAACATGACAGTCATGACTTTTTAATCCGGTAATATGACCATTTTTAACAAATCTGCCCAAGTTGGAAGCATAACCATCTGGAAGTCTCAAATCTGCAATCCACTGACAAAATAATAAGCGACTCTCTTGGTCAGTGTATAAGCTACTTTTGGCTTCATTAATCTCTATTATCTGACATTTTTAAACAATTCAAGTTCTGGTCGCCTTCAAATTTGGGCAAGATCTAATCGTGCCTTTACATTATCTTTGGTTTTACTCGGTGTATCCAAAACTGTATGAAATAAATTATCAAAATAGTTCTTCTCAATATACATGACATACAACATGTGTCAGACCAACAAATCAGATCAATATGGCAGATTTCAAAAAATGCTCTGTTTTGTCCAATTGTGTCCTTTCCCAAAACCATGAATTTTATGTTGGTTTATTGTTTGTCAAAAAGTGATGTAAGGTAATGAAAATACAACTAATTGTAACTCTGTACCTGAGATCATTTTTGGGTGTTCATCACTTTCAATTTTTCCTTTTCTGAAATGAGATTTATTCTTCCGAAAAGGATGATCGATTGGAAGAAATCTGTGATGACAGTCAAAATAGCAAGGTTCTTTTCCATTCATTAGCATAAATGCTTTGTTGTCTCCCATATAGTAAGAACATGATTTTGGACCATGTTTACTCCATCCAGATAACATACCATATGCCGGGAAGTAACTAATTGTCCACATCAAATCATCTTTCATTACAAAATTCTGTTTCGCAGCAGCATCATATGTAGCAACACCATGAATCCACAATAAATTTAACTCATCAATCAATGGTTTCAAATAAACATTAATATTCTTTTTCAGATGTCTTGGGATTAATAATGTCAAAAATATATAATACTCTTTCATCAACATCCATGGAGGAAAATTGTACGGAGTTATAAAGACAGGCCAACAGGAATATTGACTACCAAAATATCCAAATGGACAAAAACCATCAGTAGAAAGACCCAATCACATGTTCTGGGATTCTAAAGGAAAAGACGGATGCACTTGACCAAAATGTTTCCATGAATCACCATCAGATGGACGAATCAAGCTTTTACCATTTGAAATATTGGTTTTGTGCCATGACATCATTGTCGCTGTGTTCTGAGACATAAATAAACGCTGCAACCTGGGTGTAAGCGGGAAATATCTCAAATATTTTACAGGAATCAATCTAGACATCCCTAATTGAGCTTCTTTATACCTCGATTGTCCACATGTGGGACAACTATCCAACGACTAATTTTCACCAGAATATAAGATGCAATCATTTGAACATGCATGGATCTTCTGATAACTAAGGCCCAAATTACGAATGAGTCTTTTTCTCTCATAATAATTAGCAGGCATCACATTTCCTTCAGGTAACAGTGCTTTAACCAAAGAAAATATCTGATCAAAACTGTTATTTGACATTCCATTATCTAATTTAATAGCCATACATTTTTCAACTACTTCTAATTTTCTTATCTTGCAACCAGGATATAATGCATCCTCAGCAGACCTGAACAATGTAGCAAATTCAGATGGTGCCCACTCGGGAGGTAAATCAACATCATCCTTGATTTCTGTTTATTGAACAGATGACCCTTCAACATCATGTAATAAATTCTGAAACCGTGATGGATCCGAAATCAAATTATTCGTATCTTCTCTGGAACTGCATTCACCGTGTTGATACCAAAAAATATAATCTGATTGAAAACCATAACGCAAGAGATGTTTCCCAACGATGTCAAATGTCTCAAGCGTTCTTAGAGCACATTTTTTACAAGGACACTTAATTTTCCCTTCTGAAACAAATTCCGGATTTGATGATGCAAATAATAAGAAAGCTTCAACACCATCAACAAATACAGGATTTAAACTATAATTGTTTGGATTTCTGCGCTGATTTATCCAAGCACGATCATCTAATAATGATTGATGTCGATTTCCTTATTCCATATTCATATATATGTTTCTAAAAAATTTAAAACCATTACTGTTTTTAAATAAATTGATATAATAAACAATATCCTAAAAAAGAAGATACATAATTACAGTTATTTATTAGTAATTACCAATAATTATAGGCGACACAGTTAGTTTGTAATCATCCCCACTAATTATTATTAATTTAGCAATACTTAGAAATACCTGGAAAAATGAAATATTATTGAATAATGAAATAAAATTTTGTAATCATCGTTGTGGAGATTATATTAATAATTATTCTGATTTGTCCGATGGCTCATCTATTTTTAACTTTCTCCCGACTGAAATCAGTATAAAAAACTTTCTCTGACATACGTTAGAGCACATTTTTCAAACTTATTTCTTTGGTAGAAAGTAGCAAATATATGAGATGTTGAACAAAAGGTAGCCGTCAATCCACTGGAAATTGTGCCAATTTATTACCATGTACTTGAATTTATTTGATTTTTGATTAATTTTATTAGTAATTATTACTAATTATTACTACTTATTAAAAATCTAAAATTTTTTAATAGATTTTGCTTTATTCTTAACAGTTCAAATCTTAAAGGGTCGCCAATTTTTAGGTCATGCCCAATAAAAAGATTGTGTCAACCTTGTCCAATTTAAACTCTATAATTGTCTTTACATGGTTGATCATCTCGCAAGTAGTGTTGCAATAGGACGACACAAGTAATGAGAAAAACATGACTTGTGTCGTCCTATTACAACGCTACTTGCGAGGCGATCAACCAAGCAAAGACAATTATAGAGTTTAAATTGAACAAGGTTGGCGCAAACTTTTTATTGGGCATGACCTGAAAATTGACGACCCTTTAAGATTTGAACTATTAATAATTAAGCAAAACATGTTGAAAATATTGATAATTGTAATATTTTATAATTTTTTTATAATTTTAATAATATTAATATTTTTTTATAAATATTAAACATATAATAATAAAATAATTATATTATAAGTATTATTTAACTATTAATATTAGAGTAATATAATATTTTATATTATGTTACTATTTATGTTACTAATTATATTACTAATTATGTTACTAATTATGTTACTAATTAGAAATGCGAAGATATGCATATAGGTCAGGTGGTTAATGAATCAATGAATAGAAAACCAAACGTAATTGACCGCTCATCTACCTCAATTTTCTTTTCATTTGTGTGTTGAGGTGGACATGAAACTTCTCCCTCTACATGTAATATGTTCTTTTACTGTCAAAATTATAAACCTCCTCACCTCTATATTGGTGAGGAGGTTGATAATTTTGACAGTAAACGCAGATATTACATGTGGAGGCAGAAGTTTCCTGTCAAGCCTCAACACACAAATGAAAAGAAAATTGAGGTAGATGAGCGGTCAATCACGCTTTCTAATTATCCTAATTGTTTCCTAATTATCCTAACTGTTTCCTAATTATCCTAATTGTTTCTTAATTATCCTAATTGTTTTATAATTATCCTAATTGTTTCCTAATTATCCTAATTGTTTCCTTGTTTCCTAATTATTCCTAATTAAATCTAATTGTTTTCTAATTAAATCTAATTATTTACTAATTAAATCTAATTGTTTCCTAATTAAATATAATTGTTTCATAATTTAATCTAATTGTTTCCTAATTAAATCTAATTTTTTTCTAATTAAATCTAATTGTTTCCTAATTAAATCTAATTGTTTCCTAAATAAATCTAATTGTTTCATTATTTTCTAATTAAATCTAATTGTTTCCTAATTAAATCTAATTGTTTCCTAATTATTTTAATATCTAATTATTTCTTAATTATTTGATAATTATATATTTATTTCTAATTATAACCAAAACATCCCCCGGGAGTGTCGAACCAAGAGTCCAACAAGGCCCATTGTCGTGTACCAGGTTATCCTGAGTCAAGCTCGAAACACCTTGTCAAAGTTTTAACTCCTAGGTACATCTGTGCCAAAGCCGCCTCTACTTATTCGTATCTAGAAAAGGATTATTTGGTACAACCAAATAAACTAATTATACTATATAGCTAAACATTCTATTAAAAAAATAAAATTAAAAATTACAAATAAAATTAACAATTAAAAATAAAATTAACAATTTTAAAAAATATAAATACCTTTAGTAATCTGCGCCTTCTAACTCCTTCCTTCCTCTTCTCAAAAGAAAAAATTAAAACAAAAAAAAAATTCTACTCAAAACTGAAAATTAGAGAGAGAGAGGAATAGAGATCTAAATGTTATGAAAAAAATGGATGGGGTGTATATATAGGTTAGATTATTTCCGATGTTCGTATTTGCGACGGGTTACCGTCGAAATACCTAGTATTTGCGACGGGATACCATCGCAAATGCCTTCGCCTGCATTAAATACGGGCGGCGGGTAAAAGGACTTTTGTGACGGGCCCGTCTCAAATAGCCACCATTAGCAACGAGTGGATATCCCCGTCACAAATATCTATTTACCGCCGCTGGTATTGGCGACGGGGCCCATCACAAATACCTTCACCCACATTAATTACGGGCTGCGGGTAAAAGGGTTGTTGCGACGGGCCCGTCGCAAATGCCACACCATTAGCGACGGACGGATATCCCAATCGCAAATTAATATTTACCGCCACCGGTATTTGCGACGAGCGGCTATCCCTGTCGCAAATTCCTATTTACCGCCGCCAGAATTTGTGACGGGTCCCATCGCAAATACCACCCGTTGGATTCTCTTTTGCGACGGGTAAATAGTCCCATCGCAAAAAAGTATTTACCACTGCGGGTAATTGCGACAGGTTGTAGGAGACCGTCGCAAATATGCTTTACAGCGGCCGGTATTGGCGACGGGGCCCGTCACAAATAACACTGGGTGAATATTTGTTTGTGACGGGGAAATTTGCCCATCGCAAGTACTATTTACCCCACCGGGTACTTGCGATGGGTAGCCTTCTACCCGTCACAAATATGCTTCCCGCGTTTTGGAACACAAACTGTGCCATTGCAATTGCAACGAGACCTGTATTTCTGCCGCAAATAACTGACCATTTGTGACGGGAATTTATTCCCATCGCAAAAACTCTTTTCATCGGAGTTTTTGTGACGGGAATAAGGCCCGTTGCAAATATCCTGTCGCAATAATAGTTTTTCCCGTAGTGAATTCTTACAAATTCAATTTGAGGTTTTTCAGTAGAAATGATTCTAAGGTTAATAGTGACATATTTTAGTGATATTATTGGGTTGGGGTGTTTATAAACCCTAGTATCAATATGAAGTTATATATATGAAAAATTATTTATCATGTTTTCAGTAAAAAATGAAAATGATATGTTTGGGTGAAAACTCATCACATCATGAATGGCCTTGAGGCCTGAACCTACATTCGAAAGGGATAAAGGGTGTAACACTTACCACTATTATATTCCACATACTAGTTAGTTTTTTTATTACTGGAAAAGATTATGTTTATTTTTAAATAATAAGGGAGTTTATTTTGTGAATACCAGTAGATTTATCTTCAAATAATATATGTTCTAATCCTTCTAAACATTTGGATTCAAACATAATTTGAAAATGTTGTATGAATTATAATCAATTAAATTAATGGAATGATAAGGTATCAAATTCAGGTTTTTTTTTTAAAATTTTAATATTACTATATCATGTGATGTTTTATTCATTTTTGGAGATATATTATTATCTCATAATAATTTTGGATTTGGTCAATTTATAATTATAGGAGGAATAACTTCTAATCCATTATGTGGTTATGCTATCTTTAATTTTTTTTACTTCTCTATGAATTGAAAATTCATTTTGATTAGTCATTATTTTTATAAAAATAATATGTTTTGGTTAAAATTATCAAAAAGATGATATTTTACCCACCTTGTTACTATAAATCCATTTTTATTTTTGACAAAATGGTTATATAATACCTAGACTATATAAAAATATGATTGATAAGAATGATACCCTAGTACCTTCTATTATGATGAACCATTAATTTATCACCATCCATGATTTATGGTGTTAATGCCTCCAACTATCTATTGATCATTCATATTCTGGTGATCAATTACCTCAATCACTCCCTATAATTATATATGTTTTTTCAACTTTCCCAACTACATTATTATTTTTGGAAACATAGTTATGTGTTATTCTATATGAATATTTTTACCTCCCTTTTTATATAATTAATAGGATGTTATATTAACCGATTTAAAATATGGTATTATAAGAACAATATTTTCAAATGTCGATCCTTTGATTACCGATATCGATTTAAAAATGTGAGGGAATAATTTATTAAAGGATGGAGGATTCAATACCCTAAGATTTTAAATGAAGATAAATATATTTTATATCATAAATTGTACTTATAACTATTTTTTTTACAATACAAACAACAAAGTGTTTCTTCGATAGCATATGCGGCACACCAGACATAGTTTTACAGAAAAAATACAATATTCATATTATTATTTAACATTATATTCATCACCTAGACATTGGAATGAATAATATGTGTTGGAATACCTAAATTATTAAATTTTTTACTTAAAGTAGTTTATATATAATGAATTGATTGGTTACTGGTTCATTATTAATGAAAATAAAACATTTTTGATAATAAGAGAAAATTATATTCAGAAAAACTATTTTTTTGGTCACAAGTCTGTTGTATAGAAAAGAATTTAAAAAATAACACTTCATGGACAATATTATTAAAAAATATATAATATATTATATATAATGTTCAATATTTATCCAATGTATTTTCTAGACATGATAAATATAATTTTCATTCTCAAACGATTTATTTTTCAGCAAAAAAATATGTTGTCATCTTTTTTATGGATAATTATTTCATAAATACTTATTAATAGTTTTATAATTTTTATGAATAAAATAACATAATTTATGGAAGTGGTTTATCATAATTTAATATGAGTTAAATTTTGGAAAATGGTTATATTTAGGTGAATATTGAATTTTTTTAAAGAGTAATTTTAATTCATTAAATTAATTACATTAACATTTCCAAATTGTTTTGAGTTTTATTCACAGTAATCTAAGTATTATTTTATTTAGTTTCCCAACATAATAAAATTTTTATCCAATTTATATTTTTTTTTGAATTTGATTGTTATTTTATTGGGGGTGGGGTATAACAATTATTTAAAAATAAATCATCTATCTCCTTTAAAATTAATTAAAGTAATCTGTAATGGTAATTTTTGGAAGTTAAATTTATAAATTTTATATCCTTAAATAATAATTTAGTTTCATAAAATATTAATTAATAATCATTGATTATATATAGAGACATATATTTTTTTTTAATTTTACACTTTTTTAAAACCTGTTACAACACAATAATTGTGGGATTAATATTAAAATATTTTTTCACAAATTTGTGAAATGAATTTGAAAAAAATGAAAAATATTATGAGTAATAATAATTGATAAGGTATAAAAATATAAACATAATGTATTAAAAAATTTATTAGTGAATGCAGTTGAAAATAATTATAGCAATTAAAGTAAAAATGATTATACTTAGTGAAAAAATGTTAAACATTGTGGAAAAAATTACCCATATACTTGTCAAGAAACCATTTTTTTTATATTTTTAGACAATATAACATATATTATCGATCTTTTTTTTATTATTGGATCCTTTTGGAATTCCAAAATGTAGGTTAAGCTGAAATTATTTTTAAAAATACCATTCATATCCTCTCACATACTTATAAAAGGCCAAACGTCTCCTTTTATCATTACAAATATTAAGCCCATTTGATTTTTCAATACATTACCATATAATATATAAAATTTACCTCTATCAACCTATATAATTTTTTTAACATTTAATGTCCTTTACAAAAAACCAATAGGAGGTACATAGTAAACCCCATGGTTTTACAAATAAATTTAATGAAATTCCTGAAACACTGAGTCTCTTCATAATGGCTCTTTGTTTTATGGATATAGTTATAGAATAGCCATTACTTTTTTTTTCCAAATATATGATTTTAATTATAGAAACTAGAAATGTGATGTTGGTTTTAGTAAGTTATAAGGAGTCTGATTGAATGAACTTGTTTTTCAGAGAATATTGAAATTCATTAATTAACAAAATATGCTAAGTAAATGAATTTATGCATCGTGCTTGAGTAATTGGTGATATAAATGTCCATTGGTTCGAAATATCATGCTATTATTACTATTTTTGGTCACATAAATCCAGAAAATTCATTTTCTATAGAAAATTTTTTATACTAATGATTAAAATAATGTAAAAACCTTCTTCTCCTCCAATATAAATACCACCCCACCCCCTCTTCCTCTCACACCACGCATTCCATAATCCTCGTCTATGTTCTTCCAAATACTCTTACCGAGACCCTCCCCCATGTACAAGATCATATGGTCTCTCTAGTAGTCCAAAACCAGGTTCCCTAAGTAGGATCTCAAGGATAATAGATCAAGAGGTAATAATCATTTTTAATCTCATGGTATTTTCTTTTCAATTAATTTTTTTTCTTATATTCACATATCATACCCTTTTCCAATATGAAATAATGATATCGTGTTATAAATTATCTATATTTTTATAATTTTTATGGAAATATTCATCATTATTCTTCCCCTTCTCTTCCTCTAATTCCAAAAATAAAAACATTGTCTGTGATGCGTCAATTTACCAAAATCATGGATGATGTGTTTTTAGTTTCCATTACTTCCTCAAAAATTAGTTATAAACCAATTTTTATGGTCGAAACATATTTTAATGTGTATGATATATCCTCTTCCATGTTATATAGTTAACATATATACCTAATATTATTCAATATAATGAAACTTGTTAATGATTATCGAAGAACTTCCAAAATGACCTAAATGGATATCAATAAAGATTTATCTAATGAATCATCCTTTAGAAATAAAAACAAAATGATTTATGGTATAATTTAGTATTATGGAAACATATGAATACCATTTTATTAAACTTGTGTAATTTCTTTTCCATACAATATGAATATCAAGTAAAACCGGCTGTGGAAATCATGTAAATAACGGGCCTGAAACAATGGAAGGAACATAATATGAAAAAATAATGGTTTAAATTATGTTATTAAATTATAATATAAGGTTTTTAAAACATGAATATATTTCATTAATATATTAATAAATCTTTATTAACCATTATGTTGTAGTTTTAAAGACGTATGATGTAAGATAAACATGAGGTAAGGGAATTCTTAACCCAATTTCACATCATTAGGTCAACCTTTTTATTAATTAATTATGTTTTAATATAATTATTTTGTCTTAATTATATTGTTTATATCATGTCTTAGTTTTTATATTTATATTTTATACACATATTTGTATCTTTATATTTGATTCTCATATCAATTATTTGTTATTTTTAAGGGGTTTTCTAATAAAATCATTTTTATCTTATAGTTTTACAAAACACAAATTGAATGTTTTTATTAAAATATTTTTTTGATGATTTTTTTATGGTTCGTGGGAATTTTTTATGATGATGGGTTTGACCTATATCTACTTCCAATGAATTGGGTATGTGTATGTTGGAGGTCAACTGTATGGTTACTGCAAGTGTAACTACAGTGGTTACACAATAAGGTAGTCATAAGGGTAACATTGTAAGGTAGATTTGAGGGTTACAAATTATATGTTATCTAACAGGGTTATAAGTTTATGTAAGTAATTTCAATGTATACCTTTATGGATGTATTAATGTTCTCTATTTTTTTTGGAATTCTCATAGTAATATAATGCTTCACAAAGTAAGTAAATATGGTTGACAAATATGTATTTTTGAAAAAGATTTCATACGTGTACCAGTATTTATGGACTAATGCATTATTTTATTTGTTTATATCCCTTAATGAGATTTTTGTTCTTATACTAATTTATTAAATGATTTTTGACATGTTATAAGGTTGTGTAAGTCAGACAAAGAATCCAAGTAAAATATTATCCTGATTTTTCAATGATAACATGTTTTATTTGAAAAAATTTATAATTTGGAAGAAATGGATACTGTATTTTTGGTATCTTCTCTGTAAAATTGTGTAATGTCATGTTTTTATTATATACCAGTTCTCTAAAACATTAAAACAGAATACATCATCAATGTAAAAGGAAGTGATTTCTTGACTAAAATTCAATATTTTGTAATGTAATAAGGTTAGTTCCTTATAGTTGATATCAGAAGATAAATTAGATTACATTAGAGGATAAAATGATGTTAAGACAATAAAATAAATGATTTTTTACACTATGGTTAATTGGAAATGTTATAGAATTTAAGTATTACCATATTTTATTGACTAAGATATGATTGTTCAAAATGATTTTATACCGAAGAAACAATGAAGTTTAAGCAGAAAGGCACCAAAAGAGAGATATCCTTCCAAATTTATATACTGTAATTCTTGGGATTGGAACCATATAGATTGTTATAGTAATTGGTCAGATGAAACAATCAATAAATGGTGGTGGCATCCATGTAAGATAACAACCAGAGCTTCCATAATGGAACATGAAGATAATGGAATATTTTATGAGACAACACCCTCAAGTTTTTATTGGATCTTCTAAACTAGTGGTAGCTAAAAGATAGATTAAATCCATTGTTAAAATTTTGGATGGGAGCATGGGAAGGATGGGAGCTCTCAAACCGTTCTCCAACGGGTGACTCCAAACCCTATCTTTCGACGTTGTTTCTCCCTGATCTTTCGGATGGTCGGCTTCGATCCAGAGTGGGAACTTACTTCCCCACCTATTCTTGCTTCTACAGATTCAGATTCCTCAAAAATCAAATTAGGAAACTTTCAAATTCATCTTCGATCTCTTCCTACCTCCTTCCATGATGCGCTAAAAGGTGATGATCTTAGTATCGTGAAGGAATGTATGCAACCTATCTACAGAAAGCTAGAATATGGTGGTTTATTAGTCAATGCTGACCCGGAAGCCCTGAATCAAAGAGAACAACTGTGCAAGTACTCGGTCCTTGGTCGAGTCTCATACAACACATGGGATAGACCCTGGCCTCTTTCCGAGCTAAAGAGTAGGATTGATCACTACTGTAATTCTTCAAAATGGAAGATGGTTCCCCTTGGTTAAGGCTACTATCACATCCTCTTCTGCTCTCAAGGTGAACTCGATTAGGTATGGAAGCTTGGTAATCTGTAGATTCAGCCTGGATTTCTTAGAATTTTGGATTGGGACCCTGCCTTTAACCCATACACACACAAAAATTATATGGCACACGTATGGGTTAGAATTCACGGGATTAATTGGTTTTATTGGCATCCGAATATTTTAAATGACATTGATTCTTGCATTGGATCCCCTATTAAAATTGATCATAGAACTATGAATGGGGATCTAGGCCTATATGCTAGAGTTATGGTTGAAGTAAACTTAGCCAATGAACTACCATCTAACATAGGATTTAATGCCCCTGATCATAGATTAGAGCTCAGAATTGAGTATGAAAAGAAGACACCCTTTTGCGGAGTATGAAAACTGATTGGGCACAACCTTGAAAATTGTAGGGTTGTTAGGAAACAAATGGACCCTCCTATTAGTAATGATTGGCACGAGGTAAATAATGCTAAAAATGGGAAGAATGTCATAGATAATTCTGAGACCCACCCAAAAAAGCAAAATATATGGGTTAAAAAATCCAGTGACCTTCTATCCCTAGAAGGAAAATCTTGGGGAGATTTGGTTACGGAAGAAGAGGCCCTACAATACAATGAAAATCCCAATTTTTTAGAAAATCCAGTAGTTGAAGGATTCAGAGGTAGTTCAGTTAAGAGATACCCTTTTACTATTTCCAATCCTGCGAATAATGCCTCTTCCTCTGGTACTTCATGTTTAAATGAGAATAATTGTAGGGACTTGGAGGCCTCTGTACCTTCAGTTCTCAAGGGGAATACTGCTGCTTCTAACAAGTCATAGGGTAAGGTTGTGAACACTGTAGATCCAGGTGAATCTGTGCACATCATTTCAAATGATAAACCTATTACTTCTATTTCTAAAGTTCCAGTAATAGAGACTCAATCTACTAATCCTGCCTCTCATGGAATTACTACTGCTCACATTTCATCACACACGCTTGATTCTACTTTCATTTTGAATATAGAACCTATTTCAGTCGACAAGGAGGTGTCCAATACTCCGTTTGACATGCAGACTTCTGCTCTATTGAAGCATCAGTCTGAAAACTCTACTCTAGTTTCTGTTGAAAAAACTTCTAGTCCTATTAATGAATATGTCTTACATGCTTCTAGGGTTGATCCTGCTTTCATTCATTTGGCACACAACATGTCACACACCACACTGCCTGTTACTATTTCATATACTGAAAAAATCCATAAACCTACCTCCTGTTCGATTAACAGCATGGTACCCAGCCCTCTTGTTGATAAGAAGGATTCTGTTTCTATTTCTGATTCTGTATTGGATTCTTTGAAACCTGTTGAACCTGAAACTATCCAGTCTGAGTCTGGAACATATTCTAATCATGTGCAACCTTCTTCTCAGGATGCTGTTCAAGAGATTGTCCAGACAAGCCCTATTATTCCTCCTGTTTCCTCAAAAATTTCCTCTCCTGAACCGCCTAACCCACCTAATTCCTCCCCAGATAATGAGATTATTCTGGTTAGAGATGATAAACTGCTCTCATCTGAATAGGACACTGTTCATAGAGCTGTCAAAAATCACACACTCAACTGTACTGATCCTGTGAGTACTCTAGTTTCTGCTCCTAACCCAAATTCAGACCTGAAATATGATTCCTCTCAATGTTCTGAGACTTATGAGAGTCAACAAAAGTATAATTCTTCCTCAATGGTTATGAGATCCCAAAAGAAGAAGGGATCTGGTAAATCTAAAACAAATAAGGGTTCTAACCCAAACCGCAAATAGAAATGAATATCCTTTATTGGAACTATCAATGTGTGGCCAACAATGACACCTCCACAACACTTAGGAGGATTTTAAACACTCATAAACCCCAACTCTTTTCCATTGTTGAACCTAAAGTCAATTTTAAAATTAACAACATGATATTTGTCTCCCTCAATTATCATTTTTTAGGTTCTTGTAAAAGTGGTCCTCATTTTGACTCTTTGTGGATCTTTTTCCACAATTCATTAAAAAATGTCAATATTTTTAGAATTTCTGAACAACATCTTACCCGTGACTTCTTGTGGAATGGTCGACATATCTTTTGCACTATGGTTTATTCCAAGAATAGATATCAGGATAAGAGAGCTTTATGGAATGAACTCCTTGAAATGGCTAAACACATTCAAGAATCCTAGATTGTTTTGGGTGACTTCAATGCCATCCTTTCCCCTTCTAAAAAAATTGGCCCCTCAAACCTTTCTATATCCTCAAAGGAATTTAAATATACTATTGATGAATATAACCTCTTTGAAATCACTCTTATTGGTGCAAAATACACTTGGTACATGAAACATTACAACAAAAACGTTTCTAGTAAACTTGACAGGGCTTTTGTCAACATGAAGTATCTTGAAAACTGGGACAAAATATACAGTGTAACTCTTCAGAGACTCAACTCTGATCATCATCCTATCCTTATTAGCATTCTTACGAATGATCGAAAGCCTGTCCTTCCTTTCAAATTTAATAATGCTTGGTCTTCAAATATTGATTGTGTCACCTTTATCTATGACACCTGGAACTCCATGAAACACCATAATGATTCTTTTGCTTGTTTACCCAAATTGAAAATTCTCAAGCAGGCTCTTAAAGGATGATGTAAAAATAAAAATTCTCAAATAGATCTTGATATCTCCTATCTTGAAGATGAACTCAGTCATATCCAAACTCAAAACACTAATTCATATTTAAATATGGATCCACAATTGGAAGCTAGTATCTCTTCTAAACTAAATTCCTTAATCACTTTTAAGGTCAATATTCATAAACAAATGTTTCTGACTAAATGGATTATAGATGGTGATTGAAATACCAAATTCTATAATTGTATTCAAAGAATTAGAAAGGTCAATCGTCCTCTTACTATGCTCATTAATAATGACTTGATCATTGATTCTGAAGAAGCCATTACGAACCATGTCACATTGTACTTTTATAAAAATTTTAATTGTCCTGATATAAATATTGATCTTAAACCGGATATTATTCCTTTAATGGTGGATGAAAGAGACAATGAGACTCTTTTGAGCACCGCACTTGATCATGAAATCAAAGACACAGTCTTTGGTCTAAATCCTGACAGTGCTCCTGGTCCGGACGGATTCAATAATGGGTTTTTCCAAAAACATTGGGATATAATACACAATGATGTTTTTAACCTTGTTAAGACCTTCTTCACTCATGGATATCTACCTCATGGAATAAATGCTCAATTTTTAAACTTAATACCTATGGTTTAGAATGCCTATGTGATCTATCAATTCAGACCAATTGCTTTGATTAACACTATCTATAAAATCATTACCAAAATTATGGCTAATATACTTGCTCTTATCTACAATAGAATCATCTCTTGGAACCAATTTGGTTTTATTAAAGGAAGGTCCATCCAAGACTGTATTTGTATTGCTTCTGAATGTACCAATAGTTTAAATAGAAGCACAAGAGGGGGTTATGTGTCCATCAAACTGAATATCAGAAAGGCTTTTGACACCATAGACATGAATTTTATTTTCAATGTCCTAAAAAACTTTGGCTTTAGTGATTCCTTCATTGGTAGAATTAAGAATCTATTTCACTCAGCTTTTATCTCTATCCTGATTAATGGTTCCCTTAGAGGTTCTTCAATTGCTCAAAAGGTGTCAGGCAGGGCGACCCGATTTATGCTATCCTTTTCGTTATTGCTGAGGATTACCTAAGTAGACTTCTTAACAATTTGGTTGATCAAAATATGCTTAAACCTATTCAAGTTGCTAGAAATTTAAATGTCCCTACCCAACTTTTATATACTGATGATATAATTTTATTCATTAAAGGGGATCAAAAAAATATTCATGTTCTCAAGCAAGCTATTTCTCACTATGAACAAATCTCAGGGCAAGCAATTTCTTGGAACAAATCATATATATTTTTTGGAAAAAATTTTCCTGTAAGAAGGAAATCTAATATCACCACTTATCTGGGTATTAAAGAGGGTTTTTTACCTTTCATTTACTTGGGTGTTACAATATTTTGGGGTCATCCCAAATCAACCTATTTTGCTAACATCATTGATCAAATCACAAATCAACTCGCTAGATGGAAAGGGAAATCCCTCTACATGGCTGGGAGAATTTGTTTGGTTAAATCGACCATTGTTTCTAAAATGGTCTATTCCCATATGGTCTATAAATGGCCAGTCAGCATCTTTAAAAAAAAATACATATATTAAAAAATTCATTTGGTTTGAAAGAATTTTTGAAAAGAAGCTTGTTACAATACCTTGGAAATCTTGCTGTAAACCCATTGCTAATGGTGGTATTGGAATAAAAAATTTAAAGTTGTTCAATGATGCTCTTCAGGCCCACCTCACTTGGCACATTATTAATTCCACTTTTAAGGATACTGAATTCCTGAACCATAGATTCATCTTTAAGATTTTAAAAGGGAATTTTAATTTCATCAACTCATCCATCTGGCCTTCTATCTGGGACTCTTATCACAAGATCATGCAAAATTCTAGATGGATAGTCAGTGCTGATTCTTCCATAAACATTTGGTGTGAAAATTGGTGTGATACCCATTTGATATCCTTGTTACCCTCTAATAATCCTCCTGAAGATACTAATCAGACTATAAAGGAGGTCTTACAATCTCACCAACATGATCTCCCTGATAATATTGCGCAAATTATTGATAATCATCTTTTTTCTTCTGATGGTGATTTCCTTGTTTGGGAACCTTCTACCAATGGCATTCTAGATTCAAAAAATTATTATCAACATAATTTCTATGAAAATGAATCTAGTTTTCTATGGGTGAATCATTTTAACAAACCCTGGATTAAACCTTCTAGTCTCACCCTAATTTGGCGCATTGCCCATAATAGATTACCAACGGAAACTAGTCTTCAATATTTTTGTTTTTAACTCTTCTCTAAATGTCGCTTGTGTAATCAGAATAGGGAGGATTCCAATCATCTTTTTTTATCTTGCCCGATGGCCTCTGCTCTATGGAATTATATTTCTGAATTTTTTAATTGCAGATGGTTCTTTACTGACTCAATTTCTTTGTTATTAAAAAATTGTACTAGAAATGATGTTTCTCTGCAGATTAAAAATATTTTTCTGGAGACAGTGGCGGAAATCCTGCATGAGATCTGGTATGTTAGAAATTCTCTCATTCACAATAATCACTCTTTCAATCTAAATATAGAGAAATATCAGATTCTTCTTGAGGTTCATGAAGCTGCCTCAATTCAAAATGACTGTTGCAACAAGTCGGTTGGTGACATTGAGATCCTTCATCATCTCCATGTCCCTGGTATCTACCCAAATCCCAAACACTCATTTGAAGTGTTCTGGAAATCACCAATGCCAGGATGGATCAAATTGAACGTCGATGGCGCTTCCAAAGGCAACCCAGGCCTTGCCAGTTGTGGTGCCATCTTCAGAGACTCAGCTGGCCAGTGTCAGGGCTGCTTCTATGTTGGATGTGGTCACTCTTCATCTCTGGAGGCAGAAATGCTGGGGGTCATTCATGCTGTTGATTTTGCGCTTCAAAGAGGTTGGAGAAAGTTATGGATTGAAAGTTATTCAACCACTATCATTCATGCCATCTAGAATGACAACATCCATTTGGCCTGGACACTTACCACATGTTGGATTAATTGTCGAACAAGCTCCATGGGATCGATTATATAGCTACTCACGCCTACCGTGAAGCGAATGATATTGCTGATGCTCTTGACAACAAAGGAGTTCATCAGAGCATGACTTGGATAGAATCTATTCCTTCCGACTTACTATACCTTTTTGATAGAGATTGTAAAAAAATCCCATCCTTTCACCTCTTGTAATCCTTTTTGTTTATCAATAAATTGTGCTCTGGTATTTGACCAAAGCATTACCTTTTAAAAAAAAGATTAAATCCATTGAAAATATATTAAATTTTATGGGATGTTCAGATAATAAAAATGTATGTGTTTCCATTTATCATTTTGAAGGAGAAACTCATCAATAGTTGTCAACAGTCAAGAATATAAGGGACTCATAAGATATTGAAGCTATAAAGTGGGATGAATATAATAGTATTTTTCATGAAAAATATTTTTTAAGGTGGTTTGACATTGGATGAGGATGAATACCTTGAATTGATGAAAAAGTAGGAAGCTTTAGTGTCCATGTATGAAGAAAACTTCACCTGACTATCATGGTATGCTCTAAATTGTATTCATTATCATGATAGAAAAATTACCCATTTTTACTCAGGATCGAAGCCATGATATAGATGGGAATTGGATTCCGTAGAGTTAAAAAGTTATGAAATCCTTTTCCGCTGTACTTTTAGGGTATAAATGGTGTTTGTTGATGATCTTGTGTATATTGAGAAAAAAGAGATTAAGAGACCCAGATAGAAGTAAATGGGTAAGATCAATCAAATATATCTGATGGTTACAATATTAAATTTCCAATTTGTGAAATGTGTTGCAAAAATAACCATTGGGATTGCTATACTAAAACTGTTAAGAGTTTTCAATGTGGTATGTTTGGACATATGTCCCGATACTGTAATGAAAATGACCCTATGATTAATCCCAACAATAAAACATTAATGTGTTTAAATTGTGTTAATATTGGTCATTATTAAAATAACTACACAATGAAATATATAAATCATAGGATGCAACCCGACTATAAGTAGAAATGTGTAGTGAGATACTTTATGACTATGTGAAAAGATGTTGGGATATCCAATGATGTTGTATCAGGTACCTTGTTTGTTTAATTGGATTCTACTAATATTTTGTTTGATATGGGGTCTACACATTCCTTTATTTCTATGATTTTTTTGGTATATTAGAAATGTCACCTCTAAATATGATACCAAAACTTATTTTTAAAATGGTAGGATAAGTATTACAACAATGAGGAATTATAAGAATCTTTATATTGTCATTTTTAGAAATCCATTACCAGAAAACCTTATTGTTTCTTCCTTAGTAGAGTTGGATATCTTTCTGGGTATGGATTGGATTTCTATTTATCAAGCTAAGAATAATTGTAGAGAAAAATAAGTTATTTTTTAGAAATAATTTCTATTTGTATATAATAATGAACCCATACAATTGATAACATATTTGGATGGTGAGAAACTATTAAAATATAGAAATGAACATTGTCTTTCGTATAATGTTGAAACCAATGGAATTATTTAGATAAATTATGTGGTAGTGGTAAAGAAATATCTTGATGTTTTTCATGACGAGTTACCCAGTGTTATACATTACTGGGAAGTTGAAATCATGA
Source organism: Viscum album (assembly GCA_963277665.1). Classification (NCBI taxonomy): domain Eukaryota; kingdom Viridiplantae; phylum Streptophyta; class Magnoliopsida; order Santalales; family Viscaceae; genus Viscum; species Viscum album. The sequence continues at coordinate 1,237,191,704 of OY728126.1, forward strand.
TTGACTTGGTTCCTGATGATATTATAATTTCAAAACCTCCTTATTTAATGTCTTAATTAGAACACATTTATTTGAAAAATCACTTATAGGAGTTTATTGAAAAATGATTCATTGTTCTTACACATAACCATGGGATGATCATATTTTGTTCGTTAAAAAAAATATGTTTCCATGAGAGTTTCCATTGTTTATAGAGCCTTGAATAACATCACAGTTAAGAAAATGTATCATTTTCCTTATATCAATGACTTGTTTGGTCAGATCTTGGGAGCACAATATTTTTTTAGGATTAACCTGAGGTCAGAGTACCATCAGATTAAAGTAAAAGATGCTTATATCTTAAAGACTGGATTACATACTAGATATGGGCATTATGAATTTCTTGTTATGTCATTGGGGTTAACTAACACACCTTATACATTCATATAAATTATGAATAGAATATATCATGAGTTCTTGGATAAGTATGTAGTTGTTTTTACTAATGACATTATAGTATTATCTATACATTATAAGGATCTTGAAATCATATAAGGGTTCTTTTGAAAACCTTAATGGAAAAGAAATAATATTGGGAATTTATCAATTTTTTTTTGTTGAAAGATATTTCTTTTTGTGGGAACATTGTAAATAATGATTGAATAATAGTTGGTCTCACTAAAACAAAACTATATTTTGAATGGACAAGACCTAAAAATGTTATATAAAATTTGAGTTTTATTGGATTATCATGTTATTACTGATGCTTTGTTAAAAAAATTTCATGGTTATCTAGCCCACTAAATAAGTTAACACAAATAGTGGATTATTTTATAGCGATAGAGTAATGTGATGTTTGTTTTCAGGAACTGATGAACAGATTGGAGAATGCTCTAATTTAGGCTCTGCCTTCTAGAAATTCTAATTTTGCACTCTTTAGTGATGCTTCATTTAAGGGTCTTGGTTGTGTACTAATCCATAATGATCTAGTAATTGAATATGTATTAAGACAACTAAATCCTCATGAGGTAAATTATCCCACACAATATTTTGAATTAGAACCTGTGGGTTTTTCATCAAAAATTTTGATGCATCATTTATACAGAGCCAAATGTCAAATATATACTAACCATAAAAGTCTAAATTATAAATTCAATCACGTGGAATTAAACATGGGGAAAAAATATGGCTTGAATTGATAAAGGAAGACGATTTCATGATCAATTACCATCTGGTAAATTAAAACAATTTAGAAGATGGCTTGAGTCCAAAAAACCATGCATCATTAAAAATGTTATGACTGTTTCATAAAACCTTGATTAATGATTTGATCATTTATTTTAGGGAAGTTGTTAGTGAAGGAAATTATTCTATTTGTCATTAGGATTCAGTGTTTTCATCTTTGTTCGAAAATATTAAACATGCATAGAAGGAAGACCATGAGCCACAAAAAAGGTATAATTGGTTAAAATGGGCATGTTTCCAGAATTTAACATTGATAAAGATTGTTTTATTATTTAGAAAATGAATGTTTGTGGATTTTGTATCTCAGCTAAAGAAATATTTTCTGTTTGAATATTATAGTCCTCCATTTTCAATTCATCATGGTATTACAAAGATGTAGAGAGACCATCGAGAGTATTACTTGTTGGATTGAATGAAATGAGAGAATGAATATTTTAATAAAACTAGTTTGACTTGTCAATAGGATACAAAATAGAAGTAGTTACCGAAGGGGATGCTTCATCCTTTACTAGTGCCAGAGTGGAAATGGGAAAATATATCCATAGAATTCATGGTGGGAGTAAATAATAATTTTAGATGTAACAATGCAATTTGGGTGATTATTTAATGACTGACTAAATCTACACATTTCTTTCATATTTGAGATATAATGTATTTGGATTAGTTTCTAGAATGTACCAAAAATAGTTATTCAGGTTACATTGAGTGCCCATTTTTGTTGTGTTTGACCACGATCCGGTGTTCACTTCTGATTTTTGGTAGGGAGTTCAGAATTTGTTGGTCATAGAATTAAATTTCATAATAGATTTTTATCCTTAATCAAATGGGAAGTCAGAACGAACAACTCCTACATTGGAGGATATGGTTCAATCTTGGTCAATAGACTATCCGGAAAGTTGAGATCAACATAATTACTTAGTTGAGTTTTTTTATTATAATATTTTTCATTCCAGTATATAGATGGAACATTTTGAAAATTTTATTGGAAATAGTGTTAAACTCTAGATTTTCAGGATGAAGTTGGGAAAAATAGTTTATGAGACCAAAAATAGTAGAAGTGTCTGAGTATGTTAAGATGATTCATCAAAACATGAGTATATCTCAAAGTAGGCCTAAATGTAAAGTAGTTAACAATATTAAAATATTTTCAGTCATGGCAGGTTATCATATTTTCATAGAATATCACCATGGAAAACTGTTATTCATTTTAGTAAAAATGGAATGCTATGTAGATGGTTCATTGGAGCTTATGAAATCCTAGTGAACGTTGGACCAATATCTTACTAAGTGGATTTTCTTCTGAGTTTATCTTAGGTACACAATGTTTTTCGTGTTTCAATGATGAGAAATTATGTTATTGATTCATCTCATTTCATGCACCCAGAATTAGTTCACATGGAATAGAATCTTTTATTAGAAGAGAATCCTTTTTTAAATATTGATCGTAGAGAGGATGTATTGTGGAATAAGGTAGTCCAAGATGTAATGGTTTTGGGGAGAAACCACATGGTTGAATATTCAAAATTGTAATATGGAAATTTTTAAAGGTATAGGTACCTGCACTTTTTTAATATATAAATAGAAAATTTATAGGACATAATTTCAAGATGGTGGGGTGAATGTAACACCCCAAAGACATACAAATAAATATAATGAAATGAATGAAACACTAAGTCTCTTCATAATGGTTTTTTTAAGAATATAGTTATAAAATAGAAATTAATGATAATTTTGAAGCTTATATTATTTTTATATCTTAATAAAGACATCTATGGTTGTGATCAGTAAGTTATATGGAGTTTGATAGAACTAATATATTTTTGGTGAATAGTAAAATTCAAAAATTAACAAAATATTCTAAATAAATGAATTTATAAATCATACTTAAGTCATGGATTATATAAAATGTCCATTCTAATGAACTGATATTCACATATTACTATTTTGGGAGAAATGAATCATGACTACTAATTGTCTGAAGAAAGAATATGTAATTTATGATTAAAATAATGTAAAACCCCTCCTCTTTTCCACTATAAATACCACCATCAACCCCATATCCATATCACACCATTAAATACTTGATCCTTGTATAATATAATCCAAGAAAACTTCTCAAGATCCACCCCCATGTCCATGAACTTCTGGTCTCACCAAAATGTGAAAACCAATGGCCTTTAGCAGGATCTCAAGGAGAATTGGTCAAGAGGTAAAAATGATATTTAATTTTCTTGTGTTTTCTTTTAAATTCATTTTTTCTTTTAATCTCTTCTCCCCCACTCATACAAGAGTTATGAAAGATCAAGTGTTATATATATTATGAATTTTTATAACGTTTATGGAAAAATTCACCATTACTCTTCCTAACCTCTTCCTATTACTCTAAATATAAAAACATTGTCCATAAAGTGATGATTTACCAAAACCATGGACGATGTGTTTTCAATTTACATTACTTCCTTACAATCTAGTTATAATTCCATTTTAATGGTTTTAATAGGTTTTAAATTGTATGATATATCATCTTTTATGTTTTGGTGTTATCACATATACATAATATTCTATTTTTCAATGAAACCAATTCATGAATGTCAAAGAACTGCCAAAAGGATCTAAACAGATACCATTAAAAATTTATCTAATGATTTATCCTAATACCATATAAAAAATTATTTATGGAATAATTTAATATTTTAGAAACACCTTAATATCATTTAATTCCACTTCTAGATTTTTTCATTTTCACATGACACGAAAATGAAATACAAACCGGCCATTGAAATCATGTAATAAACAAACCCAAAACAATAGAAGAAATAAAATACGAATAATTAATTGGGGAAATGATGTCATGAAATGATCATATAAGGTCTTATAAAATTCAATATGTTTCTATATGATATTAATAACACTCTTTTAACCATTATAATAGAGGTATAAATTTGTTTGAAGTAATACTAACATGATGTAAAGTAATTCTTAACCCAATTTCCATTATTTGGGTTAACCATCTACTTCATCAATTATGTGGTACTAAGATTATTTCTTGTAATGAATTTGGGTTATATTATGTTATATTATTTTTATTTAGTGTGTATAAACATATTCAGTTTGTTTTATTTTATTATCATATCAATTATATGTTATTTTAAGGGGCGTTTCTTATAAAATATTCTTATAAACATCTAGTTTTAAATAATTGAAAGATAATGTTTTTATGAAAATATTCTTATTTAATGAATATGTTATGGTTGGTGAGAATTGTTTTTGATAAATGAATATACCTATATCTCTGTCTGATTCATTGAGTATGTGTATTTTGGTGGTTGGACATATGGTTTATCTGAGTCTAACTATGATGGTTACATAATAAGATAGATGTGAAGAATACATCGTATGATATTAGTTAGTGTAACAAATTATAAGGTAGTTGAGAGTGTTAAAAGATTATTTAAGTAATTACCCAAGATAAATTTATGATTCTGTTTATTTTCATATTATTTTTTAGAAATATCGTGGAAATATCATGTTTCACAAATTAAGTATATATGGGTGACTATTATGTCATTTTGAAAATGATTTCATTTGTTTACAAGTATTCATGGGAAAATGATTTATTTTTTTTATATCTCTTATTGAGTTATTTGTGCTCTTCCCATGTATTTAACTAATTTCTGATGCTAAAAAAATGTGTAATACAATGAATAAATTCAAGATAAATGTTATGAAAATTTTTAAAAGAAAACATGTTTTTTTGAAAATTGTTATATTTTGGAAAAAATTGATACTATTTTTGTGGTATCATCTCTATATAATTGTGGAATTTTATGTCTGTATTATATCAATATTATTTAAAACTAAAACCATTAAATCATTATCAATGTGAATGGAAGTGTTTTCTTGACTAAAATTCAAGTTTATGTAATGTAATATGCTTCAGTCATTATATAGTTCAAGAAAAAGTATTATTAATCAACCTGCATTTTTTCTTGATATATTAATCCACAACCATCGTTAATTATTCAACAATGATTCTTTAATAAAATAATTATTACATATATTATAATAATTTTTTTAATGGTATTACTGAAAACATCACGAACATCCATCAAATGGGTTGTGAAATCATCAATCTTGTGTGTGGTGAACTACCTCCACACATAACAATGTGGTTGGTTTTTTTAAATAAAAACATTAATTGTTGGAAATAATGATTTACATGATGTTTATATATTATATTTATGATATTTATAACATAATTATACCTTTTGAGTGATTATATCACATACACCATTTTTATATTTGATCCTATAGTTTATACGATAATGTGTCTCATGTGTGCGATAGATTGCTTCCACACAAAGTGATGTGATGTGTTTTTCCCTAACACGTAACATGAATTAATATGGATAAATATAATATATATAAATATATATTAAATAAATTATATCATTATTATATTAATGACATATTTATATTTTTTTAAATGATATATATCATTTTTTCTTTACTATTTCAAACTCTAATAATGCGATAATGTCGTTCGTGGACATGTTGACTACAACCTCCTCAATGTGATGTGATTATTATTTATAATAATCAGATAATAATAAAAATATTTATAATTAAATAAATTTATCTTTATTGAAGTTTAAATTTTTTTCACCTTCTTTCCATGATGATCATTAGAAAAGTTGAAGAGTAACTCATGCGTATATACGACCTTTCATACCCTTGATCATAATGTTGGTTAATTTTTTATAAACATAATTCATTATCTATTTAAATAGTATATTTTATGTATAAATAATATATTCATTTCATTATTATTATTCTGGAGATGTTTAGATAAGTTTTACATTGAACATAGTCATGCTATAGTAGTCGTTATTTACACAGAATCTGCATTTGGTCAGAACATTCAATGTAAACATAATTGTTTTTGTAATTGTATATCACATGTTAATAATTGAAAAAAAATTAAAACCAGTATCTAAATACTAGTGACCATGTTAATAATAAACATAATTTTATTATTATGGATGATAATGAACAAGTGTGATAAATCAGACATAATGTAGGGTTTTTCTCATCTCACTATTAATTTTGTGAGATACATGCCATATTAAACATTTATTTTTTTATTTTATGTCAATATAATTAACAAGAATGTATTTTATTTTTATTTTAATCATATTTATAGGGACATAAATATCCATTTTAGTATATATAATTCATGGGGTTTATGGTTAAAATTTTACTAATCTGTTAGAGAGTTCTGTATAAAGTTTTTTTCTTTGAGAAGTTTGTTATATTATGAAAATTGTATTATTTTATTAGTTATATATAAATAAAATTTGACATGTCATATTAGGAATTTACAAATTTTCATGACATTATATGTTTCATTTGATTTTATTCATTCAATGGTGTTATGATTAAATGTTTACAATTATGTAAGAGATTCATGTTACAATATCATCGTTCGTCATGATTGATAGTGAATAAGTATCCAATGTTGAAATCAAAAAGTTATAACTACAACTATTTCTTATGAAATTCATTATCCACTGAATATTTAATGAAATTACATGTTTTTATACATTTTATTCTCATTATGTTCTAAAAATTTTAAAAATATGTTTTTTATGAAAAATCAACTTTTCGGAAAATAAATATTTTAATTTCAGTGCACTGCGATATCAAAATATTTTCAAAATGATATAAAAATTTTTTTTAAAGAAAAAATGAATTTTTTCATATATATATGTTATAAAATATTCCTTTATTATCTTTAATTGTTTTTTCAAATAAAAAATATTTTTAAATTTTTTCTATTTAAATAATTTATTTTATAAATGAAAAGAGTAATTTGAACAAAATGGGTTTAATGGTATTATAATGGTAATTCCATTCATAAACTACAAAAACTCATGTTGTTAATTATAATAAAATGGGTAATTTGTTTAAAATTATTTCATCCACTTTCTTTCATTGTATGGATTATGATTTTTAAATGTGATTATTATTGGACTGATTTTGTTTCCATGTGCTAATCATGTCTCAAACAGATTTTTACAACACAGATTTCATTTCCATGGGATAAACATGTTTCAAAGGGATTATTATGGAATAGATTTATATACAATGGTAAAACCATATTTCAGTGATATTTTTATATAACCATTTTATTTTCCTTTTGTTAATCACGTTTAAAATAGATTAGAGAACCAGTTTTTTCTGCTATTTAATCATTTTAGAAATATATTTTCATTGTACCAATTTAATATCCACAGCTTAATCATGATTAAAATAGATTATTATAGAACTTATTTAATTTAAATGGGTTAATCATGTTTCAATGTGACTATTATAGATTTTTTTGATCTTTAGGTTAATTATGAATCAAATTGATTTTTATGATATCTATTTCCTTTTAATTGGTTAATCATGTTTTAATGGGATTATTATGGAACACATTTATTTTATGTGGTTTAATCATGTTTTTAAAGATATTATTATGTAAAAAATTGATTTTCCAAGTCTTAATCTTTTTTGAATGATATTATTATGTAATTATTTTCTTTTCAACTGTGTAATTATGTTTTAGAAAGATTGTTATTGAAATGTATTATTTTCCCTAGGATAATCATGTTTTGAATAGAATAAAGGATTATTAAATGTGCTATGATGGTGAAAATTTGATATATTTATTATTAATGTCATGGTTCTTGGACATTACACATGATAATTGATACGAGTTAGTGTCGTGTGAGCCTGTTATAGATAATATGGTCATTATTCTTAAATAAAACCCTAATAGATTTAGTAATGATTATATTCTCAAGAGAAAAATTATGTAATTTGGTAGTATTGTTATTCCAATGTGTGATGGTTAATTAAGGGTTCTATAAGGGTTATGTAAGGTTTATATCATAATATTTTCCAAGGTACAAATACATAATATCAATGGGGTTATGATACTACTTTTGATAAATATTGAAATCACATAGACAAAGATTCTTGATGCTTATGGATGTTTAATTTCTCAATTCCTTAATAATTGTTTTCATGTTTTTTGTTATCTATACTAATTAGTAGGATCCAGTTTTTAAAGTTATCATTATATTTTATTATATCATCATATTCGTATTCACTATTATAATCCTTATGTAAATTCAACTATCAATATTATTGATTACCATTATAGATAATTTTATCCAACCCCATGTCTTGATTCATTTTCAAAAGGTTATAAATAAATAGGTTGAATTTTTTTTTATTGAAAATAGATTTCAAAAGGATGATGCTGATAACATAATGTAACTTATGAAAATATGTTTATAATAAAAGGTTATCTACATTATTATGGAATTTTTTATGATTCTTTTTCGATATCAATTAATCCAAATTATATAAAACTATATACCTAAAATTTCATCAATAATGTTATTTATAATTTTTATTATTATTATATTAAAAGTATTGGATTGAGAAAATGGGTTACAATTAATTCCAAAAATGCGATGTTTGTGTTTTTTGGTAATCGATTTGGGATAAGAGGTTCTGGGATGTTATTGTAAATCTTTATTGTGAAGGGATATTCTTCAAGATAATAGATTCTCTATTATAATCATTTTTCTAAAATTTTTGTTATCTTAAACAATATATGATTTACATATTTAAAAAACACCTCATAGTGTATAAAAAATACTTACCTACCCACTAATAAAATAGAATAGTCGAATGATTTCTTTAATACCAAGAGTATCCCAATCATTATATAATCCATCCATATAAATATAAGTGATTACTTTTATTTCATTATGATTCTGCTCTCTAATAGATATAGTGATTAAAATATATCTATATAATTGATCACATTCCTTATCAAAAGTGTCCTAAAATTTATATAGATATAAAATTGAACATCTAAATAATTTTTCACAATTTTTTTGACTATTTAATAGATCATCTGAACAATCACAAAAATATTTATAAGATAAAAAAACCTAATGTGTTCTTATATGATCTATAATCTCCAAAAAACTTCGAATGTATCGACATAAAATATATGAATAATAGTATCACATTAGAACGATATTATAATATTCCTCTCTTGTTATTCACACATATTCATATATATATATATATATGGTTTTATTTTTGTTTCTTCGTGTCCCATATTTCTATGATACCTAAATGATTAACTTTATCTCATATATCATCAAAATATACACTTTCACCTTCTTCACTGTGACTTTAAATTATATAAACTCATCTATTGAACTCTATTTCAATTCATGAACTACCATTTAAATTATTTTATTCAATTTTCTACAATGGCTTAAAAAAATATAGTCTATGTAATACTATATAGAAATTCTTCTTGTACATCAATAACATTTTATCATTTTTCATATATCATATACTTATTAGTAATCCCATAATTTCCTTATTTTTTCTCCTCAAAAGATATCTACAGTAATTTTATAGGAATTAGAGCGCATCTATATATTTCTAGATAACTCAAGTTCTTGTTAATACTCTTATAAAAATAACTCCATTAAAGTTATAAAAAATTTTCATATAACAGTATGTATTATAAATGAATAATTTTTTAATTTTATTATCCTTAGAAAATCAATGATTATATATATAACTATTATTAATAATCTTCAATAAGTTAATATTAAATTGAAGTTAAAATTTTAATCCCATCCCATTCTACATGATTCACTTATCACCTTGATAATAAAACATTATCAATATCAAAACATCATAATTCATTAGTATAACATTAAATTAATCAATAATTTACTTCATTTGATAATGATAAGTTTATATAAATTGATCTTGATCTCTTATTCATATTGAAATCCAAATAAATTGGTTCATAATTTTTTTTATATTTTTTAAATTACAGATAAAATCTAATAATATCTTACATAATTAAAAATTATTACCACCAATATAGATTTTTAATCATTTTCATTTCATATATGATGATATAGAAAAAATATTTTCTCTAACACCACTATATATTATCTTCCTCAAACCAATAATTGTCAATGAATCTTCAAATCATCAATTGATTTAGAACATTATTTAATATAATGACCACCATCATACTTAATTTCATTATTATAATAATCAATTTATAAACTTCACATATTTCAGGAATTTATGGTTTCTAACAAAGTTAATAAACCATACTTGGTACTATGAGCAAAAAAATAGTGACATGATTGCACATCATGAGTACATATTTCCGAATTCTATTATAGATTCCCTATGAAGAAATATTTTCATGATAATATACATTGTAAGTATAGTGGATATTAAACACTTGTAATAATCTTACACTGATGGGTTTATCTACCTTATTGATAGTTTTATTAACATTACTCATGTGGTTGTACAATCCTTATAATTATTTTTTTACCTTTATATTGTGATTATAAAAACCATATAACACTTTTTAGTTTTTAATAATGATATCATAAAAATACTTAATAATTAAGGATCATATTGAATTTAATTTTAGGGATATCATCCATTACATATCACTAGAAAAACACTCTAAATATATTAAATTCTATATTAAAAATTCTAAATATTTATAGATAATTACAATGTAATGTTTTATCTTCTAAACATTCCTATTAAAGCTCTATAATTTCTTACCACCCATCGAACAATATTATAAAAATAATTACAGTTTATCCAGTATCCAACTAATTTTTATCATTGTAAACAACACTCTATATTCATGATCATTATAATAGGTTAACCATAATTTTATTCTTCTCTCTCATAATTTATTAATGAAATTAATATATCCATCTACACCCTTTTTTGTGACTATATTATTTATTGAATTTACACATGTAGCTAATTATCTTTTCCATTATGACAGTACTTCTAATAATATTATATGATGTGTTTCATTCCAAGATGTTATCTCACACTTAATTTCCCTGATATTATGTTGGAATAACCTTCTATATATATATATGGTGTCTTCTCACCAAAGTACCAAACTCTAATAAAAATTGTATTGTAGAATTCCAAATCATATTTAGAAAAATACTCAACCATCAAATTCAAAATATAATATCTTTCTTAAAATTAATCATTTGGATTTATTTTCTATATCCATTTTCTATTAAATTTCAATGTTACCCATATCATTTTAATTTTTAATAAATTCAATGGGTGAATATTTTTCATCCCCATATTGAATCAATAAATTTAATATAATAAAGACTCTATATTATTTATTCCTTAAACAAATAAAATAAATTATCCCTTTGTGATTATTTCCATTATTGATTAAATAATGGACCCATTGGTTTCTTATCAATACAACTTTTTTATTCCAATTATTCATCTTTATAGGATAATAGTGTGTAGAAAAAATTTGTTAATTTACCAAATAATTATATCAATAAATACACACATTAATGTTTTTAAAAGTGAAAATTCAATTATTTAGGTATGTACAAACATATTTTTATGTATGTGTATGAACATAGTTTCACTATCACAATATATATTTAAAAATTCAAGTTAGTTTTTTAAAAATTTTAAGATATTCACTACCAAATAATAAAAAATTAATCATTGTTATCATTGGAGATAGGGTTGTGAAAAACTAATATCATTATTTTGGTTATATTCTGTATGTCCAAATTCAAGATTCAGTAAAAAATTATTCATCCTAATAGATTTTATTATGAATTGGAAATAACATGAGGGATATTATCCATTAATAGTAAGCATAGTAAAATTACTCCAAAATTATCTCATCGAAATAATGATATATTTTTATTGATGATAGAATTTAAAAGTACCCATGTATTATTTAGTAAAGAAACAATAAGGTTACAATGGAAATATTCCCCATATATTTCATCATTTAATCAGTATTCATATCAAAAATTTAATTATTTTATTAATTCAAAAACATTAATTGATTTTTATATTATTTATACGCAATAAAATTTAAGAATATGTTGGACTTACGTATAGGCCATTATCATAGCACATGGTATGCAACTTGATTTTCAATATAGAGACTCATTTATTTGAGTATATTAAGTGTTTTGATAGTTTCATAATTAATGTATCCTTGTAATTATATATATGATAAAAGCAAGTTTTATGGATTTAATTTAATTTTCTCACTTAGTTTTTTATATAATTAATATCATCTATTTAGAAAAAAAATAAATTTCATTATTCATGACTTTCATAATTTTAATATCTAGTTGATGGTGAAATATAATAAAAATATTATTTTTCAGTAGTTCATAAATAATTTCTTCTTTTTTATTTATTGTATTTATAAACTATTTGCACAATTTTATCCATTTTCTATTTAACATGACAACTTAATGTCATTTTTCCCAATAATTCATGTTATAATTTAGATTTCAATGCGATCTATCTTCCTGCACCATCCAAACAATTCTTTAAAATAAATTGAGATTAATTTCTATGAGAACATCATAAAATAATCACATTTGAAATAATTAAATATTATAATATTCTGCTAAATATATTTCATTTTGAATCCTGAGTTTTTCAAATAATACATGAACTACGAAAAATTGCATATATAACAAAAAATAACAAACTTAAATGAACAATGATATATTATTATTTAAATATACATTTAATGTACAAGTCATTAAATTAAAGGGTATGTATAAGATAAACTATATAGTGAATAAATATATATTTTTTAATCAAAAAATAGTTTCTGATATATTCATAAGAAATATGAATTGAATTTTTAATAAATAAATTTTATTACTGTAATAATATATTTGATTCAAAATTAATATTCATAGACTATTACTAAAAAATATTATCATTAAATTATTGAAAAATTAGAAATATTACTTGATAAAATTGGTATCATTTTAGAAATTATCACATCAGAATTTAATTAGAATGATTTTTAGGGATTTTTGAGAAATTTTATATTTCCATCGGATAGTGAAAATAATCGATTACTCAAATACTATAATTTATTTTAATGAAATAAAATAATAGAAAATAAAAATTAATTTTTTTCATTTTTTCTAAATGTGAAATATGAACCATTTTAATTAGAATATTCCAATTAATATCATTTTAGTTATAAATCATCATGACTTTGGTATATGTTTATTTTTATTCATTGAAATTTAGTATTCTGATAACACATTTCACGCACATTGAATTTCTCCATTTCAATAAATAAATATAAACCATATAAAAAATTTACATGATATTTTTATATAATTTAAATATATATATGAATGAAATTTTTTATAAATATGATTATTAGTCCTAATGTTTATATAAGATGATCTATTTCTTGAGAATTCAATTTTCTTAAAGAACACTTATTCGTTCTATGGATGAATATTGTATAAAAAGTTTCTTACAATAATAGGGTTTTAATTTTTATTATTTTATTTAGTATTTTCAATCATAATAATAATTATTATTTGACAATAAAAATGTTTTATCATATTGAATGGTGAAAAGGATAAAACAATTTTATCATAATGATAGGGGAAATCATGATAAGTTAGGTTAAAACATGATAATAAGGACACTATTTTTCACAATAATTATAATTATATGTAGTTACTTATACCCTTACTTCATTTGGATTATATTTAGTTTTTTATTGTATACATACCCATTAAAATCACCTATATAATATTTTATATAAGAAAAAAAGGTTACTCTCTTTTCAATTTAAATTTTTTGATAACATATTGACAAAATATTATCTTAAAGGAATCACGATGATTATTTTGAGAATAATTTTGTAAAATTAATTATGGTAATTTATTTATTATTTTTAGTAACAAATAATTAACTTAAATTATATAGCAATGCTAAAAAAATATTTATTAATTTAATAGAAAAATATTGTAAAATAAATTGTGTATATTAAAACTAATTTATATGTAATTATTTACTATATTAGATAAATTTTGTAGAAAAATTTAACATTTTAGTTATGTAGTGAAGTGTAATATATTATTTCTATTTTATATGTTTTTTTAAAAGTAAAATTAATTGAATAGTTTAAAAAATGACATTAATGATATTTTATAATAATTAAAATTCTACAAAATGATATAAAATTGTTAAAGTTGAAATCTTAAACCATGTTACTTGTATATAATTTCAAATAAAATCTATGGTCTATTTATTGAACAATTTTCGTATTATTATAATTTTATTTCCCATAAGATATTAAAATCATTATTATTAAGGTAATTTTCTTAACTAGTAATTTTTTTTTCAAAATGAGATATGGGGAAAATTTTTATTTATGTTAAAAAATATGATTAGATTTAGAAATATAATCACCCTATATGACACACACACACACACACACACATGCATTTTAATATTAAAATTAATAATGTTAATTTATTACTTTAATAAATCTCAAGAGCCCATATCCCACACTAATAAAAGCTATCCAACATTCCAATTTACTTTGACAGAAATTACCATTGGGTTCTGAAAATAAATTCTAAAATAACATTCATATATATATTAGAATTTCCCACAATCATTATAAAGCCTCATCCTTAAACATTACTTAATATTGAGTCATGTCAATAATTTAACTTCCATTCACATTTTTGATCTTTTCAGGTTTAGATATTTCGAAAATTAGACATTAATATATAAATATCATCTCAAAAATTAAAAAGTATAAACATCAACATACTATACATTTTTTCATTGGAAAAAATGTTAATTAGAAAAATGGTTTCATTTCATGTTTAAACATAATATCTTTTCCTTGATCCCATACTTGACTGTATTCTTCATTAAATCTGCAAGAATAATTTTCAAAACATAGTATGAGCATGAAATCCTTCGTAAGGGATTAAAAAATATGGAAAATATTATCCTTGAAAAAACATGAAATCCCTGAATAATTTATGATAAATTAATACTTTTCACCTTTAAGAAGTAGTAAAAACTCTTCTCTAAATATAAGCTCATTGAATACAATTTTTGTAATCAAAAGATTACCTTAAAAACCATTTAAAAAACATATAAATGTATATTAGGACATAATCATACTTAAATGGAATAACCATATAGTCAATATCCATACATATAAATAAATGCAATAGTCATACGACCGACTTCTATAAACATTTCATTGGAAGTTATAATGTGACCACCGATACTGGGTGTATCATAGAACCACCCATCGTTGGTTTATCACCTAACCAACCATCTTGGTTTTATCACATAACTACCAACCAAATTTCCAAGTATCAATATATAATCATAACATAGGATAGATTGTAATTATCAATGTTTCACTCATAAAATTTCATTTATAATCACAAGAAATAATTTCAAGATATTGAAATAGTCAATCCAATTTCAAAACCATTTTCAATACAAAAACACCCAAAAAAGGAATAAGGTATTTCATTTTGTTATAAAAAACATTATGGATTATAGAGGAATCGAAATATCAAATAATAGTTATGGAAACAGAGAAGTCATTGTCACCACATACATTAAGAAAACATTCTAATTTCGTTTTATAAAGAATGTAAAATGATTTGTATAAAAAAATTCCTTTCCAAAAGTTTGAATAAAATTCAACATTGATATAAAATTTCATGTATAATTGATCTATATCCATATAAATAAATATGTAAATTATTATCATGATAAATAATATTTTAGAATTAAATCATTAAATGTTCACTATGTCCCATACATCTTTGAACATTTTATTCTCATTATCTATGAATTATTCAATTTTAACAACATATTAAATTACATTATTATTGGTAAAATATGAATATTAAATGACCTAGAGTCTATCTACAATCCTTATGAAAGAATAAATGTGTATATTATCAATAAATGACTCAATAAAAGGAGATTTAGATTATGTACCTGACTTGGAGTTTGATTCATCATGTATGATACTTATTCATCTTGAATAATAAACATAGCTTAATATCTACTTTCTTATTAACCATTTAATGATTATTATTCATTTAATATAATTAATTAACTATGTCGAAAATGAACATGCTATGGAGTTAATAGTTCATGTAGTCATATGTACTCCATATACAGAATAGTATTAATGGCATTATTATCAATGTTATACAAAAATTATAATATTAAATCAAACCATTAGGTATTGTTATAAAATGTGAACAATTTTATATTAATGTAGATGGTAATTCATACGTACGCATGAGTAATATTGTCCATTTTTCATTGATCATTATGCATATAAGGTAAGTATTATTTTATATTTACAAAATGATCAGAATATCATTAATATCAAATTAGTATTATATATATATATCTCATAAAATTGAAAAAATGAATAAAAATGATTCACATTGCTTCATGGAGGTGATAGTTCACATGTACGCACAAATGACATTGTAATTTTTATGTGCATGGATACTAAGAACATAATTGATATATTATTATAATATAATGATTAATATGTCATTAATATAAAATATGAACATTAATTCCATAATTTTTTCCACTAATGAGGGATGTTTATGGAAAAATAATTATATCTGTTCATGGATGTGATAGTTCACACACACACACATACAATTAATTACTTTCCTATTTAATTGAAGTGGAGTTGTATTTTTGTGATGGTAATAAAATAATAACATCTATGTATATTTAGGATACAATATTTATTATTCCATTATGTAATAAGAAGTTTTGATGGATGTTTATGATGAAAAAATACAGAAATATTAAAATAAAATCATTACATTTCCTTTAGATTAGAACATTTCTTAACTCAATAAAACCTCTTTAAAGGGTGTTATTCCTAAAATAATGCATTAAGAATTATTGGATAGATTCTACAAAGGTATTTTTTAGATATTGGTCCTACCAAATGGTTATTTAATTTTAAATAATAAAGAGGAATGCGTGCATATCTATAGGACATGGTAGTGGCCCCATAGAATTATTAATAATACTAAATTAATATAAATTCAATTGCGATTTCAAATTGGCCCAAAAATATTTCATTATAAAATAGGATTTTTTTATTATAATCATCATCATATTATTAAAAATATTGAGGTTTTTTATATTTTTTAATCCTTACCTTTTTTTTAAATCTTATTTCTTTATCCTATAATTTACATTTTAAAAGTCAAAATTATTACCAAATATTTCCAAAAATAATAATTAATGGGTCATTAATGACATATTTGGACCGATTCCATATTTTTTTGGTCGAATCATGGTTGTTTAGAAATTTTATAATAATTTATTAGACATTTTATATATTATGTTATGAATTATGTCAATTTTGACAATATTCATTACATGACTTCTCACAAAAACCAAAGCAACTTAATTCCATAAAAAATTACATTTAATCATTCTTAACTTATAACATTAATCTAATAAAATTTGTGGATGACATAAAATATATAAAATTATATACATTTTAATAATATTAACATCATTTAATTGATTCATTCTTTAATAAATCTATTACTGCATCATCATCATTTCACTATTAAATTTAATTACATAAATACTAAAAATTAAAAATAAATTAACATGATGTATGTAACATTTTTTTTATTTTTTATTAATATTTATAGTATATGATATCACGTTTATAAATCCGTATTAAAGTACATTACATTTTAAAATGAAATGTCTAACAATGATGACAATTCATTGAATATAATATTATAAAATCATTAATGTCACCCTAGTGGAACCATGTTTTCCTTAAATCGATCTAAGGGTTATATATGTCAGAATACACTTATAAAATTTTATTAGGACAAGTTTTAGGGTAGTTTTATATTTCTATAAAATTAGTTTTTCCTTTAATTACCTGACTTACCTTTAACTGTCGTAATTGAAATAATTACTAAAGATAATATTCATAATTTCTAAAAAATAAAAGGGAACTACTTAAATAGTTATCTTCTTATGATTCAAAATATTGAATCTATTTATCATATTTAAAAATCATAATCTATAGAAATTAATTAAAAATTTATCTCATTTGCAGAATGAGGAAACTAGTTTTTAATGAAAATATTCAAACATTCACAATGTTATTTTATTTAATTTTATTTTGAAAATGAATTTAATGAACTAAATTGGATTGAATTTTAAAAATTTAAATTAACGATTCCTCAAAACCATGTAAATAGATAATATAACAACATAAATAAATTATATGAAAATGCATTTTTTATTATAAAATTAGTATTTTTCATTATTCATTAAAATTTTTATTTAATTAGGAAAATAAAAACAAAATTATCCATTTTTAGTTTTGATGTCCCACGTTCAGATAAAAAGAACATTTTTTCAAATAGAATATATAAATGTAAAAAAAACAAATTTTAAAAGGGTTCTCCATGAAAAGGTTATAAAACTACATTTTTAAAAAAAATACATCGTTTATCCAAAAGATGAATATGTTCTTATATCATGTCTAGAAAACATATAAAATTAATTTTAAAATTTATAGTGAATATATTACATATATATTTCATTAATAAATTGAAATAAGTTTGATTTTGTTATTTTAGGAACTCACTTATTTCTATTTCAATAGTTTTTTTTTTCAGAAAAACACATCCTTTGTATTCAATTAGTTTTTATTTTCATTTATAATTACATTTCTAAGATAATAATAATTATATAAACCTATGTAATCATTATTTTAATAATTTAGTTAATATATTTCATTAATTCCATTATAATTGCTATCCGATAACTTCAACATAAAATAATAATATTAATAATATATTTTTATTTTGTATAACTCATTTTTGGTGAAACATGTGATTTTGGAGAAACCCATTATTGTGTGTCTGGTATGTTATTGATAATAGAGTCCCTATGAGGTAAAATATATTAAATAAATATTAATAAATTTGAAAAAATTATTATTCGTTAATTACATGGGATATACATTCTTCCCCACTTTTTTGAAATTTCTTACTCCCAATATTAAATTTGGGCATGATAACTAATTGTTTACTTTTTAAATTTACTTAATTGAAATACCACATTGGAAATAAATGTTAATAAAACAACCTCTTTAAAATAATGAATTTTATGTATATTGGTGACATGAGAAACACATATTAAGATTCAATTTAAGAAAAAATAGATATCGAAGAAAAGATAAGCATGATGTTCAGATGCAGAGTTATAGAAAACATGATCACTAGAAAGATAACAATCAGAAAATAATAGATTTGTGATATGTTAATGGGTATTTTATTTCATTGTAGGGAATGTAAATAGAAAATGTTTTTATTATTGGATCCTTTTCATAATGTTATGGAATTTATTTACTATATAGAATATGAACATGAAGAAAATATACTCAATTGAGATGAATAGTTTCATTATTTTGTAAATTTCTACCATATAATTATATTTTTCTCCAAAAAATGAGTATTTAAGTTGAATATTTCAAGTATAAAGAACTAAAATATACTTCAATATAATAACATAAACCAATAAATCTCTATTTATCATATTTTGAATCATTAAAAAAACCAATATTACTATGATGAAATAATATAATTTCCCAAATATAATAAACTCTAATAGAATAAAGACTACTTTTAATCTCCAAAATTTAACTATAAAAACAAAATTTCAACAAATACCACTCAATAAATAACTATATATAAAATCTCTCAAGATAATGAAATCTATTATTGAAAACAAAAATTCCGAAAGATTTTATCACATAATGTTTTATCTCCCAATAACATAAATCACTCTTAATAGATAATACCAGAAAGTAACATCCAAAATAAAAAATTCTATAATATACCTTAATCATTTCAATACAAAACTAAATGTCCATAACTCTACAATTAAATTTTAAATTACATCAAAATAAAATTAATCAATTACTCCTAAAATAAAATCCCATAATATTATTTTTATCTCATTCATTTAATGTTCAAAAAATAGTGAATGTATTAAAAAATAACATCTATCACTAAATTCCGAACACATTTTCTAATAACAAGAAATTCCATTTTATAAAACATACGTTACCAAAATATTTATATTCTTATTACAACATATTTTTTAACTAAAAAAATTACTGACCACAGATATCATGTAGGCCAGTGGTAGGTGATAATTCCTTGTCACACTTTGAGAGTGGATTCAATTTCCATAGCCTTGTTCAAGGTGATCTATTTTCACCCTTCCTATGGGTTTTATTATATCTAAAAATACTTAATGTTATGAAATTACCAAAATGAGATAGAATCCTAAAAAAAACCATAACTTGTTTTATCCTCAATTTTTATCACATATCATTCATTTTGAAACCAAAAATGAAATAACACATAATTTTCTCAAAATCACATATCATATAAAACCTAATGGTTTCCCATACCTTCATAACTATTTCCACCCAAGAAAAGGTATTTCTTTTTTAAATAAAATATTTATATAACAGGCTTCAGGTTTAAACATACTAAAAAAATACTTCAAAAGTAATCCAATCATCAAATGAGAATTAATACTTTTAAAAGATTCGTCATTCTACAGATTACTGTAACTCTTTAATCCTTTATTTGTATACATTTAAATCATTAAATGTTATTTATGATCTTTTAACCATTAAATTTAATATTATTCCTTAATACAACATTCCAAAAAATAAAAACATGAATCCTATCATAATATTCAAAAATCTAAAAACATGAGACAAGAATAAATCGATACCTTTCATAGAACATTTTTATATTCCTCTTCATCAATTTGAATTGAAATTGGTATTTCTAAACATATATTTATATAGTCCTCCTAATAATATTGGATAACCTTCTTCATAGGACATCTATGATCTTAATGACCAAATTACCCACATTTAAAACATTCAATTGGTAACTTAAAAAGAAATTATTTCCCTTTCCTTGAGGCAGCTGAAAAAAACTCCCTTGGATGATTATTGTTGTATGTCCTTCATTTAAACATCTATAACATCTTATCTTATCATTAAAAATTTAACCATAGTATTTCATTCCACATCCTCGACTCATATGTAATTGAATATACTTATATATATGATTATTACCTAAAAATTTATAAGGATTAGTTTCTCTAATATATGATTCCTTACAAACCTCACCATTGTTTAAGTGGTTAATCATGACTCGTGATAAATTGTATAGTGTAACCAAAATAGTTCTCATTACTGATCCTATTAAATTAGGTTACTTATTTTGAAAACGAAAAAAATTTCTATGACATCCATAGTTACTTTGGTGCCTGCTGGATCCAACTATTTACTAAAAAAAATAGTGTTAGAATATTAGTAAATTCACTATATACTATCTTATGGGGAAGATAAACAATAAGATATATTTAATAATGTTATATAAAATTGATTTAATTTATCTAAAAAAATATAACTAATTATATTATTCTATCCATTGTGGTTATATATATAACTTGTAACATATGCTTAATAAAAATTGTAACCTATAATGTTTTCTAAACCCTTATATAATACAAAAGATAAGGCCCCATTATTAAAATTTTTTTAATCATGAGTTACATCAAAAATTTGACATTCATTCACAGAGAGGATCTTTTTTGGTCTTGAGATTTAGAGAAATATGCCTCAACACAAACATGACATCTCCAAAATTACAATGTTGACACTTATACTCCCTTACATTTTTCAGAAATCAAAAAAAATTTATGAGAAACTGGGTTTTGTTTCATGTTTAGACATCATAACATTTAATTGAACCCATCCTTGACTCTATTATTCTTAAAATTAAGTGAAAAACCATTCAAAAAATTGGATTTTCATAAAAATATTAGTAAGGGATAAAAAATAAGGAAAACTATTAGCCTTATGTAGGAATGTAAACCATGAATTAATTATCATAATTTAATTATTTGAATGTTTAAGAAGTAGTAAATAATCTTCACAGAATATAATTTATTTTATTACAGGGTTTTAACAAATTATTAACATAAAACCTAGGGAAAAAACAAATAAAAGTTTAATTGGGACATAATCATATTTAAATGAAATAACCATACAGTTAACTTCTATACATATCACTAAATGGAATATCCATACAGTAGACTTCAATTCCAAATGCATTGGAGGATATAATGTAACCACTCATCCTTGGTTTCTCACAAGACCAACCATTTTTGGTTTACCATGAAAAAAATCCATATTTAGTTTATCACATAACTAACCATAAAATTTCCAAGCCCCATTATATAATAATAACACATAAAATTTTGTAATTATCAACATTTCACTCATAACATTTCATTTTCAATTAGAAGAAATCATTTTAAGATATTCAAATATTTAACCCTCTATCAAAACCAATTTATGTACCAAATCTCCCAAAAAGGTAATAAGAGATTACTTTTCCATTTAAAAAACAACAATTCTTATAGAGTAATCCAAATATTAAATAAAGGAAACAAGAGCGGAGAAGTCATTGTCAGTGCATACATTTAAAAAAACCCATTTATTCTGTAAGGAATGTATAATGCTTCATATAAAAAAAATTAATTTTTAATATTTTAAATGAATTTAAAGATAGACATAATATTTTAGGTATAATCATTTTATATCTATATAAATAAATATGTAAATTAATAACATGATGAAAAATATTTCATAATTATATCATTAATCATTCAAGTTATCGCATACCACATTAAACGTTTAAATTTTACTATCTATGAATTAATACATTAAAAAAACATTAGATAACATTATTATAGATAAAATATGGATATTAAATGTCATATAGGTTGGTTATACACCATATAAATGAATAATGGATCATATAATCAAGAATTGCCACAATGATAGAAGATCGAGACAAGGTCCCTTATCTTGAGATTGATTCATCAAGTATGTTAAATATTCTTGATAAATAATAATTATAGGTTGATTTATACATGATTCAAAAACATTTAATGTTTATTATTCTGTTTATTTAATTAATTTCCATGTTTTAAAAATTAGATAATTATTTGATTTCATGTGAGAGATTGTGTTGATGTTTGAAACACGAGTAAAAAAGGACTATGCTATGATGTCAATAGTACATGTGGTCATAAGTCCTCCATATCTTCAAAAATATTCATGATATTATTGTAATTTTTATAAATCAATTATCATTTTAAATAAAACCATTAAAATTGTTATGAAAAATGAACAACATTATATTCTTGGAGACGGTAAGCCATATGTACAGATGCGTAAATGTTTCATTTTTTCATTGATCATGTTAGAAAAATTGTAAGTATTATTTTATATTTATTGAATAATCATACCATCATTATTATAAAATTAGTATTTTAAATGTATATATATTTTATAATTTTTATAATGAACAAAAATGTGTCCCAATGTTTCTTGGTGGTTATAGTTCACATGTACAGACGATATATGTTTAAATTTTTTACGCATGAAAAGTAAGAAAATTATTGATATATTGTTATCATATAATTATTAAAATTTCATGAATATCAAATATTAACATTATTCATTAATTTTATCCAGTCTTTAGATATGGTGATGGAAAACGTATTATATCTATTTATGGCGGTGATAATTCACATTTACTCACGAATGGTTAATTACTTACCCATTTAATGGGACTGGAGATGGATCTTGGGGTTTATATAAACCTAATAACATCTCACAATATTGAGGATACTACAACTATTTTTCCTTCATTGAACAAGAAAGTTTGATGTATGATTATGAAAAGATAAAATAGAAATACTTAAATAAAAACATTATGTTTCCTTTTGATCCGCACAATTCATAACACCATAAAAACTATAAAGAGAGTGTTTTAATAAAATAAATATTAAATAATTATAAGAGGGATTATATTAAGGTTATTAGTAATATATTTTCTGGACCAAAATGTTTTGGATGTGTGAGTAATATAGAGGAATGAGTGCATTTTTATAGTATAGGGGAGGGGAACCCTTGGAATTTTTAAAATTACTCAATTAATATAAGTTAAATTGATATTACAAATGGTCCAAAACAAAATTATGTATAAGATAAGGTTATTTTTAGTCTAATACTCATTATTAAATTATAAGTAGAGATATTTTGAATATTTTTTAATCCTTCTCATTTTTTAAAACATTTTAATTCATACCATTTTATCAAATAATATGTAGTTTCATAGTTAAAATAATTTTCAAATCATAGAAAATGAAAAATTAATGATTCATTAATGACATTTTTTCGTTTATCCAAACATTCTAGCTGAATCATTTATTTTTATAAAATTTATATTATTTAATTATATATTTTATATTTTACTGTTTTATTTATGCCAATTTTGATACTATTCAATTCATGACTTTTTCAAAAAATCACAAGAACATTATTCATTTGAAAAGAATATACTAAATCAATCTTAACATATTGTAAAAATATATAAAATATAATTATGAAATCAAATATTTCAAATTATATATATTTTCATATTATTAATATCATGTATTATATTTTTTCTTTAATAAATCTATTATTGTATCATCTTTGTTCCACAATTAAAATTAATTATTTAATTCCTTAAAATTATAAATAAATTACCATGCTATAGATAATAATATTAAAATACATTAATTTATGAAACCAAAGTGTAACAAAAATTATTATTCATTGAATATGATATTATAAATGCATTAAAGTCATCGAAGAAAATATAAGTAGTAATAAAATATACCCATGGATGATCCTGGTTGGAAAAAATCATTCAACTAAATTAGTAAAGTGTAAGGGATGTTTTATAATGTTTTAATATTATTTTTTCACATTAATTACCATATTTACCAATAACTATGGTAATAATTATAATTACGAAAGTTACTATTCATAATGTAGAAAAATACAAGGTACCTATTTACATAATTTGTATCTTCATATTCAAAATATGGAATCCAATTTATCAAATTCCATGAATATAATATTTATAAATTAAATAAAAAATAATCTCGTTAGTTGAAAGTGAAAATGGGGTTTTAATGAAAAATGTTCAAAAGTTCACATTTTTTTCTATTTAATTTAATTTGAAATAGAATCCAATGAATGAAATTGTATTAAATTATAAATAAACATATAATTAATCCTTAAAACAATGAAATGGAAAATCTATAAATATTAAAAATAAGACGAAATGGTAGTTTGAATTAAAAATGTAGTATTTTCCAATATTCATAAAAATATACATTAAATTATAAAAATAAAAAAATTAAACCAAGGTTAATTATTTTGTGCCAATTTATAGGAAGAAAATTTATATTTCAAATAGAACATATAATTATAAAAAAAATATTTTGAATTGGTTTACAATGAAATGGTGGTGAACTTATATTTTTTTTTTGAAAAATTCACTATTTACCAGAAAAATTTAATGTGTTCTTATATCATGTCTACAAAACATATAAAATGAATTTTAAAAATTAAATTGAATATATTACATATATATTTTATTAATAAAATTTTTCAGGAGTGGTTTTATTATTCTATGAACTCACTTATTTTCATTTAAATAATTTTTTTTTCATAAAAAAAATACTTTATATTCCATAGGTTTTCATTTTCATTTATAATTAATTTTCACACCAAAGAATTCTTATATAAACATATTTAATCCTTATTTTCATAATTTATTTAATAATTTTCATTAAATCCATTTTAACTACTACATGATAACTATAAAATCAAATAATAATATTAATAAAATATTATGTTTCGATATAACCCAGTCTTGTGTGCATCATAATGTTTAAGAGAAACCCATTGTTGCATGTCTAGTAATCTATCAAAAGAAAGTCCCTTTAAAGTAAAGTATAATTCATAAATATTTATAAATATGAAAAATAATTATTTTATAATTACTATAGATGTTATAATCCTTGGTTTTATCATTAAAACATCCTATTAATGATTTTAAAATAATCATAAAAATGTTTTCTGATGACAAAGTATATTTATTAACACCGATTTACCATTTAATTTCTTCTTATACCACCATAAATTATTATAAAGTATTATAAAATAAAATATACAATATTTTCCATATTATTTGATGTTTTTATATTAAATTCATAACCTATATCCATATCATCTTCCATCAAATGGGAATTGAAATGTCCATCGTGTGTTTGGAGAAATATCACTTCACAAAGTAACACTATTTTTTATTCATAACCAAAAATGAATTATGGATATAATGTAGTATTTAATTTTTATATATGATACTGTTGACTTTTTTATGATTCTAGAATTATAATTTTGCAAATTCCTTCTAACCACTCTGACTATTGGAACATAATGATGTCAATCATTCATAAATGTGGAATACAACCACCACAATTAAATGTAAAATTCTTTTAATATTATTTTGACATAGAATATAATAAGGATAGATATAATACATATAGAATAATATATAATACGCCATTCTTTTTTATTGGTAAAATACTTTATTAATTAAAACTCTTTTATCTGTACAAAAATGGAAACTATGTTATTAAGTATGTACGGCCTACCATCTCTATGAATGGTTTAATTAATTAATTTTTCTCATGTTATATGAATCCATATACATATGTTTCGTATGAATATATATTATTTTTTATCATGATTAACATTTTAGGTAAAATTTAAACATCATCATTGTATAACTACCGAAACTACCAAACAAAAACATTCCTGAAAAATGAATTATTTATCATTATAAAATGTGATTTTAATTAAGATTTATTAAAACACATGTGATAAAAGGATATAACTAAATTATATAATTTATGAATGATATTATTAATATTTAATAATATTATTTATAATAATTATATTTTTAATATATTAGAGGTTTGAAAACTTACGAAGGAAGTCATACATGAGATAAGATGTTTTATTCTCACATTTATTTCTATGAGACAAATTTCATCTTCCATAGATTTTTCACTTATCTATTTTTTATACATCCCTTTAATTACTATAATTATGATTTATATTAAAAAAAATTCTATTATTATATCTATATAAGATCATTTCATTTATTCTAATTGTGATTCAAAAGATACCATTGTAGACTGAGATTTGAGTTACAATCTAAATTTTTTATCATGATTATTTTGATTATGCTTTTGATAAATAAATTTATTGATAAACTAGAAATAATGTGATGAAAATTATTTTACATTGGTTATTTATAGTAAATAAAAATTTACATTCTTTTTTCTACCCTTTTATCCGTAATTATTTTGGTATAATATTTTAAATGAAAATATACATTATTTCTCTCATCTTTCAAAAATATATTAACATTCAGTTCCATATTTTCTAAACCCATTTTAAATAATGTTTTTACTATTTTACAATAACTTATTATTTAATTTTTTCCTATGTTTTATTTTATTATTTTTTAAAATGATATAATATTTTAATTTTCTAAAAAAGGTATTTTGTATGTTTCGTTTAGAATTTGAAAGGAACCCTTTCAATAACCAACAATTTTGGAAGATGTAATGTGTCTGAATGATTATTATGATGTAAATGATATAGGGGAGTAGAATATGGGGATAATGAATCATAATTTCTCTCATTCACTAAGAAACTAATCCACATAACATAGTATGACATATCATTTACATATTTAGAATCAGCCATAGTCTCTCACTCAAATTATAAAATGGCCCGATATATATTCCTAAGTATATCTACATCCAACAATTTATTCCTTATAAGGAGATATCTTATAAAAGTTCCTAGGAATATAATAATAACCCCTCTGTGGTATCGTCATTGAGGAATCATAGTTGAAACCCTTACTATCTGTAATCTAATCCATGACACATAAGATTTTATCCATGTAAAAGGCAAGCCCAACACTAACTGAAGCCCTTGATAGGGTACCAGCATTAAATCCTTCACCCTAAAAAAATTTCCCCCATTTCAAAAATTATTTCGATTACTAATGGAGAATCTAGATTTCTCGATGAGAGTTAGCATGTTTCAATGCATCATTATGATTAGAGATGTCAACCGGAGGGGAATTAGGGGTCATTAATCCTGTAGATCAAATAGGGGTGTCTAGAACTAAAGTAACATCATTTTACAATTAAAACTAAGTATTATAGGGGTCACTATGAACTCCCCTTGAAGAAACATCCACCAAAAGCTTATTTCCTTATTGGTGAGACACATGGGAATTAAATTTCAAAGCAGTCAGCACATCATCGATAATGGTAACTAGATTTTTATGTGAAACTATGGGATTTGAAAAACTTAAATCTTTCTCCTTTGACTTCATTTGAAAAAGATTTGTTGTCTGAATTCTCATAACATATATCTCTCTTGAATTTTGTTTTTTGACATAGCTCTAAAAAGTTCATAACAACTCTTTATTTATTGTTTAAATGAGGCTTTTTTGATACTTAATATATATTTGTATGATATTATAAGGAGTATATAAGGTTACCTTATCACTTAGAGTAGATCTATGGAAAACCTCCACCAACATCCCGAAAAAGTGACCAAACTGGACATCCTCAGTCTCCTTTATTTACATTATTCTGAATCAACGACATTTACCACTAGTATAAACACCATATTATTTGATGATTCCATTATATATTTCCATATTTATATTAAAATAAATTATTAATTTGAATATTTAGTTAAATAATATTTATAAAAATATTTTATTAAATGATTCAAATATATTTTTATAATTAATGTTTTAGAGATCCTTTATCGAATATATATTAATATATGATAAAATTATTTGATTTAAATTATGTGAATCATATATAAGATATCATTATATAGTACATATTCATTATATTGATGCTTTCTCATTATTGTGATGCTATTTTAACCAAAATAAAATAATTACTAAAATTTATTCTACGATGAAATAATAAAATCTATTTTATTATATTGACTTATTATATAGTTTTTATGAATGTTTCTTCATCTTATGAAACATATATATATTGTATTTATTTTGTTAAGGTTGGTCCAAAAATTATATATTTATTTAATTCATAGGAAAAACATTATATATCATGAGATAATATTAAGGAATAGTCCAATGTGATTTATCATCTATGTGATGCACATCGATGTGCTTGATACAATATAATAAATGTCATTTTTATTAATTTTATATGGGAAACAAGTTAGTGTGATTATTATTCTATGGAAAATATAATTTCTTTTATGATCTATTATGAATTTATTGTTTTAATAGTAATCTTTTACATTTTAAATGTTTTTTATACTTATTATAGTCCCACACAATTTTTAAATGATCATTTTGTTTTTGATATACATATTATTATTTCTCAAACTTATTATCAATTTCACTTGAAATGAAAATATATTTTTACATGAATAATGTTTATGATTTCTTGTATATTAATTATGAATATTTTATGTTATGGTCATGATCCCCAATAGTTATTCTTGTAAATTGATTTAATATGATCATGATTTGTTATCTCCCATGTTTACACTTATTGAGCATCTCAGCTCACCCATTCATTTTTTTCCATTCATGAGGTTATGATGAAATATATTATATAGGGTATGTGTGTAAATTGTAAAAAATATAGATTTCCGTGTGTGAGATGATCAGGATTGTTCATGAATATATAAAATAATATATATACATTCTCAAATAAAAATAATCCTTTATAGTAACTTGTCTTGTATTTGTTTAAGGAATGTAATATTCATAAAAAAGAGGTAATATTTTTAAAATAATAGAATGTGATTCTCTATTGATTAAATTTTATTTTGGTTATATAATATAAAATTTAATAAAGATAATCTTTTATGTTTTCTAATGGAACACGTTTTTTCCATTCATACTATTATTGGAGAATCTAATTTTTTTGATTAGATATCCTAAGAATATCATTTATAGAATTATTTACAATATTTTATTCAAAAACATACATAAATAACTTCATTCCAAAAGAATATTTGACATCTAATAATACTTCTGTATACATTTTATAATCATCACATAAAAATATTAAATATTACGTGTTATTTATTAAATATTTTCATCAATTTAGTGGAACTAATTTATAATGTATTCTAAATAAATCACATGGAAATCAAATACATTCTATAATGGTATTTCTCTTAGTAATTTTGAAATTATTAAGTAGGTAATACCATTTTTACAAAGGATTCCCCATATTTTTTTGTAAAACTATTTCATTAATAGATTCAAATATTATTCCAATATTCATTGAAAATATTACCAAACATTATGAACCACCCACAATGGCCTAAAAATCATATTTTTTTTCACATTATATTTCATATTTAATGATTTATATGGGTGTTTTTAAGATAAAAGTGGAAACAATGTTGGCCTTAACTAAAGGAATCATTCTTAAACTCATACTTGTGTAAAAATTTGATTCCATTATTTAATTTATATGAATTTTTACAAACATTATTAGATCAATTTGTTATTTTATCCTCATATTAGTTAATAAGATAGATTCAATGATACTATAATCATCATGTATTTAGGATTATATAACACATGATATTTTATAATATGCTTATATAGATGGTATATATCATATATTATAGAAATTTTTAATATTTTAGATGATGTAACCTTCACTAAGATTTTTGTGGTAGCATTTATTCTTCTAGTAGGTTACAGAGATTCATATTGAGACATTCTATTACTTCTCAATTTTACCTCATTATATAGATAGATCATTGAGATATTATATATTTATAACACCATTGATATATTTATCTCATCACATACTTCATATAATAATATTAATTTTATTCTCTTTCATCGTTATAGATTCATTTTCAGAATTGTGATTAGTGATTATTTTAATTTCATTCAAATCTAGATCTATATCCTTACATGTCAATGTGAGTTAACATATTATTTATAATTCACGGTGAAGAAAAATAATATAATATTTAACAAAAATATTTCACAAATATTTCTATTCACCATTAATCATAAATACATGTTACATTTATTGTGAAACTATTTATCCATTATATTGACCAATCATGAGTTATTGTTGTAATAACCTACCTTTGAGTTAATATGTCATTCATTGCACCATCTTTCTTTTCCAAATGAAATTTTAGTTTGACCAACCATTAACAAGATCATCTATTTTTTAAACAACATCAATGGTAAATATTTCTAGATAAACCTTCACATGAATGTAATAATGTCAATGTTACGTTCCAGGTAGTTATTCACCATCTTCAACAGAACATGAACATTGTTTTTAGAGAATTATCATTCAATAATTATTTTAATACTCATACCTACTGAACTAAATTAATCATATGTCTATTCCTATAATTTAATTGATATTTTCATTATCATCCATGAAACATTTGTTTTCTTATTTTAATATATATTAATATCAAAATCAAAATAAATAGAAACTTGAATAAAACATGTTCCTTCCTTCATAGGACATCATGAAACAAATCTAATTCGATATTAATTAAATTTTGATTAAAATAATGGGTATTCAAAAAAATAATATATGATAATAACCTATATATGAGAGTAATCTAAATTCCCCTAAGGATAATGTGCATCCAATTAAAATGGGCTGAATAAGAGTTTCCTATTTAAAAAAAATTGTATATTTTCTATCAGATAATATATAACAAGGTAATTAAACCTCTGATACATTTTAGAGTATTATTTAATCTATTTTAAATACTACTCAACATGGAATGAACACAACTATTGTAAAGAAAGAAAAAAAATATGAAATT
The DNA here is from genome assembly GCA_963277665.1 of Viscum album. NCBI lineage: Eukaryota > Viridiplantae > Streptophyta > Magnoliopsida > Santalales > Viscaceae > Viscum > Viscum album. Next base: position 1,237,223,823 of record OY728126.1, read on the forward strand.
TGATATTTTGAAATAGTTGTTACCTGATGGGGGAATCACACTCCAAGTCTTGTTTAATGAAATTGTATAAAAAATTATTCAAAACTATAAAAAAGTTTTTATAATGAGGTTCTATTCAAACCCATGGAGTTTTAGAATTTTATTCTACATGTCATAATGTATATAAAATATTCTTCTTTATATAGATTTTATAATGCCATAGAGTTCATTCACTATATAAAAAAGACTTAGTTTTTGCATTACATACCATAATATATATTCAAGATATTCCTTCTAATTGAATATTAACAAAATATTTGTCTTAAATACTTATAAATAGTAATCCACTTAATATACCTCATTAATCATTTATAAAATCTTTGAATTATAGTAGATATATTATTTAATCCCTAGAAACACAATATTACATTTATACATAGAATCACATATATAATATTTTAAATTATAATAAAGAATTATCATGTCAAATTAAATCACATTCTATCATTATTGATATTGAACTTATAAAAAATTAAAACTATTTACATTGTATACATGAACAACAAAAACATAACATAACTATTCTTATTTTATTATTCTTTGTTTTTTTTTCAATTATTTAATAGGAGTTTTATTGAAGAATCTATGAATTATTCTTCTTCTTACACTTTCTTCAATATCGAGATGATGAATCATTTTATTTGTAAGATCTATAACTCCTCCACCTTCATCATCAATAGTATTATATTCATCATTCATATCTCAAGTTCTTAGTTTAAAATCTCAAAATACTAATTTCTCATTCAATATATATTTTATATGTTTTTTGTATGTAAATAATTTCTAAATTTTAATATATATAAATTCACATTTTAATCTCGCTTCCACATTATCATTTGTTCAAATTTGATTATGTTGAAGTTATCCCAGAATATCACTAATGTTTTTCACATGAATGGGTATCTAATAATATTTTACTTGAATTTACTTTATTCTATATAAATATATTAAGATTGATAAATGGATTGCGCAAGTCTTAAAAATAGCTATATAGTAAGAATGATATACAACCTCAATAGTTACCACTTGACTTAGTAGATAATCAATGGAACAACACATTTAAATGATAATGGTTCATATTGAGTATATATGTATCATATATAAAATCTTATAAAAAATAAATATATTAATCTTTAATTAGATTTCATTCTGATATAATACTTTAAAAAATATCTCAGTATTCTTCACAAACAATAACATGATTTATTTTTTATGGATTTTCACATGACCATTCGTGAAGGAATCAAAAAAATGACCCATGATCCCATATTATTATTGTTAGATAAATATATTGAATCACAAATATTTAAAATATTTTAAAAAACAATAATTAACTTTAATAATAACTAATTTAATTCTTCATTTATCAATAATAAAATGTTTTAAATATTTCTATTTGATATTTGATGCTATAGAACTAGTAATATCTTGATAATTTTTATATTTCATATTCAAAAAAATAATCATTCAACATGGATCATAAATTCATCCAAATGTTTACCACATTATTGAGAGTCAATGTAAAAATCCCATTTTACTTATATGTATGTGTAAGAAATATTGAAATTTCACTATTTTCTGAAGATGATGGACCTTTATGAGGTGTATAAATGATATGAATTATAATCTCAAAGAATATAGTAACATGTTTTATAATGGGAAGAAATGTATTAGAATAATATATAGATGTGTCCACATTAAAAAGTTTCATCATAAGGTTTATTGTCACTACCATAGACATGTGACACCTATAAAAACATTGAACTAGTGGTTTCCTCATCTATATAGTGACTTGTATATAACTCATATTTGTGATTTTCTCAACCTTATAATGACTTTAATACATGATTATCATATTTTTATAACAATTTTAATACTATATGACATAATTTTATTTTATTTTATTATAGACCTTCTAAACATACTACAAATATAAAAAACATTCCCAACATACTTATCAGTTTTATCATTCATTACTAATCACCATTGAACTAATTAAAATTAAATAAAGTAATTATTAAAATAATTCCAAAATTATTATCATAATGAAATAGTGTTCTATGAATGTAAATACTATTATTTGATTTTATAAATATAGTTCACCACCCATAGAACATTAACATCAAAATCATTCATCTTTGGCCAATATAAATGTTATTTTTATCATATTAAATAAAAAATTCATGCTTTATCATTAGTAATGGATCTATTTAAATTTATAAATTTAACACCCTATTTAAAAACTAGTTTATCTATGTTCTTAAAAACACATTATTTCTATTCAATGAGCTAAAAAATGTAGTTTTAATTACTCTTGTAAATTGTACATTCACATTAATTAGTTGACTTCATTAACATTGTGGATATCTATCGAATCATGTAATTTCATGGGTAAAAACTAATCAGTTTTCGTTATTCATTATACCATTATTATAATAGAAGAACCTCTATATGCATTGGTTGGTTCTCATCAACTCCATTACCCATAATAAACACATTTACTTTCACAATAAAATCACATATATGTAAAAAAAAACTATCAACATCTAAATATAGTTGGTTACCAACTCTATCAATTCTAATCCAATTTTTTATATTATATTATATTATATCATATCATTGTATAATATTTTAAAAACATTATATTGTAAAATTAATTTTTAATGAATTTATTTATTGTAATTATTATAAACTATTATAGTTGAATTTATTATCACTTCACCTAAATATATTATCAATGATTCTCCCTAGTATAACTTTTTATATTTCAAAAAAATTATTTATTCTACTACAATGATATAGATAAAGAATAATAAAATTTAAAAATTAATTTTATTAAAACATTTATAAAATCATATTCCATTTAATAATACATTATATATATTATACAATATTTTTATCAGATTAATTTTTTTTCGAAAACATATAAAAATGGAATTTTTTATTTTTAATGATTAAAAAATTGAATAATTTCTAAATGTACTGAGTTCTTAAATTTCATTTTAATCAAAAAGGGTTAATTATACCTCACAAAACAATATATATCACCATAATATATCTTTTTAAGGTTTTAATATAACTTATATAGTTTTTTCCCAATACCAGGAAACATTAGTTTTATCTATTTCATGTCCCAGTTTATCATTATTATCCAAATGTTATGACAAAAATACCTCTACGTTGAGTAATATTTTTATAACTACATCAAATATGTTTTTTCATTATGTAATATACACAAAACTATTATTTTAAATTTTTTTATTTTTTAATCAACACCGTACTATATCATTTATCTATTAGAAAATTTACATCTCTTATATTAATAACATACTAACTAAAATATTTTAATTATGTTATTTCCCTTAAACAAAATTATCATTTCATTCCATATATCATCTTTCAAATTTATAATATAGCCAATTCCGTTATTTATTATCTTACCAATTATCTTATCATATCTTCATTCCTCCACTACCTAGCATAACTATTATGAGTAATAATATAGTTAATGTTTTATATCATACATATTCACATTGTAACAACCTCATCCACATCTAATCGACCAAAACATGATTTGGATATTCATGTAACCTCTATTATGAGACCTGGTATTATAGTGTTTAATAGCCATAGAGGTGGGATAATCAATTAAATAACTTGACTACTCTATCAATATCAGACACATTAAATATAACATATATATATATATATCAAAAAACAAGAAAATTAAAATAGTGTGAGATAATGAAAATATTTTAAATTTAAAAAAAAACATAATTATATATAAAAAAAATTCATGTATTGTAAATAAAATTATATCAAAGATTAGTACCTAAGAATTACCCATCATATATATTTATTTATGAAATAATAAAATTTAATGATATGAACAAGTATAAAATTATAGTGATAATTATAAAAAATATTACTATATCCACCATTAATCCATGACTTCCCTACCATATTATATTTGGATTTTCCCAGTAACTATACTGTAGGTAATAGAATAAAAATAACCATAGATGTTTGTATGTAGGATTATGAGTACATAAATAGGGTTCCACCAATGATCCCCTAATAAAAATCCATAAAATTTCTAACATCTTATACATAATTATTTTATATAAATTAAGGTGAAATATATATAATATGATTTTATTATGTGATCAAAAATAAATCAATTACTAAACCATACCCTTAATCCAATAGTGATGTATGTCATGAAAATAAACCATTCATACAAATATAATACTCTATATTGATGGCTTATCCTCCATAATAGTTCACCCATTATAAATTTATCATCTATTTTAAGAGAAGATGAAAATATAGTAAAAACATAGAGAGGATTTATTGGTATGGATATGAAAAGTTGTGCTTTAGAGTTAGGGAAAATATATTAAAATAGAATATATATCTCAAATACGAACATAATCAGAGTTACATAACAAAAATATTGGTGGATAATCTATGACATTGGAAATGTATTGTTGTACATATTCATTTGTGAGGAGAAATACACACTATTGGAATCATGGAATATGTGCCATTTATTAACAATCCTAATTATTGTGATGTTTATTATATAAGGGAAATTGTATTTAAAAATTTCATATCATCGGAACATGTACACAAAAATTCATATAAGGATGTATAACAAATATCAAATAGGTTCTTTCATGGAATAAAAATTTTCCATTCTATAACACCAAATCATTCTTGAATTCACATATAATAAATTCATATAATTTTGTCTTTACACCCCATGAATAAACATTCACACTTTCCGGCCATTCAATAGAGGATATGAGTCAATTAGTTCTGACATAAGAGTCATTTTACTAAAACATTTAACTTACTATAACGACCCATACTTTACATACATTGTTAATACTTCAAAATTGAAGCATACTTATTACAACATATAACAAAACCACGAAAGGACCATATAGGTATAGTGTCTTTAGAAACTGGGAAACATAAACAACTGGTTCATAAAGCGTCTACATTGTCTCCCATTTATTTCATCGTATCTATAGTCCCTTTTGGCATATCTTACTTAATAACCTTCTTCCTAACCTGGGGAAGGAAAACATACAAAAGGGTGAGCTCAAATTCTCAGTAAGGGTAAACAAAAGAAATATCAATCACATCATATACATAAGCACATAACTTTTGGAAATCTTAACCTACAAAAGAGATCATAATTTCATAACATGGGATAAATCATGGCAGTGAAATGTAATCACAGTAATCATAACTTAAAACATGAAACTTTGTGGCATTCACACATAATCATATAGAATCATTTCTTGTTAGTCAAGACTCATTGACAAGACTATCTTAGTGGACAATGTCCCTTTCTGAACCGAGTCACCCTCGTTTCAGTCCTGTTTCACTGAACCGGTATAACCTACCGTTCCAGCCATGTCTATCTCATGAGATATAAAATCTTTACCCAATGCATTGGAGGGAGATATAGGTCCCACCCATCTCATAATTATACCATTCTTATGCGTGCCACAAAATCATAAACCATACATCATTGCATAACCCATGTAATAAAAATGGGAATCTTAAATATCACGACATCATAAAACAATTCATATACGATAAAGGAATTCATAAAAATAATTCCATCACAACATAATCAAATCAATGTAATAATAGGGATATAAACAAAACCCTTTATTATCTTAGATGGAAAATAATTTTCATAAAACACTTGAACTTCATTCTTGAGGTAAATATCCTTTCTACTTCAAAAACACTTTTCCTTTCTTAACATGTCATACAATTTTAAACTAAAAGAAGTTGGTTAAAAATAAACTTGAAAACTTGTAAAGTAATATTTTTGGAAATAATTTTTCAAAAATCCATTCATGCCATATAATTTAAAAAAAACATTCTTCTTACTTTTGTCGGAAAAGTCAAAAAAGTACCTCGTACGAAAAACGAGAAAAGATTCCTTTCATATCTTTTACTAAAAACTCACCGAAGGGTAAAATAGGATTTTAAAAATTGTAGGTGAATGGAAATAATATTACATATTGAGAAAACATGGATGTGGATGATAAAATACACCCCAGTAAATACCAAAGTATAAACAATCTCGGATAAAAATGAGATTGTGATATTTCCCTTACCTTAGGTCCGATTTGCTTTGTACGTGTCCGAAGCTCCTCTTCTTTGAAACGCCTCTTTGAATCCTCCACTTAGGGAACTAAGATTGGTCTTTGAAGAAGAACATGACCTCTAGGATTATTCTAGGGAAGTGGATAAGGGATTTTGGCAGGGGTTGGCCGAGCTTGAGTGCTCAAATTGGTGTGAGGAGGAGGGGGAGGAGGTGCCCTTTTATAAGGGAGGAGAGGGGCACCTTAGGAATATCTCAAAATATTATTTTATATTAAAGTCAAAATCAGTTTATAATGGTTCCAAAGGGTGTTATTTCTAAGGTAAAGTGGGGATGGGTCGAAATACTCTCATCCAATAGGATTTAGACAGGTTTAGGTTATTATTTTAACCTTATCAATTAGATTTAACTCTAAGTTAAATAATTTAACTTTTACCGTGACTTTTTGTTTTCTTACACTATATGGTTAATACACTTACTATAACATGCCAAAAGAACCCCAAGTTGTTTATTATTAATATATATATCCTTATCTAAGTCATTTTTCCGAACCTTAGATTTTTAGGAATAAAATAACAATTAATAATATAATATTTGATTTAAAAACTATTTTGTGTCAATTTTGACACTATTTGATATATGATTTTTGTGAAAGTTATAACAGAATTATATGTTCGAACCAAGTTTATTAAATAAACACTAATATATCATAGTAACCTATAAAATTAGTGTAATTCATAAAAAGTCTCAAATTACATTTATTTGAGCATTTATAACATCAATTATGTTAACATTTCCTTAAAAGGGTAATTACTGCATCATCGTTGTGTCATAAATAAATTAATTTATTTAAAGTCTAAAAATTATAAATAAAATATCATTATGTATGAAATATTTTTATCTTTCTAATTAATATTTATAGTCGAATTTATCTTATGTATAACCCCATATTAAAAATGTTTTAGTTATTAAATTTTGATTTTAACTATTTTAACTATTCATTAAATAAAATAATATTAATTGTCATAATCTAATCCAAGTGGACCTAAATGGTCATATTATATTCATAAGGTTGTTTTTGGTCGAATTACACTTATCCAATAGAATTAGGACATGTGTTAGGGTAATAGTAATATCATATTTACCCTTAGTTACCCTATTTACTATTAACCGCGGTAAAAAAAGTAAAAAGTTACTATTCACCAAAAAATTATTTTTCTCTCATTGAACTACATTTTACTTACTGATATCAACCGTGTCTGTCAGATTTTCGAAATTCCATTCACAGAAGCGGTAAAATTAAGTTTTATGCAAAATTCAGTTTTTAACCTACCACTTAGTGGTTTCACTATTCATCAAAAAATTGAAAGTTTTCAGAAAAATACCAAAATTTCACCCTAAGCTAATTTCGGTATTCCGAATCCAAAAATGAAGTCCATTTTGAAAAATAAAATTTATAAAATTTCAAAAAGTGGTTATTACTATTCATAACAGCTATTTTTAATAATATTTTAATAGCATATCGTTGTTTAGTGAAACTCGGTATTGCGTACAACACAAGCTATCGAGGAAGGTCGCGATTGCGTGTAAAGTAAGTCAAGATAGTGTGTAGTGAAATATTACTTTGATGATATATATATATAACATAAAAACAAAATATTACTCATAAAAATCTCGGGTGTTATATTCTACCCCCCTTAAAAATAATTTCGCCCCCGAAATTCGTCACTTTGTAACAAACGGATGATGATACTTCTCCCTCATCATATCCTCAAGCTTCCATGTAGCTTCTTCAAGTTGGTGGTTCCTCCATAAAACTTTCACCAATCGAGTGGTCTTGTTTCGTAGGACTTTTTCGCTACGATCCAGAATCTCTATCGGTTGTTCTTCATAAGAAAGATCTTGCTCCAACGGTACAACTTCTGAGCTGAGTACATGTGAAGGATTAGGTATGTACTTTATCAGGAGAGATACATGGAACACATCGTGAACTTGAGAGAGATTCGGTGGAAGCGCCAATCGGTAAGCTACCTTTCCAACATGATCCAGTATTTCGAAAGGACCGATATATCTAGATCTCAACTTCCCCTTCTTTCCAAATCTCATAACCCTCTTCCAGAGAGATATTCGTAAGAAAACTTTATCACACACTTCAAACTCTAGGTCTTTTCTTCAGTTGTCGGCATAACCTTTCTGTCGACTCTGAGCTGCTCTTATGTGTTGTTGAATAGATCTGACCTTTTTTTCCATTTCATCAACGAGATCAGGTCCTAATAGCTTTCTTTCCCTAACTTCATCCCAGCAAGTTGGAGTCCTACATTTCTTTCCATAGAGAGCTTCATAAGGAGCCATCTGAATACTGGAGTGAAAGCTATTGTTATAAGAAAATTCCACCAAAGGTAGGTGTTGATCCCAACCTCCTTTGAAATCCTTAGAGCAAGCTCTCAACATATCTTCTAGGGTTTGAATTGTTCTCTCAGACTGACCGTCTGTCTGAGGATGATAAGCAGTGCTGAAACTCAACTTTGTATCCAGAGTATGCTGAAGACTTCTCCATAACTTCAAGGTAAATCTCGGATCCCGGTCAGATATAATAGAAAGTGGTACTCCATGCAATCTTACCACTTCCTTTACATATATCCTGGCAATCTGATCGAGAGAGAAATCCTCTCTAATAGCAATGAAGTGTGCAGACTTTGTAAGACGATCAACTATGACCCAGATAGCATTATTGCCTTTGGATGTTTTAGGATGTCCTGTGACAAAGTCCATAGTGATGTTTTCCCATTTCCATTCGGGTATGGGTAATGGTTGTAACATCCCCTTAGACTTCTGTCTCTCAGATTTAACTTGTTGACAAACCAAGCATCGAGAGACATATTCAGCAACATCTCTTTTCATGACATCCCACCAGAAGTACTCTTTAAGGTCCCTATACATTTTCGTGCTTCCAGGATGAATAGAGAATGAAGAACTATGAGCCTCATCCAGTAGCTCCTTCTTTAACTCGGGGATGGGAGGAACACAAACCCGATTCCTGAACTTTATTATCCCATCACAATCAAGGTTGAGCTCAGGAACATTTCTCACCTTCTTTTGTAACTCGACATCTTCTTTCTGTGCCTCTTTAATCCTCACATGTATAGATGGTTGAACATTCATTTGAGAAAGATAAGAATTTTCCCCTTCCATTATAATTACAAGATCCATCCTTTGTAAATCCATAAATATTGGATCTTTTGTGATCCTCATCATGGATAAACTAGCATGGTCTTGTCGACTTAATGCATCTGCCACCTTGTTTGGTTTCCCAGGGTGGTAATGGATTGAGCAGTCATAATTCTTAATCAGCTCCAACCATCTTCTTTGACGCATATTTAGCTCCTTTTGTGTGAAAATATACTTTAAACTTTTATGATCAGTATAAATATCACACCTTTCACCATAAAGGTAATGCCTCCAAATATTTAATGCAAAGATTACCGCAGCTAACTCCAAATCATGTGTTGGGTAATTTTGCTCATGGATTTTCAACTGTTGTGAGGCATAAGCTATCACCATATCATTTTTCATAAGAACACACCCCAATCCCTTCTTGGATGCATCACTGTAGATCACAAACCTTTCTCCACTACAAGGCAGTGTGAGCACATGTGCACTGGATAACCTTATTTTCAACTCCTTGAAATTCTCTTCACATTCTTCCGTCCAGACAAACATAACTTCTTTCCGAGTCAACTTGGTGAGTGGATTAGATAATCATGAAAAATCTTTTACAAAACGTCGATAATATCCAGCCAAAACAAGAAAACTTTGGATCTCAGTTACTGTTGTTGGTCTCGACCATCTTTCGACAACCTCTGTTTTTGCTGGATCCACAGATATCCCCTCTTTTGAGATTATGTGACCCAAAAATGCAACTTTTTGAAGCCAAAATTCACACTTGGTAAATTTGGCATAAAGCTTCTCCTTTCTCAGGGTCTTCAATATAATTCTCAAGTGATCTTCATGCTCTTCCTTGCTCTTTGAATAGACAAGAATATCGTCTATAAAGACTACCAAAAATTGATCAAGATAGTCTCTAAAGACTCTATTCATTAGATCCATGAAGATAGCAGGGGCATTAGTAAGACCAAATGGCATCACTACAAATTCATAGTGTCCATACCTTGTACGGAAAGCCGTCTTTGGTATATCCTCCATTTTTACCCATAATTGATGATACCCTGAATGAAGATCAATCTTGGAAAAGTATTGGGCTCCACGTAGTTGGTCAAATAAGTCATCAATGCGTGGGAGAGGATATTTGTTCTTGATAGTGATCTTGTTAAGTTCTCGATAATCAATGCACAGTCTCATTGATCCATCATTATTCTTAACAAATAGAACAGGTGCTCCCCAAGGTGACGCACTAGGGCGTATGAATCCCTTATCAAGATTCTCTTGGAGTTGCTTCTTTAATTCCTGCAACTCAATTGGGGCCATTCTATAAGGTGTCTTTGAAATAGTCAAAGCACCCGGTACGAGTTCTATTGAAAACTCAACTTCACGATTTGGTGGAAGACCCAGTAATTCCTCCGGAAAGACATCATCAAACTCCCATACGATGGGCATATTCTTAATCGCGAGTTTCTCACCAACCATTTGTGATAAATAACCTTCATTTAGTGGAATAAATACCCATAAAATGGAAGAAATTTCCACTGGAAGGTTATGTTCATCCTTGCATTGATAGACGATCATAGATTGATCTGGAATATGAAATGTGACTTCCCTTCTTTGGAAATTGATATGAGCTCCGTATAAAGAAAGCCAATACATGCCAAGAATCACATCGAATTCCACTAAATTAAGGATCACAAGATTTGCAGGAATCACTTTCCCACAAACTTCAATTGGAGAAGAATTATAAACTTTTGATGTGATTGATGTGCCATTAGGTGTTGTCACAGCTAACTCAACATCTAATTGTTGAGGTAATACGGTGATACCCTTAGAAAATTCTTCAGAAATAAAAGAGTGGGTGGATCCAGAATCAAATAAAACATTTGCTACTTTAGAGTGGATGGTAAGTGTACCTTTCACCACATCGTTATCGTACTCCACATCGCTGATAGAAATTGCATGTGACTTTCCTTTGTCTTTAGCCTTAAGAGTTTGCTGATGTAGACAATCATCATCAACCCTTGGATTTGGGCATTGATTGGCATAATGCCCCATCTCCTTTCACTTGAAACATTGATGTGTAGTAGGTTCATTCTGTATATCCCTTCCTTTGTTTGCATCATTAGACATATTATTCCCATTATCGCGGCATTAAAATTCCCGATGACCTTCCTTTCCACATTTGAAACATTTACTTTTCCCTTTAAGGCAACTCCCTCCATGTTTCTTTCCACACTTTGAGCATAAGGGAAAGCTCATCTTCTTTCCAGTGTGCTCTTTATATTTTCCTTTGAATTCCATTTTCCTCTTCATATCAAACCCATATGACTGATGGGTTACTCCAATCTCTATCTAGACTTTGATAGCACATCGAACGATTTCCTCGTAGCTATTGAAGTCCCTTATGGCGAACGCCCTTCGAAGACTTGGTTTTAAGCCACTAAAGAATCAATCGATCTTACTCTCAGTTTGGATAATAATACCAGAAGCGTACCTTGAAAGTCTTGTAAAATTTTCCTCATAGGTACCAACAGATTCATCATACCTTTTCTTTAGTTCAAGAAAATCTTTCTCCATCTTTGTTCGGAGAATACGAGGGAAGTACTTATTGAAAAATAAGTTCTTGAACTCGTCCCATTCCATGGACTCAATTTCATCCCTTTGCCTCGTATTCTTAATAAGATTCCACCATTGATCAGCATCTCTTTCCAAACAATACACTGCTAGGATGACTTTATCATGTTCAGAACATTGAAGAACTGAAAATATCTTTTCAGTAGTACTAATCCATTGTTCAGAAACCAATGGATCAATAGACCCGCTGAAAGAAGGTGGACGCTGCCTCATGAAGGATTCAACAGAATGTTGCTCCTTCCTTTGCTCGTTTGGAAGTCCTTCATGATTCATAGCTTGAGAAAGTTGTGTGAGCATAGCTACAAGATTTTTCATTCCAGCTACCATATCGTTTGGTTGCTCAGGGGGACAATCATTGCATTTCCCATCGCATTCCGCATTAACACGGTTCCTTCGGGTTCCATCCATTAACTAAAACCAAGAAGAATAGCGAGAGCAACACTAATTATAATAGGAAAACCACATAATTCAAGAATAAAATTTTCACACTTAAGGTCTTATCCTAGGTTATTCATGGCCATTTATAAAACACTAAGATTGTGTTCTATGCTTAGACTTATCCTTAGGGTTCTTACTAAGGCTTTCACATCCTAGTTTCCAAAGGTTGACTATACATTTCCTTTGATACCAACTATAACGACCCATACATTACATACATTGTTAATACTTCAAAATTGAAGCATACTTATTACAACATATAACAAAACCACGAAAGGACCGTATAGGTATAGTGTCTTTAGAAACTAGGAAACATAAACAACTGGTTTATAAAGCATCTACACTATATCCCATTTATTTCATCGTATCTATAGTCCCTTTTGGCATATCTTACTTAATAACCTTCTTCCTGACCTGGGGAAGGAAAAAATACAAAAGGGTGATCTCAAATGCTCAGTAAGGGTAAAAAAAGAAATATCAATCACATCATATATATAAGCACATAACCTTTCGAAATCTTAACCTGCAAAAGAGATCAAAATTTCATAACATGGGATAAATCATGGCAGTGAAATGTAATAACAGTAATCATAACTTAAAACATGAAACTTTGTGGCATTCACACATAATCATATAGAATCATTTATTGTTAGTCAAGACTCATTTCCAAGACTATCTTAGTGGACAATGTCCCTTTCTGAACTGAGTTACCCTCGTTTCAGTCCTGTTTCACTGAACCGGTATAACCTACCGTTCCAGCCATGTCTATCTCATGAGATATAAAATCTTTACCCAATGCATTGGAGGGAGATATAGGTCCCACCCATCTCATAATGATACCATTCTTATGCATGCCACAAAATCATAAACCATACATCATTTCATAAACCATGTAATAAAAATGGGAATCTTAAACATCATGACATCATAAAACAATTCATATACGATAAAGGAATTCATAAAAATAATTCTATCACAACATAATCAAATCAATGTAATAATAGGGATAAAAACAAAACCCTTTATTATCTTATATGGAAAATAATTTTGATAAAACACTTGAACTTCATTCTTGAGGTAAATATCCTTTCTACTTCAAAAACACTTTTCCGTTCTTAACATGTAATACAATTTTAAACTAAAAGAAGTTGGTTAAAAATAAACTTGAAAACTTGTAAAGTAATCTTTTTGTAAATATTGTTTCAAAAATCCATTCATGCCATATAAGTTAAAAAAAACATTCTTCATACTTTTTTCGGAAAAGTCAAAAAAGTACCTCGTACGAAAAACGAGAAAAGATTCCTTTCATATCTTTTACTAAAAACTCACCGAAGGGTAAAATAGGATTTAAAAAATTGTAGGTGAATGGAAATAATATTACATATTTAGGAAACATGGATGTGGATGATAAAATAAACCCCAGTAAATACCAAAGTATAAAAAATCTTGGATAAAAATGAGATTGTGATATTTCCCTTACCTTAGGTCCGATTTGCTTTGTACGTGTCCGAAGCTCCTCTTCTTTGAAACGCCTCTTTGAATCCTCCACTTAGGGAACTAAGATTGGTCTTTGAAGAAGACCAGGACCTCTAGGATTATTCTAGGGAAGTGGAGAAGGGATTTTGGCAGGGGTTGGCCGAGCTTGAGTGCTCAAATTGGTGTGAGGAAGAGGGGGAGGAGGTGCCCTTTTATAAGGGAGGAGAGGGGCACCTTAGGAATATCTCAAAATATTATTTTATATTAAAGTCAAAATCGGTTTATAATGGTTCCAAAGGGTCTTATTTCGAAGGTAAAGTGGGGATGGGTCGAAATACTATCAACCAATAGGATTTATACAAGTTTAGGTTATTATTTTAACCTTATCAATTAGATTTAACTCTAAGTTAAATAATTTAACTTTTACCGTGACTTTTTGTTTTCTTACACTATATGGTTAATACACTTACTATAACATGCCAAACGAACCCCAAGTTGTTTATTATTAATATATATATCCTCATATAAGTCATTTGGCCGAACCTTAGATTTTTAGGAATAAAATAACAATTAATAATATAATATTTGATTTAAAAACTATTTTGTGTCAATTTTGACACTATTTGATATATGATTTTTGTGAAAGTCATAACAGAATTATATGTTTGAAAAAAGTTTATTAAATCAACACTAATATATCATAGTAACCTAGAAAATTAGTGGAATTCATAAAAAGTCCCAAATTACATTTATTTGAGCATTTATAACATCAATTATGTTAACATTTCCTTAAAAGGGTAATTACTGCATCATCGTTGTGTCATAAATAAATTAATTTATTTAAAGTCTAAAAATTATAAATAAAATATCATTATGTATGAAATCTTTTTATCTTTCTAATGAATATTTATAGTCGAATTTATCTTATGTATAACCCCATATTAAAAATGTTTTAGTTATTAAACTTTGATTTTAACTATTTTAACTATTCATTAAATAAAATAATATTAAATGTCATAATCTAATCCAAGTAGACCTAAATGGTCATATTATATTCATAAGGTTATTTTTGGTCAAATTACACTTATCCAATAGAATTGGTACATGTGTTAGGGTAATAGTAATATCATATTTACCCTTAGTTACCCTATTTACTATTAACCGCGGTAAAAAAAGTAAAAAGTTACTATTCACCAAAAAATTATTTTTCACTCATTGAACCACATTTTACTTACTGATATCAACCGTGTCTGTCGGATTTTTGAAATTCCATTCACAGAAGCGGTAAAATTAAGTTTTATGCAAAATTCAGTTTTTAACCTACCACTTAGTGGTTTCACTATTCATCAAAAAATTGAAATTTTTCAGAAAAATACCAAAATTTCACCCTAGGCTAATTTCGGTATTCAGAATCCAAAAATGAAGTCCATTTTGAAAAATAAAATTTATAAAATTTCAAAAAGTGGTTATTACTATTCATAACAGCTAGTTTTAATAATATTTTAATAGCATATCGTTGTTTAGTGAAACTCGGTATTGCGTAGAACACAAGCTATCGAGGAAGGTCACGATTGCATGTAAAGTAAGTCAAGCTAGTGTGTAGTGAAAGATTCCTTTAATGATATATATATATAACATAAAAACAAAATATTACTCATAAAAATCTCGGGTGTTACACTTACACTACCACACATGAAATTCAACACAATGTAGTTGATGATGTATCACTATATAAATAATAACCCCACTATTTCTCCCCCCCAAAAAAATATTTCTACCCAAAAATTCCTACCATTTTATTAAATAAAAAATTATAGTACACATATAAATAATAAAATAATCTCACAACTATCATAGAATAAAGTATTCTTGTTGAGAACAACAACCTTTTTATATAGGGTCATTTGTAATCATTAAAAATTACAAGATCTAAAAGAAGAATATTTATAGATCCTTATGATAACATACACAAACCAGATTCCATGAATTTAATGAATAAAATTTTAATATTTATTATATATTTAATATCACCAAAATCTATTCATTATATGTTATCGTATAGAGGATAACATGATGACCACTATATAATAAAATTAATTTTATGAAAAAATGTAACAAAAATCCAAAATTATGGACATAGAATTGTAATCCATTATGAAAATAATGAAATTTGATATTTAATATTATATGAGTTTAGAAATGACTATAAAATATATGTATTAATTTATAAATGTGATTATACCATGTAATAATTGGTTAAGATATCAAATTTATGAGGTACTTCAATTGTTTCATTGGCTATTTATGATCTGATTTGAGGAGTTAAAGAATGACTATAATTTAAAAAAGTGTTAGAAATAAAAAAACTCCCCCTAAAAAATTAGATATTTCTAATAGAATAATGATATAATCCCACAAGAAATTAAATGGGCATTCATGACCTATATGGCTTCCACCAAACTGTTGGTTTGGAAAACAATCTTACTACCCCCTTGTAAAACTAACCTAATATTTTGAATACTTCATAAAATTTCCATTATAATAATGTATAATATCATAATTGTTCCAAAAATCCTCCATCTACATAATTATCTTAGCCTAATCACTTCTATATCACATTAATAGTAAGAATAGTCTTAATACACTTGATAGAATGTTAAATTAATTTCTGAAAATTCAATGGTCATTAAAAATACCCACTATTGCATTTAACATCATCACAATGGTTTATTAATCCTCTATAGTGAATATCATATGATAATACATCATCCTAAACAACCCCAACATCGTTTTATGATCAATAATGATATTTTTGTACAATTTCACATTGACATGTGGATCCAAAATTCCTTATAAGAACATCTCTGTTGAATAAAAACTCGACAATTAATTGTAAAAAAATATAACAATTTATTCCAAATGAATGTTTTTTATATAAATATCATGGGTAGGGTATTTATCATAGGGACTCTACTAAAAAACATAATGAACATAATATATATAATAATATTTTGTAATGATCATTATATAGTAAAAAACTATATAATTCTTCTTCAAATCCTTAAATTTTAAAAAAATTACTATTTTGCAACACTTATTTACCTATTTGTTGATGGTGAAGAACCCAATTGTATTTATATGTAAAAAATTTATTTATTTTTAATATATATATATATATATATACATATATTTATATTAATTTATTCAAATGTGTCTCAAAAAATGTTGATAGGGGAAGAAATGACCAAATATCCTGGAGTAGTTTCTCATAAATTGGTGGTAATTAATATACAAGGCACATGTTAAGAATCTAGTACATTGGATTATTGGTCATCAGATATTTATATAAAATTAAAGTGATTAAAATATTGGGAAGTAATATCTATAATAATGATATAGAGTTTGATGATTTAACTATCCAATAGGTTTATGCATAGCATGATATGTTTTGACTATGAAAATATATTATTACATTATGGTTTGAGGAATAACCTATATTAAAAATTACACAAACTATACATTTACTATAACATCTTGTTACTGATCTTAAAATTATGAATTTAACATTGTATTGGATTTTCCATTTCCTTTAATGGGTATGGATAAGAATGAACTCAGAACAGACCTTTATTGGTGAAGTTATAGATTTGTAGAACTATCAGATTTAATAGAGATTTTAGGCAGGCTATAGATGGGTTATGTGTAGTGTAACATGGTTACATGATTTCTAAGAATTTATTGATACAATTAATGAATGGATTTAAACAATAAAGGTTACAAATCATAACTAGACTTTACACATCATGAGTTATATAATGAACGAGATTCAACTAAAAATGACTCATTTTTTGGTGGTTTTGGTAAATAACAATTTCACGTTATAAAATGGTATTACACATAATGTAATACCTTTAATATAGTTTTAAATAGGGAGTGAAACTGATATTATTTTTTTCGAATATACTCCCATTTCGTATGCTTTGTCCTATGTCCTTCCCTTATAAATCATGAAGCTCTCAAACCATTCTAGATCCTCTCTTTTAGTGGTTTATCGTCATTTCATTTGCAGTGTGATTCCCGAGTGAGCTTTAACCACAATTATTCATCTTTCTTTCTTCCACCTCCATTTAAATATTTTAAGATCATCCATAAATTGATAGATATATTCTTCATCATTTTTGATCTATATTTAGTTTGTTTTTCACGGTCTTTTACACATTTTTTCTCATTAGTGGGTGTTATTGAAAGTGATGAGTTTTGAGTTAAGAGTAGGTTGTTCCTTCTCATTAGGAAAAAGTAAGTAACCATGAGTTACTTTATCTATATAATTTTTTATATAACTTCAATTTCTAAAACATTCTTTGAATTTATTCAATAAGAAAATATAATTCTAGTGAATTTGAATATTTGACATGGTTTTATCATGAGATTTGTGAAAACCCCAATTCTATTGAATTGAGCTGTGTTTATAGAAATTGGATGAAATAAATTTTTTAATTCAAAATGTAGTATTTTTGGAAATCATTTCAATAAAATTTATGAATTTAATTGTGGATATGAATTATGAAATTGGTGGAAATGGGTTTGAAGTGGACATAGAACTTATGGAAAGTTCTTAAAATGTTTTGATATAAACCCATTGGTTTTTCATTTTCAAAGATCCTTGTTTTTAATTAAAACCTACATTAGTTTTTTATGGAAAATTAGTATTGAAATTGTAAAATGAGATTTTATTTTATTTTAAGTAGCCTTAAAATTAATTTCCCATCATTGATTGTATAATTAAACATGAATTCCATTGGTGGTTACTGGGTTATTCAGACACACTCTACGTTAATAAAACATTCTAAAACATTAATGTATTGGGTCACATCCCTGATGGGATGGTGTCGAGTCACCTTTGGCTAGTTTCAGGGGATGTGTGTATACACATATTAATGAGATCACTTTGTTAGTACGGTGTCCTTTAAGCTGAAACTTCAATTCCATTTGAGAATATGATCAGGATGGCCTTTTTTTATATTTTAGATAGAAATGTATGATAATTTTGTAAAACTGATTTTCATGCATTCTGAATTTACATAAACAATATAATGTAAATATTTTTTAAAATATATTGTTTGATAAATAGTCCATCACTTGTAATGATTTTTTATAAATTTTTATCCATCATTAAAATTGTATAGATTAATTTTTTTCATGTATTCTTTAAAATGGAAGACCTATTTATTTTAAAATTAAAATAATTACATTGGATAATATATTTTTGGAATCACTTATTGAATACCTGGTGAGTTACTATTGGAATTTTTATCACACATCATACTTTAACCATTCAATGTTTGTAGATTATCTCTTTCTATGTTTGAGCAATGGAAAATGATCGATTAAAGGTGGATATAATTGAAGAAACTTGGTTTTGTTGAGATTTTTGATTAGGGACATGGATTGTTTATCTATTTTATGGTACTTGGGTTATAGTACATTTGGATTGTGTATGACCTATTATATTCTAGTACATTACACCTAGTGGATATTCTTTTTCATGCATACTTGTATTTTTTTATTCCACAGTGCTAGTGGTTAAAATGTTCCCAATTTCAATTGTATAAGGCAAGGTGCTAGTCTCTAACCCGTGGGGATCAGGAATACCCTTAGGGATATTTTATGGTTGTCTTGGTTTTTGGGATTCTTTGGTACATGGGAAGGATCGTAACAAAATTCTATCAGAGGAGAGGTTATGGATATTTTTTCATTAAGTCATTATGGATTCGAAATATTATTGGTTCTTTGGAGGTATTTTCTATTATTTTCATGGAAAACTCTCACTATAATGATACATAAGTAACCAAAAGTAGATATAAAAGGACATCCTATTGTTTTTTTCTAGTATTTTCCAAATTTTGATTTGGGGGGAGTGAAATCCAAATCATTTTGTTCTTTATTTTGTAAATAATTAAAGTTTTTTGATAAAATTGAGTGTCAGTCTAATGTCTAGAACCTAATCAAGATGAGGTTATTGTGATCACATTAAAATATATGGTATTGGAAAAACATCATGTTCCGGTTCAAGATCAATCTGTCAATCCTTAGGTATATGTTCTGTGAAATCCTTATCAAGAGATCCATATCCATAAGAAACTTGTTTTATAAGGCTCAAATGATCCTAAACATGTTGATAAATGGTTGGGAAATAAATAACTTTTGATTTAGTTATTGGAGGGACCATATAAGATCATGGTAAAATGTGAAAATTTCATGATATAAGGACTGAGCTAGTGATATTGAGACACGATGGTGATAGGAAAGAAGCATGAGGTATTAGAGTTAGAATAAATCAAGGTTCTTTTCACCAACTTGTTCAATCTAGAGTCTATGTTGATGTCTAAGGATATTGATTTTTTAAGCCTATGTTGTCAAACAAATCTATGACTAGGATTTAAAATCTCTTTGCTAAACTCTTGATGTTTTCACATATTATCATATTTAATGAGTGGATAAAGGCTTGATGGTTTGAGATGGGACATAGATCAAGTATAAAATATAAGTATTTGTTGTTAAAGATTCCAACTTATGATGATGTTTTGGATAGGTAGATGATGTTTAAGATTTAACTGGATATTAATTCTTGGTTGATAAGAGTCCCTTTTTCTCCTAGTTCCACTGTTAGTTCATTTAATAGAAAACGGATGCATGATGATTCTTGGGTTAGTTTGTGGTGGATGGGTTATTGAAAATAAATTTTAGCACATGCGGTTTGTCCATTCATTTTCAATCAGCATGTAAAGACAAGAAAATCTTAGAAGTTTTTCACTGAGGCACCAAATAATAGTATCATCTATAGATGTTTAGGATACTTACAAAGTTTCTACAATAACCGTTCTACTTCGCGTAGTAGAACATGATCATCAGTTCTTCCAAAAACTATGTGGAAATTAGATGCTTCTGATATAAAAGGGTTCTGGCCATCGACATCTAGAATGATGCAACTTTATGTAGTGAAATATTCTCTATAGGAAATAGATAAGTGTTCAATGATTGTGATATATACCATTACTATAGCTCCATCATTATTGACTTCTCTATTTGACAGTTATGAATCTCATTCATTTATTTCAACCTATATTATTAATCATATTAATATTTTCATGGTTCATTTATCTTGTACAATGGATATTACAATAGACCTTGGTATAATGGAAGAGAATGGTCTATTTACTCATCATTTTTTCATCTTTATATTCGATGTTAAGATAGCTTTGATTTTTCAGGTTTCTATATTAAATATCTTCACATAGATTTTTTTTGGATGGATTGGATCATGGAAAATAAAGCCTCGATTGATATTTATCTTTGGTTGGTATACCTTACTAAAACTACTGGGGTGTCTATTTTCATTCAATGAGTATGTGAATATTTTATGAAATCCATGGGACATGTGTTGTGTGAATATTTTATATTAGGTGATCCTAATAAGGTAAAGACTTTTATGACATGGGAGAAACCATGTAATGTCTTCAAGATTTAGAGGTTCTTTGGATTAGCTAGATATTAATGTTGGTTCATGAAGTACTTCTCAATGTTGTATTCTTTGATTTCATCTATATGTCAGAAGGGGTGTTCACTTATTGGAATGATAAATTTCATATTTATTTTGATGATCAAAAACATCTTTTGAGAACTATGATGGTGTTGACTCGTTAAAAGGCCGAGTAGGGCCATGAGGACATTTTTTATGCTTCATGTTCAGTCTTGGGTTTCATTATTATATATGATGATAATGTAGTTACCTATGGATATTTTCATCTTTGGACACAAATGAAGAATTAACATACCTATAACCTTGACCGTGAATTTGTGATGCACGTTCTTAAGAGTTTGTAAAACTACCATTTAAGAGAATGGTTTACTATGTATTCATACATCAAATTTATGTTTTATATATTCTATAATAAATATTTAAATCTCTACCGGAGGGGTTGGGTGGAGTTCTTAAAATAATTATATTGTTACATCACCTACACCCTTGGGAGATATAATTTTTTTAGAGATGTGTTGAGTAGGAAACGTCCAACCCATTTAGCAAAAGATTATTCAGAAGATTTGAAATTGATGGATCTCTATACAAAAGTGAATATCAGAGTTCTTGATAAAGGGGATAATGTTTCATTAGCCACCTTTCAATTGAAATCCCATCTTCTAGAGATGATTCTTCATAATCAAGAGCTTGATGAAGAATTCTATAGAATTATTAACTCCAAATATGGCTGGGAGATATTTTCACAATGTTCATTCTCCAAATATGTTTTTTCTATGATATCATAATCTCTTCATTGTTCCATTAGAATAAAGAGAGTCATTGATTGGGTAATTTTATAATTTACAGTGGGTCATGAACCAAGGAACCAATAAGGCGATCAATGAAATATAGAGAAAATTATATTGGCTAGGGATGAGTAGGGGAATTTATGAGTTTTTCTATTATCGCTATAAGTGATAGTAGGTTTTCATCAACCAATTCTTATCCTTACTTGGACATGGGAAGAATTATCTATTGACATTGTTGTTTGGTTTCCTCATACTGTGATAAATGTGAATGTTATATGGTTTTTAATCGATAGACTGATCAAGTACACTCACATCATACCCATATGAGATACAACAAATGGTGAGGAGTTGGGAAATATCTACATAAAAGTGAATTTAAATTATCACTAAGTCCCATCTGTTATATTTTTTAATATGTATCCTTAACCAACTTCATCATTTTGGGGAGGACATTAGAAGGATCTAGGATCATAGATCCATTTGATAATGACCTATAATCAATAGTTGTATGGCTATGTAGAGAAAGTTGTACAAATTCTAGAGGATATACTATGGGCATGAATTCTGAACTCTGGTGGAGCATGGGATGATCATTTAAGAGTGGTCATGTTTTCATATAATTATAGTTATTATTACACAATTATAATGGATCATTTTGTGGTGTTTTATGGTCATCCATGTAAATCCAAATTGTCTTGGTTAGAGAATAGGTATAGCTCATTAGCTAGTCCAAGAATGGTTCAAGAGATTATAATGACGAATAAGATAAATTTTTAGTTAATTTTGACATCACATAGTCGATATAACTCTTATGATGATCAACACCACAAAACATTAGATTTATCAAGTAGTGATTAGGTGTCTGTGAATGTTTCACCATGGATGGGTCATCAATGAATTTAGATGTAAGGGAAACATGATCCTAGTTTTGTGGGTTCATTCAAGGTTATTGAGAAGGAGGGAAATGTTGTATACCTTTTTTCACTTCCACCATTGTTGAAGTCGATACATCAATATTGTTCTCTCTAGCAAAGCTAAGAAATTATCTCTCTTATCCATCCTAATTTTTGAGATGTAGTTATCTTTAAATTAAAACTGATTTACCATTGATTGACCGAAAAATTAGGATATTTGATTATGAGACTAAGGTACACTGTGAGAGGATGATATCTTAGGTTCATGTGATATGGACACTTGGTTCTAAAAATCATGAGACATGGAAACATGATGCATTGATGAGATTGTAATGGCCTCAACTTTCTGACATGGAAGATTCTTCATTTGTTTTCTTAGAACAAAAATATTATATGGTGGGGAGGTTATCACATCCATTTACTTATCTTCAAAGTTCTCCATTAACCATGATATGATTTTCCAATTCATTGACCAGGTAGAGATGAGAATGATTTCGATGGATACCTATAAAGGCTGCATCAAATATTTTCAATACTCTCAACGTTAATCGATATTTTCAATAGGCTACCGGATGGTTACTCACCATGTAACTAGGATATGATATATGTTTAAATTTTTATATACTTGTCATGGAAGGCATCAATATATGAGGGTTACATGTTGTGACTCAACTTTAGACATAGTTAATTTTATTAATAAATTATTTTCAATTCAATGTGATCTATTTTTCAGTGGTTTCACAAATTAACTATTTCATGACATGAAATACTATTACACATCATGTAATACCCAGAATACTATTTTTAAATAGGATATGCAGATGGTATTATTTTTTCTCTTCCACTCTCACCTTTTCACCCTCAACCTAAGGCATTTACAAAGCGATAATGATGTTCTACAACCCTTCCTAATCCTCTAATTTTGTTTTTAATCATCATTGTGTTGGAGATTTGATTCCTGAGAATGATTTCATCATCATTCTCCATCATTATATATTTCCCCTTTATTGGGATTTCAATAGATCATCCTTAAATTAATGTATTTTTTCTTCATGATATTAGGTCTCATCTCTAGGTTGTGTTTCGAGGTCTTCTAAACCTTAATTATCATTTAAATGTTCTGCTGTGAGTGTTTTGTTTTAGGATTAAGGTAGTTGGATTAGTCATGTTTATCCAAATTTATTAACCATGAATTTCTTGATCTATATCAGTTATTTATATAAATTTAATTTCTAACATATGCATTTATTTGATTCAATAATAAAATTCAATTCTAACGAATATAGAGATGTGAAATAGTTTTGGAATGAGAATTGGGAAAACCACCAATCCATTGAATCTGGGTGAGTTTATAGAAATTGGTTGATTTAAATTATTTAATTTAAATTAGAGATTTTATGAATTAATTTTATTTAGTCTTTTGATTTAATTTTGGAAATGAATTGTGAAATTAACGGAATTGTTTTTGAAGTGTATTTAGATCTTGTGAAAATGGATTAAATTATTTTCAAAGAAAATCAGTGGTATAACATGGTAAAAGTGGCATTCTTTTGATTAAAATCCATTTTGGTTTTAAATAGAAAATTCAAATTGAAATAGATTAATGAAATTTAATTATACTCGATGATGTATTAAAATAAATTCCACATAATTGATTATGTAATAGTACATTAAAGCCTTAGTTAGATTGTGAGTTATTTAGATACACTCTACACTACTACAACATTCCAAATCATACAATAATCTATTGACATCCATAATTGGATAGTGATGAGTTTTAATTGTCTAGTGTTAGGGGGAGTGTGTATACACATATTTCTGATATCACTTACAGAGTGTGGAGTCCTATAGCCGAACACATGTGTACCTATTTTAGAGATGACCATGTTACTCACTTGTTATTTATTTTCGGGATATAAATGTATGCCAATTTTTAAAAATAAATTTCATACCTTCTGAATTTATATAAACTATTTTTTATAATTGTTTTATCAAATCCATTGTTTTTTAAATATTTATTCTCTTGTAATTCCTTTGTTTAATGTGTTCTCCATCATTTAAATTAAATACAATGTTTTGATTAAATATGATTAAAAATTCCAAATCTGTTTATTTTAAAATTTAATGAATTACTTTGGATAAAGTATTTTTGTCATTTTTATTGAATCCCTGGTGAGACCCTACTTGGATTTCAGATCACAAACAACATTTTTCATTAGGTTTTTGTATACATTATCATTCCAGGTTACAGGAAGGGGAAAGTCTCTTGGAGGTTGATCCATCTGTTGAACCATTATTTTGGGGAGTTGTTTCCATAGGTCCATGGGTTATTTCTCTCTATTTTGGTATCTGGTTTTTAGTAATTTGGACATGTTTAATCCATGTTGTAATCTAGTACATTACTCCCAATTTACTTTCTTTTTTATGTGTAATGACTTGTATAAACATACCTCTATAATTCTTGTCAAAAACACATTCCCACATTCAATTGAATGATGTAAGGTGCTAGTTGCCAACCCATGGGGATAAAAAAAAACCCTTTGGGATATGCCAGGGCTAGATCACTTATTGGGTTTCTAGGGTACATGGGTTGGTTCAGTAAATATAGATTTAGGAGTCATATAGAGTAGATGTAATGTTGATAAAATTTTAATTGTATTTTGGTAGTGTTAGATGATTTAAAGAGGGTTCAATTAAACATTGGTGTGAAGAATTAATGATATTAAATAGATATTGTTATGTTCATAGAAACCATAATGAGTCATTTTGAACTTCATTATTGACTAATAAAATATCATAAGAATGAATTTAATTCCATATGAATAAATAAATTTTATTGGAATCAATTGAATACCATAAAGATTAATTTATAATCAAATGTATGAAATGAAATATCTAATGGTATACTGGTTTTTATGGGAGTGATTATAGAGTCCATGAGAGTAATATTATAATTCCATAAGATCAATTCTAATATTTCCATAACTATAATTTCATATATATAAAATACCACATGTAGGTAAAAATGAGATAGGAATGGAATGTTTGAGAAAATTATTGGATCCATTTTACTCTTACAATTTTTTTATATTGGGAAATTCATATGAGGCTAAACCATAAAAAAATATCATAAAGGACTAAATGTATTTTCTTTTAGGAATAAATTTCCATAGTAATGAAATAATTTAACATCCCCAATTTAGATGCCACTAAATTGGTGCCTTGTTCCATGTATCATCATTACCTCATGCATGAATCCCTGTACAGCAGAGGTTATCGACTATCAACAAGGGTCAAATAAGTCATATAAGTTAAGTATACCCACTTTACCAATGTACTCCAATGAAGATAACATATTAAATAATGAATAAAATTAATTTATACTATAACATGCATTAACTACTGTTTACCCATACATGGTACAAACCAAAACCAAAAAAGTATGACATATCTTGTTAACAGTGCCAAATTGAAGAGCACCCAAAAAAAGAAAAAAAAAATGAATCCCCAAAACATGTACTGACTCCAATCCCGAATCCATCTTCATGATTATCCAAAGCCCCAATCAAGTCCCTAAAAATTGGAATTTTCAATTTTCCTAACCTCTTACCTATAAATCTATTCTAGTATGTCATGATAGTCAGAGGAGCATGTGAACCAAAAATGTCTATAAAATATCCAGTCTAAATAGATAGTTACACCAAGAAATAAACGTATATCAAGTGAACAAGGATTGATAATATACCATTATCTAACCATTGTTAACTGACCATTATAATCATTTAATTCGATGGGTTTGGTGTTCCATTCATTTCAAAAATTTATATACTGATAAATCACTACGATGAATGTAATAAATTAGATCCCTATCTTTGTAGGGTGAACATCACACAACAATACTAATACACATACAATGGGGCATAAATCAATGTATTCCCAAATAATTTCAATACATATACCATATATCTTTGGTACATGTAATCATCCATTTTCATCATTATTATATTATAGTATTATTCTAGGTAACCTTCACATGTATCCATAGGTCCTAGAGCATCAGTTCAACACCTTAAACCAATATAACTCATGGTGGGGATTAGAGAATCAGTACATATTGACCCATAGGATTAGGGCATCAATAACTACCCACAAATTATATTACCTTTTCACATTATTATATCTGTTAACCTCATATAAAATACCATAATCACTCAATGTCAATACAATCAAAATTTAAAATCCCCATTTATTTCAACTTCTAAATTATTATGGATCTTTAAACAATTAACACATTTACAATTTACCTTGAATATCCCATTATTAAAATTAAAAAGTTCCCATACATTAGAATATTTCACATAATGAAAAAATTACACTAATTTATCCCATTTACACAATTAAATTCACATGAATTTACCAAAATATTCATTTCAAGTAAAATTAAAATGTTAAATAGTATACTCTCTTTTTTTCAACCAACCCATTTCTATAAAATTCCAAAAAAAATCAATTATAACATTATGAAATTTATAAAAAACTATAATCATTTCGTTTTTCAAATCAATTGATGTTTTACAATGTTCAGTACAAACTATACATCATAACAACACAATAATATGCTTATAATTAGAATGTTTCATATTCGAGAATGTAGGAACACCTAATGGGTGGGCCTAATTTTTTCAAATATATCTCAATGAATCCCATGGGGTCTATGAGGGGTTTAATTCATCATTTATCCAAACATTTTTTCCAATGTCACCCTAGGTAATAAATTCACATCATTAGGGATGAAATATAATAATGACGCATTCCCAAATCAATGACAATACTATGGGATATAACTTGTACACCACCTATATAAAATCCAAAGATGAACGCACCCTAGAACATATACAAAGATCCAAATTAAAGCACCCCATGATGGCTAAACATATGAACAAATGAAAAATGATGGTTTTATTTATTTTAAAAATGATAAAAAAACCCACAAGACCTAATCCAAAAAAGTGAATAAAGAGGACTGTTATACATATCATGACCTTAAATATACAACCAACATCACTCCAAGATGCCTATAATGGATGGAGACCCATTCTATGGATGATTTAATAGTGTGTGAGTTCGTAACTATGTCTGTAAGAAGATGAAATATAGAAGAAATCACGTGATTAACTTAAAATACTAAGTTGGAAGGTTGGTAAATTCAAACATTTTAATGGGGAAGACTATTTTTCTACATGGTTTGAAAAATATTGTGCCAACCATGTGAAATCCTCTATCAAAGAGGGGTTTTGTCACACTATCACCAAGGGGAGGCCCTTTACATTTGAAAAACCATGTTCCATACTTGAGGAGTTCCACTATATAAGGTTTCACTCTATGGATTTTCCACTCATTTTTTTTTCATGAATATTTCCCCCACTTTTGGGCTAGGATGTTTTGGCCACATAGTTATATTTAAATGCGTGTCAATCGTTAAAATGTAATGGTTGTAAAAAAAAATTCATATCTTGAACCCCCATAACCCCTGGAACTTTTTATACATTTTATTTCATTCAATTAACCGAAATTAACAGAGTTAAACCAAAATTTATGAATGTACATACCTCCTCAAAATATGTGATCTAACAACCTCTGCACCTTATAATGGATCATCGTAAATTTTCACCCCAATTATGAGTAAGATTCAAAAAAAATATATCAGGACATTATTCCCACATGTTTGTCACCCTATCCCATTTATCTACCTGAGAATTACCATGATGCAACAAAACTCTACCCCTGATCATGGCCATTCCAAAACAAGAGTCTCACTATGATCCAAAAATTGAATCTTTTACTCCTTAAAGGACACATCACCTTCTAACCTCACATCGACCACCAAAACTACATACTGGGGCTTAGGAAATAGTGAAAAAATATAAATACAATGAATAATCACACAAAACAACATTATATTAAGGAAGAGCCTATCATAACCCCATCAGTCTGATACATTTCAAAATTCATGGACCATGTCACTTGTTTCCAATTTATAATGTTTCAAAAAACTCTAACTGCGACCCAAACATGAAAACAACTATAAAAACAAATGGTTATTCCTTACAAATTTTTTGACATAAATTTGTACACATCTCGATGCTTGGTTGTCCTATACCTTAATTGAACATCCATGACACTATGAAACAATCATGGAACTCTAGTCATCCATCCCATGTTATTTTTTATTATCAAGGTGAAATCACTAAAATGGTTCTTACTCAAGTACCTTCAACCCAAAACCCGAGTCCCATTACTAACTAACCACCTTTAAAATGTGGTGATACCCACCATATACATTGACATATCCCCACTAAATTCACGTTATTTTCTCCTCCATTATGAAAAAATAGAACTATATCATTAACTCATCTTCCACAACAAACCTGAATCATTCCCAACTCACAATACCCGAATATCCATTCGTACTTCCCCTTTTTAGCATCAAACATTATCATGAAGACCTCAGCGGAGGATATCTCTACACCATACCTTAGAGTAATAGGATCAAATTGACTAAAATCAATATCTTCTTCTATTTCTAAAATCACTTTCCACCCCAAACATCAAAACAGTGGTATGCGACAACATACCACCTCTATTCCTTATACCATATTATGTCAAAAACAACCTCGACTATCTCATCATAGAACATCTATCTTCCACGACTAGAATGATACCAATTTTCTACATTCCTAAGGATCTAACTGGCTTTAGGCATCTAACTACCATTTAGGGCACCCATCAGGGTTGTTTCTGGATTTCCATTTTAACTCTCCCATCATGACATCCAATACCCTCCAAAAAATAATTTTGATCCTCCACACCCATAAACAATCACATAAAAGAAATCCCATTTTCCATATATTGACTAATGACGGAAATGTTCTCACTCAAAACCATTCAAATATTTAAAATGAAATTTTTTCTCCAACACATCCCCTAAAAGAAGTCAAAAACTCACCACTTTTTTTATTTCACGTAGAAGAGTCAAGATCTATCTTGATGAATCAACTATAAAAAACATAGATTAATTATTTTAATGGTTCTAAATGAAATAGAAAACTTCCTTCACACTTTAATAAATTCTAATTTCACCCAACAAAACCTTCCTGAGTACATGAATGATTTTTTATGGTGTTATAAACCCATCATCCCTTGACACAAACCATTCTCATGACTCACACCACCATATAAAGAATATTATATTGGATTCTAGAACATAAATTGAAACCATATTGATCATAAAGAAAATTCTTTTCTTAATAAACAACCACCTGTAAGGCTGACTTTTCCTTTTTGAGAAACCCATCATTCACCTTATAGGTTTTTCATTTTCATCCTGATGCTACTACATCTAATCCATGCTATAGACCACACATCCATGACAGACATATCACTCTCCACCTTAAGAGTTTCATTACCATTTACTCCCTCAAATAATTATAATGACTATGATTCTGAATTAGATCATAAAACAAACCCTAAAACATGATTTTTTCCATCTATCTTTCCCCATAACAAAAAAACAAGCATAACTGGGTACACAATCCTCACATCTGAGAACAGTACTTATGGTGTTCATCGACACATGATCCATCTTGATGAACTCACCCATTAAATTCATATGGTGTACTTCCTACCTTCCAACTTCACATATAACACCCCTTCAAAATAAACTCCATGATTTCCCAAAACAAGACGAAACACATTCATGTATATTGGAATACTGCTAGACTTTAGTCATCATATATTGGATAATTTCAATATATTGGGCATTACAATCACTAGATAAAAGTATTATTTGAAATTATTGTAATACAACACAACCAAAAATTTATCACTATGGTTACCTCCCACTATGTGACACTATTATATGGAAAGAATTTTTTGTCTATCCTACTGGAAAACTTTTCATCGGGACTTAACCACCACCTCTAAGTCATGGTTTTCTACTAAGACTCACCACCACTCCACAACCATCCACCAAGTAGTTGATGGCCAAATTTTCATGTGAAACTATATCCATCACACCACATGAGTTCTTCCGACACAAAAATAGTAGATAAAAACAATAAATATTATCTTCCACACCAATAAAACCAATTCTCTCTCATATATCCCCACATTCCTCTTTGGTTTCATAATCTATGACCTATGCCTATCCCATGTCATATGTTCACCCATCCCATGAACAATCACTTCTTACTAGTTCCATTCCATATATTTACCTCATTAAAGACATCATGGTCTCATACATTCCTTCAAACACACACTTAAGCCAACTTCAGTTACCACAAACCAACCATCACTGTAGCCTATCCCAACGTCTTCTTACTCACATGAACATGCCACTTTGTCTGTCAGCCTCATTGGCCTCATATAATCCTAAATATCTCACATAAAAATTAAATAAATTATATAAAAAAAATTAACAACATGACCACCCTCACCTCTAGTGTCACCTTCATAACAAAATAATTTAACTACACTTTAGTGACCCATATATCTTAAATAAAAAATCAATACAGATTCCTACAATAATCATCCCCCAAATAGTTGGTCCATGAATCTTAAGGACAAAACCATTTGAATACAACATTTAGACCAATGAAAATAACTCAGTTTACCTTTTGAAAGAACCAAAACACAAAAATATGATTTACTAAAACAAAATTGTACTCATTACATATCAATTACAACAAAGAGAAATATCCCATGACACACATACCATGGCCCCTATAACAATAAGAACCCCCACCCCACGAGGTTACTATTTAGGTTTCCCAAAAGAGCCAAATAATTATCAAATCTCTCAGGGTATGAACCCACATAGGTCACTACATTCACATTACCGGAAAACATCTAAAATCCTCATAGTCATAACCTTACCAAATTAATAACTAGGAACACTACTTTATTTACACATTGAGACTGATCGAGGTATCCGAACATATAATAAAAGTCTCATCTTAGGGAACTCTCACAACCCAGAATAAAAACCCAAAGTGCCTAATAAATAACATATTGTAAAATCATTACTATTATTCCCCAAGTGGTACAAGATCCTTCTCGGCATCTAAAAGACCCATGATCAAATATGGGTAGGGAAAAAATTCTAGTACTATAGTGGGGGCACTATAGCAGAAGCAGAACTGTAGTAGTGGTGACACTGTAGAGGCGGAGGCATTGTAGTAGGTATTGTAGCAGTGGTTGTACTGTAGCAGGTACTATAGCCGCATGGAGACTATTGCAGTACTGTTCACAGGGTCCTTTGGGCCAAAATGGGCTTTCAAGCCTTGTATTTAGGCCACTTGGCCTTGGGCCTTCATGTTATCTAATGGGTCTCCCTCTATCCACACTAAATTGGTCTTTGATTTAAATAATAAATTAATTATTCGACGCCAATATTTGAATAAAATTAACATCACTATTTTGAAAACACAAGGATTAAAAATTTAGAAAATTCTATTTATCCCACATTGTAACAATTCCTACTTCTTTATATTCACATTTCAAAACAATTTCATTAAAAACACTCAAGGAAAGTGCAAAATTTGTAGAAAAAAATGAAAATAAATTCCCTTATATAATAAACCCTCTCCAAATAAAATACCCTAAAAGATAATACCGCATCTCTAATACCACCCTCAACTATTATAGTTGCATTTCATGGTAAAAATTGCATAATCAACCCTATTATGATACATGTTTACATTAGAAGACCTATTTATAAACAATTTTTACACCAACAACATAACTATTTACTCTTTGGAACGTTTTCCATTTTAAAAAAAGTTGTAAATAATAAAGTTTCTCACTCAAAACATCCATTATGCTCAATTCATTAATAGTTTTACCATTATATTGTAAATATTTATCTTTTAGTTACTATTTTGTCTTCATAATTTATCCCAACTAATAATTTTTATCCATTCTAATGTATATTTATGCATACTATTCTTTAGAAATTAATTTACATGCATTCCATTTACCTATTTGAATCATATTTGTGAGACATCGTTTATCATCAAATTTTAAATATTGTGAAATGCATCCAACCCCTCTTGTCTTACACACTGATTCCATGTGTGCCTACCATGATATAGGACACCCATATTCCTAAGTTCATATGATTATGTATTAATGAAGAACTACATGTTGTTATACACCTGAGATAATTGGTATAAAATAATAACATCACATATTATGTGCGTCACCCAATAGAGAAATTTCATTCAACATAAAAAATATATATCAAGAACAACAATTCCCACCTTTGGTGCATGGGGATTCCCTCATAAATGTGTTAGATAATCCTAGGAATGATCTCATTTTAATGTCTTGACAAATTCTAATGTCCCTTCTAGAATACCAAAGAGAAAGGCATTGAAATGGAATACTTTGATACCACATTGTATCCTCCCTGACCTAGGAGACACTATAATGGTGCATCAAGTTGGGTCACTACATTTCCTGCTTCACTACTACCCATATTCCAGATGTTGTAGATTGGTAGAGATGGTAAAATAATTAACATGGTTAGAACATAACCCCTTTACTAGAGGAATCCATCTCAAATACCATAAAAATTAAATTAAATAATGATCATAATCAAAACCATGCACTAGAAATCATTTCCCCAAATAGGGTGGAAACCAAAACCAAACAACAAATATTCCATGTCATGTTAAATGTACCAAAGTAAATAAAAACCAATAATACATACAGATAGATGTATCCCAAATTTAGTTTGTTCCTCCATGTTTGGATCCTCCTATATGAACATGCCAAACCCAACTCAAATCCATATCATTCAGTACTTTTCCTTTGTACTATTCCTCAACTATGAAATAATCTCGGAAATCCCATTGATGCTTGACAAGGGTGTCAGTAAAAATAAGTAGGCGACAACCTACAATGTCTATAAAATATATTGTCTAAATTTATAGGGAATAAATGTACTAAATTTATACCAAGTGAATAAGGAGTGATCATATTCCATTCGTAAACCACTGTTAACTAACCCTTATCATCATTTAATACCATGGGTTTGGTGTTCAATTAATTCTATAATTTTCTATGACTTTCAATCGATATGAATAATGTAATAAATATGCTCCATATGATAATGGGGGAGAAAATCACTAGAGAAGACCAATAAATATACATTGGAGTAATAGTCCAACAAGTCTTATAGAATTTCAACACAAATACCTTGGAGAACCAGTATAAATTTTATTAACCAATTTGACCACACATAACATAGAGAATCTATCTAGGTAATCATCACATTCCATCATTATTACCTTGGTCATTATATCTATGTATCATTACCATGCATCTGTAGGGCCTTGAGCATCGGACTGATTGATTAACCCATGCATTTTCATGGTGGGGTTTAAGGCATCAGTCTAACCTAACCCATAAGAGTATATAATCAATCACTTCCTAGATAATTTGATTAAAGTTAACATTCTTATATCCATTTACCACATATACCTTATCAAACACACACATAATCAATAACCCGACATTTACAATTCACATTTAACTCAACCCGAGTATCATTATAGATCCACAACCCATTAACACATGTACTGTTTACATAGAATATCCTATATAGCATAATCTTCAATACCTATACATTATACTATTTATCATTATTATTCAATTAAAAAATATTATCCCATTTACAAAAGTCAATTGACCATATTTTACCCACTTATGAATATCATGTTGAATTCATAAGTCACATTGTCCAATAAATTTATTTCATCAAACTCATTTCAATATTAATACAAAAAATCCCTTATGACATTATCAATATATAGACACAACCATAAATATTCCATTCTCAACTAATATCATGTGTCAACATGTTCATTATGGGCTCTACATTATCAA
Source organism: Viscum album (assembly GCA_963277665.1). Lineage (NCBI taxonomy): Eukaryota > Viridiplantae > Streptophyta > Magnoliopsida > Santalales > Viscaceae > Viscum > Viscum album. The sequence continues at coordinate 1,237,258,899 of OY728126.1, forward strand.
TTTTTTTTACCATTACAATTTTCCATGAGAATGATGTTGGTACACCCCATGGGAGGCCCAAATATGGCCTAATAAGTCCCAATTCATCCCATAGGGACTATGAGGTGATCAAATCATCATTTAGTCAACCATTTAATCCAATACTGTTTAAAAAAATTCACATCAAGAGGGTCAAAATATAATAACAACACATGAAAAAATCAATGACAAAACTATGGGATATAACTTGTAGATGACTTACCTAGAAAATAAAGATGAATGCATGCTTTATAACAACCTAAAGATTAATCAATGTAAATTCCATTCTTATTTATATTTCATATATTATAATCACACGAAATGACAACATAATGAACTAATACATACTATGTGACCTTTAAACATAATATTGTCACATCTATGATTTAAAATTTTAAAATATGACATACATAGTTCCAATCCATAATATGTTTGGATTTTGATAAGACAAACATAATATTTAGTGAATAGTAATATACCCTTAACAATAGTAATGTTACCCTTATGAATAGTAATATGACCCTTATGAATAGTAAATCGTCTATTTCAATAAGAAACCTTTCTAATTAAAGTATAAATAAAATGTATCCATCTTATAAGTGAAAATATGATAAAATTTTATCATAGTGTGGGTATTTTTATAATTTAAAAATATTTAATTAAATTATTGAAAATAATTTAACAATTTAAAAATAATATTTTTCCTTAAAATGTATAAATAAATTATTTTTTTGATTTATTATGATTATAGGATAATTTTATGAGACATTAGTAAAATTTTTAAAGTATTATAAAATCAGTTATAAATTTAAAATATGTATTTTTCAAGTAAATAATGATTTTCATTAAATATTTGTTAACAAATATTTACAAAATTATTTTCATAATATTGAAATAATTTTTAGATTATAAAAATATAAAAATTAATGTGGTAAATTTATGGGAATTTTCTGAAATATAATATTTTTTTAGTGAATAATAAATATTATAATTTAATGAATAATCTCAATACATGAATTATTGAGTAATGGATGACTTTTTCTATGGTAAGAAATTTTTTTTCGAACTCACATGAAAATATTACATTTTTTGGTCACAAGAATCATTACTATTTCTAGTATTGATAAAAAAAATAATGAATAAAATATTGAGAAATCCCCCAACTATTCCATTATAAAAAACACCACACAACCTTCTCTTCAATCATCACAATCCTTATTCCTTATAAAAATTCTACAAAAATCTCTCTAAAATACACACTACCACATCCACCGGCCTTTGATAACTTAAGATGACAAAATATTCTCCCCTAAAGTGGTTGTCGTGGAAGATATATTCAAGTGTTAAATTACCCTTTTCATTTCATTTATTAACTTTCAAGTTACATTATTTTATTATTCCTTATTCACCTCTATTAATAAAAATGTAATTATAACTCTAGTACCATACATGTACTAGAATATTTTTATGTTAATGATATAATTCATCATCATCTCTCCTTTTCCCTCCTTTTATACTAAGAATGAAAACACCATCTGAGATGTGTTAATTTCCCACATCCAAGGACGATGGGTATTCATTTTATATTGTTGTCTTCAATTCTAGTCATGAAATAATTTTTAGGGTTGAAACATACTATAATATATTTATTATTTATAATTTAATGTTATTTATTTTTTTGTACACATGATATTAAATTTTAATGAAAAATGTTTTCAATGTGATCAAAAACAGAAAATTAACAAAAACAGTTATCATTAATGATTTATATAATGGTTCATCATCAATTCCAATAACAAAATGAATTTTATAACCAAGTAATATAATTTATTGTACCTAATAACATATAACTCTAAATCTCATCAACCATTCTCATCATATATGTTTATAATTTGATGTATATAAATAAAACAATCATGAAAACCAATGAAACAAACAATAAAATTGAAAATTTTAACCAATCAAAAAGGACATGAAAGAATATAATAATTCTATAATAAATCAATTACCAAATTAATTGGTTTGTTAAATATTAATTAATGAATTTAATTTGGTTTAACCAGAAAATTTTGGTCAAGGGATGAACACCTTCATATTTAAGGTAAGGGATTCTACCTGAACTTCAATTATTCCATTGGGTTGCACTATATTTATTTCTACAAAAATCATGTTATTTGTGATTATTATGAAATTCAGATAAATTTTGTTTAAATTATCCAGAAACATGTATCAAGATCCATTCATTATTCTATTTTGGGGATATACATGTTTTTTAGAGTGGTTCTATTCTCAATACTCCTCTATAAGCAAACTCATTTAAGGGAACTTACAGAATTTTTAACTGAATTTTAGTAAATAATATAATAAATTTTAATACACCATTAATTTTAAAAAAACAAAATTTTTATTATTAAACCCATCTTGTTTCACTTCTAGTTTTATATAAAATATTATTCCATTTTCTATTTTAAGTGATCTCAAATATTTTCCTTAAAGCACACAAATATGTTTTAATTAAAATGTTTCTAAATTTCACTTTTTACATGTTATCACAAAAAATTGTAATCAAGTATGATTAAATAGTACTATTATACATTATTAATGTCCATATATAATCTAATACATTTCCTTCAAGGATACTTGAATGATACACACATTTTATATGATTTATGACCTGAATATGATACCTAATTCCTTCAATAGGTTACCCTTATATTTATGTATGTTTGACTATGTATGATTGTATATGTGGAATGAATATTCATGAACATGTTATGATGGTTGATCCTAGATATCACTTCATGCATTGGGTAATGTTATGTTTCATGAGATGTTATGTTCAACAGTCTTGGCGATTATGCTTGACTCGTGCTACCATGTACAATGGTCATGATGGTGAACCATGACTTGCACGCCTCACTGTGGGAAAAACATTTTATCATTCTAAATTCATGCTTTATGTTTCTAAAACAATACTATTACTTTATGTTTATATAATACTATGTTTATATATTATTATTACATATGTTCCATTCCTTTTTATATCATTATGTTATGCCTTTTAACCAATGTGCTAAAGCTTTATTCTTGTGTTTATTCCCTTACTAGGCTTCAAGATCACCCATTTGTTCATGTTATCCCAAGGATATACTATAATTATTTATGGGAACAATTGAGGTTAGGAGATATTTACGAAGAATAATTAAATAAATTTTTATTTTGTACCATGTTTTATGTTTTATGTACCTAGTCTTCCAAGACACTAGAATTTATGATCCCTGGCCTATAATATGATGATTTAATATGCTTAAATTTATGTAATAAATTTTTAAAAGGATAGGGTCTCTATACATGGTAACATATCATGGTCTAGTTATTTTTTGAAATTTAGAAAAAAATAATTTATTAAGAATCTTATGGATGATTCTATGTATAATAAATCATTCCTACATTTTGGTATGTTTATAATTAGTAGTTTATCAAGAAAATTCATCCTTTTCTAGATAGAGAAATGTGGATGTGAATCTAGAACAGATGTATCGAGATGTAAAATCCAAAAAATCAACATTTAGCTAGACTCAAATGGGTACTGGTGCACAACAACGGGCCTTTCAACATTCCCAGTTGAACAATCTTGGGGGATTTTCTATGGTAAATTCACAATATTAGTAAAAATCATTATGAAGGGAGTAAAAAAATATCCCATATGAATATATGTGAAGAAATAAATCAATGATAAACTATATTTAAATATAGGGAATCAAAATTTATTATACACTTCTCCGTTAATTTTTTTTTCATTTTATGTTCAATGTTTCCATTATTCATAATATATGTGTATTAATGCCCCCAAATTGTAAGTTCTTTTTCATATTTAATATAAGGAATAAATAGAAAACGTTCCAAAAATCAATGTCATATTTAATGTGAATATTTCCCTAATGATATTTGATATATGATGGGAATGGGTGCTTAAAATTACCTAATAGTAATTTCTTAGCTGGCTAATGATATAAATAATAACATGGATCATGTAGAAAACCAACCTACTCCCAAGAAAGAGAATGTTTCAGTTAAATCCTTCATATTGTAATGATATACCACATTCAGTTGATTTTTTGATCCCCTCCATGAGGAAAAATATATTAACTTAATTAGAAATATATTCTCTATCTTCCAGTGCTCTGCTGAAGAGAATGTCGTATGAGTGGTCTATCATCTTGATGAGTAAGATGATCAGCTGTTAATAGTAATCAGGAATATGAATTCCTAATAGGATATTTATTCCATGGATTGAGAGTTATTCAATAAAATGTTTTCCTGTAAATAATTTCTCCAAACCATCCGTCTTAAGATTGATGGGGTGTTCCTCGGACTTCAGTAGATGGAAGATGAGGGCATTGGGGCGTATGAAGCAAAAAATAAAAGGCTTGAAAGATACACCTCCAGATTATTCATGAACAGTGAAAGAAAGGTGGATCAATTAATTATCATACTAAATCCACATTTGAAAACACTATTGTAGATCCAACACATCAATACTTTTGTGGAGATTGTTCATTATTCAATCAAGGTTAAAATGGAGACCAGATACTCTCAATGGTCACATGGCCCCGATGTAAAAAAATAGATAACGATGTATAATTTGGAAGGTTCATCAAATAAATATTAGGATTGATAGAGGATGAAACTTCCCACGTGTCAAAATTATGGAAAGAATAATCCTAGGACCTATCTAAAGGGAACCAAGAATTGATTCAAATATTGAATAATGTGAACTATTTTTATGAATTTTCCTAGGGATATGGAGAATCCAACAAATTTTGAATAAGGAAAGAATTTTTAGATCAATGCTCATCATATACTGTAGTGTTAAAAATTCAAGTATCAAGGGCATTATTTGAACAATTTCCTTATTCCATGGGTTGTCGGAGGAAGTCAAGAAAAACATCTGAGGAAACAATGAAGGGATTATTCCATCACTAATATTGTTGTGGACCCAATCAATGATTTGGTGACAGGTATGCTACTTATCCATTCTATAATTGTGAATGTACTATTTTTTTATGGTTATACACATTCATTAATATATTTCATGTTTAGTAGAACTATTCAAAAACCACCCAAAAATTTAGATGACGTGTTCTTTTGAGAACCACCAATGGGGGAAGTATTTCTTCCAAATAATATTAATAATCCATGGTTAATATTTGTCTGTTGAACCTCCCAGAAAATCTAATCGTAATTTCATTAGATGATTTCGATGTTATCTTTGGAATGGATTGGATAAAATTATAGAAATTCAACATTAACTTTCGAGAAAGGTAGATCAAACTTCACATCCCGAAGCAACCTACAATTTATAAAATGTGTACGGAGGAAGATGAACCTCTATTAGAATAATTGTATATAGTGTGTATATGATTACATCATTAGCCCGAATGTGGAGCTCAAATGATCATGAAAAAAAAGATGATACTTCTAGAAGATAAGCCCAGTGTGAGGGATTACACTGATGTATTCTCTAAATAATTTTCAGATCATCCTCTTAATCAAGTGGTTGTGTACATAATTGATCATATTCATGTAACACTGCCTATATCAGAGACACCTTATTGAATGGCCACCGTAGATATAGAAGTTCTGAAGAGTAAATTACATGAGAATGTTGAGAAGGGATTTATATGCCCAATTGCTTCACCATGGGGTGCACCAGTCCACATCTCCATGATGTAGGATGGATCAAAGCACCTATTAATTGATAATTTTGAGAATAATAAAATCATAATAATGAACAAGTATCCCTTAAAATGGATAGATGAATTGTTAGATTTGATTCGTGAGGCCATTTATTTCTCTATGTTGGACATTAGGTATAGATATCACCAATTAATGGTGAGAAAGGAAGATATTCCCAAAACTACCATGAAAATGATGTATGGAAACTATGAGTTCATATTGATGCCCTTTGGACTGACTAATGACCTGAAAATATTAATGGATTTAATGAATATAATATTTAGATATTACATTGAAAAATTTGTGGTAGTCATTCACGATCATATTCTGATTTTATCTATGTCTGAGGAGGAACACAAGGGGAATTTGAATAGTGTGATGCTGACATTTTTAAGGGTGGTAATTTATGATAAGTACATAAAATGTCACTTTTGGATGAAGGAATTATCATTCTTGGGGAATGTAACTACCAAAAAAGGGATATCTATGGATCCTTCCAAGAAAAAGGAAATTAAAGAGTGGTTGAGGCCAACATATGTAATAGAGATCCTCAACATTTTGGGTTGAGACTAGTATTATCAATGATTTGTGAAGAACTTATCAGAATTTTAAAACCCGATGACGAAGATGGAATGTACGTGAGTGATGTTTTAAGGGACTCATGAGTCTGAGGAAACCGTAACAGAGATTAAAATTTGGTTTATCACTACACTAGTACTCACACTCCCAATAAGTGGAGATATATTTGTGGTGTACAGTAATGCATAAAATAAGGTATTTGGATATTTCATGATTAAAAATTATAAAGATATAGCCTAATTATTGATATAGTTGAAAATCTATGAGCAAAACTATTCCACACATAATCTGGAGTTGGCAATTGTGATCTTTTCTTTGAAAATTTAGAGGCATCATCTTTATGGGGAGAAGTGTGAGATATATAATAACCACAAGAGTATCAAATATATATTCATACAGATGAAGATTAATATTCTATAGTAAATATGGATAGAGCTCATCAAGGATTATGACTACTCAATCCACTACCATCCTTCTATGGAAAATAAGGTAGCATATGCACTAAGTAGAAAGTATCATGCATCTTATCAATGATGAGAAATGAAAAGGATCCAATCCTCTTATACTATCAATGGATGGACATGGAAATCATTAAGATTTTAACAACATAAATCCGATATCAGATTATTTCTCAACCATCCCTAATAGAGTAAATAACTTATTCTCAAATAATAGATATAGAAATTATGAAAAGGGTGGTATCTATTAGAAATGGGAAACCCTCGGAGTTCATGATTGATGATGAAGGAGTTGTAATATTTTTTCCATGATTATGTATACCATCTAATCCAAATATAAGGAAGGATATTTTTAATGGGGCACAAATATCAACAATCTATGTTCACCGATGTAGCACAAAAATGTATCTAAATCTCAGAGTGAACCTATGGGGGACAATATGATGAACGAGATTGTGCAATATAAATCAAAGTGCCTGTTATAACAACTAGTGAAGGCTGAAATAATTATTCTTAAGGGGATGATACAGCATCTACCCATACCAACATGGAAGTGGGAGAACATCACCATAGACATTGTCATTGGACATCCATGTACATGTAGAGAAAACAATGTTACGTGGGTCATTGTGGATCATCATAAAAAGACATCTCAGTTTATCACATTTCAAGAGGAATTCTCATTATATCAACTTTCATGGATATATATCTAAGATGTGGTAAGGATTCATGGATTAACACTATCTATTGTATTTTATATAGATCTGATATTTACGTTGAATATCTAGAAATGTGACCAACACGCTCTAAGCACTGAACCGATCTTCTGTACGGGAAACCATCATCAAACTGATGACCAATATGCACAAACTATTCAAAAACTAGAAAAAAATTGAAACTGTGTTCTTTGGACATCAAAGGATCATTGGACCAACATCACCCACTTATTGAATACTCCTAAAACATCATTTTCTACTCTACTATCAGAATGGAACCATATAAAGAACATTATGGGAAATGGTGCAGAACACTAACATGTTGGGATAAATCCATTGAATGAAAGCAGCTAGGACCTGAAATGGTCAATGAAATAGTGGAGGAGGAAAAAACTATTCAGTATCATATCATGTTAGACCATATTCGATAGAAACGTTATGCTGAAAATCCTCGATGGGAAATTGGGTTCAAAGTTGGAGACATGGTATTCCTCCACATATCTCTATAGAAGAAGTTCATGATATCTGAAAAGAAAGGAAAGCTAATTCCCAGGTACATCGACCCCTTTGAGATTATGAATCATGTGTGAGATTTTTCCTATTGACTAGCACATCCACCTACCATGTCCAAAGAACAAGATGACTCTCACTATCCCATTTATAGTTGTAAATACTAGATCCTTTACATGTATTGTCTTCAAAGGTGGTATATTTGGAAACTGATATTTCAAACAATGAACATCCATAAAATATCATGGATCTTAGAGGCAATGTTCTACAAAACAAGACTACCCATCTAGTAAAAGTACTATGGTGGAACCATAAGTACAAAGAGGAAATATGGGAACTAGAGGAGGCAATGAATGAAAAGTACACACAGTAGTTTACGACTAAGAATGTAAAATGACATTTCAAGGGGAAAATTTCATAAGAGGAATGAAAGTAATGATACAATGTATAATAAATAAAAATTCCCATATAATCATTATGTCATGAAATATAATCCCATGAAACAACAACATAATGAATGACTATGTACTATGTGAACTTTAAACAAAATATTATAACTTCTATTATTTGAATTTTGAAAATATGACAAACACAATTGTGATGTGTAAGATCTTTTTAGTCTGATAAGACAATCATAATTTTTGGTGAATAGTAAGTTACCCTTATAAATAGTAATTTTACACATAAGAGTAGTAATATGACACATATGAATAGTAAAATCATATAAGTGAATAAGTAATCTTACAAATGAATGTTGAAATAAAATTTATCTATATTATAAGTTACAACATGATATAATTATATTACAATGTTGGTAGTTTTATAAGTCTTAAATATTTAATTAACATTTTTTTCGTTAATATAATAATTTAAAATAATATTTATATTAATAAAAAATGTTTGATTTTTTTTTTCAGATTTATTATGATTATAGGATAAATTATTGAGACCTAATATAATTTTTCAATGTATTATAAAATCAGTTAGAATTATTAAAAAAATGTATTTTTCTATAAAATAGTGATCTTATTTAAAAATTAAATATCCCATATTTTGAAAAAAATCATAAAATGAAGTTAAAATTTTTATTCAAAAAATTGAATAATGGTTGGGCTTAATTTCTGGGATTTTTCCGATATAAATGAATTTTTTGTGAATAATATGATAATTTTCTGAATAATCTAAATACATGATTTATGGAGTCATGGATAGTTATATCCTGATCTAAGAACCTTGGGTTTGAACTCACATGAACATTTTTTTGTTCCTAATGAACATTACTATTGCTGTTTTTCCGAAAAATAATAAAATAATGAATAAAATATTGAGAAAACCCTCCCCTCCTCCACTATAAAACTACCCACACCCAACCCTCTTCACTAAACTCCACTCATTCCTTGTGACATGCATAAATTCTAAAATATATATACCTAATTACCTATAAAACATCCAAAAGTTGTTGGTCTCTTCAAAAGACAAAATCCTATCCTCTAAACAGGATCTCAGGGACGTCATATTCAGGTGATAAATTCATCTTTTCATTTCTTTTATTTTCTTTCATGATCTTTTCTTTTTTTCATTCCTGACCTCCTTTAATCCAAATGTTATGATATCTCTAATACCCTACATGTACTGTGATTTTGTTATAAATATGGAATAATTCATCATTATCTATCTTTTCACCACCTATTTTACTAGGAATGAAAACACCATCTGATATATGTTAATTTTTCCCATTCATGGATGACTGGTTTTCAATTTCTATTACCAATATAAATTCTGGTCACGATGCCTTTTTCTTGGTCGAACTAGACCATAATATAGGAATGATGTCTAAATTAATGTTCTGGAAGTTTTTGTACACATGATATTAATTTATGAAGAAAAATGTGTTCGATGTGATAAAAAACCTCCAATTAACCAAAATAATTACCACAAAATTTTTATGTAATGATTCATCTTAAAACCAATTAACCACATGAAATTTAAAAAAAATTAATCTACTAGATTATAATTGATAAAATTTAACTAAAATTATATAAAACCATTATCATCTTACATTTTTATCCATGCATATATATAAGTAAACCAATATAAGAAACAAATTAAACAAACAATGAGATTTAACCTATTCACCCAACACAAAGGTGAGGAATGAATTAAAGAAGGTTATAATAAATCTATTATATAACGAAGAGGTTATAAAATATTAAATAATGAATTTAATTTGTTTATCTAGGACATTATGATCATTGGACAAACACCATTGGACATAAGGCAAGAGATTCTACCTAAACGTCAATTATTCCTTTGGATTTGTTCTATCTTTTATTTTACCCAAATTATGTTATCTATTATTTTTATGTACATATTATAATTTTTTTTACAAGATAAAAACTCATGTATAAAGATCCATTAATTATTTTATTTTGTGGATATACATTTTTTAATGGGTTCCCTCCCCAACATTTCTTGATAAGCAAACTCATTTTAAATGAACTTCCTCAATTCTTACCCAATTTAGTTGCACTCTATAATATATTTTAAGACACCATTACATTTATAAAACCAATAAAATTTTAATCAAATCCTTCTTGTTTCATTTATTGGATTATATATATAATTATTAATTCTTCTATTTTTAGTGATCTTTGATATTATCCTTAAACGAAACAAAAATATTTAATTTAAATGTTTCTTAAATTTTCCTTTTTCATGTTATCACTTGAAATTGAAATCAATTATCATGATATAATCCTATTCTAAAAAATTAATTTACATTCATGATATAATTCTATTCCATCATGGACAATTTTAGGATACACCCATTTGTTGTGATTTATGTCAAGAATATGAAACCCAATTCATTCCATGGGTAAACTATTGTTTATATTTAACTGATTATGTATGATCTTGTATGTGGAAAGAATATTCATGAAAATTATATTACGTGTTATCCTATAAATATCTACAATGAATTTGGTACATTTTAATCTCATGTGACGTTATGTTCAATGGTCTTGGCGACTAGCCTTTACTCATGCTAGCATGCACAATGGTCTTGGTGGTAAACCTTGACTTGTGATCCTATATGTGCAATAAGACATGAATTATTCTAAAGTTGTGTTTTATGTTTCTTATATATTAATATAAATCTATTTTTAGATGATACCTTTTTTATATGTTAGGAAGCCATATGTTCCACAAATTTTTTATATCATTTTGTCATTCCATCTATCACATATGCTAAAGCATTATTTTTAATTTTATTCCGTTACATGGATTTTTTCTCAACCCTTTGTCCATGTTATCCCCAGGTTATCCTATAAAGATATATGAGAACAATTGAAGTTCACATATCATTATAAATACTAAATAATGAAATGTTTTATTTTGTGCTATGTTTAATGTTTTATGTACCTACTCTTCAAAGACACTAGACTTTACGATCCTTGTCTAGTAATATGATGATTTTTATGATTATAATCTTTTAATGATATTTGTAGAAGGATAGGGCTGCTATATGATTGAACCAATACTTATATTCAGATTTAAGAACCCCTTGAACCCCCTGACCTAAGATCATATAAAAACTATTTTTAGGGATTTAGATGAAGATGAACAAAAATACAAACTGTAATCCAAAAAAGAGAAGAAATAGGATGGTTATACATACCTTTATATTCAATCAACAACCAATGTCACCCTATGATGACTAGAATCCAAGTATATCCACCATAGATATGATATAATATTTTTATATCATCAGTTTGGTAGGGAGTATGAAGATTTGGGTGCATGTTTATGTCTATCCATGTTTGCACAATTCTTATTCCCCCCCACATTTTTTCTTAACCATAAACCCATCCTCCCTGCTATAACTTTATTGTTTCATGGTTATCCCTATCCATGGGAGAACTATGTAACTGGAATTGGACAGGAAAAAAATTAGTTCTTTTACAGAACCCCCATATCACCACCGAACAACCTCATAAGTCCACTAATATTCTATTTACCTACTCTAAAATATTTAAATAAAAATTTAGGCAAATACATACCTCTATGATATCAGGGATCATACAAATTATGTAATGTATAAAGTATTCATCGAATATTTAAGCATTATAAATTGGTTTTAGATTCAAAAAAATGAATGATATGATGATAATCATCACTGATTAGAAGAATATCATATTGAGTTGATATTTAATGATTTTATACTAATTTCAAATACAAAAATTGTTCTTTCAAACATTGTGATGAAATGATCCACACCGAAATTAACTATTTTTTATGATTTCAATTTAGAAATGGATTTTTTTACTTGTGGATGGTTCTACAAATTTTGGGAATATGATAATCGAGTCATTGTATTTATTTTAAATGAAGAATTAATTAGATATGGGAGAAATAAAAATATATGATAAAAGTTCATTCATGTATATTATATAGAAACAATAAATTTCTTCAAAAGAAATATTCATGATTAAAGGGGCATGTCCATGCAATTTATTTAAGGAAACTGAGCTAGAGAATCAATTTTAAATATTCAATTTTATTTACTCTATGTTAAATATATATAAAAAATATGTTATTTGAAACCTGTTTATAACTTTGTAGAATTTTGGAGAGATAACCAATACTTAAATAGCTGTGTAGAATATGTTTATATGACACTGATGATGAAGAAACATCTACATATCAAATATTGTTATTATGATGATGATGATTGCATGTTTCAATTAATTAGATTGAGTTCATTGATGTAGAATTAATATTAAATAAAATTAATAGGGAACCTAACCTTTATTAATGCATCACTATATAATAAAATGATCATGATAAATATGGGATACCTAAAATATGTTCTTTTTCAGTTTTTTATGTAGAACATCTAAGTTGATATATATAACTAATTACTAATCATTATAAGAGATAATGTGTTAGAGTGGATGTAAATAATTTTCTAGGAGGTGTAAAGCTCATTCAATTCATTGAATGTGTTTAAAAAAATTAAGATGAAAATATATAGGTAGTTGATTAAAATTTTTAGGATGGAGGTCATCTTTATATTGATGTTGTGGTGTCTCTGTCAGATTATAGAACACACCCAAGGTTGGGGGATGTTTTCTAATTCTAATTTAGTCACTATAGAATATAAAAAGTTGTATAATAATATTCTGATGATAGAAAGAACAATGTATTTTTATGTATATGTGGGATGAAATATGGTATTAGGATAATCCTTGGAAACCCCTTTTGTAACTGATAAAAATTTTATTATTTGAGATTATATGAATCATGTTTATTACATGATCATATATGTGGTGACCATCTCATTATTTGGATAAACCTTGTTAGTTTCCCCATTAAAATTCTATATTATTTATATCTACATCCCACCCTAGAATGGATACATGTTATTGAATCGTTATCCTTATTTACCATAAATATGTGTTCTTCATCATATTTACTTTTTTATGACCAATAATATATTTTTTCTCTATATTTTTAGACTACAATGGATCCCATAACATGGATTTATTGTCGATAAACAATAAAATTATCATAATTACAGGATCACATGTAGGTTTATCATTATAAATAGACCAGTAATCAAACCTCCATGATATATTAATTATCTACCTAAACTAATATTAACTAAATAAATTTGTGTCATATGGAGAATAGATTCTATATGGGGATATTTCAAAGCCCCGAGTTTCTTAAAAATAAATAAATATGTCTATTAGCATCAGAGAACAGAAACAAACTATAGTTATTTAAATATAATCAGATTATCAATTAAATTAAATTTTCTGATATGATTAGGATAAAATATTTTATGATATATATATCTCATTTATATTTTGATATATTCTTATTAATTAATCAGTCAATTTTTGGTAACTACTTTTGTTTTCAAAATATGTTTTTATCAAAAATGATATTTTTTATTAAAAAGATATTACAATAAATTTATTGACTATAGAAATAATATATTTGATAAAATTACCTCCATTTTTATACTATAATATCATAATTAACAATGATGGATGTTTTTGAATTTTCTAAAATATAAATATTTTAGGTAATAATGAAATATGTCATCTTTATTTTAAATTGTTAATTAATTTTATTAATTAATTAATTATTTTTTTATTCAATGTAACAGAATTATTATTTTTTATATGTAATTAAAATAACTATCCTTATATGTTATTATAATAAATGTTTATTGTTAGGAAACAAATCATATTTAAAAAAAGGTCATGTAAAATGCATAATATTTTTCAATTTTAAATATTTTAAATAACCTTCAATGATAAATGATATAAATAAAATATTTATATTATATATTTATATTTATTAATTTAAATTAATATAATGATGATTACTAGTAATAGAGTTAATTTAAAATCTTGTTTTCCATAATGAAAATCAATTTTCAAAAAACCGCTCTACATATTGGTTACATGTTTCATATCAAATTGAGTTATTCCACCAATGTGAATTGATTTTGATAAAAATTATTACATAATTTGGGTAATCATAATTAATTTTATCTAATAATATTAGCAAATTTTTTTGAATCTATATGAAAAATAACTATCGTAAATATTTCATACCGTGATAAAAAAGAAAATATATTAATTAAGTGTAAAAATAATTTAACAATTACTAGAAAAAATGTAACCATGATAGTGTGAATATTTTTAATTTAATTAAATTTAAATAATTCTTATATATAATTCTTATTTTTTAGTTTATTAATTATTATGTTATCAGTGAAATAAAAATTTTATTTTTATATGATAAAACCCATATTGTATTGTTATACAATATAAAATTTATATTATTTCAATCCTCATGATTTATTAATGGTTTTTTAATATATTATATTTTAAAAAATTATTTTTATTAAATTATTTTTTATTAATGTAATTTATAATATTGTTTTTATAATCTCAAATTCAATTTCTATAATGGTTTAAAGATTATTATTGTCATAAAATATAGTATTTCTCAATAAAAGTTGATTATTTTATAGAATAAAATATTAATATATGTATAAAATTATTTTTATTAATATAAATTTATTCTTTTAATGTTTTCAAAAAATTTACCAAATGGTAAAGTTTTCATAATATTTTGTGACAGTCAAATTTTTAGGTACAAATTATATACTACAAAAATATATGGTGTTTATTATGAGATTAAAATGATAGAAATTTGATATAGGAAATACTATAAATTGTATCCAAAAACTAAATCTATTCATTCACTATATAATAAGGATATTTTTTTTATTTTATACATTCAAAAAATCATTTATGAATTCTCTGAAACATTTAATATATTTTAAGGTCTTAAAATCATTTCATTATGAGTATGACTCACCTCCAAAGAAAATGAAATTATATCATAATTTTTGGATGATAAAAATATAAATTAATTAAATTCTCTCACATTTTCTATAATACAATTGAAAAAAACTTGGTGGGGTTTTTAGTTTTTGTAATATTATTATATAGATTCTGAAAGCTATGTTTGATAAATAATAAAGATATCCCACTCATTTCTTATATCCATCCACAAAAATGATCCCATATGACCACAATAAGTATCCATTTATCACGTTCATAATCTTACCTTAAATAACCATATCCCCCAAGGTTCCCCAATATCCTAATAATATCCTCCCAAACATTTGGATTTACACAATCAAATAATGGATCTTTGATTCTCTATTATTTGTTGAAGTATATTTTTCACATTATGTATTTTATCTTTATTTCCTTATGATAGGATATAATAGAAAATATCCACCTCACTGAAAAATTTATGTGAAAATGATGATATTCTAGTTTATCTCTCATCAACCAGTTTTACAATTTTTTCGATGATGGTATTATTCTCCTAAAAATTCGCAGCGATTTTTCCATGTCATGATAATTATGTACAAAATACTAAAACCATTTCCTATATTTTCTATTAACATTTTAACACATGTAATTATAATAATTTCAACATTAATTTATTTATTCCACATTACATGGTCATGGAATATAATATGATGATGAATTAATCTATCATGATTATCTTTGTGGCCTACTAATGAATGGAAATGAAATAAATGTAATAGGTGAGCCAAGAATTATATAAAACTCCAATGCATTATGTATTGTTTAGACTCATTAGGAATCATTCATGGATAGGTATTGAACCTGGTTACATTATGACACATTTTCCATCGTTACTCAATGGAATGTATCCTTGAACTATGTTTATGTTGCAATGTTTTTTTGTTGTTTATACATTTACCTGATTATTATTTTAATACTATATCATGAATCATAATTTATGTTTATAGTTTCCACACATTTCATGCCCCATTTGTATTGCTACTTTATAACATGTATTATCATCATCATGTTATCCCTTGTCTATACCCATAGCTAGATTTATAGGTCACAAGTTTTTATATATATCCTATGGTTTACCCATGTAGTTTTAATTAGAACGATGTTATGGATGTTTTCAATAAAAATATAGTGTTTTCATGTTTTATGTTTTTATGTAATCTAACTAATTACTAATCAAATTAGAGGTAATGGTAATCTATTTTATATTAAAAATAATTTTTGTAGTAAATTATGTATTAATTTGAAATAAAGTGTAGGGATTTCATAGTTGTTATCAATATAAAGTTTTAGTTATTTTGTGGATTATGATTAGAAAATCTTAGAGAAATACTTCAGGAAAAAACAAATAATATAAAAAAATTATTAATTATATAGTTATTAGGTTATCTAGAAAATATTTCCCTACCTGAATAATATCTATGGATGTGGTTTTGGGACAAATGTACCTAGGGGTAACAACACCGACAAAGTGCATAGGTCCTTACTCGGTGTAACTTGGTACACAATAATGGGTCTTACTGTGCACCAGGATTAAAACCCTTGAGGGATATGATTTGGAAAATAAAAAATCTATTTATATTCCACTATTAACAAAATAAACTACACACATACTCATATTTTATGAAATATTTCTTGGATAACATATATTGAAGTCTATAAACTCATAAGTTATGGAATAAATTACATTTACATTTTATCTATTTTATGCCATTATATTCTAATGTATGTGTTTAATAGTTTAAAAATTCATCATGATTTATCATATATTTGGGAAAAATGTATTTTTAGTCTAAAATAATTATACTTTTCAAGAGAGTGTATTTCCTTTTTTTCATAATCTAAATGAGTATGGATATCCGTAACTCAAGGAAAATAATCTTAAAAATAAAATTATTGATTTTATATCTGATGAAATGATAATCGTTTTTTCCACTATATAGTCATGTTTTTGGGTTAATTAACTTAATAATGGTTGTTTTTTCTGTGTCACACAATTAGATATTTTTTCCCATCTATGAATTTGTTTTCACATTCCAAAAATGTTCTTGTAATTTGAAACCATGTTATGTGATGGCCTTTAATATTCTGTTATCTCTTTTCAAAATAATATTTTAATAACCATTTTTATTATGTGGGTTTAAAATAAATATATATTCATGTGTCATAACATCTATTATGAAGTCCATGTTTAACTTTCCATGGCACAAGTTATTAATGTGGTGATGAATGTAAGACCCCAATTTGTTTTAAAAGGGAAAATGTTGTTCGACATCAATACTGAACCCAAATAAACAATGATTATTTAAATATGACAATTTTAGCATTTCAATTAAATTTTAAGATAATATTTTGATTAAATAATTTATAATATATGTATATAAGTCTATTAAATATATTGGTAAATCATTTGTAAATTATGAATCAAATTTAGGCAATGCCATTTTGTTCTTCAAAATATGTTTTCTTTAAAAATGATGTTTATTTTTATTTATGAATAAAAAATTACAATAAATTTTTCGAGTTTTTAGAAATATATTTCATACAATTACCTCTAATTATGATATTATAATATCAAAATGAACTACGATTATTTTTTTTCTTATTTTAAAACATAGATGTTTTAGTGAATAGTGAAAAATACTTTCAGTATATAAAATTGTTACTT
The DNA here is from genome assembly GCA_963277665.1 of Viscum album. Lineage (NCBI taxonomy): Eukaryota > Viridiplantae > Streptophyta > Magnoliopsida > Santalales > Viscaceae > Viscum > Viscum album. The sequence continues at coordinate 1,237,277,011 of OY728126.1, forward strand.
CATTGAAAAGTTAAATTTTCATTATATTAATAAGATTTGAATGTATCATAAGTATTTTTTTCATTATATTGAATTGAATTAATTACGTTTAAATCACAATTATATTAGATGTTAACACCTATTTATTATTTGGATTATAATCACATTTTATGAAAAATAGTTTTCAAATGCATAATGATTCACCATTTTACATAATTAAAACAGCCTATAATGGGATCTGATCAAATTGAAATGTTTTGATTATATATTTATCTTTATTAATTCAATTTAATATAATTATTTATATTAAAATCGAATTTTCCATAAGAACTTTCTTTAAGAAAACTGCACTCCATATTTCTTTCGGGTATCATATTTAATTATAATATTCCACCAATGTGAATGGATTTTTATTAAATTGATTCCATATGTTGAATAATAATAATTAAATTTTTTAATTAAGGTTATGATTAATTTTTTCAAAAATTATTAACAGAAACTATAGTAAATATTTATAAATGTCAAAAAATCATTTAATTAAGGGTAAATTTATTATAAAAAAAGACCAAAAATATGTAACCTTAATAGTATATATATTTTTATTTCATTATAAATTTAATTATTATTATATTTATTAATTGTATTTCTAAATTTATATATTATTATGTAATCAATTTGATAAAAATTATAGATTGATATGATAAAACAGAAAATGTATCTATATATAATATTCCATTTCAATTATCACATTCATTTTTTGTGAATTAATAATTTTTTTTAATAAATGATATTTTAATAAACTATTATTATTAAATTATTTCAGATAAATTTAATTTATGATATAATTTTTATTATGTCAAATGTAATTTCTATAATGGTTAAAAAAGTGTTAAGGTCAAAAAACGTAGTATATCTCAATGAATGTAAATTAAGTTCTAAAAGTGAAAATTAATATATTGGTCAATTTATTTTGGTAAAATTATTATTTTTTTGGAATCTTAAAAAAATTATCCAAAAATGTATTTTTCAGAATACATTACAATAATCATATTTTTAGGTAAAATTAAATATATTATAAATATATGATGCACATTATTACATAATTAAGACCAAAATGTTATATAATAAATACTACAAAGGGTTCCCTCATCCGAATAATTTTTCCCTTGAATGTTAAATTTTTTGATTTATTTATTATTTTATAAATCCTGTACAAGTCGTCCAACACCATTAATGTCACGACCCGCCTCCTCGGGCTATGAACATTATCATCTGACCCCATGGGTCTCCTGTAATACCTTGGTTGCCTTTCCAGCACACCATAGGCTATTACTCACTAGGGTCGCTTATCAGACTAATGACTAACCCCACAAGACAACACAAGTTCTTTTAGGGTGTTTTGTCCTCACTCACACACACCCTGGGAAACTTCCCAGAAGGTCACCCATCTTGATTACTACTCAAGGCCAAACATGCTTAACTGTGGAATTATAATCAGGTAGGCTCCCAAAAAGATAGGTACACCTTGTTAACATATATATTAACATTTATCCTTTTAAGTCTCACTTTTCCAGGGGTGTTACATTATCCACCCCTTTAAAGCACAACACCCTCGTTGTGGACTCTAAGCCTCAAACCCAGGCAGTGCCTAAGCACTTCCAGTTGGGTATTGGCTCTGATACCATTTGTCTTGACCCGCCTTCCCAGGACATAAACCTTGTCATCTGACCACATGGGTCTCCTGTAATACCTTGGTTGCCTTTCCAACACACCATAGGTTATTACTCACTAGGGTCGTTTATCAGACTAATGACTGTCCCCACAGGCCAACACAAGTTCTTTTAGGGTGTTTTGTCCTCAATCACACACACCTTGGGAAACTTCCTCGAAGGTCACCCATCCTGATTACTACTCCAGGACAACCATGCTTAACTGTGGAGTTCTAATTAGGTAGGATACCGAAAAAAGGTGCACCTTGTTGACATGGGTAGTAACATTTAGCCTTTTATGTCTCACTTTTACAAGGGTGTTACATTTATAATGTAATGTCTCAGATTTTTTCATATATTATTTCAGTATTATATGGGAATTATTTCGCGGCCAAGAATTGTAACGACGCACAATTCTATGGCCCGATAAGCCCAGAACAAATGTTTGAATTTAATTAAATAATTAAATTACACACACATGTGGTTTTCTTGAAAAAGTAGAATAACCCCTGAATGGGTGCTCAGATTAGAAATCCAAGGGCACCATTGTGTCCAAAGCAGCAATTCTACCTTAGGTGAGACCTAACATCGACCGGTGAAGGTTGGTGGTGAAATGTAGTTTTTGGATGTAACCGTAATAAAATATTTAATAAAAATAATTTATTAAATAAATCTAAAACGAATTATTTTAATCCTTTAAATTGGAGATTTCGCAGTGGGGGTCAGGGCTATAGATCACATAACCCTGAATTTCCCCTGGAGGTGCTAGGAAGCTCTGGAGAAAACCTCCCAACGCAGTGATGATGTTCTTGATGAGTTTCGCCGGCGACGACGATTCGACGACCAGATCTTCACCAACGAATGCCGCAGATCCAGGTAGGAAATTTTGATTTTGGTTTCCTTTCCCCATTCTTGATTCCTACGATGAACATGGAATAATCCATGAACAGATTAGCCTGCAGATCGATTGTATTTGCAGGATTGGATTTTTGTGGGGATTTTGGGGAAGATCTTAATTCTTGTAATTTAGATCTGATAATTGTTTACAAGATCGTCCTTACGGGAACATATCGAGGCCAGAACGAACAACAACCGAGGTTTGTTCCTCGGGTAGTTTCTTTGTAAATCTTTTTGCCCACTATTTTTGCCTATGAAATCTTCATTATTCACAGGATAAGAACAAAAATAAATTACGCCTTCGATCTGCATCATAACAATCTGAGATTTTAGATCCAACTTCGGGATGATGCTACGGAGATGCGATGAAGATTGCGGCGGACGATTTAGGACAGATCAGAAGTTACGACTTCTCAGGTGTTTTTCTTCTGACGAATCAACGATTTTTTTTTCTGAGCCGATTGAAGGTCTGAAACACTCAGATTCAGTGTTAGGATGATGAAACGAACAAGGATATTGAGTTTCGTGGCAAACAGACAGTAGAAACGATATCCAGAAGATAGATCGAGGCGCGAGGAGGAAGACGATGGTTCTGGAGAAATCCCGATTACACAACATGTAGTATGGGCTACACTACGTGTGTTCGTCGGCGGACCACCTGGCGTCTACTCTGGGAGTACACAGACATGGTTTGGGTACACGACCAAGGACACGGTGTGTATACCCTTTCCTTTCCAGGCCCGACCAGATACATGGGATACCCCATGTACTGGTACACGGGCAAGGCGACACGGGTTGAGGCCGTGTACGGGAACATGGCCAATGTACACGGAGAGAACCCCAGAACCTCGGAAACAACGTGTAATACTTCTACACGCCCTTTAGTTACTTTTTATATGAAAAGCCTTAAGACACAAGCTGTTTTACATGGGAAATACCCGGAGTAAAGGAACACGGCGTGTGACCCTCTTACACACCGTGGAACCTATTTATACATAGCTTGATCCATGTTATCTTCTGTGACTTGGAATAGTTTCCTTAGGGTTCATCCCCTTGGTCTTTCACCTAAAGGTTTCTGATATCATTTCCTACGTGCAGGAGTATGATCCCTTCAGTAGGACTTCCTGAATAGAGTTGTTGGAATCCCCTCTCTGAGAATTAGAGCCGGATCCTCTATTCATTCGTGGCACCCTAGGCAGTGTTTCTAGGTATCAGTGTGACCTACTTTACCTGAGCGCCAATCCTCTACTTAGAAGGTTAGTTCAGACTGAGTTTTTGGAATCACCCCATAACTAAGGGTTGTGATCCTCATCTGATGCATCAGGTATCTTTCTTCAGTACTTGTGTAGTGAGTTCTCCCAGAACTAGTGCATTGTATCTTTATTCATACTTAGGAGTATATTCTCCTATTTATGTGCTTAGTGGAATCTACAAGCTTGAACTTAGTGGTGGTTTCACTATTTTCGATCATGTATGAGTATATCTGGATATTCTTGTTATATGTTATGTAAACATATACTATGTAGAGCTGACTGTATCATTCCTTTGTGGAATTTCCTTTGTTGTAATACATTGTGGTTTTTAGGGTGTCCTACTGGGTATTGTTATACTCACCCCTGCACGGGCTTTGCCCGCACGTGTCGTGTCTTGTGAAAATGAGGGAGCCTTTGACATGATTCTAGGTGGACCAGGACCAGACAGTGCTCAGTGTGATCAGGCAAGCCGAGGTGTGTTCCTACGACTACAGATTTTAGTCCCAGTACCTTTCTTTATAGTTTGGACTTTGTTGCATACTTTATTTAGGTAAGATTGTACTTTTGTCCCAGGGGTTTACATTACTCTACTTTACTTTCCTTTCATACTCTATTGGTTGGTAATTTAGTGTATGCATGCATTTCCTTTTTCAGTAGTTTTTACTTTTCAGCTTTGTGGGCTTGGAGATATGTGTGTGTGTGTGTGTATAGGTTTATAGGAAATACCTCTATTATTAGTGACATGAATACTCGGTGCTAGTCACCAGCCCCTGGCCTTTTGAAGGTTGGATTGGGGAGTTGCGGCACGGGCCTTACTAGGATGGGTCATGACAATTAATATATTTTATGTTTTCAAAATCACTTCATTAAGAGTTTTGACTCATCTCCACCAAGAAAAGGGTATATTTTTTTATGATCATCTCATTTAACATATTAAATAATTAAATACACTCATATTTAAAAAAATAATGTTAATAATCAATGGGATGGTTTTTGGTTTAGGTTATTTTGTTATGTAGAGTATAAAACTAGTGCTTGAGAAATAATAATGAAACCCCCTTATTTAAGATATAAAACCACCCACGATCAAATTTATCCACAATAAAAATCCATGGATAACATAATTAATCTTCCCAAACCTATAGAGTCATCCCATGGGGCACCCAACCATTTGAGATGCTCCTCCAGATCATTTAGATACACACACTCATTAAGGGATATGTTAATTTATCCTCTTTATTCAAGTATATTAAATACATTCTGTATTTTATCTTCATTTTATTTTGATGGGAATTTTTATTTAAATACCCCTTAAATATTTAACTAATGTAAAAATTATGACATGCACCTTTATCTCTCATCAAACCCTTTTATAATCTTCTAGGTGATGTTGCTATGCTATATAAATTTCTCCGTAATTTTTCCATGAATAAAAATTGTGTAGTGAATACCATACACATTTATTATGTATGGAATTAAAATTTATAAGCTTAAAATAAATTTAATTGAGACATACATATTTTTAAAACACCCTCCTTGATCTATGAATATAATATGATGATGAATTAATCTATGTTGTATGATCTTTGTGTCACACTTAATCAAGATAATTAAATGAAAGTGGTATGTGTTACCAGAATTATATAGTGTTAAAATGGATTGGGTAATGATTAATCTTATGAGATTTAATTTTGGGAATGTGAATGAACCTAATTCCTTTATTTTACTTTTTCCATAATGAGGTCTGTATGTTATCTTTTACCTTTTTTTATGAAGGGATATCTTAAGTGGTTTCCATATTTCCAATGATAAGATTATCATTCCATATGATTCTGTGTTATTCATGTTTATGATTATAACACTTTTCCCCATTTCTTATGATTATTGTATAAAATTTATTATCATTTCATATTTTTTCATTTTTATTCCCTTATCAGTCATTATACCTTATCCATTGTTTTATTAATGTCCACGGGTTCTCACATGCCGTTTTTAGTGTGAGCATATGAATGATGATTTCAATAAATAGATGGTGTTTTCCTATTTTATGTTTATAGGTATTTTAACTAATTCCCAAATACATTATAATTCTTAATCATACAGGTTGTATTAAGTGTATTTTTTTTAAAAAAATCATCTATTAATATGAAATAAACTAAATGTATTTCACATATATGACATCTCAAAATTATTATTTTTATACTCAACCATTTATCTAAAATATTTCATTTATTTATTAAACAAAATATCTTATTATCTTGATACATGAAAACTCAATCATTGAATATATATTTATTTCTACATTTTAATTAATTGCCTCTATAATTCAAATATAAACTATTATTGGGGTAGTTTTTCTAATTTGTTTCTAAAAAATTGATTGTTATATGATATTAAAAAAATATACTACATAAATCATCCTTCATATTCAATAACATTAACAAGGTGGTGTGAAAACCCTAATTTACATAGATAGATAAATCCAAGAATAATTTTAGATTTCATCTTCATCATTAATTTTAAATATTAATCCTTATATTAATTAGTTTAATTAAACTAATCACATTTATTAGTGATAATACTTAGATGTAATTATATTCTACAAAATATTGAATAAACCATCCATAGTCACCCTACATACCAGAAGAATTCTTAATTTTAAAAATAAATATTAATTACCATTTCAAGAAAATCTATATTGTATTGATCCATTAAAATAAAATCCACTAATATACCATAACAAAAAACATAGGCCTGAAAAATTAGATAAAATCACATTTGGATCATAGAACAATTTCAATGATCTTGATGTGTTCCAAATTATCCTCTATATAATTTCCATCTTTTATTGATGGGAAATAGTATAAAAATGTATATTATTTGAACTCCACAAAAATAGTTCCCATGAAACGTTTGATAATAAATTTATTAAGATCCATAAACACTTCAATAGAAATCATTATACTGAATTGAATCCATTTGAATTTATAATATGATTACAAAATCATAAATTTTATTTCTAATATTCCCTCCATTATCACTGAGGTTGAACAATATCCCAAAAATTGAAAATATTTATGTTTTTTGAAATCTAATTAATATATAAAAAAGTTATTCAATCAACTAGATTGGTTTTATGTTCATGAATGTGTAATATATTATATTTTAATAATATATTCATCATTAAAAGTATCAAAACCATTTTTGTTTAACCAAAATATAGGTAAATATATTTATAAAATTGTATGAAGGAACCATGTTAGATTGATATCATTAAAAAATATTTATGTCGCCCTTGATTGGATCCCTATGATATGAGGATTCATGTATCAATTCTATAACAACCTGATGCTAGAATCGAAGGCTAGTAAATCAATTATTTACATTGTCATGATTATAGAGAATATAATTATGATCCAATGAAGGATTATCATTTTTTGAAAAAAAATAATACTATAATTATACCCATAATATATTGGGAGAATAAAATAAATCATAAGATAATTAAGAGATCAAAATCCTTAAAACACATACAAAAAATTCATCTTTATTAGCTAGAAAGTGATACAAATGAAATGTGAGATTAAATTCTTAGTAAGGGTAAGTAAAGTGGTTGAAATAATGAATTAATAATGAAAAATAAACATGTAATGGTATATAACTCAAAAATAATTCCGTTAAAATAAATGTATATCTAATTATCAAAATAGAAAGTTAAATAATAGAAACACATGACACTATGTCAATAAAAAGAGAATGAAATGCATCAATATATATTATCAACAGAAAATATCATGGACAATAAGAATTATATCTGAAATATCAATGAAAGAAATTCATAATGATTGGACATCACATTCATGGAACAAGAAAACCTATAACATTCAAACATTTCATAAGATGGTTAAAAACTACTGGCTGAAACCCAATTAATTTAGCCATATTATTTCGACATGAGAACATATTAATGCATCGAGTGTCTATATAATGTTGATGCCGCAAAATTAACTACTTGAAAAAGTCATGCCTAAAATTTTAAGTTATCAATATAATTAATAAAAAATACGACTTATCATATTAATAGATAATATTCCATATCTAATATTCATATTGAATAAAAGATACAAATTTATAAATAATTCCACACTTAATCGAACAACATTAGAAGTGAACCAAATATTTAAAAATTAAATATTGTATATAAAATAATAAAATCCATAAAAAAATAATTTTTATATTTTAATGATTAAAATAATGTAATTTTTTACGATGATGTTAATAATCTCAAAAGAAAGTGAGATTACAAAAATAAGTTTTTACACACTGTAATTTTTCAAGATAAACCCCCTGGGTCAGATAATTCAATGTGAAAGATAAAATACCTTTATAAATGAGTTAATAATGATATTATAATATAAAGGGGATGTATATGGAACAAATTAAAATTAATTAGTGCATAAAAACTTATAATTTCTCAATGGGATATAAATTGAAATCAAAATTCTTTAGCTATCATTTACTTTTGTGTGAACAGATATGAAACTATTGTATGATGTTTTCAAGAATGATAATACAATATTACAGATTCATTTTAAGAATATTGTATCATATATTTCCTTTTTATAATATCATATTACTCATTTGTTAACCATCACTCATTATTTTCACTATTTCAGTTGTTAATTTCCTTTTTTCAAGTATTTATTATCTAGTTACCTGTTATTCATTCTATTTTGATCATGAATTCATCATCTACATAATGTTAAAAATGATGTAAATATCATATAAATTTATTATATTTTTACAATAAATAATATATAAAATTTTGTGATAGCAAATGAGATGCACTATTCATGAAGATAATAGGTCACCCATACACATGAATGATACTTCCTTTTTTGTGATATTCTATGAATGAAAAGTAAATGATACAAATGTGTATATTAAATATAAATTAACATAATTAGCTGATATATATAACATATTTTAATTAAAAATAATCCATAATACTTTCTATGTACAACGTGAAGGAATAACCTCACTTTTATAAAGCGGTAGTCAGCACACCCAGAAACGATATAATCATATTCCCATAAAAAGTTGTGAAAAGATATATGTCTTAAAATATAATTATATAATAATTAAAACATTAATAATATAATATATATCATACAAATATAGTTTTTCTATCATAATTAACACCATGGTATGTAGTAAAGGAAGAATGGACAATGAATGTATTTCAAGTTTGTGGTCCACCACAAACATGGAAGATAAGTTCATTACACATTCGATGGATTTGTGTGAAAGTGTAGGTCACATAAATTGAATGGAATTATATCAGTATATTTATAATAATTAAATAATTATATTATCCAATAATAATAACTGTTTAGTGGTGAAAAAGAAAATAAAGTTAATGTGATCATTGAAGAATGATAACCTATTTCTGGGTAACTACTATTGGTTTATACCAATATACATCTATGGGTGGATTTATACCAAATATTAGGATTATAGGTGTATTTTAGCGATGTTTTGATTTTATTTTCAAACATTTATTCAAATAAAAATGCAATTATAGGTGTGAGTAAGTAAGATGGGTGAGTACATTTTCAAAGTGCAAGATTAGTGTAAATCATGTATTTTTTTAAAAAAATGGAAACAAACCAACTTTCTGACAATGTAATGTGGATAAAAGTACTATAAAAATATTATAAAATCTAGAATAGGGTTTATATAGATACATAAAATTTATTTTAGATAAGTGGATTGGTTATTTAAGGAACTAATTTAAATGTTCGGTCCCTTGTTTTAATTTTACTATTAATCATTGTAATTAAATTTAATTAACTTTACTAATAATATTATTTAAATAAAATGTTTAACATATTATATATTATAAACTATTCTTTTTCCAAATATGGAATAAATATTCATAAATTTAAATATAAAATAGTAGAAATTAATTTCAATGTAATCTCGTTGACGTAACATGAATCCTTGTTTTCGAAGTAAATAATATCAATAAATTACTATGTTTATATATATAATTTCAATGTGAAATTTATTATAGTTACCTAAGATAGATTCATTGATATATAGATGATAAAATTTGACTTCAATACCATGTAAATAGGGTATTAATTATTTAAATAAATTATAAAAATAAGTAGTTATGAATTACAATTTACTATTTTTCAGTAGTTATGTAACAATAGAACATCATAGAAACTTACCACAAAATATCCCTAACTTAATTTTAATGTTTCTATTAAAAAAATATTATTTTTTCATATTAAATTTATAAATGAGTAAAAATTCATATTTAATGTTTGTTCTCCATTAAATGGATACAAAACGGTTTTCAAAAAAATATTTGTTTTTATATTTAAAAATATGTTTTCTCTTATATTAATGTTTTAAAATAAATTATTTAAATATCAAAAACTTTTTTTTGAATATATAATATGTATTTTATATTAACATATCTTAATAATTAGAAATTATTTAAATTATTTTTTTAAAATTTATTTTTATTCATAAAAATATATTTTTTATAAAAATATTCGATTTATTTTATTTGGTTTATATATTGATTTGTCATTATTTTGTAACAAATAATTTTAAATATATATTTTCATAATTTAGTTCTTCTAGTTCATAATAATAGTCTTTAGGGATACCTTACATATTCTAATATTAAACAATATATGTAGTATTTAGTAAAACTCAATCATGTGTATCACATTAGGAGTCAATGAATGTCATAGTTTCCTATAATGCAAGCCAACTCGGTATTGCATAAATTAAATATATATATAATATTTAACATAGTTTAAATAGAAAAAATATTGTAATGTATTTTGATAATAAATTCCCTTATTCTCATGGTGTCACATATGAAACATGCCATCGAATATAATTCCTGTACTTTGGAATTTGGGGCATTATATTCTCCGCAAAAAAATTAAACTAATTCCTCAAAAATTATACATGATCTGGTAAGAAATAGGGTTTATATTTGAAAATTATTTTTTTTCTCAAATCCCATATCATCATAATATTTTAGAAAATATCTTATTAATAAGGTAGAATTATAGTTACAATGGTCACTTGGAAATAACATATGACAACAATTATATATTTGAAAAAAATATTGGCTAGTGGATATAAGTACTTCAGGAAAAGAATAAATATTTATATGGATTGATTGATGAAATCAATTAAAGAAAATGGAATAATCAGTGAAATGTTATGGGACTGAATTATTATGACCCAGTCTTGACATACATAGACATTACATAATTTTTTCAAAATACATAAAACATTACAAAAAATAGACACCCAAAGACTATAATAGTTTAGATCTATTGGAAACATGGACACATAAAAATGGTACATTAGTGACTTATATTATATCCCTATAGGTTCTTAATTACTAGGACCATTAATATACACATCATAATTAATACATATCTTTATTACATGGTTAGGAAAACATAATGATGGGTTAGATCAGATGCTGAGTATGGTAAATAAGGGAGACCTGTAAGAATAACTATGATAGTATGAGTTTGATAATGTGATCCAAACTTTATAAGATCACACCCTACTTATAAAATATCTTAAATGAATAATTTTATATATATTGATAGGTTATAATACATAAATAATAATGAAATAAAAAACATAATCCAGGAATGAATAAAATATGAATAAAACAAGGAATTATGGAAAACTAAAAAGTATATATAATCATTTCTACAATTGTCAAGGCGTTTCTGAAAAATCCATATTAATGAAAAAAGTCACTTAATAAACCATGTTAACTCCCCATTCCAGTCATGTATTACTAAATCAGGTACACTCCTCTTTACAACTATGTAATAATGAACCGAGTTCACTTCATAGTCCATCTATGTCTATATCATGAGATTTAAATATTCACCCAATAAAGTATGGGGATATAAAGGTGTCACCCATCTTATAATAAAATAATATATACATGTTACATATGATGACAAAAAATAATATCATAACCCATGAAATGAAATGGGTGTCATAAATATGTAATAATATCTTTACTAGTGATAAAGAGACATGTTTCATAATCATTTCATCAAAGAATAACTGATGAAATGAGATGGGTTTCATATCATCATAACCTATTGATGAGAAATATATTTTTTAAACATGATGAAATAAAAATTAAACCATTAATAAAAATAATATGAATTGAAAAATTTAATCCATCTCCCACACTAACATCAGTAAACGAGAAAACTGATATCTACGATTGAAAATAATTATGAAATCTATTTTAAAATCACATTATGAGAAAATTATCCTTTATAAATTTAAATATTCTTCATTAAATGTTTATAAATTTGAAAATATTTTTCTTGGGAATAAACATAAAACATATAATGGATGCATTGAAATTTTTTTATTGTTTCTTCCATTTCAAAACCTATATAGTACATTGAAATCCTTTTGAAATCCATTTTCCATGAATACAAAAAACAGAAGAATGATAAACTTTTAAAAACAACTATACATGAAAAATACATTGAAAACATATAAATAATGATTGAAAACTATTTTAATACCTTTTCTATTAACGTATATTTTAAAAAAAATTCATACAAATCAATATTTAAAACATGTAAATGTGACTTACCGTACAAAGTAAAATGGAACTTTATATTTTAAGTTAAATATATTAGAAAAACTTCTTTATTTTAAAGAAAAAATATGATTCCTTTGAAAAAATTGGTAATATAATAAAAGGGTAAAAATTGTTTTATTTGTCGTAGGATATTATAAGAATATTTTTTCCAATATTTTTGGGAATCATGGTTATGGAAGAAATAATATTTTCAACCAAAGTGAACGATAAGAACATATTTCCAAAAATTTGTTTCTTAATAATTTTAAATATAAAATAGTTTATAATGATAATACTGCATGAATAAATGAAAAAAAACTATATGAGAAGAAAATTAATGAGTTATATTGTAATATTGATCATTTGATTTCAATAACAAAAACACGATCAGAAATAAATACGATAAAGTATAAGATTGATTTGATGAGATATTAAAAAATAGTAACATTGAATTATACACCCCATGTTGGAAAATGAAATTACATGTATCATGAAAATATCATGAATTTAATTAGATTAATGTCATAAAATTTAAATGGATTTTTATAAACCAAATAAAAATTTATTTGTATAACATGGAATGTGTGTCAATGAGGGAAAATTGAGACAAAAGTAACTAACTGATTTGGATACTTTTTAAACATAGAACCCATCACATAAATATCATAAAACTAATATTTAAATAACCACCGATATATTATAATATCTATAAAAAACATTCTTGGTTAGTATATACACTAAAAAAATAATTGAGTGCTTAATAAGACATGTATCTCATGATAATAAATTGTGTGATGAAATTCCATTACCTAGAGTAAGACTTTCCTTGTGGGTATTTATATTACTAAATAATAAACTTATGACTATTAATTACTTTCTTCAGAACATTTTTCATGTTTATTATGAATTTCAATTCACTTATTTCTATTCTTAATTCAACTACATAATGAAACAATGTTTTATGTAGTCTTTTTTAATAAAATTCGGTTCATATGTTAAAAATAAAATTGTTTGGTGGAATATGGTCAATGGTTTCATCATATAAACACATCCATATTAATAATGATTACATTATTATCATATTTATACATTAATTAAACATTGGAATCCAATCCATTGACCTGGTTGTTCAAAATGAATTAATGTGACAATCAACAAGACAGTTGGTTGAATGTGCGTATGAAACACATTTCAATTTCTAAATGATCATTATGGATTAATGTTAAGAAAAATTATTCATTATAGAATGATTATTATATCATAAATAACATATTATTTAATTATATATATATATATATATCTTGTGATGTAAAATTAATTACATCCTCTGGTGGAGGCAGTAGTCTGCACATCCATGAATGAAAATATAACTTTATAATTGTGTAAATGGGTAATAAAGAAAATGTAATTTATAATATATATAAAAATTTTATTATGTAAAGAATATCACATATAATATTTGTATGTCACATTTGTTTAATCAAAACTCTCTTTTGTACAATCCATGTAGTGTGTGAACGAATAACATTCAATTGAGGAGGTGGAAGTCCACATTTCATCAGATGAAATTATCATATTTACAAAAGGTATATTGTATAAATATATGTTCTGTATAATAATTATAAAAGGAAAAAGAAATTAATAATATAAAAACTTATTTTCTATCGTAATTTCTATAATGTTATGTAGTAATGAAAGAATGGAAAATCATGGTTTTTGGGGGCGGTAGTCCTCTGTACTCATAAACTGTATATTCATTACACATTAGACATAAATGTGTGTATACTTAGGTTAAAATACTATAATAAAAACATCTCAATATAATGAAGATATATTTTTTTGTTTTGTAAGAGTTTTATAAGGATATTGGAGAGAATAAATAATGAAAATAATTTAATGGATCTTGAGAGAGGATAATACCTCATTTTTGAGTAACTGATTTTTTTTCTTGAAATAGACATTTTTGGATTTAATTCTTCCCAAATGGAGGTTTCATAGTGTAAATTTGGTACTTTGGGGACTTATTTTTATATATTTTGGTCAAGAAATTGTTTCCTGATAAGTGTGAGGAAGTGGTAGGATATGAGAATTTTTATAAGGACAGAGGATATGAACTCTTAAAATATTTTGGAAAAAGGATACCCCATCCATGTATTTTTATAGAAAATTGATCACATAATTGTCCCAAGTAGTGTAATGGGGTGATATGGTCGAAATATGTCCATAAAATGTATTTCAGACACTTTTATAAGTCATTTTGTGACTTAAGGTTATGTTTTATCCCCTTATTAAGCTTAAATTGACTGTTATCCTTGTAAATCATTTTAATTGCATACACAAATGTTTTTGGTCAAATAATAAGATGAAAATAATATACATTATAAAATTAGATAATTCCAAATATTGGACCATTTTTCCAAATTCCAAACACATAAGTGGTTGAAATTAATTTAAATGTAATCCTACAAATGGGATGACAAAGGAGGGTTTTATAGTAAAAGCTTTTAAAAGTATGTAATGTTTTTAAGGTAAATATCAATAAAAAATTTATTTAGATGCCCTAATTTGGATTCTATTATAAAAAATTAATCTAATTATGATTTAAAACTAATTTATAATATAAATTATTAGTATAAAATAATTTTAAGAATTTTTTTTGAGATATATGTTAGTATTTTTCAGTATTAATTAAAAATTGAAATATCACTAAAAAATAAAAAATATTCACTCTTGCATAATTTCTATGTTTTCATTTAAAAATAAATTTAATTTATTTTTTTATTTTACAAATTTTATGTTTAATATAGGTATTCCATTAGTAAGATGTAAATGCAATAAAATAAAAATATAGGTTAATATTTTTAATACTGGGTTTGTTCTTGGATTAATATAAAAAATATTTGATTGAATATATAATATATATGTCTCATTAATATCACTTAATAATTCTATAAATAATAATACATTAGTATAAAAAAAAATTTGATCATAAAAATAGCTTTCTATAAAAATGATCCTTTTATAATCAAATAGATCAATATGACTAATGAATTTATTTTATATTTTTTTAAACCACATGTTTCTATTAGTTTTTTTGTTAATTAATGGCTAGGTTTGGTATTAATATGTAATATTTTAGTAATATGTTGTTATCTAATAAAAAAATTAGTTCAATGTAATTTACTATATGTTGGTGTCATGTGAAAGGTGTTTTTGACTTCATGGTTTAAGAAATAATTAATGAAAAATAATTAATTCAAAAAAAAAGGTCAAAAAAACATAGTTAGTCACATTCTAACCCCCTTAAAATGAATTTTTCCATCCAAATTTGTCTGGGGTATCAATTTTTTAATACATGGGATTTCCTTTCATAGAACCCACATCATAAAAAAACCAGTGAACATTTCTTTCCAAAAGGAATATTTGAAATATAACGGATAAAAAATGTATCTCACAACTAAGTTTATAAATAATATAGCATATTTGGGAGGTAAACACATGGAAATGGTGGAAAAACATAAATATTAATAGGTATCTATTGATATTATAAAAAAAATGAAGATATTTAATCATAAAATAATTAACTAAACAGATACACAATAACCAAGTCATCTATTAGGCTTGTGGTTTGAGTGAAACCGTTATGGTCCTTCAGTCATGTGTTCAAGACCCACATGCTTACCAAAAATGATGGCTTGTCACCAGACATACAATACTTCTTATTTTAAAATTACATTAACAGAATTTCTGAAATATATATTATGGACATCATTGAAATATGTTTTGTCAGTAGATAACCTTTTAATTATGATTTTCAATTCAAAATCGCTACATAAATACTTCATATGAATTTTAACATATTTTTTCCATAACATGTTAACCATACAACCATTCCAAAAGATAAAAATCCATAGGATTAGAATGAATTTCAAAAAATAATCTTAAAATTAATCAACCAAAGATAAAATAGTATCTGCTCAGTTTCACATTTCAAACATGTTAATAATATTATCATATAATCCCTTAAGTATGGTAACATAATAAATTACAATAAATAGAATTATAAATATGAATGAATCATTATTAAAAAGGTTACTATAAATATTCTTTACATAAAAAATGTTTTAATCTTCATCCATGCTGACATAGAACACATTGTTAGCTGATCAAAAATAATATACAGGGTAATAAATATTACCAAATTTACTTTCTCAAAATCAATCATCTCTATATCCAAGAGAAACACAATTTTATCAAAATCTTGTTCACATAAACTATTACATTCCATTACATAAAATGTCACTTTTTTGTGCCTTCATCACCATTAAACATATCATATTCATTCATTTATGCAATTTTTTACTGAAAATAATTATATAGTTCATCATTGATATAACATTATCATTAAATTCAAAAACATAACCACATAATTCATCCATCATTATTAATTTTACATTCCTCAAAATTCATAAACATATTCCTTAAAACCCCTTTCCCAGATTCTTAAATATGAATCATTTTTTATTGTTACCCTACCTCAATATAATCAATCATTTTATGAGTAATTTAACAAATATATGAAGAACATGACATATGAAATGTCATTTTGGGTCTCTTTATCTTCAAAAGTATAAAAAATACTCCTTGCAGCTTCCTAGTTCACATTTTGATATTTACAATAAGGAAATAGATTATCATACATCCCATACATTACAATTCAAAAAAATTCATTATTAACCATGTTCCATCTAGTTATATCTATTGAATAAAACAAAAAAAGCATGAGGTGAGAAACACGTATCATATAAGAAAACTGCATAATAATGAACCATTACTAATATGATTTCAAAATCATGAACCCTATATTTTAATCGATGAAAAATTTGATTTATCCATGGTTATTCATAGTCATGTTCTATTCAAATCCTTCATAATGGTTTGTGAAGGGATTGGGAATTTCTGAAGCATATCCCCTGAGAGTGTCAAACTAGGTGTGAAATAAGGCATCTTTTGTGTAACATATTACCTCAAGTCATTACCATGAAATATTTTCAATGTTCTTACACTTGGGTGCATCTATTCCATATCGAAATCTACTTATTTTATCTGAGAATGGATTTCTTTTCTAGTTATCCAATAAATCTATCTATTACAAAAATCCCAGGACATTTTCTAAAACTTTTACCTAACCTTAAACATACCATTAGTCATTTCATTAGATTTATTAGTAAGTATTTATTACCTTTAATTCAAAAGGAAAACTACATTTTTTCTCTAATACAACCTATAACGACCTAGTCTTGATATACAATAACATTATATATATTTTTGGTATAATTAAAACATTACCAAAATAGATTCCTAATGTCTGTATTAGTTTAGTTCTGCTAGAATCATGGAAATAAAATTACATATACATAATTAATATACATTATCCCTCACAATGTTCTTCATAAAAAAAACACCTCTTATACACATCATACATAATACATATCTCTATAACACAGGGAAGGAAACATAAAGGTGGGTGAGATCAGATGCTAAATAATGGTAATCATGGGAGGAATGTATTTATAAACTTGAGAATAAAATCACAAGAACAAGATAAAAACATTAGAAGATTATACCATTAATATCATGGATCATAAAAATGAATCATGCAGTAAATATTAGTATTTGATAATACATGAATAATAATTATATGATGAACATAATCCATGAAAACATAACATTGTAATAAAATATGGAATTATAGAAACCACATAAGAATATATAATGATTCCAATAATAATCAGGGCCTCACTTCCAAGATTATCTTCGTTGAAATTTCTACTAATGAATTAGATTCACATCCTATTAAAACCAAACATTACTAAACCATGTCCACTAATTGTATCAGGCATATAATATTGAACCAATTTCACAACTCTTTTATTACATGTCAATATCACAAGAGATAAATCATTACCCAATGAATTGGAGGGACATATAGGTCCTACCCATCTCATAATGAAAACATAAACACATATACCACAAGATCATAAACTATCATATCATAATCCATGAAGTAAAACGGTTGTAATAATGATGTAATCATATCATATCCTATAGAAAAGAGACATGTTTCATAATCATTTCATCAATTCATAACACGTGAAAATTAGGGGTTTTCATAAGCATATAATGAATTTAATATAAAAGGATTTTGTAAGAACATTTACTTGAAACATAATATGTTAAGTGATATAATATGAATGTAATCATGGAACCGATTCCTTAATTAGGAATGAGTAACACCAAAAAAATTATCTTATAAGGGAAATAATTTTGTTACTACATTTAAAAACTATTCATGTGGAAATAATTTGTTCTCCATTTCAAAAATATTCATAAATAGATAATAATTTTGGAAATAATTGTCATGAAAATTAAATTTAAAATATATAAACAAATCATTGACCAAATTTAAAATACTTATTACATTTAATACATGTAGAGGATATTGAATACCTTTTGAAAACTATTTCTCCTAGAAAACATATAAAAGAATCATGAAAACCATTTGAAAAAAAATTCTTTAATAGACACATTGAAAACATATAATTATTGATATAAAATAATTTGAAAGTAATTTGAATGATTTTTTCATTAAAAAAATTCATAAAAATTAATCTTTTAATCAGAAAAATGAATCCTCAAATAAAGTACAGTGGGTAAATCTGTACAATATGTATAACGTAAAAAGGACATACATTTTTCATCGTAAATTTTTTTAAAAATTATTTTTTCATAAATTGATAATAATATTCATTTGAAAACATTGTTAGATAAAAAAAGGAAAATTCTAAGTTAATTATCATTTTAGAAAATTTGAATATTAATGTAATATCTTAAGTTAGCATGGTTTATATTGAAATAGAATTCTAACTGATGATAGTAGTATGGTCTTATTTACTTAAAAACATTCTCCCATTTATATTAAGTATAAAAAAGTGAAAAATGGTACTAATAAATTAAAACTTAAAGACTAACCAAAAAAGAAGAAAATTCATGTGTTTTTTAGAATGATGGGTCATAAAATTTCATTAATAAAAATTTGATCATAATCTAACTAGATAATTAAAACAATTAATTCAATAAAATATTACCACATAGAATCATTAAATAATTCTCTCCATATATGAAAATTAAAATAAATGGATACTTAAAATATCATGAAAATAATTATATTAATATTGGAAAATTTAAAAGGTATTTTATAAACCTCAAAAAAAATATAGATGTATAACATGGAATGCGTCTCAAAGAAGGAAAATTGAGACAAAAACATTTTTATGATTTGGAAATTTTTGAATCCTAAACCCCATGAACAAATTTTTATTAAATGGATATGTAAATAACCATATATTTATGTATTTTTAGCATATATTACATTCTTTTGATGTATATACACCAAAAAATTAAGTGAGTTGTGAATACGACATGTATCTCACATAAATAAAGTATGAGAAGAAATTACATTACCTTGAGTCTTACTCTTATTGTGTGACATTATATTATTGAGTAATATACATATGTTAATTAATTAAATGCATCATAAACTTTTTAAAATTTATTATTTCTTTTAATTCAATTTTTAACTTGATTTATACAACTACATAAACAATTATGTGTATGTTCGGTGTTTTGAGCACATTTGAATCATGTCTTAAAAACGTCTATGGTTTATTGACTATATTCAATTGTTTAATTATATTAAAATATAATGAATAATAATAATGATATAATTATCATATTTAAACATTAATTATACTTTTAAAACCAATCATTAATTAAGGTTGTGAAAAAAAATCAATGTTATTATCATTTAGAATGTAAGATGTATTTACATATAATTAACATTCCCATTTCTCAATGGTCATTATAGAAAAGAGGAAGGTAACATTAATCTTTCCAAAATGGTAATTATATCATAAATTCCATATTATTTATTGATATAAATTTTTATATATTATTCTAGGGATGTAAAAGGAATCATATCATGCCGAGGAGGTGGTTGTACACATGTACACGAACAATGATACCAATTTATATGTTAGTAAAAGGGAAATAAATTAAATGGTATATATTATATTTAAAGGAAGGTAACACATTCATAAATATAATATATATGTTTTATAAGTAATATATGTTTAATTAAACCTTCTTTTATACATTCCATTTTTATGTGAATAAATCACATCGCATTGATGGGCGGTTATCATCACTTCATGAATTAAAATTATCTTATTTAAACCATATGTAAAGTTAAATGATATATGTCATAAAATAATTATAGAATATTTAATGTATTATAAATATATTTATATAGGTTCTAATATAATTTCCACCATGAGAGGAGGTAATGGAATAATTAACAATCATCATTTTGTGAGGTGGTAGTTCATTGTACACATAAACAATATATTCATTTACCATTAGATGTAAGTGTTTGTATGTGTTTTATGAAACAATTACATAAAACATCTCAAAATATTCTGTATCATGGAGTATTTGAGTAAAAATTGAATAAGGACAGTGGAGGGGATGGAGAGTGAAAATAAGATAAAGGAGTTTGAGGGAGGATGTTTCATATTCTTTGGGTAACTCATTTTTTTATCAAGGGAAATCCTTGGATGGATTTATTCCAATATGTATTATTAAAGAATGAAATGATAGGTTTTTTGGAGATATTTTGGAAGTGTTTGGTCAGTTAAATATGGATTGCGAGGTGTGAGGTAGTTGTAGGAGAGGAGTCATTTTATAATTGTGGTTGAGTGGTTCTCTTGTAATATTTTGGAAAAGGTAAACCCCATCCACCTTTTTTTGAAAGTGAACATAATATTAGTCATATTTTTATCCATGTGATTATAGTTTCTAATTTTTTTTATAAAATGGATTTTGGTCACATTTTTAGGCCGTTTTTGGAATTATGGTTATGGTTTAGTCCCTCATTAAGAATAATTTATCCTTAATCATTGTAATTAATTTTAATTACATTAAAATTATTTTTGGTAAAAATATATTTTGGAATTATTATACATTGAATATTATTATGACTCAAAATATGGAATCCATTTTTCAAAATTAAAAAAAATCTATGTTGATGAAATCAATTTAAATTTAATCCAACACACTCAATGACAATGCATGT
Organism: Viscum album; assembly: GCA_963277665.1. Taxonomy (NCBI): domain Eukaryota; kingdom Viridiplantae; phylum Streptophyta; class Magnoliopsida; order Santalales; family Viscaceae; genus Viscum; species Viscum album. The sequence continues at coordinate 1,237,298,713 of OY728126.1, forward strand.
TTTTACTATAAATTTTTTTATAATTTTTATGATATTATAAACAGTTTAAAAGTTAAATTGATTAAAATGACCTAAATTATATTTTTCATAAAAAATAATCTAATTAATCATTAAAAAAAACTTAAAATATAATTTATCTATATAAATAAATTATAAGAAAAATACTTATTTCATTAAATTTCATTGTTTTTCTCAATTTGAAAATAAATAAATCCTTACATAAAAATTCCCTAAATTCACCCTAACCTAATTTTTATGTTTATATTTAAATAATGGTGTTAATTTTTATTTAATAAATTTATCAATGTGACAAAATTTATATTTAAAAAATGTTCACTAAAAAAAGGAGACAATAGATCCTAAATAAACATATAAGTTAATATGGGAAATACCCATTTTGTCTTTATCATATGCCAACCAAATATATTGGATTAATATAAAATAAATTTTATTGAATAATATATATATATATATTAATTAAATAACAATTAATAATTTTAATGAATTTAATTTATTAGGATAAAAAATATTTGGAGAAAAAATTAGTATTCTATAAAAATATTACAATTTTATTAAATTGTTTTTTTCTAACTAAGGAATTAATTTATTATTTTTGTAAACTGCAGTTTTTCATATGTTTTTTAGTAATTCTCATAACCAATAATATAATGGAAATGCTATGTTATAATATATGATATTATAAAAATATATTATTATTTGGTAAAACATGGTGTTGTTTGTAATGTATTCTTAGTTAGTGCTGTGAGAAAGGAATATTTGACATAATGCATTAGAAAATATTAATTAAAATAAATTCATTTGTGAAGAATTTAAATAAAAATATCGGGGTTTAAAATAAATTTAATATATTTATGATTAATATTAGACCATAGATTAATAAAAAAATTTATACTTGGAATTTATTTTAAAATACTTTTCCGATAAATGATGGATTATTTCCCTCCCTAAGAATATAAGGAAATAAAATTATATGATTTTTTTCTATTTCATAAGAAGAATATTATTCAATATTTATGCCTTGATCTATTTCAAATTCATCTCTTACTAAATTTCTATTATAGGTTGATGTAATGAATAAATATCTAAAACCGCATCTACAGTTTAACTTGAACCATTTAATAAGTTGTTATACATTTAGAAAAAATTATAATACACAACATTAGTATCATTTACATGATGTTTAGTATTATCCAAGTTACATTACCCAAATTTTTAATATCTTCTTCCAAATATAAATATTTAAAATTAGGAATATGTTGAGGATTATATTTCCCTTAACTAGGTGTTTTCCAAAAAGTTCAACGTGTTACTAAATCACATTTCTTCGTTATCAGTAACATATAATATAATTTTTTTAAATACATGATGAAATATTACTATAGTACAATCCTTATACATTTCATAATAATTAAAACCATGATAACAACAATAACATACTTTTACAAAATTATTCAAGGATCCAAACATAGAATAAAATCACCGAACATTGGCTATACCAAGAGAATAAGCTTGAACTTGATTCCTATTATTCTTAAGAGTTATACTCCATTGATGGGTTGCCTATTCATTTTCATAATTCCCCATCTCTATGCTATTATAAAAATTAATAGTTTCAATTTACATATTTCCCCTACATTCTTTTTTCGGGTTACTATTTTCTCTTCATATTTAACAAACACCCAATCCTTTCAATAATTTATTATGGTGATTCATTCCTTAGTTATCAAATGTTGTAAAATACATCATTCCTTTCATCTTTAATCACTTGTTATTTTTGTGATGGTGTTTAGTATATATCTTCATCTTGTTGCTTCTATTGAATACATAGGTTCTTGAGAATTCATTCCATTTTTATAGATCATTAAACTATCCCTTTGTATGATGAAAAACTAATAGAAAGTAGATACCTTCATAGATGTTTCTTAATATCATAAAATGTGTGGCCATTCATTAACATTGTGTGGAGAATATAATTTATAGGATACATGGGTAACCTTTTAAATGTATCTTTATAACCTAAAACACAATCTTCTAACTTTTGACTAAAAATAAATAATTATCTGTTCATCTCAATTTGTTTATGTCATAATCCATCCCCCGGGGCCCGTGATGTGACTACCCCAAGCCCGTCTTCCATAGGATAGGGGTTGGCTACTAGCACCAGAAAGGTGTATCCCTAAAATAGTAAGGCATTGACTTTAAACCTTTAGAAAAACACATTCTATGAACACACCATGATGAAACCACGAAGTAAAACTGCAGTAGTAAAATTGTGTATTGAATGTAATGGTGTCATAATACAAGACCAACTGAAATATACAACTATAACAGAAAACAATAAATAACTCATGTGATCATCCACCAGGGATCATACTTTAAGGGTAGGTACATATCATCTCCAAAAATCTTCACATCAACCAGTCACCCCCGTAAACTGCCTGGTCTGGGCTCCGATAGTCTCAGCCGAGCTGCTCGTCATCTGCACAAGACACACCAATGTGCAGGAAATGCCTGTGTAGGGGTGATTATAACAATATATGATAGAGACCACAAGACCCCCAATGGTCTCTCGGTATTCAATGTACGAAAACCCCAACGAATGGACTTGATCACAAGAACAAAGTAATGACTCAACTCAATCCAGGTAAATAACTCTGAGTTTAGGAATAATGATGATTATCCTAAGGATATATAATTTTTTTTCATTAAGAAGTTTCCACAACTAAACCACAAGGGAGTTGTTCCACTATCGATCCACACAAGTTCATATAATCCTGATCCACGATGGGCCGTTCTAAGGCTTGTCCTTATCAGGTTACACACTACTAATCCCTATAGGGTCTCTAGAATGCTAATCCATAAAGGGTTTCTAGAATGGTGATCCACACAGTGTCACTATTATGCTGATCCACATAGGGTCGCTAGATGATAATCCACATAGGGTCATTAAGATGCTGATCCACACAGGGTCACTAAGATGTTGATCCACACAAGGTCTCTAAGATGACGATACACACAGGGTCTCTATGAATGATGATCCACACATGGTCTCTATGATGATTATCCCTATAGGATCTCTAGATGTTGATCCAGATATGGTCTCTACTCACATGACATCCAGCCACATGATCCCCCAAAACCAGTGTTCTTGAGTTCCATAGTATCTGCTCCATTGGATATCGGCATTCATCAACTACCATGAAGTTCCACTAATTAGTAACCCAAAGGACCGTCATGTAGTAAGGGTTCCAATTCAGCAGACGACGCGCCAATCAGATGCCCGACCTTTGAGTTATATGCATTTTATTGCTGAGGGCCCTGTTGGATTCCGGTATGATCCAACCCGGCTATACACCAGCATTCTCCATAACACAAGCAGAGTTTGTCGAATTTAATTTCTCTGTCCAAGGATCTCAGCATCGGAGACGGTTTGCCAAATGGATGTCGGATTCGCAAGATACGACCTTTTAATAGAAACTGGGCCTGAAAGGGGTCTGTGTCCGGACCGACCCGACATGATCTGACATGATCCGAACCAACCTAGCCCAGGTACAACTCGTCCCTATTGAGATAGGCCGTGGTGGACTCAGCCCACTGGGCAATAGACCGGCCTCGCCCACCCTGGCTAGGCTGGGCCACGGAGGGGTTGGCCCGCTGGGTAGCGGTCCGCCCTACGGTTCAGTCTGCTAGGTGGCGTGACACCCAGCTGGTGGCCTGCGCGGTGTAGGTAGACACTCCCCCTTATTATCGAATGGCTAAAAGATCCATTCAGCTCATTTATTGACAGCACCAGGTGGCACCACCCTAGCTGTCCACGGGACCCGCGAGGAGTTAGTCACCTTCCTTCGTAGCTTCAAAGCCGCGACCTGCTCACCGTGGTGTTCGATGGCATGCCACATCTCCATCACCGTGGCTGGTTGTTGTTGGTCGCCTCGACCATCCACCGCATCGCTGAGCGGCATCACCTCCTTCTAAGGCCAATGAGAACTGGCCGCAGGTCACCAGCGATGCACCAATGTGACTTCTATGGGCCACCGGGTGTGCTCCGGTTGTCTGTTTTTCCTTATATTTGTGACTATGGGCCTCCAGGGATGCCGCTGTCACTGCACGACTCCCGAATTCAAGGTTATTCTATGTTATATGATCGTCTCCCAAATAATGTGACAAGAGTGAAGCAGTGGAGGTTATGTTACTTTTTCGTTAGGCACATGCCCTCCACATTAACATCATAACCGGTGATAGCAATTTAATCCATCAAAGATAAACATTAATAATAAACCCCATACATTGTGAACCATTGGAGTCATTGTGGTGGTGGATAGAGAAACCGCACATTGATGAATCCATCAGTGTTCGTCATTCCCGGTTTGATACCTTCGATGTTGCCGTCCAAGCTTCCATTCCTCACCGATGGTAGATGCCACAACACATCGTCAGAGGTTCCTCTCTTCCATGCCAATTTTCCACACTCGAGCTTTAATTAAATATTCTGAAAAAAAACTGAGTTTCACAACATAAATTAGATTCATATATAAACAAAAATTTAATGTTCCAATGTTGTGGTTATAAAAGCAAAGAGTCAATCCATTAAATGGCTTGACAACACAACGGTCCCGCCACTTCTACTCAACCACTAGAGAGAAATAAAATAACAATTACATGTTATTTTATTATTATTTTAAATGTTTGAAAATTTTATTTTTCTCTCATCCTAATGCAGTATAAGTTAACCCTCCCTTACGCGAATCTCTTTTCTATGGATTCAACGGTTCCCTAAGATATCAATTCTGAGAACCAGTTCAATAATTATAAAATACCACCCATACTTTCACTGAACATACCTTAAAAAAGTTCAAAATTTTTTTCTGGGCACACTGGGCATTAAGATTACATGCCGTCAATTTTTACAGACTCTTAATAAACCCAATTAATTAAAAAAAACATTTACACGCAATTTATGGGTCCTAAATTCTCCCCACCTTAGGGATTTCTATCACTGAAAGCTAATACAAAACTAGGGGAACAAATGGGGGTACTAAACATGAATCTGAGCTTCCTGCTCCCATGTGCACTACTAGAGCGTCTCGTGCTTCCAACAAACATGAACCAGAGGAATCAACCATCCATGTAGGACACACTTCTGTCAATCCTCTATATCCACCAGGAACTATTCAAACGTCACCCCATAATCAATTTCCACCTCACCCTAGTCAATAACATGCGATAGGTCATGATTGTATCTTCGCAACTACGACACGTAGAATACATTATTCACCTGGTGCATCTGTGGGGGAAGATCTAGATCGTAGGACACATAGCCTACTCTGATGAGGATCTAAAAGGGTCTGATTAACCTCATATAATGATTTATTCACTAACCAAAACCTCTGTAATCCTCGTTGGGGTGACACCCGTAGGAAGACATGGTCTCCCTCCTCAAACTCCTTGGGTCATTGCCTCTTATCATCATAAGACTTCTGCCAACTCTATACAGTCTTAATCCACTCTTGGATTATCATAACCTTCTATGTGTTAGCTAGTACCATCTCCGGATTCATAAGTGCTGACTCTCCTGGGTCTATCGAGCAATGAGGTGATCTACATGGTCCCCCATACACGGCCTCAAGCGTAGCCATGACGATAGTGGTTTGATAAATTTTGTTGAATGGAAACACTACTAGGTGTAGGTGGTCCTCCCAACTATGGCCATAATTGAGTAAATAAGCACAAATCATGTCCTAAAGAGTCTGTATGGTCCACTTCTTCTTACCATCTATTTGGGGGTGAAAGGTTGTACTCAAGAATAACTGAGTCCTGAACACCTCCTCCCATACCTTCCAAAAATGGGATGTAAGACATGTGTCTCAATCTGAGACGATCATCGATGGCACCTCATGAAGTTTCATAATCTCCTACACGTAGAGATGTCCCAATATCTATATTGATCCCTGCTCTCGGATGGGTAGGATGTAGGAAATCTTTGTGAGTCATTCAACAATCACCCAGATGGATTTGTGGACCCTATACGTACATGGAAGCTCTATCCTCACGTCCATGGATATACCATCCCACTTCTAATCTAGTACATCATGTGGATGATCTAATATTGCAGGTACCTGATGTTGGGCCTTCACATGCTGACAAGTGAGGCATTTCGATAAAAACTCTACCACTTCTTTCTTCATCACTAGCCACCATTACTGACACCGGAGGTCCTGGTACAACTTCTATACTCTAGGATGTACCTCTAAATAGGATGTGTGGAACTCCCTCAACACTTCCCCACGTAGCATCACAGGTACCATGGTGCATCCTATGAAGAACATGAAATTCTCCCCACCTTTAGAAAATCCATCAATAACATGTCCTGAGGATATCATGGCACTTTTGGCCTCACAGTCTGCATCCCCAAGCTGAGCCTCCTAAACTTGATGAATATGTAGGGGAGTGATAGTCACAGACTAGATATATTCTACTCCATTACTATCCACAAAGGATAATAGTAACTCGTCTAGCTGCTCTGTCTCCTCACTCAACAACTATAGGCCAAACCTCTTGCTGAGTGCATCTTCTACCACCTTCATGATTCCAGGAGTGTGGACTATCTCAAATTTGAAGTCCTTGAGGAACTCTGTGAGAATATATACCTGAGACTCTTGAGATCAGATTAGACCATAAAATGTTCACCCATCAAGTAGTGTCACCACATCTTCAGCGCAAAGACCATTGTTTCTAACTCCAGGTTATGGGTAGTTTAGTTCTTCCTATGTTGTCTTAACATCCATGATTCATAGGTGGTCACTGATCACTCATGCATTAGGACACAACCTGTAACACCCCTCCCCTACCTAATTGTCTTGTGGAGGCGGTGAGGGTTAATTGGTCTTAAGTGACCTTCCCAGGGTGCCAAAGGCTGGAAATAAATGTCGAGGGCTCTGAGAATAGATTGGGGAACAATTTACCCTTAAGAAAAACCAACCAAACAATCCACAACTATATGATTCATGTCAACAAACCCAACCAAACAATCCACTAACAACCAAGTTGTTCCATCATTCAAACCAAACTCAACACAACTAGACTTGTCCACAACACATCAGAGTATAAAGCAGAAACTAAACATCCAAACACCAACAATCCATGACACTACCATTGATCCACACCAAGCTCCAAGCTCTAGGCTCCACCATGACATCAAAATGCTCTGCCAAAGGAGGGATATGCCTTACCTTTTCCCACGTCACGGTACACGACATCTGCAACGACACCACAGTTCCAAAGCAGGGGGTGAGTACTAAAACTACGTAGGTTTTCCCCAAATGACTTTCCTACACACTCCATTAGAATAAAACCATTAGCACATTCATATAAAACAATTTATATAATGTAATCACAATTGTAAACATCACCATACCAACACATCCTTAGGAGGTCATCTCAACCAAACCAAGTAACCAAGGGAAAGCCAAAAAAACATGCCCCAATCCATTTAATCATTTCAAACTTTCACAACAATTAAAACTTGTAAATAAATGCACAAAAATCAATCAAAACGGTGGGACTTCTGCCTAGCTCATTCACCCATTCACAACAAAGAAATCAAAATGGTGGGACTTCCGCCCAATTCGTTCACCCATTCACGAGTAGCAGCACTTCCGACCACTACCCACATAGTGGCTCTTCCGACCACTATCCATCACCCGTTTATAGTGGTACTTACTTCCCACTTCATCACAACATTTAAAACAATCACAACCAAGCATAAAACCCACCAAGGTCACAACATCATGCAATCAACCAAATTCCATTGTATATAATTCCACTTCACTAAATCAACCATTTATTGAAAACTATTTTCCATGTCAAAAACCCATTTTAATAAAATAACCCTTTTTATTGAATACTATTCCCATCAATAATTTCAAAAATCAATCATAACATTCCATTTTAAAATCCCCACTTTAAAATTCACAATAATATAATTTCATCACAAAACCCCTTTCTCCCAAAAATCACCAAATGGATTTCCAACCAAATTCACACATCAACACACAATTAATTTCAATCAAAACAAATTAATTTAATCTTGTAGCCACTAGATTTAACCAAGCGGAGTCGAGAGATATGCCACCTACCTTTAGGGTTCCCGAGAAAATGACCCACAAGCCACTGCACCTCAAAACCGGAGAAAGCACCACCAGAACCTCTCTAGATCCCTTTCCCTAACATTAAAAAGCCTTAATATTAACATCCAAGTCAACCTCAACTTTATATCTACACACAATAATTGTATATCTAGAAAAACAAGAAATAGAGGGATGTATATCTAGAGGAAAATATAAGAGAAACAAGAGGAGAGGCTTACCCATGGGAAATCACCTTGAATCCACCTTGCAACCCCTTCAAATCGCTTCAAAAACATGTGGGAGGGAACCTCCAACCCTTGAGAACCAAAAATCCTGAGTGAGGCTCGAGTGGGAGGAAGAAAGAAGTGAAATAAGGCAATACCAAGTGAGCCTGGGTTTTAAAACCCTAACATTAAGTGGCTGCAGGGTTAGCCCGCACGGTTTGGAAAACCGTGCACTAACCGTGAGCACACCACTGACTCGAGAGCCAGAGTCCGCACGGTTTCCTCACACGGTTTGGAAAACCGTGCACAGGCCATGCAGAGCCTACTTTCTCCCCCTGGATGGTTTCCTGGAGCATACACACGGTTTACACTAACCGTGCTCAAACTGTACACCCCTTTTAAAGCCTCAAAACTTATCCGAAACCATTCCAAACTCTCCCAACCTCTTCCCAACTCATTCAATGAACTTTAAATACATAAAAATGCATTAAAATGCCACATACCTCAAACCGGGGGTGCTACATTCTCCCCACCATTAGACTTTCCGTCCTCGGAAAGTAGTGAACCCGCCCTTTGCCGAAAGAGCTCGGGCCACTGCTCGATCATCTCTTTCTCCCGCTCCCAAGTCTCCTCTTGAATCTGACCATGTTGCCACAAAACATGAACTAAACCGATTATTTTACCATGCAAGACTTTCTCTTGCTTTTCCACAACCCTCACATGCATGTGCACCAACGAAGCATCCGGTTCTAGCTCAATATGATCCCAACGAATCACATGGTCACTATCTAGATGATACTTTTCAACTGCGACACATGAAACACATTGTGCACCACACTGAACTGTGGTGGAAAATCCAAATGATAAGACACCTCACCAATCCGCTCAAGAATCTCAAAAGGCCCAATATACCTCAGAGCTAACTTTCCCTAGTTCCCAAACCGATGATGTCCTAACCTAGGGGAGATCCTCAAGAACACATGATCACTCACCTCGAATGACAACGGTTGTTGACGATGATCCGCATATGATTCCTGACGACTTTAAGCCGTCTCCATTCTCTTCCTGATCAACTTGATCTTCTCTGTAGTCTCCTGGACAAGGATCGGTCCAACCATCGAGGAGTCATCTGTTTCCACCCAACATAGTGGAGAACGACATGACCGCCCATACAATGCTTCAAACGATGCCATCTGTATGGCTTCCTGATAACTGTTATTGTACGAGAACTCAACCAATGACAATTGGTCATCCCACAATCCACCAAAATCCATAACACAAGCCCGTAACATATCCTCCAGAGTTTGTATTGTCCTCTCAGATTTACCATCCGTTTGAGGGTGATACGCCGTGCTCATAGTCAGCTACGTCCGAAGGGCGTGCTGTAAGAATTTCCAGAAATGAGACATAAATCTAGGATCTCTATCTGATACAATCAAAACTAGAACACCATGCCTCTTTACCACCTCCCAGATATATATTTTGGATATATCCTCCATCATATGAGATTCACGAATCGGGATGAAATGGGCTGACTTCATTAGCCGATCCACTATCACACAAATGGCATCGTGCTTCTTGACCATTCATGGGAGACCTTTGATAAAATCAATCACTATCTGCTCCCACTTCCAAACAAGGATTGGTAAAGACTGAAACATTCCTTCTAGCCTCTGATGCTCTGCCTTGACCTACTGACAAGTCATGCATCTCGAAACAAACTCAGCCACACTTATCTTCATACTAGCCCACCAGAACTGCTCTTTCAATTCATTATACATCTTCTGAATTCCAGGGTGAACAACCCACCTGGAATGATGATACACCCTAAGAATATCCTCCTAACAAGCAACTGGTACAACCATCCGATTTGGAAAACACAAAACTGATTCTCCATTCAATGGTCAACCCTCAATGGTCTCCCCACCATTGAGTCTCAACCCCTTGGTCACACACTCAGAATCAGATATCTGTGCCTCTCTAACCAGGCCAACCATGTAAGGAATCAAAAAAACCAGAAATAAGACCTCTCTATCGCCCTGGTCCTCACATTCCAACCACATATCGGCTATAACCGACATCAACTACCACTGGTCTGATGCCCATTTCACCACCTGAGCATATGATTTCTTTCTTAATGCATCCTACACCAAATTTACATTACCTGGTGTGTATATTAAGTCCAAATCAAACAATTAGAGATATTACATCCATCTCCTTTTCCTGAAGTTCAAATCCCTTTGTGAGAAAATGTGCTTCAAGCTCTTATGATTTGTATATACTGTGAATTTCTCACCGAAGAGATAATGACGCCACACTTTCAAATCATGCACCACTAATGCCAACTCCAAATCATGATTTGGGTAGTTCTTCTCATGCACTCTCAACTGCCATAAGCCATATGCAACCACATGATTCCCTTACATGAGAATGCACCCCAACCTTGATCCCAATGTATCACAATACACCACGTACCCTTTTCCTGGTTCTGGAAAAACCAAGATTGGTGATGATGTAAGACGACCCTTTAGATCATCGATACACTACTGACACTGTTTATTCCACTGGAATGGAAGATTCTTTTATGTCAATGCTATTATCGGTGAAGTAAAATGTGTAAAATCACGAACAAAATGCCGATAATACCCAGCTAGACCAAGGAAACTCCGTATCTCATACACATTCTTTGGCGGTTTCCACGATATCACAACCTCTATCTTTTCTGGATCCACTGAAACACCCTTTTCAGAAATCACATGGCTAAGGAAAATGAACTTCCTGTATCCAAAAGTCACACTTTGACAGTTTGGCATACAACCGATGATCCCTCAAGATCCCCAGCACTGTCGCCAAGTGCTGCTCATGCTCCACCCTGTCTTTGAATACACCAGAATATCATCCAAATACACCACCACAAATGAATCCAGATATCTCTGAAATATCTGATTCATCAATTCCATAAACACAACTGTCGCATTTTTTGGACCAAAGGGCATAACCACATATTCATAATGGCCATATCTACTTCTGAAAGATGTTTTAGGAACATCCTCCTTCCTCACCCGCAATTGATGATATCCTGACCTCAGGTCGATCTTAGAGAATCAATGGGATTCCCTCAACTATTCAAACAAATCATCAATTCATGGAAGTGGATATCCATTCTTTATCGTGACTTGGTTAAGTCTATGATAATCAACACATAGCCTCAATGTTCTGTCTGACTTTTTCACGAACAACACCGGCGCTTCCAGCTGAGATGTTCTAGGATAGATAAACCCTTTGTTTTCCAACTCTTCTAACTGGACATTCAATTCCCACAATTCAGTAGGTTCCATCCGGTAATATGGAAGTGAGGTTGGACTGGTCCCTGGAAGGAGATCAATCGTAAACTCCACTTCTCTTACTTGAGGTAACCCATATAATTTTTCAGAAAAAACATCCATGAACTGATCCACCACTATTGGAAGAACACTATTTTCAACATCTTCTATTGATTCCAACGACGAGACTGCTAACTGATACGATAACGTACCCACTTTTGGTTCCAACAACCTGTTGCACCCTGCCTTTCTTGTCTCTCTCCTCTAAAGAGATGTCTAACACCATTATGTGTCGTAAAAGCCACTATTCACACATCCTAATCAATGTGAACCTTAAACGACACCAGCTAATCCATTCCCAGGATTACATCATACCCATCCATCTCAAGCAATGAGAAATTTCAAACTATCTCAACATCACCCACAATGATACTACACTCTCTGCACAAGAAGGCTGGACACTCTCTTCGACCAAGATAAGTTCAATGTTTCAAAACCGGGGGCATCATTCCTACCCTTAAACCCAGTAAATCAACCACACGTGTAGCAAGAAAAGAGTGTGAATAACATGTCTCAAAAATCACTTGCATCAAGGTAGAATTTAAAAGAACCATACCTCACACCTTGGATGGCCCCGCTTAATCATCCACTATAACTTGCTCACCTTCAACCAGATTTGTACTTTCCATGCTCTTCTCTTTATTACCTAGCTGAAACTTCCCTTGCTGAGGAGTGTCACGAACACCCGACCTCAGATCATTGCAGCAATACTGCTAAAGATGCCCCATCCGCTTGGAGTTAAGACATTCTCGAGGTTGTGCCTTACAATCCCATTTCCAGTGGCCTATAGAACCACATTGAAAGCATCCTGGCTTACACTTGGGTCTCGAAAGAAGTTTTAACAATCTAGCGGTCCGACTTTGACGTACTCTCTACTGTTGAGAAAATGTTTCTGTATTGTTATTTCTCTCAGTGATGGGGTTCACACCTCCTCTATTGAGGATAACCATGCCTCAATTACTTGGATTTCCAACAGTGATTGATATTGTAAAAGGTTTGTCTAGTTGGAGTGCTGATTGAACTGTTTGAAAAGCCTGAACGATGCTTTGGGCCAACTTCTGGTTCACCTGGGGCTCAGGTGGAACCACATTTTCGGTAGCTTCCCCTGACTGGTCTCTAAGATGTCTACCTGGTTCCATTTCTATAAACAGAAAACAAAAAACCATGAGTCTCACTTCCGTAGACATAAAAAAATCCCATTTAACACCACATTACACAACGCTATCACAACAAGGCTTTCCACCAATTCACATTTTCCCACATGTGCCATATTTCACCATTTTTAAAACCAAACCATTTTCAAAATACCAATTTATTCACCATACAATTTCATATATTCTTATCACATCATAAATATTTATACCCCAATGAAATATGCATCCTAGAGGGAATTCATTTCTACCATGCATGCCATGCTCATCTCATTGTCTACACCCACGACAATGAGATATCCAATGCTTATAAGTGTCTCCAAAACACTTACGTACCGAACTCCCTAGTAATTTGAATTTCAGCATAAAAGGGTTAGCTATGTCCTTTTATGATATACATTCCATGTTCTGACATTCCTACGCCTTTCTACCATCCCGACCCAAGGAATGTACCACAACGAATGTCAACACAAAATCTGAGAATCAACTCCAAAGGATCGAACAAACTGATACCACTTGTTACACCCCACCGCAACCTCATTGGATTGAGGAGGCAGTGAGGGTTACTTGGACTTAAGTGACGTTCCCAAGATGCCAAATGCTGGAAATATATGCTGAGGGCTCCATGAGAAGATTGGGGAACAATTTTCCCTTAAGACAAAACCAACTAAACAATCCACAACTATATGATGCATGTCAACAAACCCAACCATACCAACGACTAACAACCAAGTTGTTCCACTATTCAAACCAAACCCAACACAACTAGACATGTCCACAACACATCAAAGTACAAAGTGGAAACTAAACATCCAAACACCAACACGCAATGAAACCACCACAGCTCCACACCAAGCTCCAAGATCCAGGCTCCACCATGACATCACAATGGCCCACCAAAGGAGGGATATGCCTTACCTTTGCCCACGTCACAGTACACGACATCTGCAAAGACACCACAGTGCCAAAGAAGGGGGTGAGTACTAAAACTCAGTAGGTTTTCCCCAAATGACTTCCCTATAGACACCACTAGGATAAAACCATTAGCACATTCATATAAAACAATTTATATAAATTAATCAGAATTGCAAACATCACCATACCAACACATCCTTACCAGGTCATCTCACCCAAACCAAGTAACCAAGGGAAAGCCAAACAAACATGCCCCAAGACATTTCATCATTTCACACTTGCACAACAATTCCAACTTGTAAAGAAATGCACAACAAACAATCAAAATGGTGGGAATTCCGCCCAACTCGTTCACCCATTCACAACAAAGAAATCAAAACGGTGGGACTTCTGCCCAACTCGTTCACCCATTCATGAGTAGTAGCACTTCTGACCACTACCCACATAGTGGCTCTTCCGACCACTATCCATCACCCATTTATAGTGGGACTTCCTACCCACTTCAGCACAACATTTCAAACAATCACAACCAATCATACAACCCACCATGGTCACAACATCATACAATCAACCAAATTCAATTACATATAAATCCACTTCACTAAATCACCCATTTATAGAAAACTATTTTCCAATCCAAAACCCCTTTTCAATAAAACAACCCTTTTTATTGAAAACCATTCCCATCAATCATTTCACAAATCAATCATAACATTCCATTTTAAAATCCCGATTTTAAAATTCACAACAATAGCATTTTATCACAAAACCCCTTTCTCCTAAAAATCCCCAAACATATTTCCAACCAAATTCTCACATCAACACACAATTAATTTCAATCCCAAAAAATTAATTGAATCATGTAGCCACTATATCTAACCAAGAAGAGTTGAGAGAGAAGACACGTACCTTTAGGGTTCCTGAGAAAATGACCCAGAACCCACCGCACCTCAAAACCGGTCAATGCACCACCAAAACCTCTCTAGATCCCCTTCCCTAACATTAAAAAGACTTAATATTAACATCCAAGGCAACCCAAACCCTAGATCTACACACAACAAGTGTAGATCTAGAAAAACAAGAAAGAGAGGGATGCAGATCTAGTGGAAAACACAAGAGAAACAAGAGGAGAGGCTTACCCAGGAGAAATAACCTTGAATCCACCTTGCAAACCCTTTGAATCACTTCCAAAACGTGTGGGAGAGCCCCTCCAACCCTTGAGAACTCAAAATACTGTTTGAGGCTCGAGTGGGAGGAAGATAGGAGTGAAATGTGGTAATCTTGAGTGAGCCTGGGTTTTAAAACCCTAACTTTATGTGGCTGCACAATTAGCCCGCACAGTTTGGAAAACCCTGTGCTAACCGTGTGCACGCCACTGCCTCGAGGCCAGAGTCTGCACAGTTTCCTCGCACTGTTTGGAAAACCATGCATAGGTCGTGCAGATCCTACTGTCTCCCCCTGCACGGTTTCCTAGAGAATACAGACAGTTTACACTAACTGAGATCAAACTGTTCACCCCTTTAAAAGCCTCCAAACTCTCCCAAACTCTTCCCAACTCATTCCATGCACTTTAAATACATAAAAATGCATAAAAAAGGCTATATACATCAAACTGGTGGTGCTACACAACCTAGTCTAGTCCCTGATGCGTCACAGTAGACTACATACCCAACAACATCTTCTGGTAGCCTCACGATTGGGTCAGTTTTAAATCTATGCCTCAGCCCTTGGAAAATCTTCTGGAACATCTCTATCCACTAGAAGGTTTTCACCTTATTTATAAAGCTAAAAAGGGTGCCGCTACCTTGGAGAAGTTAGGTATATATATCTGGTAGTACCCAACCAATCCCAAAAAACTCCACACCTTGGTCAGACTCCTCGATGGATCGCATGAAAGCATTGCCTCTATCTTCTCTATATCAACTTCCACTCCAGCCTATGAGATAACATGCCCCCATGAATTGGACTTCACGAATCCATAACTAGCACTTTGAGAGAATTCCATAAATATAGTGCTCTCAATGTGTATCCAAGACCACTGTGAAGCGATCGAGGTAAGGCTGGAAGATCCTGTTCATGAGCCCCATGAAAACTATCAGACCGTTGGTCATGCCAAAGGGCATTACCAAGAACTTATAATGGTGATACCAACACCTGATGGTTGTTCTCGGTATGTCTTAATCTTATAACCTAAGCTGGTGATATCCCAATCATAGGTCTATCTTCAAAAACCAACGAGCTCCCGTCAGATTGTCAAAATGGTAATCAATCCTCGAGAGTGGATACTTGTTCTTCACGGTCACCTGGTTCAGGCACCGATTGTACAAAAAAGACTTATACTCATATCTGCCTTCTTGTAAAACAAAATTGGGGATGGCCATGGAGAAACATTGTTCCTTATGAACCCCTTCTTCTGTAAGTCCTCCAACTATACCCGTAACATTTGAAGCTCAAAATGATCCATGCGATATGATGTAGTAGATATTGGTGTCGTCCTGGGGTATATATCGATGTAATGTCTAACTATCTGCGAGGACGTAGCCCCGATATATCATCAGTAAAGAAATTAGCTAACTGGTCCACGACTATAGGATAACTCGGACTCCTCGCATCAACTTATGTGAAGGTAACTCTAGCCAACTGATGAGTGACCGACTGCACCCTCCACTGATTAAGTCCATCATATAATGAAATGGTTCCATTCTTTTTGTAAAAGAAAACCTGGTCCCAACCTCATGGACACACTGCACTTTTCACCTAAAACTGTCAATCTGATCATGGATTATGGATAGAAAGTCCATACACAAGATGACGTCGTAGGGCCTCGATGCTGCTACTAGGTGATCCCATCCAAAGCTCTTACCTCCTAAAGTAAGATCACACTGATGAAACTAGTTTATAATTGCGAATCATATCTTGTATGAGTCTCCAATTGTAAGGATATAACTAATGGTTCTACCAGAATCTCCATGCTCCGAATGAGAGTCATGGCAATGAATGAGTGACAGAAACATGTGTCTATAAAAACTAATTCTAGGGTGAAATAGACACAGATAATGCCTTTAATCTTCTCTTGAGCACCATGGTCGTAGCCTCCACCGCCTGAAGCTAAGCTCACCCATGTCCACCTTCTCCGTATGGTCCACGTGGACCACCTAAGGGTGGTGGTGGTAGAATCTCAAATCGTCATCCACCACCTGCTATATGACCTAATCCTCTACCACATCTGCCGCCCTAAGGACCTCCTCGCTCAAATATATACCTCTACCTTGGTGGTCTTTGGAATAGCTTCTGATCATCATAATGGCAGGTCGAGCAGTCGCGATCCATGTGTCCCTTCTTCCCAGACATGAAGCACATTCTACTTCCCAACTGACCCCTCTTCCTCGCGAGCTCCGCACCACTGACCAGGTGTCCGAGGGTCATCCTCCAGATGGTCTGCCCCATTTCGGCATCTGTGTCATCTGCCTACTACATGCTGTATATGACCCGGCTACATGTCACCCGGTGGTGGCTCTCACTGTCAGTGCCTGCTTAGTTAAAAATCTCTCCACAAACAATTCTCATTCATGCACTCTAGCATGCGTGAGGATATTCAGTGATATCATCGAAGCTATGATATCCTACCGAAGACCATGCTCAATGGTCTTGGCCCTGAAAAATGGGTCATGTACCATGTTGGTGGAGTAGCCCAAGAGGTCAGTGAATCTCACTGAGTAATAGGATATTTTCTAGCTACCATACTATAAATGCTAGAGCTCCTAAATATGTACAGATCATAGTGTCGGTGGAACGAACTCTGTCCTGAAGAGGGTCTCAAAGTCCAACCTGGATGGTGTCTATTCCTCGTGCAACTAGAGATTCAGGCTTCCCCATCTTTCTACCATTCCCGAGAAAATACAAGAATCTAGGATCACCATCTTCTCTGATGGTATCCCAACTCGATGGAAAACTCTGGCCACAACCTCTAGCTAGTTCTTAGTGGCATAGAAATCAGTCTCGCCTCGAAACATCAGATGCCTCTTTATCTGGAACTCATGTAATACACTCGGTCATCATGCACCATCCACTAGTGGGGATGGTGGAAACTACTACCTTATAGGTGGTGGCGTTGCTGGTGCACCACCCGAATGTGCTAACACAGTAAGAGGGCCATGCACTGAAACCACATCACTCGGTGGGCTGTCATCCTGAACTCTCTCGGGAATCTTGGATGGATATCTACATGGTGGAATACTAAAAATAAACAGATGTGTCATGGTCAATATGTTATACTAAGTGAGATGACTCAAAATAGATCATGTAAAACATTTGCAAAACACATGCAATCATTGTTTTCTTGCACTGAGTGATTAATCTGAACTCAGGGTCCTGGTGTACGAATATGTCACCCACTGCTCCAACACTGGACTCCCCAAACTGAAAACCACACTCAAAATAGAAAACACTATTTCTCTATTGGAAATATCAGATTTTTAGTTTTTAGTAGAACAAAATCCTCTGATAACACTTTGTCACGTCCCATCACCCGGGGCCCATGTCGTGACAACCACAAACTCGTCTTCCATATGCCACAGGTTGGTTACTAGAACTGGAAATGCGTGTCACTAAAATAAGAAGGCATTTCCATTAAACCTTAACAAAAAACAGTACAAGAACACAACCAGATGAAACCACAATGTAAAATTTTAGTATTAAATGTATGTACTGAAATTAAATGGGCCAGAATACAAGCCCAACTCAAAGATACAACAATAACAGAAAACATTAAACATCTCATACGATTATCCACAAAGGATCCTACCTAAAAGTTCGATACATCTCGTCTCCATGGATCTCTATGTCAATTAGTCATTCCCATGTACAACCTGGTCTTGGATCCAATAGTCTCAACCAAGCAGCTCGTCGTCTGTATGACAACCCTGATCTTTTATTACACAATTAAACATAATTTGTTACGTAAACAGCACTTGAAACAACATAGAATATCGTGAGGTATAGTTTCTTTAGGGATTAGGATAATTACATAATAACTTAAAACATTAAATACAACATCATTATTGAAAACATCTATTACATTACCACTATATTCCCTCATACTTAACATTTCATGGGAAAACATGAGGACATGCATAAGAAAAGGGTGAGCTAAAAAGCCTAGTAAGGGAAAAATCATGGAATAACATGAGGAATAAAACACATGTTAGACAATAGTCATATAAATATTGAACAAGAGAAGCATAAACATAAAGGCATGATAAAGTATGATAATCATAACTTGGAAATGTGGCAACAACAAGTAACATGGACTTAGCATGAGCCAAGGCTCATTACACCTGAAGCATGAGTAAATCCTCATTGCACATGAAGCATGAGTAAACCCTCAATGAACATTAATTAGCATGATTAAACACCCATTTCACATGATGTATCATGAAACCGTACTTTACCCATTGCATTGGAGTGCTATAAGGGCGCACCCTTCTTAAACATTTAATTTCGTGCATAAGTGTTCCACATGGATCATATAACACGGATTCATAAAACATCATCATTTATTCCACGATAAAGAAATGTGGAATTCATACATGAAACATTATAATGAATATGTAAATATTCATACAGCTGAATAACCTTGAAAGGAAAATGGGCATGGTATTCACTACACAATGATATTTTCTTAGAAAATTGGTGCAATATTGGCAGCATAACGGCGTGACGTAAGAATTCATAAAAATGGATGATGAGAGAGAATGGAGTGTCTAATCATATGTAAATGAAATGGACCGTAAGGGGGGTCATATAGATACAATTCCCAACAAATGTAATTGACTTTAGATTCATGATACAAAAGAATTTCTTTAATGTAAGTGCAGAGAGAAAAATTCCTTTCAGAATTTTAGCATAGTAACGGGTGTACATGGGAGGCATTTATTGAGAGAAAAAGGGGTATCTCAAAATTCAAAAATAAAAAGGGATGTATGGGGGAGGTGAATAAACATACCCCAACGTTTATAATTGAAATTAAAAGTGAATAACAATTTAAAGAATATTGGACAAAAATGAGAAAGGAAGAAAAACCCTTACTTGGAAGTGTGCTTCCAAAGGCTTGAGAGAGGCTTGAGAGAGGCTTCTTGGGAGCTTGGAGAACCATGTGAGGATTTTAGAGAGAGGAGGGAAGAGGTTGGTTGAACTCCAAAGGCTTTGAGTGAGGAGGAAGTGGGTTCTTGGGTGGGTTTATATAGGAAAGGTGGGGGAATTCTTTATTATTTAGGTTTGGGACACCTCACATTAAACTAATCCAAACCACAAACCAGACCATGGTTTTTGCCCTTTGTTTTTAGAAAACAGAACTGGAAAAAAATATTTTATATGGACAAAGTCCAAACCTTTTAATATAATGGTGTTGCTTATGTGGAGGTGAGTGACACTTCCAAGGAAAACAATTTAAAAAGGAAAAATGTTTAATAAGTCTTGAAGGGTCTAATAAGGCTTCGTAAAATAAATCAAACATACCCAAAATTACATTATTTTAATGGAAAAAAATTTATTGGCCGAAATTTTTTTTGTAGTATTTTTTTACATCACTATTTGGTCATTATGATGTCATAAACACATTATATATTTAAACGGTATTAACTTTTTACCCAAAAATTCAACTATCTCAGAAAATTATGAAACATTCACTGTTGGATAATTTATATTTCTTGATTCCATAAATAATATTAATTTTATCTAAATAATTATCTATATATGTTAATTTTCACTTTTAAAATAAAAATTGACATTTATAAAAAATTCATGGGTTTTGACATAAATGGATTTCAAACCATAATAAAAATTACAATTGCATTCATAAAATTATTTGATCATTTATATTTAATAAAAATTAATTTATTAATAATTATAATATATTAAAATATTATTTAATTCAAAAATCCATTGATTCATCAAAATAGATTTCTTAGTTGACCATTAACTAAAAATACTATTTGTGCTTTAAAAACTATTTACAATGTAACAATAATAAAATGAAAGTATAATAATTATTATATAAAACAATAATGTACATAACCTTAGTAATATGGTCTTGTTAAATAACCCCTTATAACACCCGCATAAGACTGACGAGTACGGTGAGTGATGGTGACAGACACTTGGGGGGGGGGGGGGGCTCAGATAACATTGCTTGGGTAGTAATCTTTGTCAACTTCCACTTCTCTAGTAGGTGGTCCTATTTGAGCATAACATATTCAAGCTTGGCTTGGGATTTGACAAGTGCGATGACCAAAGATGAAACCTCCTTTCCAACCTCTAAAACATGGGCTTCGTATGAGGCACGTCTACTGGATGAGGCCATCGCTTACTTGGTTTGAGTAAATTGGATTTGTTAAAGCCCTATATTTATACTAATCATTTGATCACTCTTCAATGTATATATTAGCAACGACCACAATTATTAACATAAAACCAATGAAGATGACATTTTAAATAAACATTTTACACAAATATACGTTTAATTAGATCAAGAGGGATTTCCATTAATGAATGTTTGGGTCGTTACAATCTTCCCCCCTTAAAAAATTTCTCCCTCTAAATTTCCTTTTCCCACACTAAAATAGATTTGGGTAACTCTAAATCATCATTTCCTCCAATTCCAACATCACTTATTCAAACTTGTGGTTTCGCCACAACACCTTGATGAGGGGAATTGTCTTATTTTGTAGATAATTTTCCCTTCAATCTAAGATCTTCACTGGTTGATCCTCATAAGAATGATCATCCTCTAACTGTACCTCCTCTGATGAGAGTACATGTGAAGGGTCTCCTATGTACTTCCTTAAGAGGGATACATAAAATACATCATGTACCTTGGCCTCGGTTGGTGTAAGTGCTAGTTGATTGGCCACAACCCCGACATGATCAAAAATCTCAAAGGGGATGATGTACCTACGACTTAACTTCCCTTTCGTTCCAAACCTCATGACCATATTCCATGGATATATGTCTAGAAATACCATGTCACCAACTTTAAACTCAAGGTCTCGTCGATGGTTATCTGCATAACTCTTTTGTCGACTCTAGGCTGCCTTGATATGATACTAAATGGTTTTCACCTTCTCCACCATTTCATCGACCATTTCTGGTACTAGTAGATTACACTCACTGACTTCATCAAAACATGTTAGTGTTCTGCACCTCTTCCCATAAATGTCTTCATAAGGTTCCATTTGGATGCTCAAGTGGAAACTGTTGTTACTAGAGAACTCAATCAGAGGAAGATGTAGATCACACCTTCCTCTAAAGTCTATTGAGCACACTCTCTACCTGTCCTCAAGTATTTGGATAGTCCACTTGGATTGGCCATAATAGTGAGGATTATAAGCCGTACTGAAGTTCAGATCAATATCCAGATCATGTTGAAGACTCTTCCAAAACATAGGGGTGAATCTTGGATCTCGATCAGACATAATAAATAGTGGTACTCCATGCAGCCGTACCACTTCCCTGATATATATCTGTGCCAGTTGATCCAATAATAAATCCTCCCAAATAGAAATGATGTGTGCAAGATTTTTAAGATGATTCACAACAACCTTGATTGCATTGTTTCCTTTGGATATCTTTGGAAGTCCAGTGACAAAGTGCATGGTGATGTTTTCCCATTTCTATTCTAGTATGGGTAGTGATTGCATCATCCCCTTAGACTTCTTCCTCTATGCCTTCCCTTGCTTACACACCAGACACATTTATGTATATTTAGTGATCTCCTTCTTCATATTATCCCACCAATAATGCTCTCAGATATCTCGATACATCTATGTGTTTCCTGGGTGAGTAGAGAAATTTAAACTATGTGCATCATCCAAAAGTTCATTCTTCAGCTCTGGACTTGATTGAACACATAGTCTTTTCCCAAATCTCACAATTCCTTCTTCATTAACATTAAACTCAAAGTATTTATCTTTTCTGATAGCTTCCCCTTTTTCCTGAATTCCCACATCATATTTTTGAGCATCCTTTAGCCTTTCCAAAAGTGACTGTTGAGAAATAATTTTTGAAAGGATGAATGATATTCCCTTTTTTATTATTCCAATGTCTATATTCATCAAATCTAAGAATATTGGATCATTTTTAATTCTCATCAATGATAGAATCGTTGGGTCCTTTATACATAGGGTATCCGCTAACTTGTTCACTTTCCCAGGGTTGTAATGGATTGAGTATTCATTGTCACTGATCAGCTCTATCCATCTTTGTTGGCGCATGTTCAATTATTTTTGTGTGCATATATACTTAAGGATTTTGTGGTTCGCATATATTTGACACTTCTCCCCAATGAGATAATGCCACCAAATTTTCAAATTGAAGATCGTTGCAGCCAACTCGAGGTCATGTGTTGGATAGTTCTGTTCATGAACATTCAATTGCCTTAAAGCATATAAAATGACTGTCATTTTTCATCAACACACATCCTGATCCCTTATTCAAATCATCACATAATACCACAAAAAGTTATCCTCTTGTGGGTAAAGTGAGCATGGGTGAAGTGATAAGCCTCATTTTCAACTCCATGAAGCTTTCTTTGCATTCATCACTCCAAGCAAACTTTACTCCCTTCCGAGTTATCTTGGTATGTTGGTTGGACAATTGTGGGAAATTTCTCACAAATCATCGATAATATCCAGTTAACCCCACGAAGCTACGGATGTCTGTTACCGATGTTGGCCTCAACCATCCCCCAATTGCATCTGTTTTGGAGGGATCCACAGATATCCCATTAGTTGTGATGATATGACCCAAGAATGAGACCTCCTTCAACAAAAACTCACAGTAGCTGTAATTTTCATAGAGCTTCTCCTTCCGCAAGGTCTCTAGTGCAATTCTCATATGGTCCTCATGATCGTCCTTGGTTTTGGATTATATCAAAATATCATCTATAAAGACTACCACAAATTTGTTGAGGTAATCTATAAGGGCTCTGTTCATCAATTCCTTGAAGATTGATGGAGCGTTAGTGAGTCCGAAAGGCATTACTATTAATTCATAGTGCCTGTATCTTGTATGAAAAGAAGTCTTGGGGATATCTTCCTTCTTCACCCTTACTTGATAATATCCCGAATGCAAATCCACTTTGGAGAAGTATTGTGCACTACACAGATTATTGAACATGTCATCAATTTGTGGGAGTGGATGCCTATTCTTTGCTGTGACTTTTTTGAGCTCACGATAATCGATGCAAAGGCGCATTGACCCATCCTTCTTATTGACAAAGAGGACAGGTGCACCCCATGGTGAAGCACTTGGGTGTATAAACCCTTTATCCAGATTCTTCTGTAGTTTTTTATTGAGATCCTCAAGCTCCACAACAACCTTTCTATATGGAGTAGTCGATATTGGCAACGCCCAATGTATAGGATCAATTAAGAATTCAATATCTCTTCTAGGAGGAAGACTAGACAATTCCTTGAGAAACCCTTCAGCAAATTCCGTCAAAATAGGCATGTCTTTAAGGATGGTTTCCTCTTTAGACTCCATCATCTAAGCTAGATACATGTGCTCATAGAGAATTAATATCCACACTTGAGATGATGGAGCTAAATAAGACTCGTCTTCCTCCTTGCACATGTATAGAATCAGGGTTTGATTCTCTACATGGAAAGTGATTTCCCTCTCATGACAATTTATGTTTTCTCTATATAAGGAAAACTAATCCATGCCAAGAATTGCATAAAATTCAACTAGAGGGAGTATGATGAGGTTCTCCGGGAAGTTCAATCCATAGATCATGATAGGGGAGGTGTTATATTAATAGGACACAATGATTTCCCCATTTTTCGTACTCACCGACATCTTTACTTCTATGATATGTGGTGGTGCTAGGATTGTTCTACTAATCTTTTGAGATATAAAAGAATGTGTAGAACCTAAATGAAAAATTAAGTTGGCTATTCTTTAATGAATAACTAGCATACCAGTAAACACTTCATTGTTGTGGTTCACTTCAGCAGTAGTGATGGAAAAAGGTTGCCCTCACTTCCTTGGAGGTTGTTGGTTCCCTACGAAAACCCTTGTCTTAGGGAACTGATTTTCATGATGCCTTGGTTCTTTGAAGTTGTAGCAATGAACAACCCGTTGATGTTCGAACGGAGTATTCCTATACTCTGTTGCAGCCGAAGGTTTTTCTTTTCAGCAGTTAATAGCTAGGTGCCCTTCTCTTCCACAACTAAAGAATTTCCTCGTACCCTTCAGGTAATTTCCAGGGTGCTTCTTTCCGCACCTTTTCCTAGTGGGGTGATGGATCTTCTTAGCACCATTGGATTTTTCCATCAGACTTCCATAATTTAAGTCCACCTTACACTAATTATCCCCATGATACCCCTGAGATTCTCCAATCTCTATTTTGACCTTGAGGGCACATCAGAAAATTTCATCATAGTTATCAAAGTCATGGATTTCTAGCGCTTTCTACAGGATAGGTTTCAACCTACCAAAGAAGCGGTCAACCTTTCATTTGGGAGTAATGACAAAGCTGGAAGTGTATCGTGCATGCCATATGATGTTTTCCTCGTACACACCAACATATTCATCATATTTTTTCTCAAGGGAAAGGAAGTCCCTTTCCATATTAAGCCGGAGGGTGCATGGAAAATATTTATCGGAAAAAATATTTCAAAATCCTTCTATTCCAATGCTTCGATATCCTACTCAGGCTTCATATTTTTGATCAAAATCCAATATTGATTAGCTTCACCCTCCATACGATAAGCATCTAGGAGAACCTTTTATTGTTCATAACATTATAGGATAGAGAGGATCTTTTCAATTGATTTGATCCATTGATCAGCGATTAAGGGATCAGATGATCCATTAAAAGTAGGAGGCCTTTGTCTCATGAATATCTTGATAGTGACTTGTTCTTTCTTATGGGGGGTGGAACATTTCTCTTGAACCATGTTTTTATTCAAATCATGAGTTAACTGAGAGAGAATCATGACAATGTTTGTGATTCCCTCTCCCATTGGATTGGACATCTCATTAGTACAATCATCCCTTTGATCTTCACATCGGTTGTTAGCCCGACTCCTCCTATTACCAGCCATCAGCTGGAATAAAATGAATTTTATGGGTAACACATAAAGGGTAATCCAAAGATAAAACTGATGACTTATAAATAATTATTATTTCCTTAGGCTATGAATCTATTAGATTCAATCTATGTTATCCATGATCTATGTTCTAACATATATTCATTTGGAATTTTTTTAATTCCCTTAATAATGGTTCATACTAATCTTGTAAATTTACCAAAGAATATCTCTCAAGTG
Organism: Viscum album; assembly: GCA_963277665.1. Lineage (NCBI taxonomy): Eukaryota > Viridiplantae > Streptophyta > Magnoliopsida > Santalales > Viscaceae > Viscum > Viscum album. The sequence continues at coordinate 1,237,324,862 of OY728126.1, forward strand.
TCTCATAACCAATAGTGTAGCAAGGCCCGTTGTTATGCACCAGTTCTTGTTTGAGTCTAGATCAAAGTGGTGTTTTTGGGGTTTACCCCTAGGGTACATCTGTGACAGAGCCACCTCTACCTGCTCGTATCCAGAAAAGGATGTATTTGATTGATAAACCATTTACTCAATACTCACCAAAACATAGGGAAGTTTTAATTATACATAGTCTTGTATTTATGGCTTTACTATGGTTTCTAATCCTAATCCAAAATATAACTAAACCTATCCTCAAATATCAACTATGAAAACCCTGATCTTTTATTACATAATTAAACATAATTTATTACATAAACTTCACTAGATACAACATATAAGATCGAGATTTATAGTGTATTTAGGGATTAGGATCATTACATAACAACTTAAAACATGAAATACAACATCTTTATTGATAACATCTTTTACATGTCCACTACATTCCCCCGTAATTAGCATTGCATGGGATAACTTGAGGGCATGCAAACGAAAAGGGTGAGCTATAAAGCTCAGTAAGGGAATAACATGGAATAACATGAGGAATAAAATAATTTTTAGAAAATAGGAATATAAATAGTGCACAATATAAGCATAAACAAAAAGGCATGATAAATCATGATAATCATAACATGGAAATGCGGAAACAACAAGTAACATGGAATTAGCATGAGTCAAGGCTCATTGAACCTGAAGCATGAGTAAATCCTCATTGCACATGAAGCACAAGTAAAACCTCATTGAACATGAATTAGAATGAGTAAACACCCATTTCACATGGCGTATCATGATACTATACTTTACCCAATGCATTGGAGCATTATAAGGGTTCTCCTTTCTTAAACATTTCATTTCGTGCATAAGTGTTCCACATGGATCAAATAACATGGATTCATAAAACAACATCATTTATTCCATGATAAAGGATTATGGAATTCATACATGAAAACTTATAATCAATATTTAAATCTTCATAAAGGAGAATACCCCTAATAGAGAAATGGGCATGGTATTCACTACCCAATGATTTTGTATAGGAAAATCGGTGCAATTTTGGCAGCGTAACGGTGTGACTTAAGAATTCATAAAAATGGATGATAATAGAGAAAAAGGTGTCTCATCATATATACATGAAATGGACAGTATGGGGGGGTCATATTTGTACATGTACCAACAATTTTAATTGAATTTAGATTCATGATTAAAAATAATTGCATGAATGTAATTGAGGAGAAATAAATTTCATTCGGAACTTCAGCATAGTAACGAGTGTACATGGGAGGCATTTATTGAGAGAAAAAGGGGTCTCAAATAATTCAAACATAAAGAAGGTAGTATGGGGGAGGTGTGAAACCATACCCCAACAATTATAATTAAAACTAAAATGTCAAAACAATTTAAAAATATTGGGAAAAAATGTGAAATGAAGAAAAACTCTTACATGGAAGTGTGATTCCAAAGGCTTCGTGGGAGCTTGGGGCACCATGGGAGGATTCTAGGGAGGGGAGGCTAGATGTTGTATGAACTCCAATGGCTTGGAGTGTGGAGGAAGTGGGAGACTGGGTGGGTTTATATTGGAAGGTGAGGGAATTCTTTATTATTTAGGTTTGGTACACCTCACATTAAACTAATCCAAACCACATACCAGACCATGTTTTTGCCAATGGTTTTTAGAAAAGTGAAGTGGAAAACAATATTTTATAAGGAAAAAGTCTGATCTTGTTAAAATAATGGGGTTGCTTATGTGGAGGTGAGTCACACTCCCAAGGAGCATAATTTAAAAAGACAAAAGTTTAATAAGTCTTGAAGGGTCCACTAATGCATTGTAAAATAAATCAAACAAACCCAAAATCACCTTATTTTCATGGTAAAACATATATTGGCCGAAAATAATGTTTATCATATTTTATTACATCACTATTGGCTCATTATTATGTCATAAAACACATTATATATCTAACCAGTATTAAATTTTTACCCAAAAATATGACTATATCAGAAAATTATGAAAAATTCACCATTGGATAATTTCAAGATCCTGAATCCAGAAATAATATTAATTTTATCAAAATAATTTTCCAAATACATATTTTTCTCTTTTAAAGAAATGAACATTTTTTGAAAATTCATTGGTTTTGACAAAAATGGATTTAAAACTTTAATAATAATTACAATTGCATTCATAAAATTATATGATCATTTATATTTATAAAAATTAATATAATAATAACAGTAATATTTTATTAAAATATTATTTGTTTAAAAAATCCATTAATTCATCAAAATATATTTCTTAGTTGAACATTAACTAAAAATATTATTTCTGCTTTAAAAATAATTTATAAGGTAACAAAAATAAAATGAAAGTGTGTTCAATAATATATACAAAAATAATGTAAATAATCCTAGTGATATGGTTTTATACATTTAAAACATCACGTATTGATCATATACCATATTCTATTTAAAATTTATGGTTATCCACCCTATGTTTGGATGGAAAATTACCTTTGAGAATAAAGAACATATGTATAAGGAACCATATCTAAGTATGAAACCCTGAATTAGAGGATACAACATATGGTACATAAAAATTATTTTTTCAATCTACCGTATAGATTCAACCGTACATTTTCTGTATTTTTGTCAAATAAAGGGACCCTACATTTGACATTTCAATGATGGAGTTTTAAAATAAGGATATTATCTATGAGTTATGAAATAGGATTTATATAAATAATGATGGAATGAAATATGTTTTGTGGAAGATTCGAATGTTCATTATGATTTTTAAAATATTTTTATCTGATATATTATATCATTTCTATTCTGGAGAGAAGTTTATCAACTATGGTATTCATTTAATTAAAATATTTTTTAGGAAATATTTCTGGAGTTATATTGACCTGGAGGTTTTAAACATACCATATAAATATATTGATTTTTACTCTAATAGATCCTACATTACATAATGATATCACTTCAACATTAAATAATATTTATTACATAATATAACAAAAACCACGACATGACCTGTATAGGTTTTGTGTCTTTAGATACTGGGAAACATAAACAAGTCCTTTCTAAAACAGACACATTATATCTCACTTATTTCACAATAACTAAACTCTTTTTTGACATATCTTACTTAATATACTTCTTCATGGAATAAGGAAAAGAATCACCTCAAGGGGTGAGGTGAAATTATCAGTAAGGGTAAATAGGGAAATATAATTCATATCATAATGACAATAACATAACATTTGAAAATATTATCCTCTATTTTAAATATAATAATATCATGTAATTAGATAAATCATAAAATTGAAATGTAATCCTAATAGACATAACATAATACATGAAATTTTGTGGCATACACACATTAGGATAGAAATTAATTTCACATTAGTCAAGGCTCATTATAATGACCATCAGAGATAACAAATTCCATTACTGAACTGAATCCACCCCTCGTTCTAACCTTGTATTACTAAACCTAATTTACTTCTAGTCATATTCATGTCTATATAATTAGATATAAATATTTACCTAATTTATTTGAGGTATATATAGATCATATGCATCTCCTAAGGAAACCATTCTGATGCATTCCAGAAAAACATAAAAACATTCACCATAGAAAAACCAATGAAATAAAATGGGTTTTTATGAATTATTCCATCATAATTGATATAAAAAAATAGATTCATAAATAAAAAAATTTAACAACACTAATAATATGGTTATAAATATATTCATATTTATGGAGATTCATCTTAGGTGGAAAATACTTTTGAAAAAACACATGAAATTAATTCTTGAGGAAAATAACATTGGTTATTCAAAAACAAGTTCCTTCCACAAAATTCCACATAATTATAGATGAATTAATTTTATGTAAAAAATTGATTATTCTTGTATAGTTAGTGTGATGTAAATAAGACATTATGAATTCATAAAAATTCATTCATGTCGTAAAAAAACATTTTTCTCGTAATTTTTATAGATAACTCAAAAAATACCTCGTACTGAAAATGACAACAAATTCCCTTTATAACATTTATTAAAACATTTACCAATGTGTAAATTTGAAATTAATAAATTATATGAGGATATGAAGATTAAATTGAAATAAATATTTGTTAATCATAGATGTGGATGATAAATATACCCTAATAAATACTTACGTATACACAAACCTTGAAAAAATGAGAATTGCAATATTATCCCTTACATTTGGTCTGATATCCTTCGTATGTATCTACACTATAATATATTGATTTAAAAAATGTTATTGACGTACTCCAGAATCATTATCATTTATATGATATCATATATGATTATATTTTCATTTATTTGTTAGTAACATTTTATGGTCACTCATTATTCAGATATTGACTGCATTATGTTCTTATGCAAGATTTTTTAGATAAGTTAATGTTATACTTTTAAAATTATAGTTTAATAATTTTAATAATTATAATAGTATAAAATATATAATATTTATTCATTTAATTCATGTATATAATCATGGTTTAATGAAGATAATGTATAACTAATTGCATCTTATCATGGAGATGGTACGTCGTTTATAGGCATGAGTGATGATATAATTCCCAAAATTAAAAAATGGTACTGAATTGGATGGTGTATGATATTTCAGAATTTTTACCATATTATAATAAAAATATATATTTGTTATTTCCATCATTATACATATCCAACTAGGGTGGTGGTAAAAACAGATTAGACCACAATGTGAAGACAATAAGCCGTAAGTTCGCACGCGCGATGATTTCATTTTTCATAGGATTGATAGAAGTTGAAATATGCTTGTTTCATATTTATAATATCATATAATTATATTAGTGATACTGATTTTATTAATTTATCATTATAAAACTAATGAATAAGATTTATAATAGGAAACAAGTTTGAAGGAATCAGTAGAAGAGATTGCCCCTTCCTTGACGCGCTTCCTCTAAATTTCTTCTTAGAGCACTAGAGTTGGTCTTTGAAGATGACCAGGACTTATAGAGTGAAAATATGAATATTTATAAGGAAAAATAGAAGGTCATATTGGATATTTAAGGATCAAAATTTAGTGAATAGGTGAGGGAGGAGGTTTCCTTTTATAATAGTTGTGAGAATCACTTTTGGAAACTCTCAAAATAATAATTTATAATAAAATCCAACCACAAAAAAACCTCCAAAATGTCTCAATTTCTATAATAATATGATATCAGATTGTAATCTCATAAACCAATAATTTTTTTTTGTCAAGTTAGTTTTTCAATTTATACCATATATTTTTAATTGGCCCTTAGTTATTTTATTTAATTTAATTTTGGTAATAACATTTTAATTATTAAATGGTTATAAATATTTACATATATGGTGTTAATTGACCATAAATGAATATTTTATGAAATTTTAGATCTTATATTAATCAAATTTTATTTTTTAAATATTATTATTATATTTAAATAATTTAATAAAATGATATTTTTATAAAATATCAATAGTGACAATTCTTACACTATTCATGTAGTTGACTTTAAAAAAAACAAAAAGAAGATAAATTCAAAAAAAATAATATTCAATACACTCTTATTATGTCATAGAAACCTATAAAATTTGTTAAGGACATTTAATAGTTCATATGATATTTTTTAATGTTTTTAATACTGTTTAATTTATATTGTTATTAATAAAATAGTTATTTACATCTCTATTGTGTCGTCATTAATGGTTACTATTTATCCTAAAAAAAAAATAAATAAATTTATATGTTCTAGGAAATTATATTATATTTCCAGATACTATATATAGATGATTTAATCTCTTAGTTATATATATATATATATTAAAATTAATATCCTTTTATAAAATTAGATTGTGAAATTTTGTCTCATTCATTTGTTTTTGTTACATTAATGTCATATTCATAGGTAAGTGTCCATAAAGTGATTCCGTTTAGAAAAATAAATTATAGGGGTTGAATTTAATAATCCAATATTATTTTTACAGGTGTTAATGTAATTTTATAATATTGTTTTTACCTTTAAGTAACCGATTAACATTTAACCATTGAAATAAAAATAATTCCCAAAGTTACAATTCATAATAAAAAAATAATAAAAGTATCATATTTAAAAAATTTGTACCTAATAATTCCAAATATGGATTCCATTTTTAAATATTCAAGAAAAATAAGTTGCAGTAATTAATTTAAAATCAATCTTGTTGTTAGAATAAGAGAACAAGATTTTTAAAAGCTATAACATTAAAAGGATTGAAATGTTTTTGCATATGAATTCAGTGTAAAATTAATAGTAATTACCTAATTTATAATTAATGATAAAAATAATTTCTATTTATACTTTAAAAACCATTAAATTTTATAATTTAATGATATATATCATCTCAATGAAAAAATTTGTTTTCACTTAAAATTTATTGCATTTTTACTATTCTTCAATAATTGAATGTTATTAGGAAATAACATAAATTAAACCAAAGTAAATTTTTATATCATGTGTGTAAAGAAAATGTTTTTTTTCCTATAAAAATTATTAATGTGTTAAAATCTTAATTTAAAATAGTTTTTCCATTCAAAGGAAAATGATTACTTTTTTTTAAATTTTTTTTAGAACAAATTTGATTTTTTGACCCCCAATGATTGAAATATCCATTGGATGAATAAAATATATATTATTAATTATATAACATATATATATCATTAATTTTATTTCCAATAGTAATTAAATCAAAAATAAATATGTCTAATTTATATTTTTTATAAATATTTGATCGCCAAATAATTCACAATAAATTTTCATAAGTTAGTTATAATTATTCCAACTAACCTAACAGAAGGGCTATATAAACAATTTGATAATAAGGGAATCCCATTGTTCTTAAAACTCACCATTTCATGCAATCCATGATATTGATGAATAAAAATTATATATAATAATATTTTCATAAAAAAATTTGGGTTTTACATTCAACCCCCCTTAAACAGAATTTCACCCTCGAATCTGTTCACTTGGAAACAAATAGATGAGGATACCTATTACTCATCATTTTTTCATATTCCAATGTGGCTTCTTAAAATTGGTGTTTCCTTCATTAAATGTAACATAGAGAGTGGTATTAGTTCATAGAAAATTTTCCCTATGATCCAGAATCTCTATCAGTTATTCTTCATAAGAAAGATCTTGCTCCAGCGATATGGCTTGTAAGATTAGTATATGTGAAGGATCAGGTATGTACATTCCCATGAGGGATACGTGGAACACATCATGATATTTAGAGACATTTTGTGTAATCTTTAATCGGTTAGCTACCTTCCCAACATGATCTAGGATTTCAAAAAGACTGATATAACTAGGGCTCAGCTTGCCCTTCTTTCCAAATATCATTACTCTTTTCGAATAATATATTAATAAAAACACATTATCACCCACTTCAAACACTAGAACTTTTCTTCAGTTTTTATAATAACATTTTTATCAAATATAATATGATATTATGTTTGTTGAATAGATCAGAGCTTTTTTTCTATTTCATCAAAAAGATCAGGTACTAATAGTGTTCTTTCCCCAACTTCATCCAGTAAGTTGGGGTTATACACTTCATTCCATATAAGAATTCATAAGGAGCTGTATGAATACGTGGGTGAAAGATATAATTGTATGAAAATTCCAATAATTGAAGGGGTTAATCCCACCACCTTTTAAATCCATATAGAACACTCTCAACACGACTTTGATATTTTGAATTGTCATCTCAGAATGACCATCTGTCTGATGATGATATGAAGTGCCAAAACATAACTTTGTACCTGAAGCATGCTGAAGACTTAACCAAAACGTCTAGGTAAACCTCAGATTTTGATTAGATATAGTGTAATTTGGTACTCCATTAAATTTAACACTTTTATTAAATATATCCTTGTAGCTTATCAATACTGAAATCCTCTCTAAAACCAATGATGTGTGATGACTTTGTAAGGTGATCAACTATAACCCAGATAGCATTACTGCCTTATTATTTTTAGGGAAGTATAATGACAAAGTACATTGTGATGTATTACCATTTCCATTATGGTATGGTTATCGGTTACATAATCCCTTTAGACATCTATCTCTCATCCTTAACTTGCTGACAAACTAATCATTGAGAGACAGATTCAACGACATCTAATTTTATTCCATCCCATGAGACCTACTCATCCAGATCCATATTCATCATTTTTCTTCTAGGGTAAATATATAATGAATAACTATGAGCCTCATCCTATTTATCCTTTTTTTAATTCTTCTATGGGATTAATAAAAATATGGTTTTTGAAACATATTATTTTATTACAAACTAGGTGTAATTCAAGAACATTTCTCACCTTCTTTAGTAACTATAAATATTTCTTTTGTGCCTCCTTAATATTTAAAATTGAAGAGGGTTGAACAATAATTTTAAAAATATAATATTTATCCCCTTCCATTAAAATTTCAATACCCATCAATTAAAAATCCATAAATATGGGATGTTCCATGATTCTCATCCTGGATTATCTATCATGGTCTTTTCGAGTCAAAGAATCTCCCACCTTGTTCACATTCGTAGGGTGGTATTATATTGAGAAGTCGTAATATTTAATCAAACCCAACCATCTTATTTGGAACATATATAGTTTATTTTGTGTGAAAATATACTTTAAACATTTAGGATCCATATAAATATCACACCTATCACCATTATGATAATACCTCTACATCATTAATGGAAAAATTAATATAGATAACTCCAAATCATGAAGATGGTAAAATTTCACATTTATTTTCAACTTCCATGACGTATAAGCTATCACCATATCATTTTTCACAAGAACTCATTTCAGTCACTTCTTGGATGTATCACTATAGATCAAAAACCATTCACCACTACAAGGTAGTGTGTGAATAGGTGCACCAACTAACCTTCTTTTTTCCTTTTTGTAATTGTCTTCACATTCCTCCATCTAAACTAACATTACTACTTTTCGAGTCAAATTGGTGTGTATATTAGATAATCATGAAAAATCATTCACAAAACATAGATAATATCCATCCAACCCACGAAAACATCGGATCTCAGTTACCGTTGTTGTTCTCAACCATCTTTCAATAAACTCTATTTTTTTTGTATCCACAATTATCCCCACTCTAGAGATTATGTAACCGAAAAATAATATATTATGATTCCAAAATTCAAACTTGGAATTTTTAGAATAATGATTCTCTTTTCTATGGGTCTTTAGTAAAAATCTCAAGTGATCTCCATGATATTCCTTCCATTTTGAATAGACAAGAATATTATCTATAAAGATTACCCCAAACTGGTCAATATAGTCTCTAAAGACTATTTTCCTTGTATCCATTAAGATAGCAAAGAAATTAATAAGACCAAAAGTCATCACTATAAAATCATAGTGTCCATACCCTCTATGGATTTTCATTTTTGGTTTATCCTCCTTTTTGACCATTGATTGATGATATCCAGAATAAAGTTAAATCATGGTAAAGTATTAAGCTCTATGTAGTTGGTAAAATAATTCATTAATGCGGGGAATATGATATTTTTTATTGATAGTGATCTTTTTAATTTCTATATAATCAATGAAGAGTCTCATTGATCCTTCATTCTTATTAACAAAAATAACAGGTGATCCCCAATGTGTCACGCTAGGGAATATGAGGCCCTTATCAAGAATCTCTTGGAAAATTTTCTAAAATTCCTACAACTCAATTATGTACATTCTTTAAGGTGTATTCGAAATAGGAATATCCCATAAAATAAGTTATATTGATAACAAAACTTCACAATATGTATGATGACCTGAAAATTCCTCCAGAAAGACAACATCAAACAACCGTAAAAAGGGCATATTTTTAATCGTGAGTATCTCGCCAACTATTTGAGAAAATAAGTTTCATTTTTATGAATCAAGACCCAAAATATGGTAGAAATTTCTATTGTAATGTTATATTCATCATTGCATTGATAGATGATCGTAGATTGATCTGGAATATGAAATGTAACTTCCCTTCCTTGTCAAGTAGTTTGAGCCCCATCTAGAGAAATCCAATCGATGTCATGAATCAAATCAAATTCATGTATGTGAAGGATGATAAGATTATTAGGGACCACATTCTCACAAACATAAACTGGATAAGAATTATAAATTTTTGATGTGACTACCATTTCATTAAGAGTTGTAATAGCTTACTCAACATCTAATTGTTGATGTGATACAACATTACCCTTAAAATATTCTTCATAAATAAAAGAGTGTGTGGATCTAGAATCAAATAAAACATTTTCTACATTAGACTGGATGGTATGTTTACCTTTCACTGCTTAATTAACATACTCCACATCGCTGATTGTGATTTCATGTTACTTTCCATTAACTACACCCTTGTGAGTTTGTGGGAATCAATAATCATCAATAACCCTTGGATAAGGGAATTTATTTTAATAATGCCACATTTTCTATCATTTTTAATATATATGTGTGGGAGGAGAATTCGGTGTAGGCTTTTCATAGTTCACATCACTGGACATATTTTTAGCATGAATTCATTATTCAACTCCATGATGACCTTATTTTCAATACATAAAACATATAATAGTCCCTTTAAGATAATTCCCACAATGTTTATTTCCACACATTGAGAATAAGGGAAAACTTGTCTTCTTTTTAGTGTGGTCAATATATTTTCCATTGAATTCCATTTTTATCTTCTTATCAAAACCATGTGAATGATGGGTTACTACAATATACATCTAAACCTTGAGAGAACACCAAACAATTTCAATATATATTGAAGTCCCTTATGGATAATTCCATTTAGAGACTTGGTTTTAAGGCACTAAGTAATAGATTAATTTTACTCTCTGGTTGGACAATAATTCCATAAGCATACCTTGAATGTATTTTATGTTTTTCTTCGTTATTACCAACAAATTCATCATGGTTTTTTCATATGTTCAAGGAAATACTTCCACATCTGTGTTAAAAGAATTTGAGTAATGTAATTATTGAAAAATAAGGTCATGAAATTGTCCCATTCAATGGAATCAATTTCATCTATTTGACTCAAATATTGGAAATATTCCACCATTGATCAGCTTAAACATGAAAATGATATACTACTAAGATGACTTTATCATGTTCAGAACATTTTAGATCCGAAAATACCATTCCAGAGGAACTGATCCATTTTTTAGCCACAGATGGATCAGAAGACCCACTCAATGAAGGTGGACACTGCCTCGTGAAGGATTCCAGAGAATGTTTCTCCCTTACTTTCTAATTTGGATGCTTGGCATGATTCATAGCTTGAGAAAGTTTTTTGAGCATTGATACAATAATATTCATTCCATCTCCCATAAAATTTGGTTTCTCAAGGGGACAATCATTTCAATTGTTATCACATTCAAAATCAATTTGGTTCAATTAGGTTCTAGCTGATAAATAAAACTAAAAATAATAGTGTGAGAAACATTAATAATAAAGGTAAAACCACTTAAATAAAAAAAATTAAATTTAGGACACATTAGGTTTTATACTATGTTATTCATGCACATATCTAAAACCCTAAGATAAGATTGTATCCTATACATAGACATATTCTTAGAGTTATTAATAAGGATTTCTCATACTAGTTTTAAAATAAATACTATACCATTTATAGGATACCAAATATAATGGACCTTAATCAATATATAGATATTATTTCAACATTGAATATTATTTTTTACATAACATAACAATAATCACCCCAGGACCGTATAGGTTTAGTGTATCCAAAAACAGAGAATCATAAGCAACTGGTTCAAAAAATATGAACATTATGTCCCACTTATTTCTTAATAACTAGAATAATGTTTGACATATCTTATTTAATATCTTTATTCATGACATGGTAAAAATAATCATATGAATTTGTCAGCTCAAATTCTTAGTATATGTAAAAAAGGAAAATATTAATCATATTACAATCATAATAAAATAACATTCAAAAATCATATCCTTCATCTAAAATTTCATAATATTATGTAATGGGAAAAATCATAAAAGTGAAATGTATTCTCAATAGTCATTACATAAGACATGATTTTTTTTGCATACACATATAAGCATAGAAAATAATTTGATATTATTCATGTCTCATTATCAAGATCATCATAGCAGACAACATCCATTACTGAACTGTAATCACTCCAAATTCCATCCCTTTATTACTGAACCAGATTTACATTTTTTTACAATCATGTCTATCTCAAGAGAAATAAATATTTTACCACTTAATTGGAAGGATTTATAGCTACCACCCATCTCATAATGAAAAATTTCTCCATAGAGAAACTCATTAAATAAAATGGGTTTCATCAACATCATTCCATAATAATTGATACAAAATAAATGGATTTCAAATATAACACATAATAAAATCATATTAATAATATGGATATAAATATGACCCTAATAAAGGAGTTTCATCTAACTTGGAAAATAATTTAGAGAAATCAATTGAAATTAATTCATGAGGAAAATATCATTTCTTCTCAAAAAACATTTAACTTCCTTAAAATGCCACACAATTTTTGAATATATCATTTTACGTAAAAATAAAATTCTAATATTTTAGGGGGAGATTCAAGTAAATAATTCATTATGAAAACATAATTCTCCATTCATGAGGAATAAAAGAAAAATATGTTCTTGTACATTTTCCAGAAAAGTAAAAAAGTACCTCTCACTGAAAACGACAAAGAATTCCATTCATACCGTTTAGTAAAAAATTAACAATGGGTAAAAATGAGATTAAAAACATATATAAGGATATAAATAATATCTTGAAATATTTATTTATGAAACATGGGTGTGATTTTTAATTATAACTTAGTAAATACTTACAAACAAACAATCTCAGATAAAAACAAGATTTACAATGTTGTCCTATACAATATGTTCGACATCCTTCGTATGTATCTGAACAACATGTATATTGATATAAATAATGTTATTTACTACTCCATAATCATAATTATTTTTATGAAATCATATATTATTATATTATAATCATTTTTTTAGTAACATTTCATTGTCACTCATAATTCAGATATTGACTGCTTTATGTTCTTATGCAAGATTTTGTAGTTAAGTTCATGTTCCAATTATAAGATTATATTTTAATAATTTTAATAATTATATTATTATAATATATATCATATTTATTAAATCAATTCATGTATATAATAATGGTTTAATGAAGATCATGTAGAATGAATCACATCGCATCGTGGAGAAGGTAGGCCGTACGTACGCACGAGCTATGATATCATTCCCAAAACTATTGAATGGTATTGATGTGGATGGTGTATGATATCAAATAATTTTTATAATGTTATAATAATCATATATAGTTATTATTTTCACCATTAAATGCATCCTTGTATAGTGGTGGTGAAAATTAAATTACACCACGACGTGGAGACGGTAATCTGTATGTACACATGCCCGGTGATTTTGTTTTTTATAAGATGGATATAAGGATTAATATGGATGTTTCATATTAATAATAAAATATAAATATACCAGATATAATGATGTTATTACTTCTTAATTAATCAACTAATTAATAAGGATTATACGAAGAACAACGTTTGAAGGAATTAGTAGAAAATATTACATCTTCCTTGAACTGTTTCCTCAAAATCTCTTCTTAGAGCACTACAGTAGATATTTGAAGATGACCAGAACCTCTAGAATGAAAATTGAGATGTTGAGAAGGAACATATATAGGTTATGTCCAATAATTAAGGATCCAAATTAATTGAAGATGTGATAGATGATGTTCTCTTTTATAATAGAGGTAAAGGGGAACTTTTAGAGACTCATTAAATAATAATTTATATTAAAATGAATACCTACCCAAAACCTCCAAATTGTCCCAATTTAGTATATTATATGAGAGAGGGTTGTAATTGAATCATCCCATAGATTTTGGACAAATTATTTGGTAAATTTATTTCATATCTTTTTAATTAACACTTAGTTAATATATTTAATTTTAATTGTTGTAATAACATACAAAATATTTAACGGTTATAACTATTTAAATACGTTGTGTTAAATGACCATATACTGATATTTTTGGAAATTTTAGATATTATAAATATTAAATTTTAATTTTGAAATATTTTTATGATTTTTTTAAAATTTAATAAATTTTTTATTTTTATAAAATATAAAGTTTCAGTTTTGACAAAATTCATTTATTTTGATTTTAAAAAATTACACATAGAAGATAAATTTGAAGAAAAATATTAAATATGCTCTAAAAATGTAATAGTAACCTATAAAATTTGGGGAGAACATTAATTATTTCATATGATATATTTTTTAATATTTTTAAAAATAATTTGTTTGATATTTCTATTAATAAAATATTTTTTACATCACTATTGGGTCATCATTAGTGGTAATTTTTTATTCTTTAGAATTTATCAATAATTTTTTTGAGTTATTTATTACTATTATATTTATAGAGACCATCTATTGATGATATTATATCATATTTATCAACATATTAAAAATTAATATACTTTTATAAAATGAGATTCTTACATTTTTTCAGATTCATTAGTTTTAATAACATTCATGTCATATACATAGGTAAGTGCCCATAAAGTGATTTTATTTCTATCAATAAATGATAATAGTATAATTTAGTCCTACAATAATATTTTTACATGAGTTATGTTAATTTTACAATATTATTTGTACCTTAAATTACCTGATTTACCTTTAACCATGGTAATAATAATAATTACCAATGTCATGATTCATAATTCCAAATAATAAAAGTATACCATTAACATATTTTGGAACAAGTGATTTTAATTATGGAGGAATTTTTTAAAAATTCATCACATAGAACTTTTAGAAATTAATTTAATACCAATACCATTTTTGGGATAATAGAATGCGTTTTAAAAAAAATAAAACATTACGAAAGATTGAAATGTATTTACATATGAATTAAATTTTAAATTAATGATAATTGCATAAATTATATTGAAGGAAACAATATATTCTATTTATACATTAAAAGCATTAATTTTTATAATTTATCCATATAAATAACATGGATTAAAAAAATTTCACTTTACATTTAGTGTGTTTTTACTATTAATAAAAAATTGACTATTATAAGAAAATATCATTAAATTCATGAAAAATAAATTTTTATATCATTCTTTAAAATAACATGTTTATGTTGGCATATAAAAAATATTAATTTGTAAAAATAATAATTTATATGGGGTTCACAATTCAAAGCCGTAAGATTACCAATTTTTTATGAAATATTGGTTTTTTTACAACAAATAGTGTTTATTCACAACCTATGATTTAAATTTACATTGGATAAATAAAAAATATTTTACTATGTATATAAAATATATATCTCATTAATTTCTTTTCCAATAGAAATTCACTAAAAAATAAAAACATCTAAATTATATACTTCAGAAATAATTATTAGTTTTAGAATTAACAATACATTTTAAAAAGTTAGTTATTATTATTCCCACTAACCTAAAATATAGGCTATAATAGTAATTTTATACTAAGGGTGTCTCACGGCTCATTTAAACTCATGATTTCATGCAACACAAGCTACTGAAGCATAAAAATTATTTAATAAAATTTTTGAAAAAAACATCATGGTTTAACATTCACTATCAGAAAAGATAAATATATATATGATATAATATAATATAAAGAGAAGATATACCTGAGGAAAAATTATCATTCTCCACATTCACTACTACACTTTGGAGGTATAAATGTTTTAATGAGCATGATTGACTCATTATTTTTGATCATTACTATTGCACTTTTTTGATATATCATCTTATTTTAAAACAATGTTGTTTTTGGATATGATACACTTTGGAAGTGTATAAGTTTAAACATATGTCTATTGTTTCTTCTAAAATATTTTAATAAAATACAATGAAATTTTGAATATATATTTTATGTTGTTCAATATTGTTTATCTGAATTAATCTATCAATTGATGATGAAAACTACGAAGTTCAACCTGTACCATAAAAAAATTAAAAAACCATTTGATTTGGTGGAGTTATTACTACTGATACATTTTCATGGTTATGTTTCACATTTTTTCACTGTGCATTGGATTTGAGGTTCCCTATAAATGTACTCGAATGATATTTAATGTCTTTTGGTATCAATTAAACATCATAATCTCAATTTTGGTGTTGTTGTGGTTAGGATAAGAGTATGTTCCAGTGAAATAATCAATATAATATAGTTGATAATTTTTGTATTGGACTAATGGATCATTGTGACCTGTACAAATATTCACCATTGTGTTCATTTCCATTATTTATTACTATAGATAACTCCATTTTAATTCAAAAAACTTTGGTTCACTCCATAAATATATATATTTACTAAATATATCAAGGGTTTTTAGGAAAACAACAACCCCATATTATGTATTTTTCTTGTTTATAAGAATCCAAGCATAACTAATTGTATTATAGGTATGGATCTACTTCTATGTTATCATTTCTAAAATTCATTTTTCTATCACATATAGAGAATTTGTATCATATAACATGATGAATGTTTATTGTTTCTAACAATCTGATGTTAATGGCACAAACAATGAAATCTTGATATCTATAATCAAAGTGAATTTATGTTCATGATATGTTCTCCATATTTTAATTATAATAATTGTGGATGTAAGAAAGGCAATTTGATTATTTATTTAAAAAATATTGTAATATGTTTTTTTTGTGAAAGAGTTTAATCCTTATGAGATTCTTAAAAATTATTTAGAAGATTGGAATAATTGTCATGAATGAGAGTATGATCTCAATTATAAAGCTCTTAATTCTAATGAGTGTGGATTCCGAATTTATGAATTCAATATAGTATTTAAATGTCCTGTTATATATGTGATGTGGAAAAAAATTATTTTTTACTACGACGGAACAAATAATTTTAGAAATATAAGGCACAATATTATGATGATAAATTTTGACACATTCAAAATGTATATAAGTTAAACTATTGATCAAATAAATGGATTGTTGAAATAGAATATAAAAAAATTTCTTCTTTGAAATATCAAATTTTATAATGAGATTAGGAGTTACAATTACACATATTACTAGCCTTTAAATGGAATTACATATTTGTGGCTCTATGCCAATATATACAAGTGAAATATTTAGAAAAAATTGAAATGATTGGGGAATTAATGATGTATGATTCTAAGATACAGACTGATGTTCAAAATCATATACAACATGAATAAGCATCCCTCAAAACTATTATGAATGAATAAATGGATTCATGACATCTATATTTGGATAATTAATTATCATATCTTTTTTATAAGATTGGAAATTTGTATAGAATGAAAATGAAAATGTCAGAGAGAATAAATGCTATTAGTGAAAGAAAAGGGGGTTATATGAAGGAAAACATTCCTTTAAATAAATTTGAAAGGAATGTAGAGTACACAATAATATTAATAATAATTATAAAAGCTACATTGAGTAATACAAATATACTACATGACAAACCATATATAGATTCTAAGGCTGGTCAAAAAAGGAAAATGGTATGTCTTATAACTCATACTGATCATGACATATTGTTTTCTTACTCTCATATCTATAGTTGTTAAAATTCAGATTATGAAGAATAAAATTGGTATTTCTGTATACTATAAGATTAACAGTAAAACAGAAAATGTGATCAATCATAAATTAGAAAAATAATTTATATAGGTTTATTAAATATTTTTTTTATCAAAACAAATTTTCAATTTATATTATAAGTATTCAATTAATTCTTTTCATTTTCATGATACTAGGATAAAAGAAATTTTTGATAAAATTGATTATTTTTAACAAGATTACATGATTTAAAAAAAGGAGAATGTTATTTAAATTAATTTTTTGGAAAAAAATACAAAAATAATTATTTAGAATAGGAAGTAACATTGAATGATTGAAATTATATTAGAATTATATTATTACGGGTATAAATAAAATGAAATGTAAATTTTTAAATTTTTCTACTATTAAAATAATTATAATTATGAAAATTATTTCTATTCCAGATAATCGTAAATATATAGTGTTAAAAACTATTATTTCTCATTATAATTATTTTACATAAATATTAATTTTTCTTCTCAACAAAACTATATTGTTTTCCTAGAAATATTGTTGGTAAAAATTCTAGACCCAAAATAATATGGGTACAAAAAATAATTTTTATTATATTTTGCAGTAGTATTCCACTAAAATGCATCATTATATCCTCATGGTTTTTATTTATATATACAAAAATATCTCTACCAAAAAAAGTGAAAAACTTTGAAGTAGTTATTTATCCAAAAATCAGCTTTCTAAAAAACTGATCCATTATGTCTCTAATTACATTATATGATTCTGGTACAATAACATTTAAATATTTATGGAGAATGATATTTCTCAAAATATTGATAAAAACAAAAATATAATATAGAAAGATATTTAAAACCACGCTTCAAAAAATTTTAGAAATTATATTATTTTTTTAAAATATCAAAATTGTATATGTCTTGTTTGTAACCCATTTTGAATTATTTTTAGTTCAAAAAATTAGAAATTCATTTGTTAAAAAAATAGAACTTCTTACTAAAGAAAGATTCATTTTAATAATTTTAAATATATAATTATTATTTTGTGTTTTTGGCTATGAAATTTGGAACTACTTCTGTATGATGAAAAAAATAACTTAACATCTTCTTCTTAATTTTTTTATTTTATATGTATTATTAGTTCAAAAATCATGTTCAATATATTATTGGAAACTAGATACAAAATGATGAAATGATCAACTTATACATGTTGAGAATAAAATAATTATTACCAAAGTAAAAATTGAAATCATTTTGATCTATTAGAACAATATTCAGTTTCATATTTGAAATATTCATATGAAAAGTCTACTACAATAAATATAGAAGTTAATTATGATAAAAAAATAGTGGTCCCTTCTTCAAAAATGTATTATGAAAGTATTATATTTATTTTTCAAATCATAAATAGTGAAAATGTATATTTTCATGCTGATTTGGATGGGTCTAGATTTACGTATGATGATCTAATGAAAGAATCTGTGTTGAAAACTTTTTTTATTTTCTATAAAAGGAATATAAAAATATTTAATATAGTTCAATATCAAAATAATAAATTAATGTGTGCAAAGAAGGAATGTTAATTCAAATGGAGTTTCATAAAAGAGAATTTGATTCCAAGGTAGATCTTGAAAATATGAATATATTTCATCAAAAACCCAATTCATATTCTTCTTATCGAAGAACATTATATTTTCAAAACACATTAAACAATCTATTGAGAGTTTTAGTAGCATTAGGAAAAAATTAAGTAACATGGAATGTTCTGATTAATACTATACACCTTCTAAACCCATCAATTTTTTTAATTATTTAAAGTTAAATGATATATGTATTATTTGTAATATATACTTTAGTGTAAATACTATTATTATTTAATTCATGATTTATTTTCCATTTTTTATGTAATTAATTAACTTTAATTTTTTAAATTTTCTATTTTATTACTATATGTAATAATCTTGGTTTTGTGTAGTGTTTAATTAATTCAATAATCATATATTTTATGATTTAGGGGCTGTCTTAAAAAATAATCATTTTATTATTTAATAATCCAATTCTCATATTTTAAATTATGTTTTATGTATTTATTTATGGGATGTTAATTTTTTTCTCATATAATTATGATGACCCAAAAGGGAAGAAGATAATATGATTTAATTTTATATTTTAAAATCACAATAATTTATTCTTATAAATTCCACATATCCATTATATAGAGGAGTAGTTTATAATTTATTTGCATAATTTCATAATTACATGTTTATATTAATTGGGGAGAGGTTTTTTGCTGACTGAATTATATGGGATAATTTTTTAATCCATAAAATGGGGGAGACCATTTATTTATGAAAGAAATATTATAAATTGAAAATAAGAATGAAATTTATTTTGAATTATTTTTTAAATTTTACATTTTTATGTATATTTATTATGATAAAAAAAGGAAGATATTATTGATAATATGTGTATTAAACAATTTTTGTAATTTCAATTCGGATATGACGCTCACAAATGAAAACATTTTTTTACTAATAATATTATTTCATATAAATTTCTAAAAATTATTATTTTTTATATATTTATTCAGGAAAAAAATTCTATACATTGATCCATGGGAAATAATTTTTAATGTATTTGGGATTTGTCTTAACATATTCAGGAATCATTGTCTATACCTTATGTATGCAATAATAACTTAAGTAATAAACCATATGTTTGAAAAATAATGTATTGAGCATATTCCATGTGTTATTGAGAATTTATTGTTAATCGATCTTATATTTGGATTTAAAATTATGTTTGAAAATATGGAATATATGGATAAGGAACTATATATATGAATGAAACTCAATTTTTAATGAAAAAACATATGGTACATTGACCGTAATTTTACAATAAACTTTATATCGTAAACCATATTTATGTTTTTTTCATCACTTTTTGGAACCTTACATTTTAATGTTAAATAATGGAGTTTTTAATCCGTGATATTATTAGAGATTTATGCAATGATCTAGAAAAAAATAAAGATCAATTAAAGGATGGTTTCTTACAAAATAAAAGGAACGTTTTGATTTATTTATTGACTTATATTCAATGGAATAAATCGTTTCTATTCTTATGATAACATTCCATGATCTTGAGATTTTTTCAATTCAAATATATCTCATGTTATATTTATGGGGATGGTTTGACCAAGAGTTGATCAAAATAATGTATAAATATCAATAAGATCTTCATTGGGATATATATAATTATAATATAAAGAGGATAAATATATAAATGAAAATTATATTTCAACGCCTTCAGAGATACAATTTAGAGACATACATGTTTTGATATTTTTATTAACTCATAGTGGTTTCTATCATTTATACTAAACATTATTATTGAATATTCTTCTATCAGAATGAAGAATCATTTGGTTATGATAGAAATTGGAAACATACATGTTTAAACACCTGTGCGGTGCTTTCTTTTCTATTATGTGATGAAAGAATGTGCAATGTTGAAGAATTAATTGTATTTATGTTATATTGAAAATATGATTTCATCTATCTTTTGCTACTAAAAAACTATGAAATTCAACATGTACCATCAAAAAAATCAAAGAGATTTGATATGGTGGGGTTTTGAATACTCGTACATATTCGAGTCTATGTGTTATCTTCTTTCCCTAAGAAATGGATTTACGGTTCCCAACAAACAAACCACAAGTCGTTCTAATTTCATTTTGTAACGTAGAAACCAATTACACTCATTTATGGTCATAGGATTATAGGATCCTCACGAGAAATCACCACGACCGTGGAGTTATTCATTGGTGGAGTGGAATTAGGGATCTTTTTTCCCTGAACTACTATACATTGTTGTATTAATTACCATTATTAATGTCTACTACTCCATGAACATCAAGAGAAAAAGAATATGTATGTTGAATAACAAGAGAGAAGTTCTAAATCCATAAATGTTTTTTAACAACCCATTTCACCCAATATAGTCTCTATTTATTTATTTGAACTATATTATCCTATCAATTTTCGATCCTCAAAACCTTTTCTTTAGTGTATTGATGTGTCTTGTATATCATTAAATATTTATTTGGTATTTAGAACTCATATAATTTGGTATCTTTATAAAACATTATCTCACCTCATTGTATTATTCAATATCGTCTTGTATTTGATTGACCATAATACAGTTCAATTGTATCATGATTCCAGTATTTGTTCCTATAATATCCATTCCGCAATTCATTATTGGTTTTCCTTCTTGTGGGTGGTTTACATTGTCAACAATTTATTTGATGTTAAATGATTCTATATGTAATTCCATTCAACTTAAAACAAATATTTCATGGAAAAACTGTTATGTGATTTGAAATTTTATAAAAACCCTTTATTTAATTGATTTAATCATTGATTTAAAAATGCGAATGATATTCTAGAAAAATTCAATTTCAATGCATGTTAAATTCATTTAATGATTTTTTATAATGATGGATTTTTTTTGTAATTCATTTTGATGAAATTATTTCATTTAAATATTAATAAAATAGATTAAATAAAACTATTATTTGAAAAGGAATGAAATTATTTAAACCTATGATTTTAATTTGAAATTTGAATTGTATGATGAAAAATGAAAATAAGAATTATATTTTGAAATTATTTGAAATGAATGATTCCAAATTTTATTAACTAATTAATTTATTTATTGATTGATGCACCTGTTAGCATGTGTAGAATGTATATAACTCGGATAAACATTTTATAATCATAATCCACTTGAAATAGTCTGACAATTAAATTACTTATTAAATGAATATAAAATTGATTACCCATAATGTATCCCCTAATGATATGTAGTTTTATTTCCTATAGTGGATTCCAAAATGTCATTATTATTTTATTGAAAAAAATATCATGACTAATGCTGATAATTACAAAATTTTAAGACAATATTACCAATTATATGATGTGTAATGGAGATATTTATCAAGGAGTTCTATATTCATGATTTGATTATACGTTTATTTTTTTACTGAACTTTTTTATTGATGTTAATTGATTTATATAAATGTATTATATAATATTTTTATATAATATTTTTTGTAAGAAATATTTATATATCTTCCATAATTGTTTTTGAAATCAACTTTTGTTTGAAACGTGAAAATGTAATGTGATTCTTTTTTTATTTAACCTGATTTCATAAATAGTTAATTGTTATGTTATTGACTATGGAACACTTGGTGAGTCCATTATATGTTTTATAGCTCATATCCAACTGTTTCCATTATATTTTTGTATATTTTCTTATTCTAAGTATGAGTAAAGAGAACATTCCTCGTTGAGTTTTTTGATTTTCATGATCATTTGGATGATGGTTTTATGGTGGTGATTGATTGAGATATGATCCACCATTTACATAAAACATAATGGTACTTCTGTTTTGTTTTATATTGTCATTGTGGTATGAGTTTCCTTTGTGATATTTATCATTATGTTATGTACAATTTTATGTATTTTATTTTGATACTTTATCATATTGTTCTATTTATAATACAAACTTCTATCTTTTTTCTTATGATTTTTTTTTGAAAAATTTGACCACTATTATTGTTCTATGAATTCATGTGGTAGTCATCAACCTATGGGGATGAGGAATTACCGTCATGATATTTTTTAGATGTGACATTTATTGATTTACTTGGTTATCCAAGTAGGTTCTGAAAAAATTTCTATCAAAGGTATATGTTTTTATTCTTTCAATAATGTTAGAATATAATTTGTGATATCATTATGGGATGTAGGAGGTTTTAATATGAATTTCCCTAGAAATTTGTCATTGTAATGATCTATAATTCAAAGTGGATTATTGGAAAAAGTGTGTTTGATGAATATTTTTATTTTATTATAGTCTATTACCTTCCTTGAATAGATTTTTAAATTAATCCAAATCATAAATTTATTCTATAATGAATTGATATTTATTTTAATTTTGTATGAGTTTTAGATCTATGTATCTATTTTGATGTATTATATATTGTTTTTGGATTATTTGTAGCATCATGGATTTGAGAGGATTTGTAAATTGGCCTATAGTAAGTTTTTTTTGTGATAAACAATGATCTAATTCTCTAGTGGATCATAATCTCATCAAGATAATTTTATAGGTATTACATGCTCTTGGAGAAGAACCTTCACCCATTATCATTTAGACTATTAAAATGGATCATCAATGGGTTATAACTATTGATCGTTTTCATTGTTTTCTTCAAACTAAGTCCACATTCTTCAAATGATCTAATGATATGAATGGGTATTAAAATGGATTGAAAATGTTGGATATTTTTTGGATTTCTTTAAATACCCATTCTAGTGTAGGTAAAATGAGATACCATTAATATGTAAGGGATAATTAAGAGTTAGTGGGATTTAAAGATGAAATTTCAAAATCCTTAGTGTTTTCAGTGAAAATACATATTAGTGTTTTTTCACCAATTAGATCTATCTAGAATCTATGGTCCTAGTCAAATCCATAGATTTTTTAAAACTCCAAAATCATTAAATGACCATGACATTGTATAAAATCATCTTTAATGATGTTGTTTTGTTTTCTTTTGAGGCACTGACGAAATAGATTCTTAAGATACAATTATTTAAAATGGTTATTCAACTATACATTTGATCTACTGTATTCATTTTGTCATTTTATTCCTTTGATGATGTGAAATATAGGGATTTATTGGATGATCATGACTTCAATAACAAGTAAGGGTTGAAAAGTGTTAATTTTTCCCCAACTTGAAGTACATGGATTTCTATTAATAGACAATGGATTTTTTGTGATTCTCACTATGGATATAAAAAGAAGGAGTCCAAAATACCCATTATATATCATAATGTATATAATTTTACTTGTTTTTTGTGTGGCATTCTTGGGAATATGAAATGGTTTTTTTTAAGTGGAACCCATGACATATGGTTTGTGAGGTTGTTCAAGAAATCTACAAAACTTATTCGGTATATTTTCTACTCCACACAATGGAATGGTATTATCATCAGATAAAATTAAAATGAATAAATCAGATTCTTCTTGGCCACGAGGCTTGAAAAAATAAGCATTCAAAATAATTATATTTCACACAATTGAAGTGTCTCCAATTGAGATTAATAAAAGTATAATGATCGTGAGATGTACGATCACTATATAATCAAATTTAGGAACTAATTTTTTTATACTAGTGCATCTCATTTTCTTATATTTTCTATAATTTTAAAGACTATATGAAATCCTATATATTTTTGTTCTCATTTGATTAATTTTACTACTACCCTTGGAATGATTATGGTAAAGGGTCACCATTTTCTAGTTTTTGTTTTATCTTTATCACAGTTTTAGATTAACTTTATTTTTCTAGTTATTGATATTAATCCTCTAAAAATCATCCATGGGATGTATTTGATAATGGTTAAGACATTGTAAATTGAATGTATCCTTATAGGGACTTCCATTAGTCCATCTTATGGGGTGTTCAATGTATTCCAATGATAATGAGACCTAAGGTTATGTAGAGTTGTACCATCTATTCCATAGTTAGGAATGGTAATATTGGTGTTTTATTATGACAAAGAGAATGAATAATTGAGTAATAATATCTCTCCAGTTGTAGTCGTGTTTTATTTTTTTTTACTTCTCGTATATTTAATATACAACTAGTAAGATAGTTTTATTAACAAATTTATCTAGAACATTGTACAAAGGTAGTGCCTATTCATCATTATTGAATTATACAATTTTTTTTAATGAAATTAAGAATCAGTTGGATGATAAAATAGAGAATATCTTCATACACCCATGTGTGTATACACATGCATAACTAATTCTATTTTACATTATATATTACAGAACATTTACACAATGTGTTAATTACTGATAACTCAATAGAGTTTATTTAATGAAAAGGAATATGTTAACACAAACTAATGAACAAGTTGATCAGTTGAAATTGGAAAACTGGTTTGTGATGATTGATACGTAGAATGGATATTACCATTTTAAAATAATAGAATAGTACTTTTGAAAGGCATGTTATAGAAGTATGCCTGATCACATTGAGTATCTTCTTATGCATAATGGGATGAAATATCCTCCTGTTGTATTTATGGATTTAATGAACAAGATTTTTCATGCATACATTGAAAATATTATGGTGGACTTCATGAATGAAATAATATTTTACACTATTATTTAGTATGATCATTTTGACACCTAAAAATAGCTTTTGAAATCATGATATATCTAATGCATTACCCAATGATTTCAATGTTTAATTACTGAATTTTTGATGTGATTTTATCTAGAAATTTTTCCTTATATAATAGTTTCTCAGTAGTTTCTGAGAATGAGAATGCTTTTATGTCATTGGAAAACAACATAATTTGATTATGACATAGATATTCCTGGTCAAATCGTATTATTATTGCATGATAGTAAAAAATTTCTTGATCATAGATTCTCTAAAAACTCGCATTAAATGGTGTGATGTTTTACTCAGAATATAAAATTCATATTTTTTTGAGCTGATAATCAGTTTTACTTCCACACTAGTGTTTTCTCATCAAGAGTCCAAGCAGGGCTATGCTGTTTTTTGTGATGTATCATGTGTGGTTTTGGGTTGTGTTATTGTGTAGGGGTTAATGTGGCAGCCATTGGTTTCATGTATCTTATGTCACAAGAGAGTAATTAACCAAGAATTTATTTCAATCATATAGTTATGATGAATACTCATAAGAGATGATGGAAAAACCTTTTCAATGAATCCCTTATAATTTATTCGATTAAAAATTCCAGATTTATATCTTCTATAAAAAATATAAATTCTCTATCATTAGTGTTGGGTTGAGAAACTTCATTCATTATACATCTAAATTTATTATATCACATTGATTGAGTAGTTATGTTTTTGAAACAATAAGTATAAAACATTTATCCCATTATATGAATGACTCATTAGAATAGTGGAACTTAATTTCAAAATTTTAATATTTCAATGATGATGTATGAGAGGAAACATTTGATTTTTTCTTGAAAAGTGATCAATTGACCTCTAATATTCTTGATATGGTTCATTAAAAACCACAACATGATGATGAAATTTTTGGAATTATAAACTCTTCTTATGGTGGGGGATATCAAGAAATAGAAATAATCATTAAGGTGAATCCTATGTGTTCGGAATATTTGTGTTGTACATTTTCCTAAAATAAATGTTTTAATGGGGGATTTACATTATTATTAATGGTATGTTAATAATGGAATAAAAATGATTTTATATTATTAGAAATTATTATTTTAATATCCATGTTTGATACAAGGAATCAGTAACATTTTATAAGGTTATCTTAATTGTCTATAGGTGAATTTCAAGAACCATAAACCATTGGGTTTTTTCATCCACTTCCAATACTAAATTTCATGTTGAATATGATCTCTCTTGGATGTGTTGTTTGGTTTGTACAAATCCCCCAACGTATACTGAGATATGGGTTGTGACTATTTGTTTGACCAAGTCAGATTAACTTTTGAACATTCTTTGAGGCAACAAAAGATGAGGATTGATGAGTATTTATATATAGAAGATTATCAAAATGCATGGAGATATGAATATCTAAACTCCAGTAGAGATATTTTATTCACTTATAACATTAAGATAGTCCTCCATGAGGATAAAAGATGTATATTATTATTTTAAATGGAATATCATACAAAGATGGAGAAAATGACCGAATAATATATACAGATTCCCATAGAAATTTTATGTTATTTATTTCTAAATAATTTTTGTTCTTAGAAAATCCATTTAATATTATATGAGTGTTCATATAATAATAGTTATAATTTTTAATTCCAAACATTTTTAAGGCCATGCACGAATGTTTGTGTAAATATCAGTTCTTATGGACGGAGATAGGAAATGTATCCTTGGTTGGATTGTTTCTTCTCCAAGAGATGAAGAAGTGGATTATGAAGGTTCATCATAAAATAATGACAAATCAGAACGATAACAATTCATATAACAACAGTAATTTTTGACCACTTGGTTTTTTTGTGGGTGAATTTTTTTATGAGTTTTTCTTGTTGTTTGGGACAACAGAAACATGGGAAACCCTATAATCATGAATCATAGTTTTTAGGACCCATTGAGGTTATTGAGTAGGTGGATACATTGGAATATCATTTATGACTTCAATCATAGTTCACTTTGTTCTGTAATGGAACCCATGTAATGCAGCTTCAGAAGACTCCTTCTGACAATTCTCATGCCCTGTGTTGTTAATATCTTGATGTTGAGCCTAATTTAATTGATTCTATAAATCGATTCAGGATAATTGATATATAGAAAAAGGTGTATTATTAGAGGATCATACCTTTGGTCCATGTGCTATGGTAGAGTGGTTATGATATTTATGATACATGATATTAGGATGCATTGTTAATTGAGCAGTGTCTTCCTGTCATTGAAATAGATCTTTCTTGATATGATTTATAAGTCTATAAATGTTTTATGGTAGAACTATTTCAATATCCTTATAAATTATTTCAATTATTATGTAAAGCTAATTTTCACTTCCAAAAATTCAATTCTATTTTATCATTTTTTATAATTGAATTTAGTGTATTTTTTATGCCCAAGGGAATGCCCCTAGTTTGTTCATGGCTAGGTAAACACATTCTATTCGAACTGGAAAACCATGAGCCCTATTGAGACCCATTAGAATTGGGTGAATAATTTTTTCATACTCTGTGGAAATCTCAATCAAACCATGAACATTAAAATACTGTGGGTTTACATGGTTTCTCCGTTGTTGAAAAAATCATGAATCCTCTTAGGGGAAACTATGCACCATACCCCCAATGGTTCATGGCTATAGTACATAGTGGGATGAAAGTGGGAAACCTATCTATAAAACTATATGCACCGGTATATAATTCCCTAATAATGATATTAAAATCACTAACCCCTATTTTATGATATTGAACAACAATATTATACTATAATACAAATTCATTTGCAATGAAGGGTCTCATGAGGTGATTTTGGATCCTCAATCCAAATTCCTTTGTAGAGAGAAGCATAATTGATCACATTCATTATCCTATTAGAGAATAGAAATAATAAAATCTGGTTTTTTTATCTCTCGTTCTCTATAACATATATTTCTATAGATTATCATGTCATTGATGGATTTAGAAATAATTTTGTGGGATATTCATTTTATGTCATGTTACTTTATACTCAATTACCTTATTATTCATTGTTATTCACTGTTTAGGATATTGAAATTTTTTTCCCTTGATTTATTAGTAGATGGATCAATAAGAATTTATTATTCAATTGAAACTCTATATTTATTGACTAATTTTTGGAATGGGGTATTTACCTATTAAAAATATGTATTTGAGTTAAAATTATCATTGATTTTGAAATGGGAATGTGAATTGAGAAAATCCAAAATTTTATTGGAATTGAAATTATTGGTTATACTTATAAAATATGATGGCCTGATATAATTATCATTTTGTAAAATTAAATGGTTTTGATAAAAAAATTATTAAATTGAACGATTATTTGAAATGGCATGAAATAATGAAGGCCAATTATTTTTTATTGAAATTAAAAATCTATGTTGAAAATTGAAACTGAGAAAATATTTTTTAAATGATATAAATGTTTAATTTAACATTGATTTATTTATAAATATGTATGAATTTATAGTTACTAGGTAACTTAGAATAGCACTCTTGAAACATGTTCTCCAGGAAATGGAATGTTTTTGACAACTCTAGTGGAAATATGATCAGTTTGATTACCCATAGTGACTCCACTAACAGGGTGTTATTTTATATAGAGTAGTGCTTCCATGAATGAATTTATCATTTTATATTAAAAATAGTAACTTTATGTGACATCCGGATCAGTTACATTATGAATTTTGTCATTGGAAGTGTTTGGAGGAGGCTCAAATGGAGTTTTGTTAGTATTGGTTTCTACGGACTACAAGACGGGGGGATTACATGTCGGGTATCCTTGGTTTTTAAGTATTTTACAATGTGTGAAGATTAGTTTAATGTCATGAAATATATTGGGGTTTTAAGTATAAAATTATATTAAGTGGAAAATTTTTTTTCAGGGAAAATTGAACCATAACTATTGCATGACAGGAATGGGTATTACACATCGTTTAATACCCCAATCATGTGCAGTTCTAAAATTATTTTTTGGTCAAACCCTAAATACTCATTCATTGGAAAAATTAATATGAGGTGGATATGTTTTTATTTGTGGGTTTTATCATGTTTGTGATGATGTATGTCACTGAGCATAGTTTTGTGATGTGGGTTGGCCTAGGTGGTGTCATATATGAGTTTGTACCCAATATAAAAACCTAGCTTTGTAATGGAATCATAGTTTGATATATTTATTAATCTTGGAATATATGATAATTGTTTCACATTGGGGATACATTCTAGATTTATATGATGTGTTATAATATTTCATGTTGTGTGATGAAGTTGGTAGTTTCCCAAATACTAGTGGAATAAATAAATAAATAAGTGGTTGATAATGATTGGAACTATATTGGGAAGGTTTTTTTAATAGAATGAATAAATGTGTTTTGAGTAATGAATTGTAATGGTTAATATAGTTGATTGGTAATTGAAAGGAGGTTGTGGCTAGATGTGTGGGTTTTCCCATTTAGAGGCATCAGCAATGTTGGCAGAATATTTAGTTTTTTTTTGAGAACCCATAGTTTGGTTATGAGTTTTTGGTATCATATATGTATATAATTATATTTCCTTTTTTATTTCTATAGTCACCCACCCCAGATGAGAAATACATATCAAACATCACCATATTCATGGGGAAGGTAATAGGTTCCAAAATTATTAATGGTAGGATGGATGGCTATCCAAATACTCTTCCCAAATCCAACGTCCAGCGGTGATAACCCCAGATTATTTGGGCAGGATGTGGTTTTTGTGTCCTAGGTGTGTATAGGGGAGTCTTGCTATCCACATTGTCTTCAGGATGATATGATTTGTGATATCCCAGGTTTCTTCTAGATGAGCTATTTTGTTCTTTCCCATGTATATTCCTGATGGGATGTCATATGTTTTGTGTACCAATTGTCTTCAGAAATAATGTGTTGTGTTTTTTAGGCCACGTTATTGAGGGTGGGATGTGATATGGTCTATGGAACATGTTTCTACAAGTGGGATGTTATGTGGTTGGTGTAATAGTTTTCTACGGGTGGGTTGTTATGTGGAATGTGTGTTAGGAGTCTTCTTGTATGATGTGATGAGGTTTTTGGGACCGAATTGTGTGTGGGAAGGTTGATACATGGTAGTTTTGGAAGAGGTGGGAGTATGAGGAAATTTTCCATTAGGTAATATTGGATAATATGTTTAATTTTGTTTAGGGTAACCAGTAATCTCTGTGAATTATATTACATTTCCTGACATGAATTATTTTGAGAGTTTGACATGGTGTGGTAGGGATTGATAGTATACATGTTAGGTGTTGTTTGACTCTATTGTTTTCTCATAGGAGCATTAGTATGTTTCCCTCACATGTGAACGAGAGACATTTTTTTTCTTAATGATTATACTTGGATGCTCTCCCAATGTATATAAAAACTCTTTTATGTTTCTAAGAGTATGACATAGACCATTCATGGTTTTAATATCTTGGTAATTATTATAGTTACTCTGTCACTAGATCATCTTGTTTTGGCTACATTATAGTAGAGATATTTTTTTATCAGTTCGATTTTACACATTGAGGTCGGATAAATCCGGATTTTATTTTTTCATATACAACTAAGATGTTTTTTTGGATGATCCATCATATCTATTGATCATGTTTAAAAAATCCTTAATTCCTTCCATTTTGTATGATCTTTATACCCTTGGTTCTTGTCTCCAACTGAGGTCCCATTCGAGGTGGGACTCAAGGGGTCATTATCTACCTTTGTTCATTAGCATCATATGATGGCTATAAATTGAGGGAGGGGGTCATGAAAGAATGGTATAAAAGGTGATGGTTGAAATATATGATGGGGTTTGGATTTTTTCATAATGAGAATTGCATGAGTTTTTAGGGAAACAGTTCTTTATGATCTTGGTGCATGACTTTTCCAAGGGAAGAAATAATTGGATATTGGGTTTTAGCGCCCCTTTTATCCGATGCAAGGGTTGAGCTCACTCAATGACCATGTGAGGATACACCATTTGTAGGGTAGATTCATATTAATGTTACATGATTCATAATTACTTGATTCATTGTTTTAATTGAGATTATTTGGGGAGGTTAAAATGGGTAAAAATGTATGAAATGGATTAATAAGTTTAAAATTAATCATATCTTTCATACTTTTAGGCTTAGTAAATCATTGTTTTCATTTTTAGTAATGGATCATGGTTGTCGTCCACCAGTGTATTAGGCTTTAGAGGTAAAACAAGATGATCTATTTGATTGATGGTGGTGGGATACAATTGAGGAAGATGACCAGTGGTAGAAGATATTGTGTGATTTCTAGAGATTGGATTTAGGAATGTATGAGGGTAAGGTTTTAGATATGGATATAGAAAGATGGATCTAGGAGTTGGAGATAACCATCATTTTGATCAAGGTCACGATGGATTATTGGGTTCCTTTATCATTAATTCAGATGGGAGGATCCATGCATCTTTAGGGGATGCTTTATCTGGGGAGATGAAGGAAGGAGTTGTTTTGAGTGTTGAATTCGAGAAAGTGTTCTGAGTATAGTTCCCTTCCTTAACCATGAAGGCAGATAAGATGAACAATCTACATTTCATTCCATAGAGTACAATATCTGTATGAGATCTTGGGATATGGTTTAATTATCACTTTTTTATTCGCATGTTCTATTTCATGATGGGGAGTATCATGAGGATGTTTTAAAGAGACACTCAATCATTCAATAAATTATACTATTACTCTCATTACTTTTATAATGTATCAGGATGTCCATAAAATAGAAGAGATAATTGAGTGGATTGAATCATGAGGAGGATAATAATGAGAAGAGATATAGTAGAGTTTATCAAGAGACTGTGATACCAGTGGAAGTTCTATGGTGCAAGGACCATCAAAGTTTCAAAAAATTCGGAGTTAACCTCAACACCATCCTTTTAGACCATCTGGTCCTAATTCATTTCATGTAAACTTGGGAATAAAGTGTTTATTTTTTTATTTCATAGTCATCTTCAGAATTAGGGCCTATTGGAATTTCATGATCATTTTGGTGGAGGTGGAGAAGTTCATTTTCAGCCTTAACATCAGTTTCTTATCCCACCATTTCAGCAGTAGTGGTATCAAGTTGTTGTTCTACTTCGGGGAGATGCAATAGGTAGAAGCCAACCTTAGGATGTATCTCAAGATTAGGTACCTCTCCCCATGCATGGTCATGTAGGTGGTCATCTATAGACAGGTAGAGGAGTCATCCATGGTCAATTTCATGTAGTGGAGGCAGTAGTTCCAGTAGGGCTTGTTATCATCAAAGGTATGATCAGTTCGTTTAGTTTTATTCTTTGGGAATTTTTTGATTTATGAGTTTCACACTAATTTGATGCACTATCTCTATCCAAATATCTAATACTAGAAAAATAGAGGCATCCCATTCCCCAGGTGTTATGTTTTATAGTCAGAGGCTATGTGAGATTTTGGATGTGTGATGGGGGTGAAGTCATATAATGATCTTGAATCAGTCCATTTGAAATCACTTCTTGCTACAGATACAACCATAAAATGGAATCATTGGCATTATGTGGTTGTATTATGTAGTTTCCATTATCATATTCTTCTGAAGTAGGGTTTTTTTCATATGTGTATGGTCAACATTTGGTTTTCATTGGTGAGTTGGATTGTTATGTGGGATGTCTCTCTCTGTAGAACCTTATTTATTTGTTGGCTAAGATGTATGTAGATTCGGTGGGTTAAGGAATGGAAAAGGTTCTAATAGTTATTGGGTATTTCCTATATGTTTTATCCAACTAGGTTGGGATGCTACCACCTCAACGTGATGTTGAGTTTGGGATAAGCATACAACCTAGTGCTTCTTCAATTTTGATGGATCCCTATAGAATTACTCTATCTGAGTTTTGATAGTTGAGGATTTAGATTGATTATATGATGAAGAAATGATCTATTTTTCCTAGTTTGTCTCCATGGATTGAGATAATATTTTTTGAAAAGAAAGAGGAATGTTCTATAAGGTTGTCCATAGACTACCAGAGGTTGAATAAGGTGACAATCAAGAACAATTACCCTCTTCAATGCATAGATGATCTATTTGACTAGATAAGAGGGGAATTTTGGTTTTATATGATTGATCTATGACATTGATAACACCAATTGTTGTTGAAGGAAGGTGATATACTATAGACCACATTCAAGATCATGCACGAGCACATTGATTTCATAATCATGCTTTTCAGTTTTAAGCACACACCATCCATGTTCATGGGGATTATAAATATCTTTTTACTTGATATCTTGTATAGGTTTTTCATCAAGCTCATCAATGAAATATTGATCTTGTCGACATTAGAGGATGAACATGCCGAGCATCTTATGACAGTCTAATAGGTTCTTCGACACTAGTGAACCTATGGAATGTTTTACAAGATAATGTTATTGATAAGAGAGGTGTTCTTCCTATGACATGTGGTGTAATATAATATTGTGGGAGTTAACCCGATGACGTTCAAATTAGTTATTTTTCTGAAGCACCCAATAATTCTATAGCAGATCACATTTTTCTTGGTGTTGTAGGCTATTATCATATATTATTACACGATTTATCTCATGTTTCATCCTTGTTGACAACTACGACTAAGAAGGACCATTATTTTCATTGTAGTGAGTTGTTCAATGCCTCAATTGGCCATCTCGATGAGATATTGGTTAGTTATCTAGTTCATATGTTGCCAAATGAATGGGTGATGTTTGAGGTTTTCCATGATTCTTCATGTCAGGTCTTTGGATACATCTTGATACTGAAATGGAAAGAAATATTTTATGGGTATAATAAGTTACATCCCCATGAACAAAAAAATTCCACCCATGATTTTTAGTTAGAAACATTTGTGGTCATACTGATGTTGTGGTGGAATTACCTGATCATGGATCACTTTGTGGTCTTTACGTATCAAAATAGTTTGAGGTATATAATTAGATAGTGATATTTGAACATTAGATAGTGAAGGTTGATCGATATTCTTATAGACTGTGATTTTGTGATTTCATAAAACTCAATAATGGAAAATTTCATGTATGATGCATTGACTAGGAAGTCACACAAGGAGGTTGTTCAGGAGTCTGCAGCTGCATTGAAGGTGATGTAGGAGTTGACATACATGGATATAAATGAAATAATTGAAGATGATAGAGGGTGTTTTTTCACATGATAGTTCAATATTCTTTGATGTAGCATGTGGTGGAGTCTCAGTGGCGATACTGAAAAGAAGAGTTGTTGGATGATCATGTTTTCTATTTTGATGCTTCAGATGGATGATCTGAGAATGATCATAATGAGATATTATTCTATGGAGAGTTCTTTGTTATAGTATCAGTGTGTGATGGGGTCATTATTGAGGGTCAAAGCCCAGTATTAATAGTACAATTAAGAGTTTCCATGATATATAATATCTTGAGGATGCAATTTCCACGACCCGATATGAAATATGCACTAATGGTATTTGTGGAATGATTTTTAGTTTTCCATCAGGTGAAGGACGAGAACCATGTTCTCAGTGGTCTTTTTGCGGTCCATAAATGTCTCTATGTGTATGTTGGATGAAATTTCAATGGATTTCATC
Source organism: Viscum album (assembly GCA_963277665.1). NCBI lineage: Eukaryota > Viridiplantae > Streptophyta > Magnoliopsida > Santalales > Viscaceae > Viscum > Viscum album. The sequence continues at coordinate 1,237,360,585 of OY728126.1, forward strand.
ACAAGGGTACACAATTCTTAGAGAATATATGACACTCTATGGGTGATATTTGATCAGTTGATGAAATCATCCAACTTATTAGAAATTAATGAGTTGGGAATAATAGATTCATTGGTTATGAGGTATGTGGATGAAGTGGTGCAGGTTCATGGAGTTACATTGTGAATTTTATCAGGTTGGGATGTTTAGTTTACCTCATGTGTCTTGAGGAGATCAAAAAATTATTTTGAAACCTAATTAGGCCTCATCACTTATGTTCACCCTCAGAGAGATGGGAAGATGGAGCGAACTGTCTAGAGTATATATTATATGATGTTTTCATGTGTCTTGAACATTTGAAGATTTTGGGCACATCACTTACCACAAGTAGGGTTCTCTTATTATAATAGATATCTCTATTCCATAAACATCGATCTGTTTGAGTTGTTGTATGTTAGACTGTTTCATTTTCCATTTTTCCGGATGGAGGTTGGGGGGAAAACTTTTCTTGGTCCGGATGTGGTGGAAAGCACAATATATGATGATTAGTTCATTTGTGAGAGGATGAATGTTTCGCCGAAAAAAAAGTTTTATATCGATCAAAAGTGTAGGTTATTTGAGTAAGTGGTCGAGTACCATGTGTTCATGAAGGATTCCCCTCCACATGGGTTGTAGAGGATGGATAGAGGGACTAAGATTTCTCCGAGGATCATGGACCCTTTTGGGTATTGGAGTGAGTTGGTGAGGTGGGACATTGTTGTGTATTTCCACAATGGTTGGAGATGATCCATGATGACTTCCACATCTCATTTCGCCATTAGTGTCAATATGATTTCCCACGTGTAATTTTCTGGGGATAGTTGGAAATCAAGGATGATATGACATTTTTGGATATTCTAGTGGAGATCAAATTTCATCAAGAGATGTTTTTTTGGGTGAACCATTCCTTTGGTTCATTTTTTATGAAGGAATGTTGGTCAGGAGGAGTGTAAATACGAGTGAGAGATGCATATGGGTGCCCACTACCCGTAGTAGTTCTGATTTTTTCCTCATCATTTTTTCTTATGGTTAAGGGATCGATCCTTATTTTATATTTTATGAGTCGGTATCTATTTTTGTTGTTATGTGAGGTTCATTGTGATAAAGTCATGATTCCATAAAATAGGAGGACCTAAATCTTAATCAATACACCTTGATTGTGATTTGATTAAACCTATACGGGCAAGTTAGTGCCTCCTAGAGAGAATATAATTTTGACATGGAGGGTGTAATTCCATGTTTCGAATGTTCGGACAGTGTGGTTATTTTCATCAAGAGGTGTTTTTTATGGTTGTTTGAGTTTTCGTGATTTGATATTGTTGCTGATATCAGCGGTGGTTTTCATGGATATGGGGGTTTCCAATTAAATTTTTGAACAAAAAGGGTGATTTATTTTTGAACGTTATTGGGTATTATTATTACAATAGTCTCATGTGTATCAATGTCCTTGGGAAGTATCTTGAGGTGTGGATCATCAGACCCCTCTTTCTACTAGGACAATTTTTTGATTCTCAAGGGGAATATTTTTTTGAGAGGTAAGTAATGTAATGATATGTTCCTCCCCAATCTATTACATTTTGATATTGGACTTTGGAAGTATTTTGAGGTGGCTCACAAGGAGTTTGGAGAGGTTTAGTTGCTAAATGAAGGGAGAAGGGGGACTACACGTCATGTATCCCGATTACATGATGTGAAATTCAATTTTGTGACTTCTCTAGGATGTTTTACTTTTTGTAAATATGTTACCCAATGTAGAAAAGTGTCTCATAGTGTAAAATATTTATAGGTTATAAAATTAAAATTAAATTAAGATGTGATGTGTTTTTTGGATAAAACAGAACCCTAGGTATTATACAATGTGAAAGGCTATTACACATAGTGTAATATCTAGATCATGTCAAATATTAATATTATTTCTCTATAGAATCCTCATTTTTGTCCAAATTGTTTTTATTCCCATTCTAGATGAATCTTGTGTGCCCTTAGGAGTCCATTGAGCCATAATCTTCCTTCCTTGATCTATCAATCCTAGTTTTTGTTCATTAGAGATCACAGATTGGTCCATTGTGATTTGCCTCCTCAATATCACCTTTTTCCTATTATTAGTACCCCATGATTTGATTCCATGAATTGGTTCATCTTGATTATGATGAATGGGAATTTTTTTTATGAGCTTCTAATTATAAAAAGGAGGATTCACATTTCTTGTGGTGTAGTTGTCACTTGAGGGTGCTCATCATCTCCCTACGGTGTATAGACAAGTTAAAAAGCTTCATTGTAGTAAGAGTTACCTTATTTCTCTTAAATTGTGAATCATATTGTAATTATTTTCATTTTGAAAACTATGTATCATGGATTTTCTAAGATAATTAAATATAATAATCATTTAAATGAAATTTAAATTGTTATGGGAATCCGTTTGATATGATTTTGTGGTTCTAATATTATGATTGTGATATTATTAATATAAAATCTTGATGTTCCACTAAAAATGGTGGATGGTTGTCGATTTTTTTTTTATAGATAATTTTTTTTGTGTTTCCATCATTAGTTTTGGTTGATGTGTTATTTCCCTAAATTAAAATTTGAGAGTCACGTAAATTCAGCTAATGAATAGATTGCCCATAACATGGTTTTGTGATAATTCTCTTGAATAATGATGTTTAGTTAAATATGATTCCACTTATCTAAATATAAAAATTTGTTAAATCATGGTCTATGACTAGATGTGTGGAATAGTTATGGCAGCATGCGTCAACGAAATAAATGGGAGGTGTCTATGTTGTGATATTTGGGATTTTTTTGTTATGTTCTATGTATATGAAAATGTTTGTGTACTGTGGGTTGTCCTGGTTGGTATCATATATATACTTTTAGATTATATATAAACATTCCTATTTATTGGAATATCATTTTGAGTTATTAATTTATTGGGAATGGAAAAGAAGTGTTGCATAGAGAGGTTGTTATTCGACTGTTCGATGGTGTGGTGTTGTGCTAGTTGTTGTGTGATGTGCATAGTAGTTTCCAAAATAGTGGAAGAATAAATGAATTAATAAATTTTTAATAAATTTTGGAACTAGACTGGGGTGGTTTGGTTAAGATTATGAATAAATGAGTTATGAATAATGAGCAGTAATAGTTAATTAAGTTGGTTGTAAATTGAAAGGAGTTTGTCGCATGACATTTTTGTTGTAGAGGTAGCACCAAGGTTTGAAGTGTTGGGAGATTGTTTTTTGTTTGAGAACTCATAGTGTTATATTGAGTTTTTGGTATAATATATGTATATAATAGTATTTCCCTTGTTATTTCTATATTCACCCCAACCTAGTTGATCACTACATTCTAAAAACCCCCATAGTCACAGGGGATGATGTCTTTCGTAGTCATCTGGGTGGGGGATGGATGGATGACCACCCTGTCTTCCTTAGTCCCACATACAGTTGGTGATAGACCATTATTTTTTAGTTTTGTCTTTTTTTTGAGTCCCTACTGAATGCGGGTGAGTATTTCTTTCACATGTGTATTCCAAATGTGATTATCTGTTCTTTCCAAGGGGTATCAAGGATATGATGAGATATGGATGATGGCCATGGTGTTTGTGGGAAGGATATGAAGTGGTTTATGTCCAAGGTGTTTGTGTGTGGGATTTGATATTCTTTTTATCCTAGGTGTTTAAGGGTAGGATGTGATGTCGTTTAAGGACCAGGTGTTTGTGGATATGATCTGATGTTGTTTGTAGCCCAAGTGTCTATGGGAGGGATATGATTTGGTCTGTGGGTCCCATGTGTGTGAGGGCGAGTTTTTATGTTGTACATTTGGATGTTTTAGGAGTGCGAGGATGTTTTTGGTTAGGAATGAGTGACTAATTAGTGGAATGTGGTGCGTGGTACCCCCTCCTTGATGTGTATTATATTACATTACATGATTTTCATTATTTGGTGAGCATTCCATGGTGAGGTTCAAGTGGTATGTGTACATGTTAGGTGTTCTTGGGTAATTGTTTTTGTCATGGGAGAATTAGTTTTATTTCCCCACATGTTCATGGGAGACTTTGGTTTTCCTACTGAGTATATATGTATTCTCATCCTATGTATATAAAACATATATCAAGTTTCTAAGAGTATTATATGGATTGTGATATTAATTACTATCTCATGCTTTGAGAAATTTTGTAATTTTTTACATTAGCTTTATTTTCATTACATATATTTGGAGGCTTTTTTATTGTCAGTTCCATTTTACACATGAATGTGGGATGGATATTTGTTTTCATTCATATTATTTACTGGAGTTGTTTTTATATAATAAATCATATCTCATAATATTGTTTAAAAAAGGGTAATTCCTTCTATATTATGAGACCTGTATACCCTTGGTCCTAGTCACCAACCTGAGGCCTACTAGAGGTGGGATTCTGGGGTCATTATATCCATTTCATCATTGCCAACCCAATAGGGGTATCATTGGAGAGAGGGGTTATGACACACTCTTCTCTAGATATTTCTTGATAAATGAGAAGTACGTTGAACTTACTAACATAAAACTAACATGTTGTGAGGATCATTATCATGTTCTTACATTACTAGAAATGATTATACGTTTCATTTTTTTATCGAACTATTTAATAAATTTCCATTTATTTGTCTAAAAATTTAATATAAAATATTTATTACAACCTCTTTGACATATTCTTTGAAATATCATCAATCTATTTGAAGGAAATTGTGTTCGGTTTTAAATCTGAAAATTTAATTCCATACCATGTTTTAGATAAATATATAGAATAAATTTTTAATTTTTATTGTATTGAGTATGGAAGACTTGGTAAAACCCTACTCGGAATTATAGCCCCGAAGTGACACTTTCCATCAATATTTTCTAGACTATTTTATTTGAGATCCAATAAAATGGAATTATCAATTTGGAGGTCTTAGATTTTGTTGATTTTTTGGATTGTGGAGTAATAATAGTGACCAATGTAGTTATTTCCCAGTTATTACATATTAGATACTAAGCCTTCATGGATGGGTTTCTTTGGTCATATTAGGATGATGTACCGGTGGTGTTTTTATAATTATTTTAGGTACATTGATACCCATTTAATCTACTAATTTATCATATTTTAGTGATGTGTATACTAACATGTATCATTTATATTATTTTTGTTGGTGGAAAATTCAATTACACTTATTCTTGAATGATTACAAGTGTTTGTTTCCAACCCATATGGATAGGAAATTCCATTTTAGCTATCTCATATCCATTTAATTAATTAGTTTCTAGGGTATCCTTTCAAGTTAACGAGAGTCTGTATGTCCATGAAATAACTGTTATAATATAATCTCTTATAAAATTATTTCAAAGCATTTGAGACCATCTTATTTCAATCCAAAAATCAATTCAGAGTGTTTCATACATTCATGAACTCTTGATACACTACAAAGACTGTATATCATATAAAATCATACTCAAATGTTGATATAATATACATTTTATTAATGATCTTTTTATATAGGATACTAAACAATATTATATCAAATGGTTTTTTTAAAAAATTTAGTTTTAAGAAATTTATAGAATCCATTATTATTAATAATTACATAAAATTTTAGAAAAACTTATTCTTTAATAAACACTATATTCCTATAAAATAGCTAGCTTCACTAATTCTTGGAATTATAGTACCACATTACATTGAATTTTTATTCACTAAAATTTTACTAGGGTATACTATCATTTATTATTTTTTACCCTATTTAATTTTATTCTCACCATATATGATTTCATTATATTTTATCACAAAAAAAAACACTCATAATAATGGAAAAATCTATCGTACAAGTAACTCCACTCTATAATCTACTCATCGCATTGAATCTCAACATAAAAGAATCTGTTAGAACATATTCCTCCATATTAATTACATGAGAATGGTATAGTTGATACTTTGTAAATTTGGAAATATTGAGAATTTTATCAACCCACAGTTAACATTAAGTAAAATCTAATCTATACACCTACAAATTGAACTGAAAATTACTTAACATACATAGATTTACCACAAAGTCAAATTAGATTATTTATAAAGTACTCTACTCCATAACCATATAGTAATATTATATAGTAAATCATATATAACACTAAAACACATTTAACAACATAGATAATAAAAATAATACTTCAACATACTCTTGGATGAAGACATTTTATTTTCACTATAGATAACAAGGTCAATATTCTTCTATATTAATATGTAACAATCAAGTAATCTTTTATACATTCAATTTAATATAATCATGAGAAATATCGGTTAACATAAATTCCTTAAATTATACCTTGTGATTTTTCTAATGGTAACTATTATTAATAAAAAACTCAACCAACAACATATAAACCGTCAATGTTCATCAGAAACATATAACACAATATTGAAGAATATTTTTAATGTTTAAATAATGAAGTATATCATTAAATTAATCAATGATTTATACATCATGGTTATAATTTCCTACATAACATTGGAAATATAATATTATATCATATATATTAATTAAAATCACGGAACTTTAATAGATATGAAATATTCTTGGACACTATAAAGTATAAACAATTCCAACAAATCCATATAAACACTCCAATAAAAAAATTGATATTATAAATATTATTTTTCATTAATGTCCTATCAAATGTCACCCAAAAAAAATAATTGCTTGTATTTGATTTAAAAAACATAATCAAATATATATATATATATATATATATATATATATATATATATTTTATCGTATTTTATATTGGAAAGGGAAAAGACTATAATAAAATAAATTTTTATAATTTCTCCATCATTAACATACTATATAAAAAATGGGAACTAATTTTAATAACAATCATATTTATTCATGATCACTAGTTATTAAAAATTATATTGAGACCTAAAACATTACTTTTCAATATTTAAAATATATTATGTATTATTTTCTAAATTACAGATTTGGAATGTTTTCTTATTTTGGTTTACAATGGTTGAATAAATTTTTTAAATATAAAATATTATTCATAGTTCACTCATATTTGATAATGGATAACTGAGTCATCCACTAAAGATGTTCTATTCATAAAATATGGAATATAAAATTAGTTTGTGAAATAATATTTTTAATATATGGGTGAGATCATTTACTAATTTATTTTAGTATATGAAGTTAGAAAAATATAATTTTTTTATTTGAAATAATAGTGAATTTCTTTATCTATATTAATTAATTTTTACCCTACTATTATGTAGTTTTTAATAAAAAAATCCCTTTTAACAATGATTTTTTTATAGACATGGTGATTCAATTTATATATCCTTTATTGAATATTTACAGTTTCTTGATGTGAAAATGGAATAAAAAATATATTCATTTATGTTGAGGTATGTCTTATTATATTTATATTTTCTATTTTCCCCAACATACATATTTAATATATATTTTTTAAATCCAATTCTATTTTTTTCAAACATATGTCGTCATATATGTACAAATTTTCCATCATAAATATGTTCTTGGATATTTCATGGATAATTAGAAAATAACAAATGAATGTTAGTTTTGATGTCCATCTATGATTAGAAACCCCCCCTGCTTGTACAGATCCACATTATATCCAATTGGGAAACTTATAGCCACCAACTACAATATATTGTGTAACTCACTATTAGATTATATCCTTGATCACAATATTAAATATCCCTTATCTCCCTCAATATCATATATCGAAGAGTAATAATATGTTTTCACTATCATTTCCTAACATAGATTTTCAATTAATGATGTATTCGTACCAATGCTGAGGGATTTGTATTGGAATTATTGAGATGTAGAAGACAAACATAGTGTGAATATAGTAATAGTGAACTTCTATTTGGAGTTAGTGGGATTATGGTAGAGATAAGGACACATATATTCCTAGATTAGTATAGATAGTGAAAATATGAGGGAATCTAAGGTATATCCCACCCCATTATGGGTAGTGCGGCTTGGTATGATGGGATTTCCCTACTAAAAAAGTCTAGTAATAGGATATGCCTCATCTGAACAAGTTGTAACATGAAACCAATCTCAAATTATAGGCTAGTCATCATGGCTATTGAATCATATCTTCTTCCCTATATGTTCATAGGTAGATATGAAGGGATATGACACTGACTCAATTGCATCCTATAAGTCATTGACTAAATAAAATTATACTAGGCAAGTAGCATGGTTTTGTTCCACCATGACCATCAAGTTATGGGGAATTATTTCAATAACATTAACTATTTTTAATCGAGGATCTAAACCACTAATCATGTCACTCCCCATATTGTTTTAAAATTAAACAATGTTTACTAGTTATTAGCTATATAAATTTTCACAAAACTTTAACACCATGTGAGTGTCTTAGGAACTAATATTTTTTATTTATAGCTTTTATTACTCTCCTTATTGTATATTAGTTAAAATCTATTTGTCAATTATATACATATGTTATTCAGTTCATCATTACAAACATAGTGCATTATTCCATTGATTTCATGTGTTGTTTTGGCACTCCCTTAAACCCAACAACGTGTGAGTACCTTTTATGACTTATAGATTCATGTCCTCTTCCAATGAATTGGTGTTTTTCATAAATATTTATCGATATAGATCATTTTCCAACAATTATAAATCATGAATACAAGCGGGTCACCCACTACAGATTCAATATAGTGATGTGGATTTCATATACATTGGTTATTTTGTTTATAGTAGTTCTCATGTACCATTATTATATTATATTTTGGTTATTAAGAGTTTAAAAATCTATTATATTCAGTAATATAACATTGAATTATATCTAATATATACATATATTTATATATGACATAACTATACATTCTATTGATTCATTGTTTTTTGGGTGGTATTACTAAATTGTATATATATAATCATCCATTGAAGTGAATTTCACTTATATATTTTGTTAGATATATATATTAAGGGTAGACTAATAATTATCAACTTGGATATGAATTTTATGGAGTTGTATATTAATAATTTATAGATATTATTGATACAAGGGTTTATCGTATTCAGATATATTTGGAATATAATCTCATTTCATTCTATTTTCCATTGGTCGGAATACATTTGTGATAGTATATTTATTGTTATTTCAGGTTATGTTTTTTATTAGTAAAAAATATATATTTTTAGATGGGTTTGTATATATACTAGTGAGATTATTTTTCACTCATATATTATTATAATCAACTTATGTAATTATTCTTTAGGTAAATTAGGCAAAAGCAATCCTTGTCTTCAGATATGCCTTCTTGGTGTTAATCCTCAAACATTAGACCCTTGTTTTTAGACCTAGGGGTCACACACAATGAATAATCCAAAGCAATGAGTGTTCAAGATTCTTTTTATTATACCACATAATATTGAAAAATAACTTGGTCACTCATGGATTTATCATATATCATTAATCCCAAAATAAAACGAACACATCCTTTATGTGGTCCACATGACCAAACATCTATACTATAAAAAATTATTAAATTAATATTGTTGAATGATATTTTGGTAGTTTTCCATTGATTTATATTTTGATTATCCTTATATATTCCACATCGTACATATAATTTCTATACACTTACATCACCAAAAAGGCATTAGATCATGACTAAAAAGAACAATGAAACATGTCATCCCCATCAAATTTTAAAAAATCTCCCCAATCATTCACAAAATCTACCATTTTTATCATCCAATCCCATATTTAATAGTATGATTTATCATTTTCAATACATTTACTGTATAATTCTTATTCCAATGTGTATATATGAGTTTAAAATAATTTTTTTAGTTATATTCACACAACTAAGACAACTATTGTTCAAAAAGTTGCGTGTGAAAATATATTTTGGAATCTTTTTTACTATATCCACCAAACGTTTTAACTAAATACTGTAATTCATCTATCTAATTAGAAATTAACAACTATTTAAAAATAAAAATATATTTTTTGGTTATTTTTGAGATGATTTCAAATCATTCAATTCTATTAAACTATTACATTACACACATTCATGAATTCACATATGATAAGGTTCAATGTACATGAAAACCAGTTACATATTTATGTAAAATAAATATCTGGGATGAAGTGATACTACTATAATATGTCTAAAATAATACATACCCTTCAATTATGTATAATAAATATTGTCCTTTTCTGGTCAAAACAGTCATTGGATATGAATGCATTGTATATTCATTAAGGAATATCTCTTAAAATTGTACAACACCCCTAAATTTTGAAATACAAATCATATACATCAACCATTATGATAACATCAACTCTTAATCATTTATATAATTTAAACTGATAAATATATCCTAATTTACATGAACAATCCACATCAACTTTTTATCTATGATATTTAATTTAGACCAAATTTATTCCAATAATATGCTCATCTAAAATCAAAAAAAAATTCTATTTTCATTTCAACTACTCTTTGACCATTTCATTAAAAAAAATTCATCCATGAAAACATTCACTTATTTTCCATAATTTGATGTAATTTTATTTTTATTGATTTATTAAACACATAGTGGCATTAGAAACTCTAAATTGAATAATAAAAATCCCAAAATCATAATACAAAAAAATGCATATAAATTTTTGGGTTATCTGCAACATTTTTAATTAATAGATGATTCTTAAACATGAGATTTGTTTTATTAATCGATGAACACAATTTACCTGGTAAAATAAATATACGATCCTATAATATGGTGATGATAAACGATTGGTGAAGTAAAATTTCCAATTTTAGTGATAACATCAAAAGGATGTTAATTGTACTTTGATCTGAGGGGATTAAATGGTTCATATTATTATTGGTATTTAAGAATTATGCATATTATATGTTCACAGTCATGAAATTTTAATTAGTAAGAGAATGAGAACCATTTATGTTTTCATGATAAATAAATATGACACTAAATACTACTAGATAATTTGATCAGATGATATAAAAAACATATAGATGGATTAATGAAACCTCATTGAATTAAATTCTATTAATATATAACTAATAAATCCATAGTGATACTTATATATTGAATAATATAATACATTATATGATTATTGATTTATTCCTAAAAAACAAGATATGTACTAAATATATTAAAGTGAAAATTCTATTGAATTTTATTTATAGATATCATATATATAGTAAAATGGGGAAAAATGGACACCCATTGTATAATGATTCTATCATTTTTTGAAGACTAATAATCCAGTTAGAATGATAAGAGATTTGGGATAAATTTGGCTGAAATGACTCTACAATATGATCTAAAATAAATATGAAATGTAATGATCAAGAAGATATGTTGATTATGGGAATAATGACATTATTGACTTTTTATTAAGATACTATGAAATAACTATTTATTAATACACTGTGATTTTAATGAAACTATATTATAGATAATTAATAATGATTCATGATAAAAAAATTGGTTTTTATGCTGATCAAATAATATAATTTGTAAGGCTGATGATGATGAACTAAAAATAGGTTAGTAAGAAATAAAATAAATCAAATAATACATTAAAATTCATATAAATATAAAAATATTATAGAGTCAAATTGAGTTGATGAAATGCATGTTCATACAGTAAGAAAAACTGATGAATGTTTATAAATTAATAAGTGTCAAAAGTTCTATTCATTGATCTGTTTTTTTATGAAATTAATAAGTAAAACAAAATATAAATTCCATATTCATTAAATATATTAGTTAATTAATAAAGGAATTTGTGTCATAAAAAGGGTATTATAATTAAATATTATGACTATAAAAAGAGTTATCAACACAAAAATGATAGGTGGATGAGTAGTTTAAATAAAACCACACCACTAAAATCCTAAGCTTCATGTTGGAGATATTTTAGGTTATTAAGGTCATAAAACATTGGGTAAAGTTGATGTAGATGTAAAATAAGATGAAATATATAATGAACTCTATGGATTATATACAACATGATTATTTTCTATAACATAATGTATACACTGTGATTTCAATTCCAATATCACCATTCATATTTAAAACATCATGGTTATACTATTGATGATGTAAATTTTATGATTAATGATAATAATTGAAAAAGTATAAAATTGGATATTTTTTGATAATTATATGGATATATTTATTTAATTCAACATAAAAGTAGATATTTAAATTTAATTCTAAAAGTATTTGTGTATATATATTAATATTAGTTATTTTAAATTGGATTAAAAATTTCGAATTATTGGACTGATAAAATATGTTATTCTAAGTTGTATATGATAGTTAATTAGGATTCAGAAATGGAAAAATTTGAAGAGATAAAGTTATTGATCTTCATTCATTAGATAATTATATAGGTTAATGTATTTTTATAAACAAAATATTCCCCTATGGTAACATTTTGTGTTTACTAGATTCAAAAGGTAAAAAATTATAAATTCAGACCAACACCAAGATTAAGATTGAAAAAGTACCAGATGTTATGGTACGACACTGAGACCATTATAATTATATTACATGAATTATGGATTATATAAGGTGAATAGTTAATATAGTAGAATATCAAGGGAATTAGATTCATTCTTCAAAAATAATTTAATAACACTTATATATTAGTTGTTTTAGTATAAATGACGCAACTAATTTTATAGGTTGTCAGGAACTAAGTTTTGGTAGCTAACTGAACCACATAAAATATATTTTTTTGTTTAGTTTATCTTGATACCATATCAAGGGAAAATGAAAATTAAACTTTCCATTATTAAATATATGATAATTGAGAAAATACATAGTTGCAGATAAAAGACGTTTATGTATTGTAATAAGTATAAAACATTGATGAGGAAAATTGAAAACACCTTTTTTGAATTATTTCATATTAAAATTTTCATTTCACATGGGCATTAGTGTAAAAAATTCAAATCAAGTATATGTAAATCATAATTGAAAAAAGTTGTTTTATTAACCCAATGGATGAAAATATTTATGTGGGAATTAATCATTAAGTTATGATCACCAATGATTCACCACAAGGTTTACTGTGGAATCCAATAGGTGTAACAAGTTGTATCATAGAATATGATTATGGCACTATTTTGATATAAAATAATCCTATTAGTTTAATTATGATTCACATGAATTATATTTTTCTTGACCATACAAATTTGTCACAACTAGATGACAATCAATGTAGAACTGAGTTAAATGAAACACAATTAATTTATATAGGTTTAAATATAGCGGATTTATTCAAACTATTTAAAATATAATTGAACTCATATTTTCAAAAGAATTCTATATTATCCAATAAAAATAAATTGATGGAGGATCCACGTAACACACCTCAAAATGAGAGATACAAAGGGGTAAATGTTATTACCCATGTCAATATGTCCCACCTCTATTTTTTGGGAGCCCAACCGATTAGAATTCCTCAATTAATAAAGATTGGATTGGAGTCATGATCAGGATGTAGGACCTTCTGGGATGTTTCCCATGTTTTGTTGAGTTAGTAAAAAACTGAATGAACATGTTTTGGCATATGTGGACAATCATTACCCTAATAAACTACCCCAGTGAGTAATAGCATGTAGTATGCTTGGAATGAAGGAAATGTATGAGACATTACCCATGCGGGTTGATGACATTGTTCATAGACCAAGGAAGGCTATTTCATAACAAAATGTATCATATCCAACAACCAATCAAATATTCAGAGGGACTTCCTGTGTTTGTTTCATGGGTTCCATAATGATGATTTTGTGCATTAAAATTGAGAAGACTATAACACGCAAAAAAAAGAGTTTCATAAATGGATAAATTATTGTACACATATAAATAATGTGCACCATTAATTTTGATAAACTACTTGATCATATCATCATAGGTAAGCATGCATGGCCTGAAGTTGTTATAATAATGGTTGAAATTCTAGGTTGTTTCCCTGGGTGTGGGTGACTGAGGAAATAACACACTGAAAGAACATGTGTTGTTGTATTAGGAAATCAGTGGTCTCAAAATATTACCAAGCTATTAATAAAATGGGGTGTGCTAAGAAGGAAACCCTGTAATTTTATGAGAACCCTCAGTTCAGATGACTCGGTTCATGGACCGAGGATGGCGTGGTCGTGATAATCCACAATAATAATAATAAATAAGAGTGGAAGCTACAAAAGACCTCAATAAATATTAAATGTTTTTGTGATAAAATTATTGTTATATATGAGTTTTAATTTGGGTTATCTATTAATTAAATATTTAATTATTTCCTATAGTAAACAATGAATGATCCTTAAAATGTTATCTCATATATATTTTTATTCATTAATGGTCAGTATGATTGAAAAGATTATAGTCAAGAAGATTTTGAATAAGTGAATGATTTGGTGTGAAAGGAAGATATGAAAGAAACAATCACAAAATCATTATGGATAAGGATAAATTAGTCACAATATCTAATAAACATTCCATTATTATGTAAAATTATTTCTGATGGATATTTTGTGATATATGTGTCTTAATGGATGTTTTTTGAAGGAATGAACCATATAACAGAGGATTCACAAAAAATATTACAAAAAAATAATGACTATATAAAATATACAATTATAATAGGATCACTATATTTAATTGAATGTTGTGATAATTTTTTTTATAAAAAAATTAGATTACATATGTTAAATTAATATGTAATTTTTTGTTTTTATAGATCAATCATATAAATTAAATTTTAATTGACTTTATCTATTAGTGAAATTAGGAAGTCTATAAGTAACTCATGTTGAATAATCTAATGACCATGAGAAAAATTAATGGATAAATTTTTATGGATATTATCATATCTCAAAATAATAAATAACTTATTGGAAAAATATTTTAGATAATGGATTATATATCAACTATTGAAAAAAATATGACAACTCATATGTCCGTAATTTTTTTTCATGGATTATAAATCATTGAAATTTTTTTTTTATATTTTTAGATTAATAAAAAAATTTAAAAATAAATCTAATTATAAGTTCATGAAATCATAAATTATGTAATAATTATTAAATGAAGTACATAATAAGAAGTTCTTATGAAAAAATGTATAACTAGTTAAATTTGATGAAACATAAAACAACCAGCTTTATAAATAATTAGAGAATAAGTGATTTCATTAAAATTATTATTGTTATGGATAGATCCAACCCAAGGATATTAGGTATTTTAATAATATGAAAAATTAAATAAAATTTATAATACCTAAAAGAAAGAGGAGAGGAAAAATAATATGAAAATTTTAACATTCTACAACCATATATAAAATAATTAAAAAAATTGACATCTTTAGATTTTAAAAATTAGATAATTTATTAATGATGTTTTAAGAGATGTTCTGACATTGTTTTGTAGATTTTATTTAATACCACCTTATACAACTTAGTTATATATAATTAATGGAGGAAAAAATAGGAAACAAAAAAATTAAGGATGATTGAAGGTGTGTCTACTATTAAGAATAAATTTAAGGAAGTAAAAAAAAATTATTACAAAGAAGAATTTTATGGAAATGTTCATTCATATGAAATGATAAATACACATGTTAATATAATATAATATTCATTTATATTTTGAAAAAATAGATGAATTATTATATTTATGTATGTATGTTCATGGAATAATGAAATTCAATCAATTGAAGACAAATTATTATTGGGAATTTTTATGAATAATCCAAGGAAGACATTATGGTATATAGAAATATAAAACAGAAGGGAAACATACAATAAGTTATGAATCTATATGTGTTATTTAAGAATAATGGGAATATTTTTGTAAAATTCATTCTAGTTTTTCCCAAAAAAATAATATTTTGAACAATATAAAGAATGCATGAAATGATATATGTGATAAAAACCCTACTAGGTGGAGGTATACTATACAAAAAGTTAAATTTAAACCTATTCCAATGGAATTTATTAGTCTATATATTTAATGTTTACCATTATATATATATATATATAAATTTAATAAGGATTCCATGATCCTTAATATGTGATGTTATAAATAAATCCCTACAATATGTGACATGTTAAAAAATGAATAATATATGTGAATGTTTAACAATATAAATGGTTATTTGAAATATAATGGTGAATATATAAAGAAAAATATACCTGAAATACAGTTAATTATATATATATGAAATATTAAATATCATTATTTCTTAAAAGAATGATAAAAGTATTACAACATTAATTATTGCAAAATTATGACATTGTATATTATAATTTGGAATCAGATTCTATGAATCTATTTAAGAGCATATAATATTTTCTATTGAAATATTTTTAAAATTATTAGAATAAATTTATTATGAATTTATTAATCTAATGTGCCTTATACCAAATCATTTCAGTTGATATTAACTATGATTCCACTTTTGGTGGAGCTCATATGACACTTGTGTTTTTAGAATGATAATAATATAAATATTGATCAGGAAATTTCTGAAAAAAAATAATATTGACAAAATATAATGAATATATATTGTATATAGTATTTGATCCCATGCGTTAATAAAAGTATATATGAAAATAATCATGAAGTAAATCATCAAAATCCAAAAAATTAAACATACTATAATCTAGTAGGTAAGTTATCTATAACATCCCATTCATAAATTATAATAGATTGTTTATGAAAATGTATCATTTATCATTTAAACAGACAAGAATATAAATTTCCATTTTGAATTTTTAATATATTTATTACGAGTTTTTAAATAATTAAATTGCATGAAAATACATTTAATTTTTCATTGGATTAATTTTTTGGAGTTATCATAATATCATAATTTTATTTGATATCATTGTTGCACAATAATCTCACTCTAATATTATAAAATTAACATACCTCACATATTATTAGAGAGGGTTAAATTTTGATTCATTTCATATAGGAATTTTATTCATAATTCCCTTATGGATCTATAATGGTACTTATATGTTAGTAGAAAATTATTAGATTAAAATAGGAATAATTAAGATCTTTTACAAAAAAAGATCTATAATAAAGGAATAATGGGATACATTAACTGTAGTTTCATTAATATAAAGAATTATAATTGATATTATTTTTGACTAGGATCTAAAAAATTCAAGGAGGATTAAAGAAATAATTAATAGGTTTTACTGATATATTAATGAAGTATATTAATTTTTTCAAGGGTGATTTCAATTTTTTCAATGTTATTTATACTCGATGGAATATTAGTAATATGATTTCTATAGGTTCTTAGGATTAAATTATGATAGAAGATCATACTCAAAATTATAGAACCCAATAATTGTGTGGACCATTGGTTCATCAATTAGTACCAGTATGTGACAATGAATAATAACAAAGAATATGGTTGAATGATAATAGAATTTCCAATACATGAAATTAATTACAAAATTTGTATTAATTGTCACTGATTGATAAAAGATAAATTCATGTAGATATATATATATATAATTAACCTTTAATTCATATTTTCTCTTATTTTTTTATGAGAGAGAATAATACAAATTTTGTTGAATGTTTTTTCTACAACCATTTTCAAAAGAAGACTATAGACATTTCCAAATGAGTTATTTATGTAATACTGATGGATAGTGGAGGATATATATGGGGGGATTGAATATACAACTGGAATGAATAAATATCATTGAATTAATTTTTTAAAAATAGTTCTCTATAATATTTTATTATTGTAGAAATGATAATATTACGGAAAAATAAAAATGTTATGAATGTTGATGATGTTGAGATGGCAATATTTCTTGATGACAATTCAATCATTACATGCACTGAGATATTAATAGAATGAATACAATGTGAGATAAAGTAAAATAAATTTTAATTAATTTATAAATATGTCAATTATAATATGGGAAAAGAAAGGATGGAGCTGAAGTCTTTGGTATAAGATGACATAATATAATTTTAATGTTAAAATATATTTTAAATCATCTCAAAAATTGGAGGGTTAAAATAATGATGAGATGAGGTATCATTAGTTCACATATATAGTCTATTAAATCACTTTATAAATTGGTAAATTTTTTATAAACAGATTTAACATATACATGAACTGAATAAATTTAGTAGAAATCTATTAATGCAATTTTACATGCATGTAATATTCATATATGGTGAATATAGAGTATCATGATGATGACTGAATGTATTTTATGTGAAATGGATTGAGACAAATTGATGATGAAATTTTATGATTAATATATTTGAAATACTAAATAATATAGAAATTTTGGATTATCTAAAGTATTAGTATGTCATGAATGACTTAAAAATATCCCAAAAAAGATAAAACATTGGAATATTCCAATATAACTCATGAGAACATTATAAGTAATAATCAAAGTGATAATGCTTACAAGGTTGTTGAATGATAAAATAATCAAGGAGTAATGTTCATAAATAATATCTTGATTTCCCAATGACATGAAAATATTATTTCTTATTTATTTTGTTGTTATTTAACCTGAATATGAGATATTATATTACATTTGAAATGTGTTAAAATGGAATTTTTTAGTTCATAAGAGATATAATATTTCAAATTATTGATTATTTAATGAATGGTTTTTGTAATAAAAGAGGACATTATAAATAATATTAAACCATTAAAATTGAGGCAATGACAATGAATATTAAATATATTAAATTTAAAACATACATTGATCATTAGAATATCAGGGAATTTTTTTGTAGGAGATTAACTCTTATGGTCCCAAAGATAGAAAGTGGTCTATCTAGATTACAAAAATATATGAATGATTTTTATACCAATGAAATAAAATGACATGTAAAATAAACTATTGTTATCTTGATGAATTTTCTTTATCACTAATAAAATTAAAAGTTAGAGTGATAGTTTAATATTCATTCCATGTAAATTAAATTATTTTAGTTTTTCATTTCTTTTCTATGGATTTCAAGAAAACACATTGATTAATTGTTGTTCAAATATAAACAACACTACCATTAAAACTATCTGGTAAAAGGATATATTTAAATGTTAGATAAACTACATGAGTAATATTTAGTTTTTTGGAGTTTTTTTATCCATAGTATTTTTTTAGAATAAAAATTTTACACATTATAAATAATATAACAAGTGTTCCAATAGATTTATCAAGAATTAAAATGGAATATATCAACTATTAAGATTCCAAAAATAGATTTGAAACTTACAAAAAACATGTCAATTTTTATTTTTATTTATCATCTTTAATTCATGTGGGAATATGTGTTGGGGTTAATATAAAAATTCTAGATAAAAAATATTAAAAGTTGTATAGGAAACTCAAAAGGTGAAATAGTTCTGACTGATAATCATTACTAAAGATTGTTGACACCTTAATAACCATCCATAAACTCATTATTATATTACGGTATATTGTGAGTCAATATATTCATCAATTTTAGGAAATGTTTATCCTCATGATATTTTAATATTAAAACACATTTTCATTTCATATATAACACACAAGACCTAATTTAAATGAACCAAATTATTATTAATTTTAAATATAAATTTTATGTTCATTCCAAATAATTTGAGGGTATGATTCAAAATATTATAATTATGTAACACACACACACACATATATATATTTTACATAATTAATACATGTTTTTATTAATTAGTAAGATATATTCACTACATTCAAAATGTAGTAATATTATTTTTCAAATTTGTATTTTTTAAAATTTGTTTTTATTTCCTTTTGTGTGAATATTAATATTTAATTCGATATTATTTTAAATTTAGTTATAAAAAATTCATTACAGTATATAAATAATCATATCAAAATTATATTATGTGAAAACTTTTGGATTGATGTAATAATTTTTATTTTCTAGTTAATAGTGAAGAGCACTGCTTTTTATAACCAACTATATTTTTAAAGGATTTAAAAAATAAAACAATAATTTAAATTTTATCAATTTAAAATTAGTTCTCTAATATTAAAAATATAAAATTATATTAATTAGAATCATATTTATGGTAGAATTTTGTATATAAGAATTATTATCCTTAAAAATATAAAATTTCAAAAAAATATTTCATTTTGTTCTTGATTATTTTATACAAATAGTTATTAAAAATTCTAAATATTAAATTATGAAAAATACTTTAAATATTTTGAATCAAGAGGACCCTATTTGGTGAATAATTTCCTTTTATTTTTGTTATATATTATTAGCAACAATAGTAACAAAAATTAAAACTGATAATGGTAAAACATGTAAAATATGGTTAAAAATTCGGATAAGGCTATAAAATGTTTCTATAAAGATAATTTGTTCAATTGAATTTTTATTATAGAAATTTTCATCCATTTCATGAATATATGGCCATCATTAACCATATTTCATTAATTTTGAAAATTTTATTTATTTTTTAATATACGCTTTCAATAATTCTACAATATAGAATTAAATATATTTATTTTATATCATATTGTGCCAAAGAGGTAATGTATGGTTATAATTGATAATTTTTTATATATATTATATATTTTATTATACTAGTTTTTTTATATTTTAATTTTGAAATAAATAATCTTAATTCATTAAAAATGTTGATACAATATTTATTATATTAATAGAAAAATAAAATTAAATAAAATTAAAAAAATTAAATGTAATATAATATGTATTAATTATTTTATTATGTTACATTTTTACATTTATATAACATATTAGATATGTTTGGAAGGTTTGAATTAAAAAAACATTATTTCTATTTTTTGGAAGACATATTATGTGAACTATGTTATTATGATATTATAATTATTATATTAAAACATTTTTAATATTTTTTTACATAATAAAAATTTTAAGAGGATATATGATGGTAAATGTTAATAATTTCATTATTTTAAAATTTAATATCGTATTTTTATATTATAATTAATATTATAACTCCAGAGGATTGAAAAAGGCATTACCAAAATTAAGGTTAATACATGTTAACTGAGGGTCAATTCAAAATATTATCTTTATAACTACTCAGTAAATATTTAAAAAATAGACATTCAGATTTAAAGAAAATAAAATTTTATCATATAATAATTAGAAATTTTATTTCATTCCATTGAGAAAGAAGTAATTACTTATTAATCTTTTATATAATTATCTGATTACCCCTATACACAATTAAAAAGAGAGCCCCTAATTTCTCTTATTAAACCACCTTGGGAAATCTGTCTCGATGTACCCTTACAAAATTCTATTATAAAATTCAAAAAATATTATATATAGGGTTAAATATTATTTCTATACTGTTACGTTGGTTCATAAAAAGGGATTTATAGATGGCCTACAAAATATGAAATTATTTTCTTACATAAACTTATTCAATTTGTTTCTCCTTCAAACATATAAATATATAAAGTAGTTTTTTCCAAAATAAAACATTTGGAATCCAAAATAATATAAAATGATATGATGATCCTGAAATAACAATTTTTCACCCTATTTTTTTGACAAAATGCAATTGAATTTGTCACATGTCTGTATATAAAACATACCATATCTACATAGAGATACAATTCATTATCCATAACCATTTTTAATGGATTGTTATTATTATGGATGTAATGTTTATATATATGATAATTATTAAATACTTATTCATCTGAAATTTTAATGTCATATCTTTCTATATATCATCATATACGCTGTAAAATTATATCAATGCTTCTGCATACCTATGGGAAACGACCTATGAAAAGTGATGTGATTTTTTACAATTTTGTTATTTTATTTGTAATATATTATATAAAAATATTTAAATACCCTCCATAAAATCATACCACAATGTGGGGGAGATATATTGACCATTTTTTCCCATCTCTAGTATTCCCCATATTGGAAACTAGCACTGCAGTTATAAAACTTTTATACAAGGGTGGAATTGCGACATATAATTTAAAATTTTTGGGAGATAATATGAGTCAAACACAAACAAATCCATGATATATATATATATATATATATGTATTTATATAATCTTAAAACCCACACATAATGCATGGATAAATAAAGCTTACATAGATAACAAATTTCAGAAATATAAATACTAAAAATAAAAACCAGAGCTCTGACATAAGAACTATCAAAATGACCATGAATGTAAGGTCTAACATGGTCCGTGATTTCCCCATGGAATAATAAATATATTTTTATATATGTATGGTTAGAATATATGCATACATAGTAAGGTAAATATATATCTCTTGTGCAAATTTTTAAGTGAAAACTAATGCACTCATGTGAAAGTAGATGAACCGAACGATGCTAGTAAATTTATACTAACCATAACCTCATGCTCGCCAAATTTTTCTCACCAAATTACACAATCGATGTATCATAAAATAATATGAATATAATCGATGATAGGGTTCCTTGAATCAATTTCCCACAGATTTTACACTTTTACACAAAAACATCATATGTCATTGAGTTTCCACATCATTCAAATAACATCACATCACTTTACATCCTACTGAAACACACATGGGATATCACCTCATATATTTAATAAAAACACATAGTCCCTTACATATTATCACCTCACTAATTTATAGTGGAACTAGGTACTTATATCCATCACAATCACTTCATATCCTTCTCATCTCTCAGATAGTTGAGCAGTGAAGAGATGATAGAAAGAAATCAATCCTCCCATATGGATATTGGACAAAACTACCTCACATTACTATGTGGGTGTCGGTACAAATTTATCAATCAGTGTTGGGAGCACAAAGAGATTAAATGAATATACATTTTAAATACATATATAGTTCCCACACTATTTCTCTTTCCTAGGGGTTCTTAAAGGAAGAAGGAAGCTCATGTGAACCTCCATTTCAGCCGCTAAAACTAAAATCACCAAACCCATAAGAAACACACAATCCATAGTTAATATTTATATTTTTAATAATCATTAATAAATTTTACATATTATCAGTTACCAAACATTTCATTAAATTATTAACTTAACCTAGAACAAAACATGTATCATAATATTATGTTGATAAAAATGATCAATATTATTATTCATTTGACTATCCAATTAAAATAGGGAATCTGACATAAGATAACACAAAATAATTATCACAAAAAAAAAAATCCCAAAAACCACATTTACTTACACTATTCATCGTAGACAAGATGAATAACTATATCAAAACCCCTATCACATCCTTCATACACAACTGAACAATAACAACCACAATGAAACTTTTGCAAACCCATATCTCATCTACTACCCCCACATGCATCACATCAAAAACACAACACAACATATTTTTAAGATTTATCAAAGGGGATTTTATTCAAAATCACTTTATTAGTTAACAGAGATATAACATAATTAATTTGATCTGGGGAAATCCATTTATTTAATTTAATATGCATGGTTCGCTTGTTATTTATGTTACAATCAAACAATAAATAAATAGTGGATTAAAAAAATGTCATTTCATCGCAATCAATCAGGAAAAAAACATGATTTTCATCAAGGATTTATTAATATACAATTAAAAATACCAAAATAAGAATAATAGAGCTGAAAGATCTTGCTTCACAATTCCTAGACCCTATTGATTAAATTTTAACAACTTTATTTATATTTTTAATTAGGATAATTTATTTAACATGACATAAAAAATATAATTCCATCCCACATGATACAAATATTGTGAAAATAGTGAAATCATTTAGGGATTAATGAATTTAATTCCATGTCACTACTCTAAATTAAGGGTTATGGCTACAATATTCAATGTCTTCGAGGGGAATTTGAAGCAAAAAAATAAGAAATTCCAATGGCTATTAGAGAAGATGGATTTAGAACCTCCCATACCAAAATAAATATAATATTGGTATCAAAGAATAATATTCTATTTAGAAAGATCAGTTAATAAATGTTATTAACTTAAAAAGGATAATATTCTCTATTAAAGGAGGGTTTTATAAATTCCACTTTTTTTATAAAATTGACATGACATAGTACATTTTAGAAATTAAATTTATGAATAATCAGCTTTGAAATTACATGAAGTACACTAAATAAATAATTAAACACATTTATTTGATAAAAGTCATACAAATGCAAAATATGGAACATTCTAACAAAATGAAAAACTACCAAAATGACCTACCATTGGAAATAACCCACATTTAAAATTTTCTTGGAAATTGTAAAACTGCCAAAATGACCTACCATTGGAAAAAACCCACCATTGTGAATTTTATAGAAAAATATAAAAGGTATAGAATGAATAACCATTGGAAATAACCCATTTTCAAATATTTTAGGAAAATGAAAAACTATCAAAATTTCCTTCCCTTGGAAGTGACCAATCAATGGGAATTTTTTAAATGTATTGAAAACTACCGGAATGAAATAATATTTTAAATGGAAAAAAATTTAAATTTTATGAATAAATGGTAATCTTTCAAAATGATATACCTTTGGAAATGACCCACTATTGGAAATTTACTAGAAAAAAATAATCTTCCAGAATGAACAACCATTGGAAAATAACCACCGTTGAAAAATTTAAGAAAAAATGAATATCTTTTAGAATGAAATACCATTGGAACTGGATGACATGGATCAAAAAATAGTATTTAATTTCCTAGTATCATAAATTATAACATTTTCCTCAATGTAATATGCCGAAATGGTCATCATTTTATATAATATACCTCTATAACTATTCTCGCAATTGAGAATTGAATACCAACATAGATAAATTGGGAGAAACAGTCCGGACAAACATCCCTCGAGATATATCTAAGGGATCTCATTAAACATGAAAAAATGCCATCACTCTAACCTATTTTCCAAAAAAAAATTAACAAAACATACTACCCCAGACCTAGAAATCACTGAATTTAATACACCAAGTCATGATTCTATATGCTTTTACCAACACTGACTCACCTGAAAAGGATTCATCAGAACATAGTAAAATGTGTCATGATTTGGAATCAATTCATACTCTTTCTCACATGAAAAAATAATCACACATAAGAAAACACATATCACAACAATGGAAAACAACATACTTCATAAAACAACATTTTCTGAACAACTCATCAAAAAAAAGTCTAGAAAAAACAAAACTACTCAGGGTATTGATCTAAAATATTCATAGCACACTCCCATGTACTCTCATATTGGGCATCATATCTCCATATCACATAAACATTTGGAATGGTCCATCTTCATATAACATTATCACAAATGTCATGGATTTCTAAGGGATGATCCATGAATGTCACATCAACCTCAATATCAAAATCTCTAAATTCAATAACATGTGATTCATTATGATGATATTGAATGTTTTGGAATATGTGGAAGCCATCATGGTTCTGGTCTAATTGATGTGAATTTTCCAACACATAATCCCCATAAAAAGGTTTCCCAAAAACTAAAAGGTTCCAACAAACATGGTTGAGACAATACTATCTTTTCCAAACATCGGTGGTTCATGCCCTAGGAAAATAACAAAAACAGGCGTTCCCAAACCCCATACATCAAGGGCCTCCTCCGCTGATTGAAATATTTTTTTCTTCCAATAATGTTTTATTTCCATCTCCTATTAAACCGACCAAACATTCTATATTGTGCTATGTATGGCATCATGTATATGAACTGGTAAATCCCCAAACACATTCCATCACAACTGAGATGGAAATGAACTCTATTACAACGAATAAAATGGATCCACACCTATGGATGAGTGATAAATATAATTATAAGTTAAATAGACCAAGATCATGTTATGTTCCCATGATCATCAAAAGTCCCAGACACAAGGTGAAAAAATTTCTTCTAATGTATAGATATTATCTTCTGTCTTCCCATCATTTTCAGGGTAGCTAGTAGTGATGAGGTGAACCTATGTTCCAAAATCATTCTATAATCCCTTCCATAATATATATGAAAATCATTCATCTCGATTCAAGAAAATTGACCTCAGAACTAAATTTCCACACTACTTCATCCAAATAAAGTTTTTCAAAAATTACACTCTTTGTGTATCTTTGATTGATAGGATTTTTTCCAATTTTTTCAAATAATGAAAAGTAACTCAAGAATTTTGATATCCTCCATGATATTTGGGTAAACCTATAATGATATATAACGATGTTTAATCTATTTCCACTAGGAAAAATCTATGGTATGCAAAAATCCCATAGGAACACAATACTCGACCATTACCTAGTAGAAATCTAGTATCCAAACCAGAAACTATGCCACTATCCATTTCATCCTAGGACAGTAAAAATGATTCTTTAATCCATGTTACATATTTAAAACTCTGGGGTGTGCCTCTATATATTATATATAAATCTCATTAAAGACGATTTAATGCATATTTACCGACACCATAAACCACACATGATACAACATCCGGTTTTCTCCATCCTTCGACCATCCCTATGGAGAATCATTATAGCCAACATTATAGTCCAACACCTATACCTCTATTTTCCCCCATTGAGACTCCTCCCCCTACTGTATCAGATAATATATAATCATCATTTGAAATAAATTTTCTCTACCACCATGCACACTTACACTTATGTTTAGAGATTCCAACTCCTCCACTGATCTCCATGAATCTTCATACCCTAGAACAACACCATTTAATGACTTAATGCTCAATGAAAAAACTAATAAATTCAAATTTAATGAGTTATAGGAGATCTCAACAACATCCTCTTTAATAAAAACAATCTACTATCATTACCAATGATTTATGTCACACTAAAAAAATAATTATCTCAATTTTTTGTGATATGTGATGACCATAAAGTGATCCCCATTGAGGTAGTGTCCTCAAAAAATATAACATCTTGACCCAAATCAACCTTGAACTGGTGGGCGAACCGGTTACCACATGAACTCAAGTGCATCTCCCCGTATGCCAGAGGCTGGAGACTAGTAGTGAGGGTCTATGGATAGTTAGTGGGGAGACAATACACCCATATCAGACTTCTATAATAGATATTGGGAATACATAGTGAATTAAATCTAATAAATGATATAGTAGAGGAAGATAGATTTTCTAAATATTGTACACAAATGGACAATTCCAATTATACAGTAGAAGCATGCATGACATGCTAATGATATAAAAATGGAGAAAAGAGAGCAAAAAAACATTATTTACATTCCAATATTGAAATAAATAAAAAACGACACAAAGCTATGAGGGTGGTCTCCTCTGAAATCACGAGCTTCCGCTCAGTCCTTTTCTCAAATCTCCCAACTAAATGCAAACAACACAACCTGAAAACAAATAGAATCTACTTGGGTACCCCCATGCAATGGTTTCCAAAGTAGTGTGTGATATATAAATCTCAGTAGGCTGGTACCACCAGTGTCTAACCCAAATCCATACATTCAATAAATAATTTAAATAGTGTGAATTCATGCATAATTAAAGTCAGCAGTACAATTTAACTATGTACCCAAATATCTGCTTCAACTCTCTGCTGGTGTCTGAACCTGCAATATACATTTGTCATGTATACACAATAGTCATCACACATTCATTTTCAATTATCACTTATTCAAACCTCATTAAATTAAATAATTCATCTGATTAAGCCTAAGCCCTACATCCCTCATATAATCCACTCACCACAGATGTTTCTAAATACCATCTAAGTTAACAATGAAATGGATGAATCCAATCTTGTTCTAGGGCTTAGATAACACATTATAAGATATTCAATTTAATCTTTCATATACTATGTCCAATCCCATCAACTAAAAATAGTTTTTCTCTCCTAGTTCCATCCACAGAAAGTGATTCACATAATTCAGAAATAAGTCTGAACCCCTTCTCATATTCAATTCACAAATCATTATGCCTCAATAGTTTTCATTAACCAATTAATTCATTTATTGTATGTCCAATTGGACCCATATTCTAATGTCAATTAATGGTTGTAAAACATCTTTTCTAGCACCCTTGTGAGTATTTTGAGTCTTATTCCTTGTATCAAAACACTAGGGTATTTAGAGAATCAATCCCTCTACCATAATGAATATTTGCATGCATGTTGGGTGTAGAATGCCATGTTTAGCACCCTGTGATTATTTGTCACATCAATCACTGTATCAAGACCTGTTTATAAATCATAAATAAATATTTATCAATGTTGTAGAACGCCATGTCTAACACCCCAAAACCATAAATTAATTAATTCATAAATAAATTTATCTAATCTATTAATTAATTTAACCACTAACTAACAATATAAATCTCTCATCAAATAATTATATAATAAATTAACCATTTATCATTTAAATAGTTAATAATTATTTAAAATAAATTATTCTCAATTAATTAATCCAAATCTTTAAGTAGTCCGACCAGTCCATTGAAACTATGTTTTGTCAAGGACTTTAACAATTAACATGGACGTTGTAAACATCTCATGTCAAACATGTTGAACAAGGTCCACATATTAGAAACCATATCACATATAATATCACAATTTTAAACAAATTCATCCGAAGAAACATAAGGAATGGAAAACAAACATGCATAAAAAGGTATTATGGGATAACAGTTATAACAATCAACCAATTCCCAATATTAAATTAATGCATGAAAATTAAATAATTCGAAATCAATTAATTAAATCGTATCTCTTTAAAAAGTTCATCAATTAATTAATCAATTACCACTTATCCTATATTAATTAATCCATCCATTAATTATTACTAGTTTAAAATTTATAATTAAAACATTTCAAAATAATTAAAATTCTCAATATTCAGTAAAAGCCACATTCTTTCCAAATCATGACATGATAAATAATTCTAAAATTAATTACCATATTACCTACCCTGCCCCATTCAAAACATTTAACTATGTAATAATATCACTTTAACCAAATTATAAATACATTCTTAAAACCAAAACATGATCATATACTCATTTATACAATGTAAGGGACATCATTTAATAAAATCAAAAGTGTCATGCATCGACATATCATGTATCACAATCAATAGGGTTACATACAAAAGCCCAACATTAAGAAAACATGAGATGGAATTACTACTAACCAATAGTTTATCTTTATTCATTATTGAAAGAAAATTTAGTAGTCCCAAAATCTTGGAAACTCATATTCCAAAATTAATTGAAGAAGACAATAATACATAAATAATGTGATAGAGATTTGGGACCTTACCTCGGGGTGGAAGCAAAACAATATTCACCAGCTTGACATACAATAACAACAAATCCGTAGTTGGTCTGCAACGACACACACACACCATTATGTATATAAATATATACATATATGTGTTTTTGCATGTGTGTTCCCTCTAAAATGATCAAAACCCACTACAACATAGCATAGAATCACAGAAATGCAACCACATGACTCAACACACCTTAAAGAATGTACTTGGGACTCATATAATTTGTCTAACTCTAAATTAGATGGTGTAAAAAAACAACGGAAAATGTATAACCTTACTTGAAGCAATAGAGGCAAGGAAAAAAGTGGCTATCTGACATTACCTTGAGGGAGGATTCTGGAACATTGACCTAAGGGTCCCTAAACAACATTTTCATACACTAAAATTTGAAAAACTAAACAACCTGATAAAACAGAACCTCAGGGTTTTGTCCAACACCTAAACATGCACTAAAAAATTAGGTAATTGAAAAATCAATGAATGATACCATGAGGGAATTTCTTACCTTGATGAATCGGACCTAAACCAAGAAGATTTTTGGGAAGAAAAAGTTTTTGATGGTGAACCCAAAGGGGGGGGGTCGCTAATGGGGTCGTGTGTTGCAAGATCTATCCTAGGGTGTCATGCTACTGTAGGGAGGGTCTCCCGAGGGTTTTGTGCTACTAGAGGTCCCATGGAGGAGGGTTGTGGGGAGGAGGAGGCCTAAGATGCTTCTGTTTTGTGCGTGGTGGGAAAGAAAGGCGGGTCAGGCCATCTTCAGGTCGCTCCTCCCCTTTTTATTTTACTTTTTTCCCATAATATTAATTTATTTAATTGAATTTAATAATTAAAATAATAATTCTCATTTTATAATAATTATTTTTATTATAAACATTAAACACTTATCTAATAATTGAAAAACTCACCATTTAATTAAAAACGGTTATTCATTTATTATTCTCTTAATAATCGTTTCGTAATTTATTATGAAACTCTTGGTCGATCATTAAATTATTTTACATTTATTTTACTAAATAACAAAAATAATAATAATAACATCATTGTTATTATTATTACAACATTCATTTTTTTAAAACCCAAATCCCAATTTATTACAATATCTTTAATATGATAAAAACTCCAACCCGTAAGACCTAATATAATCGCCAAAATAATAATAATAATTAGATTCATAAAACCAAAAAAATTAAATATCATCATTATTATTTTTCAAACAATTGATAAATACAACAGATATATTTAAAAACAAATCCTCAATAAATCTGAAACCCCTCATTTAATTAAATGTTTATTTGAGAAGCTCAAAATCCATATTAAATTCTCATAAATGATACACTCCTTTAACATGAAATTAAAATCTCAAAGAATCATAATAATTTATAACACCATAATAATAATAATAACATTGTTATTATTAGAACATTCTTCCATTTTATAATAAATAGTCCTTCAATAATTTTGACATGCTTCATTAAATTGAAACTATTCGTTGATAAACCGAAAATCCACATTAATTTCTTCAACCTTCATTTAATTAATTCCTTAACATTAATTTAATTTAAAAAAACAACAACAATAATAATAACTTCATTATTATTATTATTAAACACACTATTTTAATTAATCACATTCTCTTATATTATTAGATTAATCAATCAATTAATTAAGTTAAACTACACAGGTTGGACTGCAACCATGTATTTCTCCTTCAGATCCATTAATGTGGAATTTTCTTTATCCAATGCTCCTAAGACTCATTGGAATGACCACTAAAAATATTGGATAATTACGCAAGTCCAAAAACTGACACGTTTAGGTCTTCCAACACTTAGAATAAAATTTTGGAAGTCAGTTTAAAAACCGACATTTCGAATAAGTGAAAACACATATGATCATATCTCTAGATCTATGGTGTCTTATTTACATTAAATGGGTGTTACAACACATAGACATAATTGATTACAACCATATAATACACCCTGAATCACTGTAATTCAATAGTAGATGCATCACATAAAACCTAAAAAACACACCATCTTTAAGTAAATTAATTTTTTTAGCATTGATCAAATTCTACCTTATGTAAACAAATGATTAATAGAACTAATTGGTCCAAAAAACCATTGTACTTCCTAGTCAAAGCATTCAATGAGGATGTAACATGAGATAATGTAGGCAAAAAACTATTATTACTATTGTGATAAAAAAGGATGTTATGAACATCTACCATGTTTATGGTTGATTCCTAAGAAGTAACTACCTCGAGTATTGATGGGTCTACTGCCACACTCTAAAAAGACACCACTTTCCCTAAGAAAATGAGAATCTCATGCCCAAACCATATTACTTGTTCATCATTCCATTTAGATGGTGGTGACGAAGAACCATTGTCAATGATCTGAGATGTTTGGAATGATCCTCTTCTTAGAACGAGTAGATTACTATTTCATTAAAAAAAATGACATATCGAAGTAGGGACTCAAGGAACACATACATCATATTCCCCATGAATGGGAATTATGTGTTCCTAACACCCAACAGCGTGAAAATGAACTAAATGTGTCTATGACATCACCTAAAAGGAGTCATCTAGATATCTCCATGATTTACTATTAACAAATGATATCATGACTATAGATCAATCGGGGAGAACTAGCTAGCACCCATTCGATGGTTATAAAGTATCATCTATTCTTATATGAGAATAGAGATTCTGGATTGTCAATTGGTTCAACCAAATAAGTCTATAAGAAACCATATAATACAATCTTACTTCAAAGATAATAACACATGGTCCCCCCATGATGACACACTATGTCAGAGAAAACTCCTCTATATCAGATCATATATTTGAATCCCCAATTCCCACAACTCAAAACTCTCCAACCAGCGGGGACCCATCATAACTGAAAATCAGTAGGATACAATAAAGGGGTAGTGTCATAACATTCTCATGGAAACCATACATGAATTTCATGAAGACTTTGGGAGGTTTCTCAATCCATGTTCCTATGAATTCACAATAAAAAATAACCAATAATGAATATATAGGATGAAAAATATCATTGACCTACTGAAAACCCCTCTCAGAAAAGAAAACCAAAGGGAAGCTATCTACATCTGAGAATATTCATCTCTTTATGATGTAGATGATAACAACACACATAGAATATGAGTAGTCGATGGTAATGTTGACACGAAATCACTATGTTAATATTAGTATATATTACAGTCATGATTAATGTTTCACTATCATCATTGAGCATCCCTGACACAAATCATATAAGATGTTCAACCATTGGACTAAGGTATCTAACACATGGGCACATAAATCCTATTAATATATTTTATTAGAGCACAAACTAAGATGGTAAAAATAAAGGAATGCCAAAAGCATAAAAAAACAAGGCACACACAACGTTACATGAAAATATGAGTGCCCCTCAAATGATCTCAAGCCCTTATGGCCTAGTTTCCATCACATCCTCCAACAATACATGAATGACTATTCTGCCCCTATACCGACATAGAATTCCATGGAAATAGCTAGGTCGAGGTGCCTATGGACTAGGTACATACTTGGGTAATTATATACCTTCTGTGTATGCTGTATCCATATAATAATATGGTTTCCTATACTGTTGGAATGGCCCAACTGGTAAATAGAACTAAGGGTGATGTTGAACGTCACCACTGATACCAATCTCATCATGAGCATACACTAGTCACGAATCATGATGATCTCCATGAACACCATAGATGAAGCACAATGGTTTGAAGACCTTGGGATGATTACATAAGTCAGTAACCCTAGATTACTAAAAGGTTAAATTCTGAGGCTGACTCCATTCTGTTAGAATCCATGAATTAACTTTTACTTGAGAAATACAATTAAAAACTCTACCCCTCAATGAACCATACTGGTTCCCCTATGAATGCAATCCTTCTGGTGATTTCATATGTTCAATCACCACTACCTTATTTTGTACCTCTACATAAAATTGTAATGTAAAAGGAGTAACTACATATTGGATTAAAGGATAACATGTCCCCTCAATAAACCCCACGCGGTAATCCTTATCTTGGAAATGATCTGGAAAAAACATATAATGTTATTGAACATGATCCCAAGATCCCATATAAGCATGTTTTTTAGATGAGGGGCGATTAGCTCTTACCTCGTAACGACATTCATTTTTGATGAAAAGAAATAAACATTGATCTCCTTCTAGATATTGACCCAAGAATCATCCTTCTTCTTCCACTCACCAAGGGAATGTTTCCAACACTATCAAAAATTACCTTGCATGTGAATAACTTCCATGGGTTCTGAAAATACATTCAGGGACCAAAAAAAACTGAAATTTATCGTTACCTCATCTCACCAACCCTTCATGCCCACCTCAAAAATGAGACACTCATACCTTCTAAAAGCCATCTATTGAATATATCGCATTATCATCTTCTACTGATTATCATCCTAAACCAAATCAAACCTTTAGTGATCTACTGGGTAAGACTAATGAACCTCTGCATCTTGAGATACAAGTGAACGATGACTAGGAGACATAGCTAAAAGGGAAACAAGGATTTTCAAATCCCAGCATTGGGAATGTTTTTTATGATATATTTTAATTAACATTAATCATTTTTATTCATAATATCCATTTTAATTTCCCAAATTACCCAAATTAGAATAGAATACAATTCTTCATGGTATATGTGCCTCTCTAATGTATCTACCATGCTAGTAGTTCTATCTCTCTTTTTCAATTATTAATCTCAGAGTCCATGCACTGGATCATGGGGGTCTCTAAAATCCCACTTTAAAGTCATGATCCCTTTCTAATGCCATGTACTAAGGTAAAAATTCATTTTTTCTATTCCAAACCATGCATTCCTAACTTTTTAAAATTAGACCTCCACCATAAAACTGACCCATCATCCTCTAACACCACTAATTAAAGAATCCATCCCTATAACGATACCTCAACGATGGTATATAGATAAAGACACCCTCCGAGTCCTACATTATGGATGCCCCATATTTTAGATAAGAACCAAGGGTATAAATATTATTGTATGGGATGAATTAACCGCTATAATATAAAAATTATTTTGAGATAAGATGAATGAGACAAAATTAATTCCATGAAATATATATATATATGTATATATGGATGATAAAAACCATCACACTGTTCATGTGTAAATAAAACAGATATAAAAAATAATTTCTAAAAATAATATAACAAAAATAAAAACTAGTGTAACAACACAACACATATCCAATAGTCCGTGATAGTGTGGTCCAACATGGTAATTGATGTCCCCATAGAATACTGAAAATGTGTTAAATACGTTGGGTGAGTTTTGTAGTATACTCAATAGGAAAACAAAATTATATCATTCAAATTTGAAATGATCAAACTAATAAACCTGTGTGAATGTAGTATAACTAATTGAATACTATACAGTCATACTAAAAAAACCCCAACATGACTAATGTTCTAT
Organism: Viscum album; assembly: GCA_963277665.1. Taxonomy (NCBI): domain Eukaryota; kingdom Viridiplantae; phylum Streptophyta; class Magnoliopsida; order Santalales; family Viscaceae; genus Viscum; species Viscum album. The sequence continues at coordinate 1,237,395,532 of OY728126.1, forward strand.
CCCCAAATTATTCAAACTAATTATAATAATTCAATATGAAGCTCATCTATTATTCGGCACTCCACACTACTTTTCCACTATTTCCCCACACTCACACCCCAATGGTGTATGTATTTCAGCATCCACCTCTTATGAATAACATAACATCATATAAAAACAAGGTAAACATGTATAGGTTGGAATATCTCTGGGTGGAACTGAAACCAACTATAGAAAAATATATATGATTTTAATGTAAAAAGGATAAAAAATCACCCATCATTGAATATATAAAAATGAAGAAAAAACATGGGATGTGTCATGAACCAAGCTGGGATGCCATCTCACCCAACACCCATCCCAGTCTATGAGATGGCCCGAAGGGAGTTTCTGATCCCCACGGGCTGGAAACAAGTGCCGGGCATCAAAACCAAAACAATAGGGAATGATTTAGCCAAATAATAATATGATCATAAAATAAAACATTGAAAATTTAGTAGAGCTAACGAAATCTGAATCTCAATAAAATAAAAATCTAGTCCAATAAAAATACAACTAAATAAAACTAACACTAAAAGAACCAGAAGATACAACAAAATAAAACAACCAGCTACTTGAATGATATCCATGTGACCTCTTGGTCACCTCAAAGCATAAGACCACTCTGCTCCAAGAGATACTAAAACTAGAATAACTTGAACAATATCTGAACCTGCAAAACAGTTCGATTCTACTGACACCGAATGGTACAAGTAAGATGTGAGCTAGATATATCAGTAGGAAATCACCAACTATTCCATGTGTTTCTTTTCAAAAAATAATTCATTAATACTAGTGTGAAAATAATTCTTTAAAAATAGGTTTTCTTTCTTTTTATAAATAAAAAAATTTCATTCCCTTCTTCCAAACTATGCACATCATGTTTCCAAATTAAAAATAGACTATTCATTTTAAATAAAAAACAAATCAACAAAACTAGGGCTATGCTGAAAATAAATAAACTGAACAAAAGAACATTTAATGTAGCAGAAAGTAAACAAGCAACACAGATAGTAACCATGAGTGACCCTAAAAATCCCTAGAATACCCCTGAACGTACTCAGTTTCGGAACCACCTATCGGTGTATGGTGATGCTCCTATGTCTATAACCAACGGGCCAACCTAACTGACCAATCCAGTGGAAAATCCCACCTGGCCTAACAAAATCCAGAGGGTACCATCCTATCTAATCGGGTCTGATCAGCAACCGTCACTCAATCATCTAAAAGATTCCCAAGAACCCATGGTGGTGATAATAATATTGTGTAAGTAGGAAGGCCCTCACACACGTGACTCATATCACCACACTTGCCTACCCCAAACACGGACACCTCCTATAAATTCACCCATAAAGGGTTACCCTAAATTTATGCTCCCCACTAATACATATTCGATCATTTCATATCAAAAAATTTCCAACCAGGCCGGTAAACAAATTAATAATCAACACATTTCATAAAATGTTCAACGTTTCCCACTGGGCATTCACATTTTCTAAATCACATTAATTTCTAAAATCAACATAATACATCACCGTTAAAAGTAAAGTTCCAAATGGGAATTCAATATTACACACCCAAATACATTTACCAAAGCAGTTCCAAATAATTTCTAATACCATTTCCATGTATACAAAGACAAACGGTATATTAAACCATTTGAAACCAACCGTGTCCCAAAATGCCCCACAGTTCAAATTTATAAGAAACAAAAAACAATTTAAAGACACATTAAATACCAATACACTTTTTAGAAATCATGATCTATTTTAGAAGGATGATAATGGGAGAGAGAATAGAAAACATTTGATAAATCATGGTTCATGTGTAACAACCTTTTTAAGTGACATTTTCACTTGAATTCCCACCCATGCATGCACCTAGTTCACCCATGGACACACAAAAGTCCAATGAAACCCTTTTAAGATCCTTAAGAATACCCAAAAACATTTTTCTATAAATACTACTTCCCTTTAAACCAACACAATTACATCATCTCTCATAAAAATTTCAAAAACCTGAAGGACTTTTCCAAAACATTTCACCATAAATAATCAATCCACAAATAGGCTCCCAATAACCTTAAATTATCCAATTCATGTTTCAACCAATAAAATATATAAAACCAAGTTTTAAAAGTACAATAAGGGCTCAATTTCCTTTTTATAAAACAAAAGGCATTTTATCAAACACTTCCAAGGCACCACACATAGACATAATCAAGGAATCCTTTTAAAAACCATTTTTAACAATTGTTATCAACATAAAAACATTACAATAAGTTAACTATAATACTTATGGAGGTGAAAATAATGTTTAAAAATTAATCAATATTGTTCAAGCATCAATGGTTTGCAATGGAATGGAAAATCATGGAAACACCTAACTCAACGGTGTGTGAGTACAATGAAACATCCAGGGAAGAGATATCTAAGCCCCACAGACCATACGCACACCCTAGCCATAAGAAAAACATATCATATGATCCAAACCTTACCCTAGGTTTTGGACAAGGGAGGAAACCCCAATGAAAACCAAAGAAACAAAGAGGGGAAGAGAAGGAGAGGAGATTTGATGAAGGAAACAAGAAGAATCACCAAACTTTCATGAGAAATCGCCTCAAAATCTCCCCAAATCAAAGCAGGAAAGAGGGGGAGGCTCCTATGGCCAATGACCAATAGATAGGGATACATTTTGGAGGTTGATTCACCCAAATTGGATCTCCTCATCAAAATTTATAATGCTTGCATGTGGCTGCATGGTTTTTCTGCACTGTTTGTCAAACAGTGTGCAAACCGTGCGAGGGCTACTGGAAAAATCCTACAACTTTGCATGGTTAGGTTGCATGGTTTGGGAATGTCGTGCTTAAACCGTGCAACCCCAAAAATTGTCTTAAATCCCCCAAATTACACACAAAACTCTAGGGAAGTTCACCCTAGAATGTTTTAAACACAATATGGAGACCCTGTAGACATCATAAACTCTCCAACATGCCACTTTCATCCCACAAAATTCTAAATAACCAAGAATAGGTTTAGAAGAAAAAAAATACCTCAAAAATGCAAGGAATTGTTTCAGAAACCCAAGTCAAACCTCAACCAAAAGTTCCATCATCGAGAAATAAATATAAGGAAGGAGTATCTGAGGTCGGGGTGTGACCTTTCTCCCCACCATAGACACTTTCTTCCCCTAGAAAGTCACCCAGCCAAAAGATTACCAAAACTCAAATCCATACCCAATAAATATTAAGAGAACATATACCACAGGGTGAATATTCACTCCACAAGTCAAACGCGACCGATCAAGAAGAAACAACAAAACATGAATGAGAATGTGGGGAGAACATTAGAGGGTTATCCCCACCACAAGAACACAACTAATATGAACGACCTTTAAACCCCCAAAAACACCCTCACTGCAACCCAGATGAGGGGTTTCAATATTATAAATTTTTGGACAGCTGTCATGGTTTGGCCACACAATTTTACAAATCGTGCGCCAACCGTGCGTGAGCTACTGAACAAATGGGGCTCCCCGCACGGCTTGCCTGCATAGGATCAAAACCGTGTGCCAACCATGTTAACACCTCTGCCCAAAAATGACACAAATCCATGCGGTTATAAGACCTACCTCATGGTCGTGCACTGGCCGTGTAGTTGGTTTTGTCTTCCTAGCATGGGCCACACAATTTCGATTAGTCGTGCGGTAACCATGCTCCACATGTAAAAATCTCACAAAACAACCGAAACCAAACACCTTTACTGAGGTCAAACCTGAACTTCTACATATATGTTGGACACTACCACCACTAAAATAGGGATCCTCCCAAACAAACCGAACCCACAATAAACCAATTCTAAAAAACTCAAGAATCTCCAAATGAGTATTTCCGAATTTTAAAACTGCAACCAGCCTACACAATGTCAAGACAAACTCAATGGAGAATGAAAATTTTCAAGGTTCACATTCTGATTGACTCAACTATTTGGCTTACAAGAGATCTAGTTCATCGCACCATTACCACAAAAGGTTAACATACAAAATCAAGGCAACAAGAACAAAGATATGTTAAAAATTTCCATCACAACACAGAAAAAAATACTAAGTTGGGTTTCATACACCCCTGCCACTCCTGACTGTGTGCGAGCTTCACCCCAAGACCTGTGGTTGGGGCTCTGATGGCTGAAGCATCTCCTGCTTCACAGTTAGGCAACATATCCTCAGATCAAGACTTCCTTTTCAGAGAACACCCCATACAGAACTTATTCAAATGACCCCAATGGACACACTTGTGACTAGTCTTCGGAGGAATACAACAGGATGGCTTTGAGTGAACAAATCGGACACATGCGAAACATACAAGAAAGCAGTCTGAAGAACTGGAACCCAGAGCCAACAAATGATGTTTTTTAGAAACCAGTTCCCCTGGCACACCCTACTCGCCGGATGAGGAACCTTAATGAGAACCCACTACCACTGGATACACCCTGAAAACGAATTCATCCATGAATTCCTCGTCCATCAACTTCTTGAAATAGGTTTCATTTGATGAGAGCACTTTCACATCGATTTTAGGATAAAGACCCCAAAAAAGGGAGGGTCCTTCATCTGATCCTTTGCTGCTACTTACAAAGAGAATGGAACCAGCTTTCTAAAATGGTCAACATATGACTTTACAGATCGCTGGCCCTACTGAACATCCTACAACTTTTCCACCTTCCTCTACATCACCTCCTCCGTTATGAACAATTGTATGGAAGTAGCCTTAAACACATCCTATGAAATCTCACCTTCTGTTTTTGATGTGGAAACCAGCACCCACTAGTCCAAGACTGGAGCCTCAAACAACATTTGAATTGTGCAAACTCTAATAGTATCAGGAGTTCGCAATTACCTAAAAACACACTCAACTTCCTCAACCCACTGCACAACCTCAAGAAAATCTCAATCACTATATAAAACAAGAAAAACTTGTGGAGAAAAATGTCCCAGGCATGACTCATTAAGAAATTTGGGGACCTTTCTTGGTGTAATTTTCTGAATAGCATGAAAATCGTATACCAAATCCAATATCAAACTAAGGCACAAACAAGGAGAAACACCTCAAACCAAAACCAAATGGCTCAGAAAACAAGTAAAAAAAACACAAACCAAATATTGTTTTTCAAAAACTATCATTTTCCTTTTAAAACTAAAAACTGTCTTCTTCCGAGGCTTGTTCCCAAATACCAAAAACCCATTTTTCAATAAAAAACATATTTCCGAAATCATTTTCTCATTAAAATCCACTTTAATAAAATCATAAAAAACCTTTAACTTGAACACCCAATCCATGGTATCCTATGAACCATTACATGTGTGTCAATCCATCTCCAATACTTTGTGCCAATACACACTTCCCACATATACCCACACACATGTCAATGTCCATAAGAAATACCAATGGCCACATTCCATTCACATTCTTAAACACAAAACACCTTCAATGTTTCAAAACCAAAGTTACTAATTTAAAACCACTTGATAGCATGCACACTCATTTAAATTATTTTCCATTTGAAAATACACTCCCATTTTCAGCACACTCACATGAACCAAAATCAAATCAAAACACTACAAAGAAAAACTACTGGAAAGAGGAACTAGTGTCTATTCCTAACTAGGAAACATGGTAGTGAGCCATGCCCCAAGAAAGGCATAACACAAAGAGGACCTTGAACTGGGAAGATTGGCTCCACAAGGGTCACCACCCCATGGGAGGCCGCAACATGACAACGGTTCACCTCCATTGTCATCCCTCAATCCAAGACAACACAAAACAAAAGACTCAAATTCCGGACTAACCCTGGTGACTCGAGGTTCGAAACAAGAAAGGGTCCATGACGCTCTTCTCACACTTAACTCCTGAGTCCTGAAAGTCCTAATCTCCATCTACCAGATCCTCAAATAATAATAAACTCTTAGGATACCATTTTGTCATGATCCAAGCTGGGATGCCATCTGACTGAACACCCAACCCGGTCCGCAACATGGCCCAATGGGCGTTCCCGATCCCCACGGGCTGGTAATATGTTTCAGGCATCAAAAACAAACAAGAGGGAATGATTTAGCCCAATAATAATATGATAAAAAAAATACAACATTGAAAACACAGTAGATCTAACCACAACAGAATCTTAATAAAATGAAAATCTGGTCCAATACAAATTCAACTAAACAAAACTAACACTGAAAGAACCATAATATACAAAAAAATTAAACAACCAACTACTAGAACTATCTCCATGTGACCTCTTGGTCACCTCGAACCATAATAACACCCTTCTCCAAGAGATACTCAAACTAGAAAAACCTGAACAAAATCTGAACCTGCAAAATAGTTCGGGTCTACCGACACTGAATGGTACAAGTAGGGTGTGAGCTAGACAATTCAGTAGGAAATCACCAAAGAGTCCATGTGTTTCCTTTACCAAAACAATCCATTAATAATAGTTTGAAAATAAGTCTATAAAAATAGGTTTTTTTATTTTTATAAATAAACAAATTTCATTCCCTTCTTCCAAACTATGCAGACCATGTTTCCACATTCAAAATAGACTTTTAATTTTAAATAAAAAAACAAATAAAAAACACTTGGGCTATGCTGAAAATAAATAAACTGAACAAAAGAATATTCCATGTAGCAGAAAGTAAACAAAAAACATATAAAGTAACCATGGGTTATGTTAAACATCCCTAGAATACCCCTGGATGTACTCGGTTTTGGAACCACCAGTCGACGTATGGTGAAGATGCTATTTCTATAACCAACTGGCCGCCCTAACTGACCAATCCAGTGGAAAAGCCCGCCTGTACTATCAAAATCCATGTGGTACCAACCCATATAATTGGTTTTGATCAAAAACCGTCACTCGATCATCTAAAAGATGCCTAGGAACCCATGGTGGTGATAATAATAATGTGTATGTAGGAAGGCCCTCGCACGCGTGACTCATCTCACCGCACTTGCCTACCCCATACATGGACGTCTCTTATACGTTCACCCATATCGGGTTACCCTAGATAGGAGCACCCCATAAATACTTATTTGATCATTTCATATCAACAAAGTTCCCACTGGGCCGTCACATCATTTAACATTCAAACCATTCAATAAAATGTTCAAAGTTGCCCACCGGGCATTCACATTTCTTGAATCACATTTTTTTATAAAATCAACACAAAAAGTCACCTTTAAAAGTACAATGCCTAACATGCATTCAATATTATGCACCCAAATACATTTACCAAAGCAGTTCCAAATCATTTCTAAAACAATTTCCATGTATACAAAGACAAACGGTCCATTAAACCATTTGAAAACAACCATGTCCCAAAATTCCCCACAGTTCAAATTTATAAGAAAAAAAATCAATTTAAAGACACATTAAATACCAATACACTTTTTAGAAATCAAGATTGATTTTAGAAGGATGATAATGGGAGAGAGAAGATACCACAATTGATAAATCAAGGTTCATGTGTAACATCCTTTTAAGTGTCATTTTCACTTGAATGCCCACCCATGTATGCACCTAGTGAACCCATGGATGCACAAACATCAAATGAAGCCCTTTGAAGATCCATATGAATACCCAATTTTTTTTCTAGAAATATGACTTCCCATTAAACCAACACAATTGCAACATCTCTCGTAAACATTTCAAAAACCTGAACGAATTTTCCAAAACATTTCATTATAAATAATCAAGCCATAATTAGGCTCCCAAATGACCTTAAATGCTCCAATTCATGTTTAAAACTATAAAATATATAAAACCAAGTTCAAAAAATACAACAAGGGCTCAATTTCCCTTTTATAAAACAAAAGTCATTTTATCAAACACTTCTAAGGCACCACACATAGACATAATCAAGGAATCCTTTTAAAATCCATTTTTAACAATTGTAACCAACATAAAACCACCAAAATAAGTTAACTATAATACTTATGGAGGTGTGAATCATTTATAAAAACAAATCCAAAGTGTTCAATCATCAATGTATTGCAATGGAATGGAAAATCATGGAAACACCTACCTCAATGGTGTGTGTGTGTGGTGAAACTTCAAGGGAGAGATATCTAAGCCCCACAGACCATCTGCACACCCTATCCACAAGAAAAACAAACCATATGAGCCAACCCTAACCCTAGGTTTTGTCCAAGGGAAGAAACCCCAAGGAAACCCCAAGAAACAAAGAGGGGAAGAGAAGGAGAGGATATTCGGTGAAGGAAACATGAAGAATCCACAACCTTTATTGAGAAATCACCCCAAAATCGCCCCAAATCAAAGTAGGAAGGAGGGGGAGGCTCCTTTGGTCGATTCCCCATAGATATGGCTTCATTTTGGAGGTGAAATAACCAAAATCAAAGCTTTGCGTCAAAATTTATAAATCCCTCAAGTGGCTGTAGGGTTTTTCTGCACAGTTTGTCAAACCGTGCGCAAACTGTGCGAGGGTTACTGAAAAACTTCAGAAACATCACATGGTTTGGTTGCACAGTTTGGGAAGGCCATGCTCAAATCATGTAACCCCAAAAATTAGCCGAAACCCCCCAAATTACACCCCAAACACTAGGTAAATTCACCCTTGAATGTTTTAAACACAATATGGAGACACCGATGACATCATAAACTCTCCAACATGACACTTTCTTCCCACAACATTATAAATAACCAATAATAGGTTTAGAAGAAAAAAATACCACTAAAATGCAAGGAATTTTTTTGGACACCCATGCCGAACCTCAACCAAATGTTCCAACATTGAGAAATAAATAAAAGGAAGAAGTATCTGAGGTCGGGGTGTGACAGGATGTGACTTCAACTTGGAATCTCCAAATCATAAAATATCCAGATATGAAAAGTATTAGATTGGTCATTAAAGGTGGATTCTATTAACTCCATGTGTTTTATATGTTTGAAATATCTCATAATATTTTTTAACTTGGAAATATGAATCATCGCCTTTGAAATATATTTAAATCCCCATTAATAAGTAATTAAACAAATTTCTTCTCATAAATCATGCCAAAATGGAATAATTATAAATTTCATAGAAGATGGAAAACATACATAATGAACTAACATGGGAAATGACATACTATTGGAATAATTCTAAAAAATGAAATAATTTTAGATTGGCCTACCAATAGAAATTACCCACCATTTGGAATATTCTGTAAAAAGTTAATACTGATTGAATGATTATCTTTGAGAAATCACCCACCAAAAGAAATTTTGAGGAAAATGGAAAACATCCAAAAAGAGATTCCATAGTAAATTACACACCATTGGGAATTTATTTGAATAATGAAAATCTACTTGAATGATATTCCATTGAAAAAGACTAAAAAATGGAAATTTTCTTGAAAAATGGAAAAAATAAAGAATGAACAACCGTTTGAAATAACCCACAATTAGATTTTATTTGTAAAATGGATAAAATATATAATAACCTTCCATTGGAAATGACCCCATGTTAAAATTGATTTTGGAAAATGCAGAATTGCAAGAATGACATACCATTGAAAGTGTCCCACCAATGGAAATGTTATGAACAAATAGAAAATTGCAGAATCACCTACTATTGGAAATGATTGACATGTCTCAAAAAACCAAAGATTTCCCCCAAATTCCATATTTATCATAATATATTTCAAATTATAAGGCTTGAAAGTTTATATGATTACAGAATTATATTTTAATAGTGAATATTATTTACCTTTTTTCTTTTCATCCACAGAATTGTGAAAGTAACATTGATTCTTACGTATATCTTACCTTCTCTATAAATAATACTATTAATTTTAATATTTATAACTTTATGGATGAATCTAATTATATATATTGTTTTAATATGATTTTAATATAATGAAATGAATTCTGGATATGATGGAATCATTATCAATCTACATCGATCAAGGATCCCAAGCATAATATTCTATTTAAAATGCTGTAGTTATCTCCTGTAATATTGTTATTAATTAAAACATATTAATAAATGGGGTATAAAATTTATAAGATATTCACAAACGGTATTATATAAGTATGTATGGTTTTGTAATTGTATTATATAAAATCTATACATATTATAGAGGATGATTGAATGAATATAATTAAAAAGAATTTATATGGTAAGGGATTTTACATCTCAATCTCATATTATGAGAGATTGTCTACTATTGATTTACATTTGAGGAAAATATATTTTCATTATTATATAAATATATATTTCACTTTTATTCACATATGGATATTTATATTCAATTCATTCTTTCATTCTTTTTTCTTATCCTTATGAATTAATGGATCCAATTGAACTGTATTATGATAATCGAGAATTGTTTCCATCATCATTCCAAAATCATTTTTCTACATTTTCTATTTTTTCTAAATCATATTTCATGAATATTTTAACTATTCTATTGTGGTTAATTAATTTCATTTTTTCCATTATGAACTTTCTACATAATGGTTTAAAAATAATATTCCTATCATTTTCCAAAAATGTTACATATGAATTTTTACAAAAAATATTAAAGGAATCATTATTTTTTAATATATGATATAAATGTAGTTTTAACACCATAATTACCACTCAATTATATAAATCATATTTTTAATTTTCCATGGTTATTTAAATTTATAATTTTTCATTAAAATATTTGTAAAATTTTAGATTTTGAAGAAGTTATTTCATAATGAAAATATTCTTATAATAAAGTAATATATTGTTCATATATTCTTAATATTATCATATAAAATAATATAATTTTGTGAAAATTAATATATAAATGAATATAATTAATTTATACATTTTTTATTTTTTCTGTTGATGGATTATGTTTATGGTTATGAACTATCAACGAACCCCATTTTCTTTTCAACCGGTTATGTTATATTGATTTCTTTTATAACCTTATGGTATATATATAAATGGTTATATGATTTTGTTACATGTGTGGAATTAATTAAATATCCCTTTCATGTATTTAATAAATATGGATAACTAATGAGCAAAATTTTTTATGTGTGGTCATGATTTCAAGTTCGAAATTTTATACAATGAACTAGTATCAGACCATATGATTATGTATAGACAATAAATACAGGTCCATACAGTAATGTGTGGACTTATTTTTCATGAAAATAATCTTATAGATGGAACCATATGTCATGTATATTATATCTTTCATGGTCCCAGTTTCATGTGAAATGTTTTACAATAGGGACTAATTTTGTGACCTTGTCTTAATGACTGGACTTGTTTCTATTTTACATGATTCAAATGTTTTATTCTTATGTTTTTTTGGAATTTTTAGGTGTTTTTCATTATAAAATGGATCATTTTATTTTATTATTTATTGTTCATTTATTTTTAATATATATGTTTTATGAAAGTTTTTTAGATTGTGATATTTGAAAGGTATGTAATTATCATAAAATGATATTATCATGTTCACATAACTTTATTTACATATTAAAAATTAATTGAAAATTATAATTCAAATGTAAGAATAATGGTTTTATTTTTTTAATGTATAATATGAGTATTGTGTGGGAATATCATTATACAAAATGTTTATTATCAATCGTGAATTATGATTTTTTTATATAATATCCAAAAAAAATTATGCTTTATAGTCCTACGGTTCTTATTTTTAAAATATATCTGATATTAATATATTAACATGTAATATCAATGTATGACAAATATATGTCACTATAGTTTTTATCACATTATACATTTAGTAAATTACTATATAATACAAGAGGATATCATTAGTGAGAACAGTGAGAATAAGTCAAAGAATATGATAACATCGTTTTTAATAAAGAATACATTATGTGTTTTTTCTGTCATAAATAATATTAATGATATTAGAAGTGAAATCATTATTTGAATGAATTCATCAAGGGATAATAAAACATAAAATGTTGTTTTTTATACAAATCGCAATTCTTTTGAATGATAGTGTCTCAATAACATGGACCCATTTTGAGTAACCCAAAATTGCATACATATAAATATATATAAGGATGATTCTTAATATAGATAATCATTAGATTATTTTTAATGAATGCATAGTATCTAAAAAGTTCTATTCTTTATAACAATTTAATATTTATTTTTAGTAAAAGGATGGATGAAAAAATAATAATATGAATACATAATTTGATGGAAAATGAAACGACAATACTCATTGTAATCCAAATATCATAGAAACGTGGATGGATATTTTTTGACTATGCTAACACATCCATCTAAATCAATGAGCAGTTACCCAAATCTTGTTTAGAAATAAAATTAGACAAAGAGGAAGATAAATGAAGTTGAATCTTCCATACAATAATGTACACCCATCTTATATGGATATTCTGATTTCGTGGTTTATGTGAAATGTAACAATGTGCTGGAAAAGATATTATCTTTCATTCACTTTTAATATCCTAAAATATTATTATATGCCTTTAATCATTTATAAGATGAAGATAATTGATTTTTGAATAATATTACCAATGAAGTTCAAGAGGATTATGTTTATTCCATAGAATGGATAGAGTCCATGAGTATTTATTTAGTATTTACATTTCTTATAATCTACATAAAAATTTATGAAGTATTTTATTGAGCATAAATAGAATGATGATGATTATATAGGTACTAATAAGGAAATTATTTAATGAATTACAAGGTATTCTTCATGCTTAATCGTCATATCCGAATGAAATATTTATTTATTATTTAGTTTATTGTATCCAATCCATGAAAAAATTATCCAATGGGAAATTGGAAGTTGAGATAAAATCATTTTATGGACTCTTAATGATGAAATAGAATCTGGAATCCCACATTTTTCTAGTGATAATGAAATATACATGGATTCTCATCGGTTCTGAAGTTGTATGTCACATTAGGGGAAGAAAATGTTTCAACCTCAAAATTTAAAGAAATTTAATATGGAGAACAAATGGGAATAATATATTGGACCAAGATTATATTTCAATCATGGGATGGCTCATCAATAATAAAAATATTTTGAAATTTATTATAATAGACTAGTAAATGAAAAGAATAGAGGAAATGTTCTATATAATTCACCACTCATACTTTTATGGTATGAATTCATGTGGTTCGTTCATTAGAAGAATTAATTATCTAATCCAATAAATAGTGAGGATAATATGTTTCAAACCCCACTAATGTAAAAAAAAATTGGAATTATTATGAAAAAATAGCTAATGTGACTCATGCTAGTTATGGTGTAGATATCCTCCATTGTAAAATTAAGGTTTCTATTTGGATATTTTTAGGAATGAGACCTATGAAAATACTATTTTATATCCTTTAAGTAAATTTAATGTGATTATGATAATTTATCATCACTATATAAATATATTCTATATAATTTTATTGAATAAGGTTTATATATGTGATATTGTATGATCATACTATGATTTTTTATCAGTGATAAGATGAACCTACAACTGAAATGGAAATATTTATTGCTATGACAAGAACATAGTTATGTAATAATGTGTGAATTTTCTTTTGGATTTATATATAATTTAATTGTTAATTATTTTGGGAATTAATTTATATATTTGTGATAATATATGAAAATTGTTAATTCATTTTTCAATGATTCCATAGGGGAAATTAAAATTATAGCAAGATAATTGGTAATTTTACCACGGATGTTATGGGATTCTGTAATTAAAATATTTATTATTTCATATTTTTGAGGAATATTTTTGGATCCTTTAGG